>OU015492.1:137197854-138450354 GCA_907164885.2 Dolomedes plantarius
ATTATTGATACTGAACTGCTTCTTGGGAGGCATCAATTAATATATGCCATGGGTAATTTGGATTATAAAGGCTCAAAAGAGATTTAGAAATTAAAATGTCCTTAATTTTTCGGTACGCTTATTCGTGTATTTTACAAATCTAATATTTATGTGGGAAAAGTGATGAACTGGAGCTGAGAAAGTGATAAGAGAAATCTTTGAATAAATTCATATTCAGAGAATTATTTTATTATTTTACAAAATGAACTTCATCCCCAGTTAGTCGCTTTTCCCGTTTTCAACTGTCTTGAGTAAAATAAGGTGTAAAGAACCATCAAGGGTGTTTTTGTTTTGATACTGCAGCAGCTCTTCTTGGGAGGCATTAACAAATATATGACATGGGAAATTTGAATTATAAAAATTCCGAATAGGTTTAGAAATCAAAATATCCTTTTGTATTCTTTATCCTAAAGTTTTTGTTCTACTTGTTGACAATCATCTGTCATATCTTTAAGAGCAAAGTGTTCAATTGGAGTTGAAAGTTCCTTTTGTCAAAGGATAAAATAATTCTTTGAACATAAATCAAATTTTATATATATATATATATATATATATATATATATATATATATATATATGTATATATAATGTGTATGTGTGTCTCATTTCGTACCTGCAAAATATTAAAGGTATATTGGCAAAAATATTAAAAATATTAGTTTAGTAAAAGCGAGCAAAAATAGGCATTTATTGTTGGTAGCAGTCGTATCTCTTTAATTTGAAAGAAGATTAAAAGGAACAGTTATCTTGAGTCTAATATGAGATTCTTTTACAGCTTTTATTTATTTAAAACTGTAAGAGAAGAATTCGTCGGAGTCTGAACATTGTTTGTACGATTAGCTACTACTGAACTTTTTGCTCAGTATTTTAATGTCGCTATTCTATTTTTTTCCTGTTGTCAGTGATTGTGTGAGTTACAACCATGACTGGAGAAACAGTCCATCTCTTAATGGTAATGTTTTAATTACTAAGTACGCAATATGAGTTTCGGTCACTGCTCTTTGAAAGCAGATTTACATTGTAAATATATATGTGTAGAAATGAA
Source organism: Dolomedes plantarius (assembly GCA_907164885.2). NCBI lineage: Eukaryota > Metazoa > Arthropoda > Arachnida > Araneae > Dolomedidae > Dolomedes > Dolomedes plantarius. Next base: position 137,198,938 of record OU015492.1, read on the forward strand.
ATAAGATGGAACTGATAATCCAACAGAAAATGGAAGCAAAAGAAGAAAAGTAGAAAATTTGCATTGATTTTTTTATTTAGCTTCTCCAACTTTACTAGAATGTGTTTTTGAATAATTGTACCTTTCAGTTGAACATGCTGGAGATTCCGAAAAAGTAGGCGAACCATGTAAAATGAATAAGATGTTTAAACCAAGGTCATCATTTTTAAACCATCTCATTACTTTCGAGATAAACTTCTTTCTAGAGATTTCGAGAAAAGAGTTGAGAGAGAAGAAGAGAGGGAGAAATGTATATTACATTGCTCTTTTCTTATTAAGTTTGCAAAATTACTACACAGAGATGTAAATCAAGAAGAAGGCGAAGAATTTATCTACTAATGAGAAAAAAGTTGCCTTCCGCACTTCGGATTATTTTGCCTTTACCGGCATTCTTAGTCAGCTTTACTACAAAAGTATTTCTTCACTTTGTTAGTGTCGAGCGGATGGCAAGGTGAAGAAACAAATTGGATTCTGGTTGAACGGAAATCACCAAGTTTCTTATAAATCGGATCTCACCGACTTCCTCAATTCTCAGAATTCGACGCGTCAATTGACTACAGAAAAAAAAATTCTCTCCTGAATTAATAAATATACCGATTCTTTCTCAGAAATTCACTGTTGCGACCATCGCAGGAAATACGAACGTATTCAGAAATATAAGTATTCTTTATCAGCAAATTTTCTCAGTAGTGTTTGAAAATTGTTTGCTTCCTGTTTTAGCAAAAGAAGATTTGGCCCGGAAAGAGGCCTTCCAGAATGATGCGCGAACCTGTTTACCGGTGTGAGTCTATTTCCTTTAATAACGAGATATGTTAAAGGATCTCTGATGTAATATTATCGCAAGAGATTTTTCAAAAAGTTTGATTTTACTCTGGGGTGTCGTTAGTGAAAGCGATTTTTGAAGGAAGTTTCATGGGTAACACACGGAATTTAAATTGAACTATCCCAGTTTTTACTAATATTTATTTAGTATGAGGAATTATACACTTCCACCTCAGTAATGCAGACATTAAAAGAGATCATTTGAATGGTTATCTCTCCTCCAAAACTAAACTAGCGGCCGTAAATTTATTATTTGTTTTATATATTAGCCTGGGAGATAATTTTCAAGGAACTCATTCATTGTTGCCTCTAATATTCAAGCAAGAAAATTTATATGTTGGTGATCAAAGCATACAATACGAGAAAAAGTGTGATTTATTAAACTCTTTGTTTTGCAAATTTGCAGCTGTATGTATGAGTATCATAATTAGTTAATTATTGGATGTAATACCTTCCAAGGATCCTGAATAAAGATCATGACTGTACAGAGTTGTGTAGTGGCATAGTTAACCCGTTCAAAAAACATAAGGTCTCATTGGAATAAGATTCCTCGGCTGTCTAAACTGCTTTAAATGTGGATTATGCCAAACTTATTCATTTAAATGACGGTTTTATCATGCGTTTCCCACTCCATTTATAACACAACTGAGACAAATGCAGCTATGGTAGCTCATCACTTGATCTCACAGATTTTCAGTCCTTGTGTAACACTACGTTTTCATATTGGGGTTTTCCCCACTAAAGCGAGCGTATATTTTAATACTGATATTCGCTTCTGAAAGTAGATCTTCGAGTGCCATACGCAAATTTTTACAAATTATATTTTAAATAATTTTTTCAAATAATGATTTTAATTTTCTAGAGACAAACATTAATTATTTTTTGTCCAAAGAAAGGATTTACTCTAAATATTTCTACTTTCGAAAAACTACACACACTTCATTTGAATTGTTCCGTTTGGATGCAGAAAGTAGAATTTAAAAATGTTATTTTGCAAACGGGTAATTAGAAAAATACTGTCAAAAAATCCTCATGAGTTAAAATTCGTATTCAGTGTAAGATCATCTGGTGCGCCACATTAATATAATACAGTAGATTGGGGTTACTTGGACCCAAAAAGTGAAGATTTTTGTACATTTCTTACCCAACGACAGCCTTAAAAACATATTTGTGCTGATAACCTTATTTGAACAACTTATTTGAAGATTCCCCTGGATTTTAGGTCTTTTTCAAACCAAAATTTTAATTATATATATATTTAATAAATTATTGAAATTTGGGTTCAAGTAACCCCCTGATTGGGGTTACTTGGACCCAACCTACATTTTACATGAAATATACAATTCAAAAAGGTAGTGGACTCGAGTAGCACCTAGGATCTTGAATTAAAAATAGAGGCCAATGTATGAAAAATTTATTTTACATTAAAACAGAAAACAAACCCTTTTTTATTTGCAAATCTGATTGTTAACAGTGGATGCGTCTTCAAAACTAATTTTACCCAGTCACGTCGAGGGAGTTTGTTTTGGAAACATTTCACTGATCTTCCATGCATTGCAAGGTTAGACTTGACAATAAATCGAAAGTCGAGTTCGTCTACGGGAAATCCAAAATCACAAATTTTGTCTCAATGACTGGCACAGGCCAACGCTTCTTTACTAGTAAATATGATTGGATGTCCAGGTTTGTTCAATAAACCATTCTTCAATCTCCTTTGTCCAAGTAAACCCCTAGGGTCCAAGTAGCCCCAACTTACGGTACCTAAGGTCCGGATAGGTTTACTTAAAAAAATTTATACTTCAAGGTAGGAAGAAGGTTAAGAGCGTTATTGCCCTCTTATGCCACACAAGGTCAATAAGATCGGTACGTACCATTTAAAATCTATCGACTACACACATGCTGCCTTCTGCGGTACTCGAACCCACAATCTCAGATACTGAACGCCAGCGCCCTAACCTTTCGACCGTAGTTTGTCTGTATGATCCGTAAGAAGAAGAAGAAAAAACTTATGTACAATGGTCGAATAAATAAATAAATCTATGGCATTATGGCACATGTCGTATGTTTTATTTGTATTTATTGTCACATGTTATATTGTTTCATGTTTTCGGCAAATAAAAAAAAGTAACTTGTGTTATGAAATATAAAATCGCTCAATTCAGTTTTTCAATCCAAATATTCTTTAGTTAATACTCATATTCAATCTCAAGAATATGGCTGGTCTTCAATGAAAATGTTCAATTAGGGACTGAAATATTCAATTAGGGACCTAGTATTACCTCTTTTATACATAACAGCATTGCCAATACGAATAACTTACTATTATTTCATAATTCCACTATCAGCTTTTGCCACATTAAAGAACCAATTTTAAGTGGGACATATCAACTTAAAACATAAAATTAATTTTTCGGACATATCAACATCTGCCAGTACGAACAACTTAGTATTATTTCATAATTCCACTATTAGATTTTGTCACATTAAAGAACCAATTTTAAGTGGGACATATCAACTTAAAACATAAAATTTAATTTTTCGGACATATAAAACATCTGCTATAACTCTACAGAAATATATATATATATATATATATATATATAAAATAGTTATTTATTTATTTATGTAAAATATTTGTTCTCTCACCAGTTATGCATTACGTTTTTTTGAAGTCATGTGACTTCAAATAAGTCATCAATATTTCCTAAAAAATATTTGATAGTTTTAAAATTTTTAGCTTACAAAAATTACCTTCAGAAAAGCTATTGATTAATTATGGTTACTTTGTACTTATGCAACTAAAATTTTAAAATCTATCGGGGAAAAAAAGTAAGCCCCTCAATCACCCACCCCTCACCCACCACCATATATATATATATATATATATACACACACACACACACACACTATCGTAGTGAAATGGAACTAGATCATAGCAAAAGCGAAAGTAACCAAGCATCTTGAGATTTAACGAAAAAAAAATCAGGATGTGGCTTGTGGTTTGCAGGGGTAAGGGGGGAAAATTTCAATGTAAAAGCTCAAGCCAGCTGTCTAAGTCATAAAAGAAACTATTAAACAAAAGATAGCTCCAGACTGGAGAAGAAAAAAAAGAAGAAAATAAGGAAGAAAAAAACTTCATATCTTTATTTTGCCGAATTCGTAATTTAAATTTCAGATACACGAGACATGACTTAACAATAATATTTATTAATTGCTGGTTTTAACCAAAAATGAATAGATAGATTAAACACAGATATTTCTCGTATTCAAACAAAATATATTAATATATTTATAAGAATAATATATAAGAATATATTTTTAAGAATCGTTATAGCAGTTGTATTACCAGACTTTAAAGTAGAAATTATATACAAAACAAATATTGTAGACTCTATGAAAAATCTCCATATTAATAAATCAATATAAATAAATAAATAAATAAATACATCGGGATACAGGCTTAAATAAAAAATCCAGTACTAATTCGAAGAAGAAATAAAGTATCTGTAAAAAAGCCAATCGAGGAAAATTAAAATAATCTTTATAAAAGCCCAAGTTGAAATTTTTAATTTTATTCAATGTGGATAGCTCTTGTTTAATTCCTAAATGCAGTTTATCTATTAAAAATTGATCATATAAATGATTGATATTAATGAATTGATATTAATGATTGATGAGTTTAAAACATAACCCCCTAATAATTAATAGTTAATTATAAAAGATTTAAATTTTATGGGACGTAATAAATATATCACATATTCCTTACTCAAAAGAAAATATTAAATGAAGGAAAAGAAAACTTTTGTCAAAAGTATCTTATATAATGAAAAGAATTTAATTTGGAGTAAGAAAAATTTGGAAAAAGGCAATGTAACACATTATTTAGATGAGTTTGTAAAGTTAGTTTATATTTATTTCCTCATCTATAATATTTATTTTTTTAAAAGGAATTTTTTTAATATCTATATGTGAGAGCAATTTTGAACAACTTTCGAAGCATATCTCCTATCACCTCTCCCATAAGATATTCAGAAATCACTCCCACCTGTAATTGAAAACTACGTAATTCATGTTTAATATTTTTACCCAGTAGTGTTTGTTTATTTGTCAAATTTACGTTTATTTCCAACATCAGTAGATGATGGTAAAATACTGCACGCTAATTTAAATTACTTGAAATTTTGAAATCCCTAGACTTATTATGTAGGATCTATTTTATAATGCTTATTAGCATATAAATTTTTATTCCTCCTCTGATTTAACTGCATGAATGACAAGGAAAATTATGGGGCTTTACAAGATTTGTACATTGTTCCTTTCCAAAATTTCGTGTTTCAAAGTTTACTTTACTTGGATTACCACATCCACCTTTTGCACATCTATGCAAACAAATTAATGTTGTTTGGTCAAACACTTTTAATGATGTTACTTAACGAATGAGAATAAATCTGTTTCATTCACTTGTATATTGTCATCGTGTAGCCTCTACATGAGGAAGTGAAATATATACACAGGGTTACCGAAGTGGCTAAACTGAGTGCTTTAAAAATAAAACCTGAAAAATTATGTGAAGACACACTGCCGAAGCAAAGATTTGTTGTTGCCCCGTTAAGTTTGTTGAATTATTCAATATATATATATATATATATATATATATATATATATATATATATATATATATATATATATATATATATATATATATATATATATATATATATATATATATATATATATATATATATATATATATAATTATTAGGTAAGTTAATTAATTGCACAAAAGACATTGGTACAAATTACTATTGGGGAAATTGGGGTTCTTGAAAAAGTCGAATTTACCAGTTTGAAATAGGTACAAAATATCTGTATAAAATTATTCATGATAGGTAGCATGAGATTTTTTGAAACTCTCTTTTGATTAAACTTAGCGATACTTGGAATATACAGATTATGTAAAAAAATCAATGATCAATAATAAGGGAAAAATTAATGAATCAAAGATAGGTAAAAATAGAATGAAATTTAAAAATAAAAAATCATGGAAAAAGTTAATTTAACCGCAATCATTTAAAACTGAATGACTGAATTCCACGGAAAAACTATAGTTTTCATGGATTAAGCCTTAATATTCATAAAGGAAAAAACAGTTAAATTTTAAATAAACATGTGTTACAGATATTAATATTAGCCTTTAAGGATACAAAAATTAATAATTTTCATATGGTTTAGCCTCTGAAATTCTTTAAAAGTCTTCTTTTTTATCATAATCCTCAGTAAAAAATGACTAAAGAATATGTAATGCTGATATAAAAAAATAAATAAAATATATTTGCTTTAAATTTTTTTATCCTTTCAATTATAATTGTTGCAATTCAAATTATTTCTATTGCAAATGAATTATATTTTTTCTCTTATATTCCTTAATTGCCAAAGCTAGAGTTTCCTGGCAAAGAACCTCCTGAAAGATACTATAACAGTTACTAGAATAAATTTCAAAAACTATTGAATGATTTGTGATTTTTTTTAAACTAGAAACAACGAAATTTCTTGCTGCGGGAATTACTTTTAAATTCAACAGTAAAAAAAAATTTACGCCTAATATAAATCCTACAACTGTTGAACTTTGGCCTCAACTTGATATAAAATAAAATGTATAAATTTTAGTTTATATATGAATACATGAAATTAATTGTTTTAATTAAAATATACCTTTAATATATATATATATATATATATATATATATATATATATATATATATATATATATATATATATATATATATATATATACATACTTACTTATACTCCTAGTTTTTTTTTAAATAAGAAAACATTTATCTACTAATTTGTTTAACTGGAAACACTAAACTGGTTTTATTAGGCTTTTATAACTATGGGTAAATATTTGTAAGCAAATAAGTTACAACAGAGTATAATTAAAGGAACATAACTGATTTGTCTTAAAAAAGAAAGTTAGTGAGCTTTTTTTGAATCATATGACCAGTTAAGAGGAAATAATGCCTTTTCATCCTTTTAAAAATCATATGTAGAAACATGCATTCTTCGATATAAGTAGATGAAAGCGTAAGAGTAAATGAAAAAGTCGTAAACGAAATAGTTGAAACGTAATGTATCATACATAGAATCAACTAACCTAAAAGAAAATGTACCAAAATTTATTCCAAAACGACTCCCTCACTTTTTATTTATAAAACTATTAAGAGATTCCTTATTAAATTTGGCAGACTTTACATTAATTGCCAAACAGGAATTTCTTTCAACAATAAATGATGGGTGGTGAATGAATTGATTAAGTCTAGTAAATGAAAAATTAGTTTTTCTTTTTAGCCCATTATTTCCTTAAATTAGTCTTCATACATTGAAATACATTATGAAGATGTCAGTGAACAGAAGGAAATGCTTAATTATAACGCTTTGAAGTCAAACAAAATCTTAGAGCAACATGATATTAGCAACATCAAGTCTTAGAGCAACATGATATTATATGTGATAGTTAGTTGTATGATAAGAATTGCTGAAATATTCCCAAAACGTATGTCCACCCTTAATTGATTTAATTTCACTGAAAAGAATTTACCCCAAACGATGTCATTCATATAAAATAATAAATAGGGTTGAAATGAGTATAATGACATGAGGTAAAATCATTTAAGATAAACAATTATACATCAATACAGATGGACACTTTCTTACGATGTATTAGAGAATAAATAAAGTTTCAAAGTGACAAAATGACAAAAAAGTGTTTAGTTTATAAAACATGAAATAATTTAAAGCTTGACATTAACATTAAACATAAGAGAACATAGTTTAACCAATGTCATGTTGCTCATATAATTCTAAACCTAAAATAAATTTTAATTGGATTAAAGCCTTTTCATTGTTTAAATTATAAATACTTTTAGCGACTTTATAAATACCTTTAATGAAAGCTTATTAATGATACTAGCGTTTAAAAAATAATAAATTATTTTCGGTAGTTTAAATCTTTTTGGTGTTATAAAATGTCCAGGAAATAAAGAACATATTTTCAAAAACACACCTCATGACACCTTTTCAAAGTGGTATACATATAGAGAGAGAACTGACATCTAAATAGAGAGACATACCACGATATTCAGACAATGGCAGATTAATATATAGCTGCAGAAATTAATTACTACCGTTCTAAAGAAAATGTAGTTAAGATAAATGTTAAATTTCAACTCGAAAATTACCCCGAGAATATATCCCGGCGATATATTTTAATTTCCAAAAACCATGCAAGCTCGATAAATCTTCCGCCCGATCTCAAATTTAGCAAGCATTTTCCAATTAACACGCGAGCTCTTCTGCATTTCGAGTCATGCAAATGATCCGCAGACCGTGACGGAGATGTCAAAAAAGAAATCTCGAGCCCGTTTGACAAGCGAGCTGTCACCGAACGGGTTTCTCTGCGGCAGAGAACCCCGATCGCGTTATTCCAAAGCATCCCAGACGAACGTTTCTCTCCTCTCTCTCCGGTCGGAAACTAACGCCAAGCGCCGCCATGTTGGATTCGCTCCATCCTCCGCATCCCGGGCATCCGGGCGGAGAGAAAAAAACGTCGCTGGAGGAAACAAACAAGAAAGACGAGTGACTGTTAACTCGTCTCTTTAACTCACCTGAGTCGTCCAGATGGTCGTCCAACTCCGTTTTTGCGACTGGTGCGGGGGGCTTCCGAAGAGAGTTTGCGCTGCCTTGTGGACAGTGATTTTTGTGTTGTTTGGCCGGAAAGGAGTTGCTTCTTTGAGTGGAAGACGTGGGTCACAGGACGCTCTGTTTTTCTCTCGGCGGTAGAGAGAGGGGAAGAAGAAGATGATGAAGAAGAAGAAAAAAACAACAACACTGGAATTTCTCTCCCTTTCGACGGTCGCAACACACCGTTGTTTTCTTCTTCTCCGTGTGTGTATGTAAAAGAAAAAAATTACCACAAAACTGGAAATCGAACTGAAAACGTGACTGAAAACTCAAGGAACGGAGGATAATCGAAAAAACTGATGAAACGGGCCCTGTGACGGCTAAAACCGGCGACGGTTTTGGGAGAGCGGACTAAAAGCGATGGGATTTCTGCCTCTCTCGCGCGCATCCACACCCCCTACCTTTTCCCCTACGCCTCCCCCCTCCCCTCGGCACCAGCCGTCGGTGGATCCTTTGATGGAGTAGGGGAAAAGTTTTCCCCATCCATAGGGATTTTCTGCGAGGGTGAAGGTTTTATTGGATTTATGAGGATGCTGGGAAACAAAGCGATTTGCAGAGAGAGCGGGGGGACGGCGTGAAAATTATTCTGAGTCAGACAGGGAAGGATAGGCACCGGCGTTTTATGAGATGTATATAAGCTCGTTGGGTGTTTATATATATGGTACACGCGGAATTTTATAAGGGACATATTTTAAATTGTGGGATTTCTCTTTCATTTTCCCCTACAGCCAGACTGCGCATGCGGAAATTCAAGAATGACACGTCAGAAGGGGCCACGTGCACCCATACTGCAGAATTTCGAAATTTTGAGATCAAGTATGATTTTTCTTTCATTGTGACAATACGCTCATACGACCAATGGAAATTTCTGAAAGAATGGGCGCGCAGAAACAATAATTCCTTAATAATTTTTTCGTAAATGCGGAACTTTTCTTCAGAAAGAAAGAGTTGAATCCCTAAAATCTATAAACCACAATGCAATTAAGATGCATTATTAAAATTTTCCAAAATTTAACTTTAGAATATAACAGCGCATATTCATATATGTACGCACCGAAAGGTTTCGTTGTCTAAATTTTAATAGCATAATTATGCAATTTTAATAATCTAGCAATACCGAATAATATTTATAAACGGATTGGGGGAAAGTTACTCAGTACATACATGACCTTATTCATTCGTGACAACTAGTTACTCTACCCTCTCACAATAAAGGAAATTATTTATAATTTATTGATATTCTCAGAAACGAAGCAACAAATTCTTATCTAAGTATGTAAAATACTGGGGTATGTATATAACTAGGGATCTGAGATTTTGTAGTGGATGTATTGCTTTCTTAAATTTAGACTTACTATTTTAACTTCATAATGGCAATTCTTGTATTCGTTCCAAATCTAAAAAGTCAATATGGATAATTATATCATATTAATACTGTGCAGAATGACCGACCATGTGTTACGACCATATTAATTTGATTAATTTTCTCTTTATAAAACACCGTCTTCTGTAATGTTTATGGCTAGAAAATTGTGCCTTTGTTTACGTCGATTAGTTAATTTTGTCGTTTTAACAGTCTTGGTGCCCTCATATTGGAATTCAAGGAATGTACAACCAGCTCTTCCATTTGATCTATTGTCCCCTTCTAAGAAAATATACAATATGTTTATTGCCAGTTTTTTTATTATATTTAAAATTAATTTTAATTTTAAATTATCTGAAAAAGGGCTCGAATATTCAAATGATTGTATATAAAATAAAACATTTTATATTCTAAAGTTTTTTTTATTATATTTATTTTTTATTTATTTAATTTAATATAAACCAACATGCTTCTTTAAACATTTTCTCTCGAGATTTCAAATAGTAAATGAAATATGTACTACTATACTGCAGAAGGATAACATTGCAGTATAGTATAACATCTTCCATACACTGAAATATGTTTCACTATCCATACATATTCCGTACCTATTCCAATAGTTTCTTTCGAACCGACCTAGATGTGGCAATTTTAGCTTTTTTCCGTCGCAATATTAAAACTAATTTCCGTCGAACTATTATTAATTTTACCCAACTGCTTAGTATATCATAATTTACATTAATCAACAGGAAGCTGAATATAAAAGTATTACAACAAATATCGGTATAAAAGTATTACCACAATTTAGATGAATTAGGCTGCCTATGAATTAGGAAAGATGGGGCCTGGTTCGCATATCTTGTTGCGTTCTCACTGTGTCATTGTCAGACAGTAAATATAAGTTTCAGATATACACTGCTGGCCACTGTAAATGCAACACCCTGAAGGAAACATGCAAATAACATGAAATTTACAACATGCATTAGCGGAGGTGAGATATGCAAATGATTAGAATTTCAGCGCAGACGCTCATCACTCTCGCCTGTGGCGCCACTTCAAAGCGCTATTTAAGGCTTGGAGATTTCGACGATTTCAAGTTCGGCAATTGTGTTTTTCTTGTGTTTTTTTCAAAAAAACGATGAATTATGCCTCGTCGAAAACAGCGATCATCTTTTGATCAAGTATCCCAGTTCGACAGAGGAAGGATAGTGACCTACCGAGATTGTGGATTATCTTTCAGGGAAATCGGTAGTCGTGTTGGACGAAACCAAACAACTGTAATGCGGATATGTGATCGTTGGATGCAGGAGGGTACGACGGACCGGTGTGTTCGATCGCATCCACCTCAGCGCACCACTTCACGTGATGACAGGCAAATTGTGCGCATGGCAGTGACGGATCGCTCAGTCGCATCACGAACCATAGCACAGCACATGCAGTCTGTAACGCATCATCCAGTGTCTGCGCGTACCATTCAACGCCGTTTACAGCAGAGTGGTCTGTCCGCAAGACGTCTATTGCTTTGTCTACCCTTGACGCAGAACCACAGACGTCTCCGCCGCCAATGGTGCGATGACAGAAGGATGTGGACGGCAGAATGGAATGAAATTGTCTTTACTGACTAGTCACGCTTCTGTCTGCAACACCACGATGGTCGCATTCGAGTCTGGAGACACCGTGAAGAGAGGATGCTGAACAGCTGCGTTATGCACCGCCACACTGGTCCTGCACCGGGTATTATGGTATGGGGCGGTATTGGATATCACTCTCGCACACCTCTAGTACGCATTGCCGGTACTTTAAACATCCAGCGCTACATCTCCGAGGTATTGGAGCCAGTTGTCCTTCCTTACCTTCAGGGTTTGCCCACAGCCATATTTCAACAGGATAATGAGCGACCACACGTGGCACGCATTGTTCAACGGTTCTTCGTCAATCGCCAGACTGAATTGCTTCCCTGGCCGCCTCGCTCTCCGAATGTTTCGCCGATAGAAAACATGTGGTCCATGGTTCCTCTACGATTGACCCAGATTCCATCCCTAGCTGCCACAGCAGATCAACTTTGGCAACGTGTGGAAGCTGCTTGGTCTGCTGTACCCCAAAAACTCATCCAAAGTCTCTTTGAATCAATGCCGAGGCGTGTGACAGCTGTGATCTACAACAATGGCGGCTACTCTGGATACTGATTTTGGCAGGAACCACACTTCACAGAAGTCTATAAATTTAATCATTTGATACTTGGTCAACATGTTATCTACAAAATAAATTTTGTTATGATATCTCTTGTCTGTCTTGGTGTTGCATTTTGGGTGGCCAGCAGTGTATATATAAGACAAAGTTGAAAGTGAAAAACCAGTATAAGCTCTAAGACTACTTGCAGCCAGGAACAAGAAACATGAAAGGATAAGAATTAAATAGGTTTCAAACAGCATCTCTTCATCAGCGGTGCCGATACTGTCTAAAAACCAATGGATTGTTACTGATAAGTATGATCAGTCGATAAACATACTTAGACACCGTACAATCCATAAGAAACAAAAGAATTTAATAAATAGGTGCTTAATCATAGAACACCAAGCCTGGCGCTAGACAAAGTGGAAGTTAAGAGTAGGAAACCGCAAGAAGACTGACGTCACAAACCTTGCAACCATGGAGCTAATGAAAACACAGAAGCAGACTTACTATGGAGACTGTGTAATAGGACTAATAACTTAATAAAATTAGTGTTTTTATTATTACTTAGAGTAATATATTATTATTTATTCTTTAATATTATTTTTACTATAGAATTTATTTATTATTAATTTATATTAATTTTTAGTTAGTTTATATATATATATATATATATATACACTGCTTAAAACAATTAGGGGAGCACATGGTTTTAACGAAATTAGGCAAAAACTTGCACCGATAAGTAACATAAAATAAATCATCCATAATTTAAAGACTAGCAGGAAACAGAAGAAAACTTCATATGCAAATCAAAGTTCATGACGTCAAAAACCAGAAAAAGAACATAAGGGCGGAAATCGGGATGTTGCAGAAACGTCTGTTTCACTGCCTTAACTGTGAAATTCGATTGCTCAGTTATTATTTTTGAGAAACGGTGACTTGAAAATGTCTCAACAATGTGATTTACCGGAATCCATGGCATGGCTTATTATAGGCAGACTTGAATCCGGGCAAACACAACGTAGTGTCGCGGACGCTGTTGGAGTCACCAGAAGTGGCATTGCAAGGCTGTGGAATCGATTCCAAGAAACAAGGAATGTTAGACGTCGACCAGGGCAAGATCGGCCACGCTCCACTATAGCAACTGATGACCGGTAAATACTGTTAACAGCTAGTCGAAACAGAACAGACAATGCTACTCAGCTGCAAAGACAGTTGCTCTTGGCAACAGGACGAAGGGTGTCCAGCCAAACAGTACGTAATAGGCTTCATCAGGGAGGTCTCTATGCACGTAGGCCAATGGTCTGCATTCCGTTGACCTCACGCCACAGTGCGGCCCGAAGAAGATGGGCTGCTGAACATCGAGATTGGGAGCAACATGATTGGAGCCAAGTGCTGTTTACAGACGAGTCCCGATTCAGTCTGGAGTGTGACACCCGACGTGTTTTGGTATGGAGGGAAAGGGGCACTTGAAATAACCCCACATTCGTTCGTGAAAGGTCCCAATACAGACGAGCTGGTTTTATGGTATGGAGTGGAATCAGCATAGGTGGACGCACGGACCTGCATATCATTCGGAATGGTACTTTGACGGCCCGAAGGTATGCAGACGAGATACTGAGACCTCATGTCATACCTTATGCTGCAGCCATTGGAGATTCCTTTGTTTTCCAGCATGATAATGCCAGACCGCATACAGCTCGTCTTGTGGAGAACATGCTTGAAGCTGAAACAATACAGCGTATGGAATGGCCAGCGTGCTTTCCTGACCTGAATCCAATCGAGCATGTTTGGGACATGCTCGGACAACGCATTGAGGCGAGACCAAGGCCTCCTTTTACTCTCCGAGACTTGGAGATTGCACTTCTTGAGGAGTGGAACAGTATTCCCCAAAATCTTATCGATAACATCATCGCATCCATGGAAAACAGGTGTGCAGCAGTCTTAGCTGTTCGAGGAGACCACACGCCATATTAAAAATCTTGCATCATTTCTAAATAATACTTTTTTTCGTTTACATGTAACCAAATTGTTGCCCTAAATCATCTTTTCATGTTTTTTTCCATATTTTCAAAGAATTTAAGCTTAATTACAAATTTTTTTTACGTCTTTTTTTCTGTATTGCGCATTGATACGCGTGTACTATTCATTTTATGCCAATACGTGGCTGTCTCGTACGGTTTTCTTAACTTCTTTGCTTAATTATTTTTTTGGGAGGAAGAGACTGTACAAACGCTTTATTTACTTATGCGATAATCAAGGTCTGATTATATTTAACCTTATAGTCATAAGTTTATTGCATTAAAGTATGTTTTTCTCATTCTGTGTGAGAGTCATTGATACATAAGGCACCTTAAAAAATGGTTCAAAATTTCAAAAGTGCACTTAAATAAATTTTCTAATATTTTTAAAAAATAAAATTGAGCTTGAAATTTAAAAAAAAATATATTTTAAACGCGCAAAAATGGTGCATTCTCTTACATTAGAATACATAAAAATTGAAGCTATGCTCGAATAATTTATTTTTAAAATACTTTAGTAGCTTTCCTTTTCCCAAATTCAGCTATAATTTCAGAGAATTCAACATCCTATGCCATAACAAAATTGACGTGCAGTTCTACTAATCCATTCAGCGCTAACAGGGTAAACGCATAGCTTTTGGAATACTTTAAATTTCTTTCAGACACTAAAAGCTTTTTACCGCTAGCGCAAAGAAGTTGGTAAGCTTAAAATTATTCTAAAAAGTATAAACATGCGAAAATTTAGGAAAAAATTCCATTATGTTTCATTCTTGAATCCGTGGAAGCAAATTTATTTTGGTTAGATCATAAAATTTGCTGAATAATTTATTTTCCCTACAAAGTCATCCGAAGTTTTGTAGAAAATTTCGTTATTCCCTTTATTGAGCATTATTTTTCATATCTTCCCTTTTTTTCATATCTGTTCCTTCATTTCCCTTCTACGTTTTTTAATAGCAATATAAGGCAATTTTTAAAAATTTTAACCATCATCAATGACCTTTAGGGCTTTTTCGAGCACGTGTATGTCCTCTCAGACAATATCAGATAGTCTTTGGTGTTGGCATCCAGTACCACAGTCTGTTGTTTCGAGTCCCGCAGTTGGCATGGATATTCAGAGCCTTTTACAATCGGGTTCAAATTGTAGATCCCTGCCGTACTAACTCTCGTATCGTCAAAGGTGTCCGTATCGCTCTCAATAAATAAACCTTTACAGGGGTTTCAACCCTAATTTGGACCCTTTTAGTTTTCAACTCGTTAGATTGTAGACCTCTAAACAATTTATATTGATATGAAAGATAAAAATGACTAACTATATTGTAAAAATAATATCTTTTCTGAACGATTCCTTGTTGAATAAAGTCCTTTAATTGAAACTGAGATTTCAACCCTAATTTGGACCTTTTTAGTTTTCACCCCGAAAACGACTTTGTAAATATTGGCATCAAGGATAAGAGCGACTAACTATAGTGTAAGAATAATATCTTTTCTGGACGATTCTTTGTTGAATAACATTTTTTGACTGAAATTAAGGTTTCATCCCTAATTTAAACAGTTTCAGTTTTCAACCCTTTAGATTGTGTAATTTTATTGACCTCGAAAGTATCACTATTGATATCAAAGATAAGAATGACTAACTATTGTGTAAAGATTAATATCTTTTTTGAATGATTCTTTGTTAAATAACGTCTTTTAACAAAAAATTTAGATTTCAACCCTAATTTGGACCTTTTTAGTTTTCAACCCGTTAGATTATGTTATGACCTGTGAAGTATAAATATTGTCATCAAGGATAAGAATGACTAACTATTGTGTAAACATGAATAAGTGTTTTGAAAGCAATTAAAAAAAACATTATTTGTGTATTTTTCTATGTTTAACATGACAGCTGAATTAACCAGGCCATAGATATACAATAATTCGTTTTATAACTTTCATTGTTATTACTGATCAAGAAAACAAATACAGCCGATATTTAGAACTTTTCAGATGGTAGTTGCACTTTAGTACTATCAGATTTTTTTTATCACTTTATTTCGCTGCAGAAATTATTTCCAGAAAAAAATTATATATATAGCAGAAAAACATGAGCATGCGTGGGAATATTTTGTAGTTTGACTTTTCTATGGGGTTCTCAAGGTTAATTATTTGAGATGAAATTATACGGAATCAAACAAGATTGGGGATCGTATGTTTTATAAGATATACATGTTAACTTGTGCAATGCTAACTATGATTAACTTTTCAGAGTCATATATTTTGCCGACTCGTAGAATTTGCTTTGCACATACACACTCATTCTCCTCTTAACAGTAGAGTGTGATATAGCAATGAGGGAAATATTAAATATTATATGACTTCTACAAAATACTTAGCATAATCTCACGAAAAGATACAATTTTAAAGCAAAATATATATTATTCATGGATTAAATTAACAGATTTAGGGGGGAATAATTTTGCGTTATTGTTCTCTTCAATGTATTTAATCTCAGTCTGAACAAAAATATAGTGGCTTACATATGTTGTTAAATTTATGCGTTTTTCAAACATATATGAGGTTCAACATATTTTGGGGGGGAATTTTCTCATATAATACCCCAAGTATAGTCGTCAAATTTCATCAATATTTTAGATATTTTTTTAATGTATACATTGTAAATATATTTTCTTCACTTAAGAGGAAAGCAAAAGTATGCTTTCAACATGATGTAAAAAAATTCTTAAATTGGGGAAATCGATGTGTCAAAATCTTCTGAGGCACCAATATTTAATATTTTTTATAGATTATAAGGTCTTATAAGCATAATAATTAAACATGTGATTCCATACGCAATGAATTTTTTTTTATTCCCTTGAAGTTTTTTACGATTCTTTTCTTTATGTTTTTTACTGATGTAATCTAATTTAAAACCCTAGTAGATAGATATAATTTAAAACGAATATATTCGTTTAGGTAAATAAAGACAAAATTTTCTTGGAAAAATAATTGACCCTGTGTTGTTCATAGCAAGTAGCTCATGTGTTGGTATGTAGTAAACCCTAACCACCGTGCTTTCAAATTTCATTTTTTTTTAAATTTTGAATAGTTAAAATTTTATATGTGAAATTTTATACATCCTCACTGTTAAATGGCATGGCCTAATATTAATATTTTAATCTATTTTATCGTTTTGATTTATTGTTATCATTTTTCAATATTGAATTTTTTATACAAATTAATTTTCAGAGACATATAACAGTGGAATTTGACAATAGATTAAAACACAGTATATATCCTTTAAAAAGGTAATTTTTTTGTTATTTATTAAATATAATTTAAAATAAAGGCAGGATAGTTTTACAATTTTAAGTTGAATATTTATTGAACCACAGCCATATAGAGTTTAATTATATATCTAAAAAACGGGTAAATCCATGTCACATTAAAATTGTGTGACTGAGAGCTTAAAAAACTTGGTTGCGTTGAAGAAACTGGAAATTTCTCTTTTAAAGAAATTACTTTTTTTTTTTTAAGCAGATGTTTAAGTATGTTAAAACCGTTCTCCACAAGCAAGGATCGAACTGGCATCTTTAAAAGTCGACGCTGGAATTCTGCCAAATGACCAAGGGACTCTGAATAAGTACTACAAGTACTTTCTATGATTTACACTCACATATTTTTTTTTTTAACGTAGGATTACGTTCCACCATAACGGTCCGCGGCAAAGCAAAATTTCAGACGTTAAAACTGTCGTCGCGAGTGATAAATCAAGAGTGGCAGAATATTATTTCTACACATATATGGTTCCGTCAAGATATGGTCCCGTCCAACTATCCGAGTACACTGGGAAACTCATTTATTGACTTGAAATTGACACGACACATTATCCCCAAATTTCTGACATATGTAACTTATTTTTCTCACCATCGACCTACTCTGCATAGGGTTATCACTCATCCTTCTCTTCGTATATAGGAATTTTATTGTAAAAAAAAAGAAGTAAGCAACGATAAGTAATTCTACGTTAATAACCCGCGGTAGTTTCGTTAGAAGAGACTACCTGAAATTTTTTTTAGGTAAATGACATAGTATGAGGGCCAGAATATTTTTTGATTTATTTTCATTGATGCTGATATATATATATATATATATATATATATATATATATATATACAGTTGGTTCTCTGTTTAACGACTTTCAAGGGACCGTGAAAAATCGTTGTTAAGTAGAGATCGCCCTTAAACAGTATTATGAAAGAATAACATTTCCCATAACGTCGGAGGGACTGGGACTGGGAAATATCGTCTTTAAATAGAGATCGTCGTTAAGTAGAGCGTCGTTAAACAGAGAACCAACTGTATATATATATATATATATATATATATATATATATATATATATATACAGTGGTACCTCGACTTACGAGTTCAATTCGTTCCATGACGTAGCTCGTAACTCGAAATACTCGTATCTCGAATCAATTTTCCCCATTGAAATGAATGGAAATGTCATTAATTCGTTCAGGTCTCTCCCTAAACACAGGAATTTTTGGTTACATGATTTTAAATAAGAAAGATGTTCTTATAAATGACGAACGTTGTATAAAAACGCAATACAATAGAATGTACGGCAGTAAACTTGTTTTATTAAGTGTAATGTACAACATTTACCTTTGAGATCAGACTTGAAGATGCTGATGAAAGAGGAGGAGAAAAGCTGAACTTAAAAATTAAATCTTATTCTTGATTTTTGATCTTTTCGTCACATTTTCCTCGCTTTCGCTTTTATTACGAGCTACCCTCTTAAAGTGAGACACGGAAGCTGAGCGATTTTTGCATCGTTCACTGGGATGTAATGTCCAAATTCCTCTTTCTGAGAATCCGAAGATCGTTTTCTCAGAATCCGTAGAAGGAGATCTTGCGATCTTAGGACCAAGGTCATCCCATCCCCTACAACCCATGGGGAATACGAGTGTGGGGGAGGGAATTGAAGCTATCTCTCTGCGAGAGAGAGAGAGGACGCTGTTCGGTTTCGGAGGGCGACTCATGTGTGGGCAGAGCGAGCTGCCCCGGGTGGTAATTGTAGAGTGTTAATCTCTCGGTTTAAGACTGGATAGTAGTCTCAAAATAATATGTATACAGTTGTATAATAATTGTACATAAAGGTTGTAAATATTATATGCTTCTTGTGTTCTCATTTGATGAGCACGTAACATGGCATTCGCTGCTCAAACTAGCGGTGGGATATTTAAAGCTTGCTCGTAACCCGAATTTTAGCTCTTAACTCGAAGCAAAAAATCTACCTAGAGAATGCTCGTATCTCGAAAAACTCGTAAGTCGAGACACTCGCAAGTCGAGGTACCACTGTATATATATTTAATAGTAATTTTTTATCATATGTTTACAAAAGTCTATATAGTTTTTCCCGGTCGGGCACCAAGGTGATGATCGCTGAAGGAGCGAGGGTCAAACTCATGTCTCCAAACTTCGAAGGCTGCTAAAGCTAGCAAATGGAATTTCCCTCCACGGTACACCTTGCAATTTCATAAATTACTGTAAAATTTTATTTCGCGACTCAACGTGAAATATCCCTCACACTTATTTTAAAATAGTTTAACGTTTTCGCATCCCAAGTAAGTGATATCTAGAAGAAAAGAAATGTAAACATCAGTAGCCTTGATAAGAAATAGACAAGAACGGGAACTTTGATAGATATAACGGAGAGTACATATGTAAGTGGAAAAAATACTATGGTTCATATTACACTATAGTAAATGATACATAATCGAAAAATGCCCTGCATATTGCGTGAACTTTATATTTTCATTTCCCAGTGCCGCAATCGCGAAGGGTCACACATACACGTAGTGCCTAAAAATCGGAAGAAGAAAAAAAGATAATTTTCATTTAAATTATCTATTTTGTGTACTCGTGTTGTGTTGAAACATAAACATAACTACTTACTGGAAATTTTTGCCTATACTTATGCTAAATAAGGACTAAATTCACTGGGAGGGACGTTTAGGAAAAGCTATCACGTTCCCCATGTCATGACAGCATGTCTATAACAAGTACCTTAAATATCCCTACAATTAGATTTTTTTTGAGAAACTAAATTGAAATATCATGTTTACTAGTATCAGTATTCTGACTAGACAATTTTATGTCTAGTCAGTATGGAATCAGAGTCTGTGTGGAATCAGAGTTAAAAATGCACTTATTGAGAGAAAAGGAGCTAATATCCTGTTTTTTTCCAAAGGGATACTTTCATAAATTATTCCATACTTGTTTTGTTTTATTTATACATTGCTCATATGGTTTTGCGCCGTCGCTACTACTCTTGCCACTTTAGCCTACATTCGTCAGGAAATGCTTCATCTCTTATATAACCTGTGGAATAAAAGAAATGACACCTATCCTCTTCGGAAATGAATTTCCGAAGGAAGTTTAGAGAATTTCATCAGGCTATCTTAAAATAAATCCACGTGCCGGATTACGGCCTTCGCTGTGTGACGCATATATCATGATTGATTAAAACTGATTTTTATCTGATTAAATAAAACTCTTTTGGAATAATTATCAAACGATATGCAGTCAGAATTCTTGTGGATGGGAGATAGCGGCGGCGAAATAATAACACTACTCAACAAATTTTAGCTTTTTTTCTGTATCTGGCTTTTAAATGGAGGAATTGAACTAATTTTAGGGTGCTGAATTCGGTGGAATAATCACATTCTCCCTATAACTTCACATTTATTAGATACACAGCAGCTACGTAACGTCAACAGTGAAATATTTGACAAAAATTGACCGTTTGAAATACAAACAAAAAATAATATTCATCAGTAAACATTTTTTCTTTATTACTTATCAAAGAACTGTTAACTAATACGAGCAAGACACTGTTGCACAATAACTCATAAAGTTAATATTAACAGTGTTATTTTTCAAAATATGATGATGTCTTTCTTGATGATAGTGCTTTCCTTTTGTAAGATGTCTGATGAGTCTTCCTAAACAGAAACAACATTAGTCGCCCATCATTGCAGGGTCCCAGCGCGCTTGATAACGATGTTCCATAGTAAGGATGTCTTGGTAAAAACGTTCACCCTGTTCACCACTCGCAGCAACCAAGTTTTCTGGAAAAAAGTCTAGTGGGAATGAAAAAAAGGAATTTTTAGTGACATTTTACAACACATATTCTTGTAGTTGTCCAGTAGACCAGTCCCTATAGAAGCATATCCATCGTCTTTTTTGCCACTCAAAAAAACCGTGAACAATGGCTCTGAAAGACGTCCAAGCAGCTAACTCCAGATTCATGAGCTTAGCATCAAACGTTGGGTCTTTCAACAATTTTCTGATTTGTGGCCCAATAAATATACCCTCCTTCACTTTTACTTCAATCAATTTGGGAAACAGTTCCCGCAAATGCTTAAAGCCCGAGCCATTTTTATCAAGAGCTTTAACAAAGTTTTTCACCAATCCCAACTTTATATGAAGGGGAGACAAAATGATTTTACTCGGCTCAACCAGTGGTGTAGTTTTGACATTTTTCTCTTCAGGAACGTATGATTTCTTCACAGACCATTGTTTGACTTTGTAATGGTTCTTTGTATCCCGGCTGTCTCATAGAATGCATGAAAAACAGCAGAATTTTGCAAACCTACCCTGTAAACCTAACAGCACTGCCACTACTTTTAAATCACAGCAGATCTGCCACCCATGATCTTTATATTTGACTGCCGCCAGCAGCAGAATCATATTTTCGTAAATTTCCTTCACAATCACTCCATGAGCCGAAGGTACTGACGTTAGTTTGTTGCCATTATGCAAAAACATTGCTTTCGGGCTAGCTTTCGCAACTTGGTGCGCGCAACTTTCTCCCACCTTGCTCTCTGGTGAATGTTTCGATGGTCACTTTTACAGCAGAATGCATCCAAATAAAGGTTTTAACCTACATAGTCATTATTTTAACCCTTATTTGACCACAAAATGTAAATTGTAATTTGCATTTCACCACGTATTTTACCAAGTATGTAAAAATTAAATTCTAAAATTTTGTAAAACCCTTACGTGATAGAAAATTTCTGATAGCAAATTCAGATTCTATTTGCAAAAATCCATAAAAAATGTTTATTAGAAATCAGATACAAAATAGCTGTTGACTAGTGTAATATAATAAAATAAATTTTAAAATAATAAACTGAGACTTTTAATAATATTGTTCTAAGAATAGATCAGAGAGTGATTCAGTAATTACTTTCATAGAAAGTACTACTTTTTTCTGTAAAGGGATTCTTTCATAAGAGTTATATTCTAGTTTATATGTTAAGGGACTTAGGGGGGAAATTATTTATAAGTTTAACTCTTTGCAAACTGCCAAGTAGTTTTGGCCCTTTTTTCTTGATTTTACTTGCCCCAGTCACCATATCGTTTTTGCTATTGTTTTAAAGAATTGTTGAGAGTATCCTTCCATATCTGTTACTGTCCGTTATAAGTACTGAAATCATTGTACTTTGTATAGGCACTCTGTATATACCTAGTATAATGATTTCAATAAGGGCCGGGCCGATCCCTCGCGGCGGCTGAAGCAAGTTTTAAAAACGGAACCATTCAAATTTTTGGTGAGACTCATATAATGAACGTCTCACTCATAAGCGTAGCGTGTTTCTAACTTTTTTTTTAATTATAATTATTGGGGGGGGGGGGTAAAGTGCACGAATTGAATTCAGTTAGGGTCCCTCCTTAGCGTACTGACTGCTGGACAGTCCTTAAAATAGGAAATATGAATTTTTTTTTATATTGAATAACAATAGAATTGATGTTTGAGTAGTATTTAAAAGTTATAGAGTGAGAAAAATAAATCTGCGTTTGCTGTGCAAAGGGTGTTAAGTCCGAAATGGGCTAAAATGAATTATCAAACCAGGCATGTTTGAAAAATCAAGGGCTACTACAGGGTACAGAAAGCTGAGTCCAATTCCATTCTTAAATATTTTTATTCATCAGGGAAAATTTGGGATATGTGAAACAAAACACAAACATGTTAGTGGTAAAGGGGTAATGTACCAATTAAGGACTTAACACTCTTTACTCAACAAAAATAAAATAGGAAAAATTTATTTTTAAAAAATAATTAAAAATTAAACTTAAAAAACTGTCTTTACAAAAGGCGATTTTATTTTTCAATCCCGTTTTTTGCAAAACTATGATTTTGGACTTTACACTCTTTACACAGCGAACACAAAAATATAATACATATAAAAGGAGAAAAAAATATAGCATCGAATTTTTGTTATGGATCATAACATTGGTAAAAACTATGTTATTACCAATTTTAAGGCAATCGGAATCTTCAGTTCCAGAGTTTGAAAAAGTGAGAAAAAACCAACTTTCTTAAAAGTTTTCTACAATTTTCCGATTTTAACTGAACTTCTATTAGCGTATTAATTTATTTCAAGTTAAGTTGGGAGGCACGTGCCCCTCCTTGTCTCCCCCCCCCCCCCCCCCCCCCCCCCGCCGACGCTTCGCTTATGGTCTCACTATTAGAAAATGTCTGGTTAACAGAGTAACAGGCGTTTACTGTAAAATATGAATTAAGTAAAAAGAAAAGTTTTGCTAGCTCTACCTGCTACATTTACAAATAGTGTTAGTAGAATTCTTAGAGCTACAACAATGTTTGGAAATATGCATTCAAAAAACAAATTTACATACAAAACTTAATGTTTCTTGGTCATTTTTTACTTCATCTGATAAAATAAGTTTATAAGTCTTTCTGTCAGATCAAACGTCGATATACCGTCTTTGTCTTCATCCTCTAGCATTAAGTCGTTATAATATGTTTCTATTATAGTATTATCTATTTTTTTTTAAGTAATGGATATATCGTAAAGAAACCCAAACGCGCCATCGTGTTCTTTTAAAATTTTAAATCTTTCAGTTGATTAATATTGGTGATTGTTAGTAAATTTCTTATATTTACTACATCTCATTTTTGCTCTTTGTCAGTCCGGCGCCTGAGACAGTCGCCTCTCCGCCTCACCCATAGGACCGGCCGTGATTTCAATACTCTAAGAGCTAAAGAAATTTACTTCATACACACTGAGGTATTCTGTAAAATAGATAATTTAAATGCTATACAATTGTTTTTTCTGAAACTTAAGTAGAGCTGGAAATTTGTATTTAAATATTTTCAATGTGTCTTTATAAATTTTGTATTTCCAGTAAATTTTCATAATTTTCTTGCAGAACCATTTCTAAGCATATTTGAAAAAACAAACATTATTTATTAGGGAAAAAAAATCGCGCTATTATCATCAACTTACAAGGTGTATGGATAATCTTTGAATTATTGTACGTATGTGCGCGCACGTGTGTGTGAGAGAGTGAGTGAGTGAGAAAGAGACTGGGTAACAAAAAAAAATGTAATGTTCTTCGCTCCAGTTTAGTTAAAAACCCTTTGAGGGGCGCCGTTTGCACAGTTCAAACGCGTAAATCTAGTCTTTTTTTTTCACTTGCATTCAATGTATTCCAGTTAAATGATCAGAAAAGTGGCTAGTACTGCCATCTGTCATCAGTTTAAAGAAGTAAAAACATTTTGAAAACCTTTAATTGGAAAAATTTTCAAGATTCTTTAGGTTAAAAAAATCGGGGGAAATATCTGCACCAAGCAAACGGTGGAGGTTGTTGCCCCTGAAATGGTTAATGTACGCTTAAAAATACTGCCATTTCATGAAAAGTATTTTCATCCTCAGTATAAATTCAGACAAGCACGTGCAACGAAATATTAATAGAGGCTTTTTATTAGTAAAGGAAAAGTTTTAAATTAGTTACAGAAGACTTGAAACGGGCTATTGAACCAAATGAACTATCATTAAGTAAAACTCTTGACAATGAAAAAAAAAAAACTTTTAAATCCCCAGTAGAAATTTCTGGGTGTAACTGGGGGAGGACGATAGAGCTTCAAACAACCAGTTTTGTAGTAATTGAGGTTTTCATCTCAATCCATCGCGGGTTCATGTATGTGAGCTTTCTGCTTCTAATTTATAATGAGCTCTTCTACAGCTCTTTTCAAATCGTATATCTTGTACTTGCCGAGTTATATTGTCGTGTCTAGAACGCTAATCTCTCTCTCTCTTTGTCTAATCTCTTACCGTGTATGTGTAATTCCTACACTAATTTTACCCCATTTATGTTATCTTGCATTGTTTAGTGCCGTAACAGACAGCTAAGTTTAAAGTAAGTTTTAATTTTGCATTTCCCCCCTTTGTTGGGGATTATTTTTTGACACACTTTACTTATTGTTATTTTCAATACATGTAATTTCATTTTCCGGTCGTTGATCGGAGTTTTTAGAAAGCATACGAAACAAAGTTTTTTTCCCTCAGTTAATCTCAAGGTTGTTGATGAATGTAAACGCGACAGTACCTAACAGCCCCCCCCCCCCCCATGAGTCACCCTATCTCTGTCTTCATTAAAAATTAATCAACTGTGCCAAAATCATGCCCATTCGCATCAACGCCTGCGAACAGTATCAACAACAAAATCAATTACCCCCTCGAATTTTTAATTCTTACAAATTAGCTATCTCTCTCTTTCGGATAAATCTTAGCAAAATATATTCACCCTTCTGCGCAATTTGCATGAGGCATCTATTCCCCCCCCCCCCCCCTCTCCTCCTCATATATATTTCACAGTGACTAAGCCGTCCTCTCGAATTCTTAACACCCCCACCCTCCCTTCCAAGACTGGAAAATCCCTACATAAATTCCCCAGGCCCCGCTTGCCTTTCCATTGGCGGTATCGATCAGCGGGTGGGAGCTTTTGGCGCGCGGTTATGGTGCATGCACAACCGGCTCTATATGACTATTTCTGGTTATCGACCGGTTCCGTTGCACCTGAATTAATGATCAGCATAACCTAGGAAACGGCAGCATACAGTTATTTAATTCAGGATACCCAACGGGAGAGGGATGTATTATTTTTTGATATTTAAAAAAAAAAAGAAAAAAATTATGTGAGCATCTGAGCTTTTACCTGTATACTCACATAACCTTAAAATTGACTTCGGAAGGTGTCCACGCGCCGAGGGTGTGAGGTGCTTCATTCATTTCGAGCACACCACTGCAATATGCTATTGGCGCTGCGCGGGAGAAGTAAGGGGCTATTTTTAACTTTTCGCTGGAAATAAAATTTAAAATACTCTGAACATTCTCTAAACGCGTGGGCAGTGTAGTTTACGGTGTAAAATGGATCTGAACGATTGCTAACCACTTCTCATAACGTATGACTCGGGAGGAAATTTCATTTCTGGGGGAGAGAAGAAAAGCTTGTGGGTGTTTGACGCGCTTCATACATACATATTCTGGTATCTGATGGCATACTCAAGGTACCAGGCAATGACGCCCTTCATATAAATACTCACGTAATAAATGGAGGTTGCAATGCAGGAAAACCGCCTTCTAACTTATGGTTAAAAA
Source organism: Dolomedes plantarius (assembly GCA_907164885.2). Classification (NCBI taxonomy): domain Eukaryota; kingdom Metazoa; phylum Arthropoda; class Arachnida; order Araneae; family Dolomedidae; genus Dolomedes; species Dolomedes plantarius. Next base: position 137,225,557 of record OU015492.1, read on the forward strand.
ATAAATTTTATATTTAATCAGAATATTTTTCATAAATTTACGTTAGACTTTCAGTTCTTTTCACATTCTTTAAAAATTACTTTGTTTAAGGCGACAATGGACCTTCAGATTGACAAAAATATGTCCCCAAAATGATTTTTTTTTTTCCTTTCAGAAAATGATTCTGCAAATCATCAGCTTTAAATTTAAAAAAAAGTATGTTGATCCAATCATTATTAACCGAGTTATAAGTATTTTTTTAAACGTTAACAATGGGAATGTTAGTCAAATTAAACCTTTAAATGCCATTTTCTCAAAACAAGTTTTCATGTCGTTTCGGTAAGTTCAAAATGTTCCATGCGTCATAATTTTTCTTGAATTTTCATAAAATTTCATAAAATGATTATTTATATATGTTAGAATAAAACTTAGTAATCAATTCATTATACTATTTTAAGACAACTTAAAATTTTTACAATAAAAAAAAATTTTTTGGTAAAATTTTGCATAAAATGACCTATTTATATCGATGTCTTTTCTAGTTTTTATAAATATGACAGTAAATCAAATATTGTTACTAACTGTTATTATAACTATATAAAGCTAGCTTAAGAGCGAAAACTAGATATCTGAGACAAAAATTAATGCGCATGGAGCATTTTAAATAGAGTAATTAACAAACTGATTTTAATTAATATCTTAATTACATTCTGATTTTTTTTTTAAATTTAGAATTTCCATCTCTAAACAACACTGTTTAAGTATACAAAATTTCATAGCAATTGGTTCATAAATAAAAAAAAAGTTTTTCATGGTCCATTGTCACCTTAATTAATTATACATATTGTCCGAACGGGTATATTTAATAATAAATATGATTCTGAATATATAAAGAATAAATATCAGAAGTATGAAAAAAATAAAAGCCCATTCAAAATAACCCGAGCACTATATAACTATAGAAAAGGATCGTGAAAAGAAATTACAGAGTCATTGTTAGTTATTAAATTTCAGGCTTTAGTTCTATTTATAATTTTTGTAGTTCTTTGAAAAATAAATTATTCATATTTCCCACACGAGATATTGTTAGTTACATAAATATGCTACAGACCTAGAAGACGTGTATAACAAATACCTACACCAACAATATAACACCAATTCTATATAACAGGGGCAAATTTTGAAAAAGATTTACAGTAAATAAGGGGTTGTGAATTACTTTAAACTTCATTTTTCTGTTCTGATCGTATTCTTCAATAATAATTATTTGTGTAATACTTTACCTATAAGGCCTATACGTTGTATTTATAATTCTAAAACTAACAATACAGGAAATTTAGTAAGATAATTTCCGAGATTAGACTGTGTTAGATACATTTAAGGTTTCATTTAGATTTCTATCCAACATTTATTCTTTAAAGATGAATTTTTCTTGCACACATATTTTAACAATGATCAATCAATTTCACCATCTTAAGATTGGAGCAAAAGCGTGTTTTTAGGCGGAAATGAAAGATTCTCAAATTTTTTTTTACGTGGATAAAGCTACGTAACACCCGATGAAAAATCTTAGGTGTAGCAAATTCATAATTCCGTCGGGTATGCCGGTCTCTCATACAACTGGAAGCAGCCACTCTTGGCAATGTGCTAAATTGCTGTAGGTTTGATGTGTGAACTATACATGTATCTATTGATAAATTAGTGAGATGAGTGTGATGCATTTTTCTCGAAGACAGCTGTAGGTATGAAAAAGGGAACATAAAAATGAATATCAGTCAATGAAGATAGTCATTATTTAATTAATTAATGCAGCAGTTTTAATTTAATTGTATCAGTATTGCAGTGGTTTTTGACCTTTTCAGAGACGCTGAACACTATTATATATATATATGTGTGTGTGTGTTTGTGTGTGTGTGTGTGTTTGTTTGTTTGTTTCATATTGAATGGGCCAAAAATAATAGCATAGTACAAATTCTGAAATTGATTTATTTAGTCGAAACAAATTAATTCTGAAACTGCAATTATACAAGTTTTATCCGGCAACAACGAAAAATCTTCCGGTTACGAAATCGCCGCTAGAGGCACTGTTAATCGAAATGGCGCCATCCGTGCAGGAGAAAGTGTACTGTGTTTTGGAATACTCCAAAACATCTTCGTTTATCGTTCCCTCAGTTGGAGGAGGCGGTTCCCGGCTTCATTCTGAAGCAAGACGGTGATCCACCACATTGGCATAAAAACGTACGACAGTACCTGAACGATAGTCTACCTCATTCCTGGATTGGCCGTGTTGGGTCAGACGATTTGCCATTGTTTTGTTGGCCACCGAGATCACAAGATCTAACCCCTTGTGATTTTTTCCTATGGGGTTTTGTTAAAGACAAAGTGTTCGTGCCTCCATTTCCCAAGGACTTAAGCAACTGAAGCAGTGGATAACTGAAGTGCTCGAATCATTAACAAAGGATATTCTATCACGACTGTGACAGGAATTGGAATACCGCAAAGATATTTGCCGTGTCACCGGAGGAGCACACATAGAACATCTATAGAAACTTGGATAACTATTGTTTCACTGTAAATTTGATTTATCAAAATAAAGTAATTACAGCGTTCACTGGTATGCTTTCTTTTTGTCCCATTCAATATGAAACACCCTAAATATATATATATATATATATATATATATATATATATATATATATATATATATATATATATATATATATATATATATATATATATATATATATATATATATATATGGTGCCATTCGGTTAACTTGCTCTTAAATTAGAATGAGGCATTAACACCACAAGTAATGTCTTTAATTTAACAGATCTATTATTTTTTGACTAAACATACTATACACATATTTACAAAATCCCAAGCGGGAGAACACTTCATCCATTACTTAAATCGTACAAAAGCCGTTCTGACTCTCTTACACACAGAGCCTTGACGCTTATCGTCACCTGAACGCTTTAGCCAATCACAAAGCCTAGAACCAAGGATGCTAAAGGTGGCAAGCTATGATTGGCCCATCAGCTCGCTCTCTGCCAGAGTTCACAAACTGTTGCCATGCAGAAAACACCGATTTGAGAAATTTTAGGTTATCAGCTTAATATGCACTCTCTCTCTCTATATATATTTATTTATATGTATATATATATATATATATATATATATATATATATATATATATATAAATACAGTGGAGTCTCGATCGATCGTTCCCCGAATCATCATTTTCCCTTATGTGTCGTTTACTTCACCCAGTCCCAACGATCATAATGCTTTGCTATGTCCCCGCATTTATCGTTCAATTCAGTCGGTCTCTTGAATAACGATAGATCGAGATTCCACTGTGTGTGTGTGTGTGTATATATATATTCAGAACACTAACATGTTTATGCAATTCAGCAAAATCTTAATATTAGCAGTAAAAAATGGTATATGACATTCAGCATATGTTCTGTAAAGAAGATAGGTTATTACAGACACTGTGATAAAAAACCAAAGGAACAAATGAATAATAAACATAAAAGTATATTGCTCCAAGTAAAAAAATTGCTAATATGTATTACTTCATTTGGTAATTAAATGTTGATATTCAGATTCGGTTTGGATTGTTGGGCCTGAAAGGGTCATAGACTTTCAATTTCTTGTTTGAACTTTCGTAATTGCGGTTTCCGTTTAAAACGTTCCTTACATTTTAAAATGTTTATTGCAAATTATTTCTATTCGATGACACACATAATTACTGTTGACGATATCGGACTAAAACAGACGGTTACATTACAAATTATACTAGTATTAAAATGCTCATATATTGAATTTTGTTACAAATTTAGTTATAAAAAATATGATATGGAAATAAATTATTATTTTTATAATTTCTAATAAAATGAAATATTTAAAATAAAGAGAAGCACGACAAATTTCGCGGATATATAACGGTTAAGAATCACTTCAGCATTGGGTGTTTGAAAAGTGAGACATAATCCGAACAAATTAGTTTCGCAGGTAAACGTAAGATTTCATAATGAATATGCTACATTAATCCTGTCGATTATGGGTTAGCTCATACGCTTTTAGTGCACATATTTCCAACGCCCTTTTTACTCACCTGTGATTATTTAGTTCGGTATATTAAGGGCAGATAAGTTGATTTTCTTTTCCTTGTGTAATAACTTACTCAAGGAAAGTAATGACTTGAGGAAATCATTTCTTTTCAGAATACCACAAAAATAAATTACTTTCCTCCTTCCACTAAAATGTTGTAAAAAAAATAGTTAGCAACAGATTTCTACAACCAAATATTGTTTTTTTTTCCCTCTTGCAATCGAAGGGGAGAAGTTTGTTCTGCGATATTTCGAGTGTCATCCGATGATATTCAATTAAAATCTTCGCACTATAAACAAAATATGTGAAAAATTCAATTTAAGGAAAATGTTGAAAAAAATTGATGAAAGGAAAGATCTAAATTTTGATTAATCACTGTTTAAGGATATTTTTGACCTAATAAGTTGTAAATGTATTTTTTACAGTAATTTAAACATCAAAATATTGTTTTTATTAAATATTTCAAGTTTGAAAATGTACATTTTAAAAGAAAAAAAATTTTTTTCAAGAAATTCCTCTCACTTATAACGAGGAATTTAACAACTGATTACCATGAACTCATGACACATTTTATTTTAGCCTCTGTGTATTTCAATATAGAGAAAAATTATTTCGGTTGCAGCTTTAGAATTAAAAGTCTAAGCTAAGTACGTTTGTACTGTATACATGAAAATTTATTTGAAAAATAACAATAATAATTTCTCCTTTCAGCAATTATCGACTGCTACAGGCCGCCTGTATTGTAGGTAATAGGTGCTGCATATTTTCAACAATTTTATCAATTATCTTTTTAAATAACGTTCTTTATATGTTGGACATTTTAACCCTCTGTGATGATTTTTTTTTACTTGACATGTAATCTACGCTATTTTCATTTCCTTCTGACAGATTGCCTGTAGACAATATAATTTCCCTTTACGGTATCTCGCATACCATCGAAAAACCGGCGTAGGAGTGGAATGGGTTAACACTGATGATGTAACAATAATTTTATAGACCGAATATACTAGTACATATTTTATACTAATTCTCTCCCTCTCTCTCTCTCTCTCTCTCTCTCTCTCTCTCTATATATATATATATATATATATATATATATATATATATATATATATATATATATATATATACAGTGGAATCTCGATCTATCGTTTTTCAAGGCACCGACTGAACTGAATGATAAATGCGGGAAAACGATAGATGCGGGAATATAGCAAAGCAGTATGATCGTCGGGACTGATAGAAATAAACGACACATATGGGAAAACGATGATTCGGAGGACGATCGGTAGAGATTCCACTGTATACATATAGTCCTAGCGTGCTTCTAACTCTTTTTTTGGGGGGGCGGGGGGCGGGCATGAATTGAATTCAGTTAGGTCCCTCCTCCGCGCATTGACTGCCGGGCGGTCCTTAAAATATGAAATATTATGATTTTTTTTAAAAATTGAACAACTAGAGACTTGATGCTTGAGTAGTATTCAAAAGTTATACAATGAGGAAAATAAATATAATGTAAACAAAATGAGAAAAAATATATAGCATCAATTTTTTTGCTATAGATCATATCATTGTTATAAACTATGTTCAGGCTAAAGATATAATCGGAATCTTCAGTTTCACAGTTTGTAAAAGCGGGAAAAACCAACTTTCTTAAAAGTTTTCTACAATTTTTCGATTTTAACTGAACTTCTATTAACGTTTTAATTTATTTCGATTTAAGTTTGGGAGGAGCGTGTCCCCCCCCCCCCCCCCGACGCTACGCCTATGTGTATATATATATATATATATATATATATATATATATATATATTTATATTAAATGAGCCTGACGGTGGCCTGTAGGCTAAGGTTCTGGCTCTGGCCCTAGGTGGTTTTGTCATCGTGTGAGACTGCCGAAGTTTCTGAGCATCTGTTAGAGTCGAAATCATAATCAAACTGCAAGTTTCATTCAATCAAACCCAATCTGTTAAGCCTCAGCATCGCAGAAGATGTATTTAACACTCGAAAATCGAAACAACTGGATTAAACGAACAAACTTAATGTTCGTTTATTAATATTGAAACTTACGCTCAAACTTAACATTTCAAACTTAACATTCTGAGTTTCTTTTTATGTGATTTAATAAGCAGAAACAACGCTGTCGTAAGAATACGGTACGCCTGTTATGAGTTGAAGCAAAAAAAGACCAAGTTTCTGAAATATTCTGCGAGGCGGGGCGGTTTTAAAGGTTCTTTTAAGGATATAGTTCCGGCTAGCTCTGTGTTCGAGTTTTTGGTTCACAATGCTTTGGAGAATGCTCTATGAAAAAAAAAAGCATTCATCTGTTGATGATCCTCAAAACAAAAGTAAAACTCATATATTGCTAGTTTCCTCAAAAATCCTTCCAAGACATGGGAAAAAAATAAAGGATATTTAATCGGACTTACAGTCACTTTTTAATCATAATTTATGGTATTTATCACTTAAAAAAAGGATCGGCTTAATTTCACTGCTGCCGTGTGTCAGCTGGAAGAGTAATCTTGCATTTAAGTCAGAACTATTTCATTTTTAGAAAAATCACACTACAAAGCTTTGTGAAGCGACTCTAAGCTAGGGTGAAAAGGAAAATGGTGAGGATAAAAAATTAATGGTAAATCAGTAAAGGGCGCTGATCTTTGATGTGCTCAGATAAGTTACTTCGTTAAATAATGATGAATTACTGTTTCCGAATTTTTGAATGGATTTTTTTTCACCCGGAGAAGAAAAAATACCGCTGTAAACTTCCAGTACAATATAAACAAGCTCCTGTACCATATTGTTTATTTGAGATTATCCGAACTTGTGTCGTTAAAATTCTTTTACAGTGCAAAGTATTCACAACCTTGATTTATTCATTCTAGTTTTTCAGGAATTGTTTGTTTTAATTCTGATCTGAGGTTTTCAATGCATTCGGTTATGTCAATGCATTCAGTTTAGTTACGCCGTTATGAGTATTCTTCATATCATTAAGTAGTTTTTTACTGAAAGTTTATATATATATATATATATATATATATATATATATATATATATATATATATATATATATATATATATATATATATATTATATATATATATATATATATATATATATATATATATATATATATATATATATTTATCTATATATATATATATATATTAATATTAGCCACTTTTACATGCTGATCACAAGATTTCGCACTACAGCGCTAATTATTTCTTTGTACTTTATTCCTTTTCATTGCGTTTTTAATAAATATAGAATTGTCATCAAAAGCTATTAAAGCTAATTTTCTGCTTGTGGGAGAAGTAGCCACAAATCCCAGCAAAATTGTTACCACTTATAAATACCCCAATATTATATTTATGATACACTTGAAATAAAATTGTGTACGATTGTCTTTTCTATTCTTCTTATCAGGCATATACTGCATTTTGGAAAAAAAAAATTATACATATCGTGACAAGGCACATAAGCACACAAAATGCATTGAAAAATAAAGCATAATCCATTTGTTTACTGTAAGAATTTCTATGAGATGAATTTTTCTTTCACGATTATTTTTTTTTTATATAAGCATCAAGGAGGCGTTCATTGTGTATGTATAATCAGACGAAAACTTTCTAGAAATATTTACACTAATAGAGAGTTAAAATAATTTAACAAGCATGATGAATAATTTAATTTTAAATTAAATATCGATCAGCTTATTTTGATGGAAATTTTCAAATGGAAATTTTTTTAACAAAATAAAGCTCTCCAAATCTTCTAAAATTCCTATTTTACACCTTTTTATTTGTTGTCCTCCTGAATAGCTCAAATCCCCCCCCCCCCCCCCGCCTCTCCTTTCTTCCACTAGAATATACATCTTCGTTTTAAAGTCATTCGAAATGATTTTGCGTTGTGTAAACATTTTTCAATTTTACAGTGGCATGAAATAAATAATTCCTTAATTAAATGTCGTGAGTGACGTTGCTGCGGTATATGTATAAAAAAAAAACACCCCGTTGTCTAGGCAAATTGTTTGTTGTTAATTAATTCCACCTTTTTGCTTTAATTCCATAACAAATTTAAAGCGCGTTCATTTCTTAGTAATTTATAAAGGCATGTTATTCAGAACACATCTAATTTCATTAGGATTTAAATTATAATCTCTTTTGCATCAAAACTTTTTCATCCTTTTTTGAAATGAATCTATCAAATACACGGTGCTTAAGAGATTCGATTTTGTTTAATTTTTCATCCTAATAGTGGTAATATTCTCGGCTTAAAAGTTTTTCTTAGTTTCTAGTACAAAACTAAATTATAAATTGTTAAGTATATATTGTTAAGGGATTAATATTCCATTTAAAAAAATTTTAATAAAAAAGAGTAAAGGATATTTACATTAATTTTCCATTTTCCATAAAAGAAACCGGTTAAGCCGACTAGCTGACATTGACTTTTTAAGACGCTTTCAAATTTTTGCTTTTGAAAATTTTTTGCCGACGTTAGAATGGCCAAAATGAGTAATTCAGGGTGATAACTGAGAGCTGTGGTTCGTTCGGGTCAGCTTTGTTGCATTGTTTCCAAATACATGTTGTGTCCTTGTGAATGTCTATGAAAACGACCCGTTCCCCTTCGGAATTTCTTTAAAGGCGCATCTACACACAAGCGAATCAGCTCCCACCCCGTCACCTCTTGACACATTTTGGTGTCGATTAGTCCCCCCCCCCCAACGTGGGGGAAGTATTTAGTCGCTTTGATCATTCGTCTTAAAACCGCTCTCCGGTGCGGTCTGAGTACGAATCTTCAAAGGCACGAGGTACGCCATAAAACCTCCTCTCCGCGACGTGACCAATAAATCACTGCTTTCCCCTACACTTCGCTCTCTGTTTCGCGAATGTGTGCTCGCAGTGTAAGATAAGTTCTCTGTCTCGTATATTAAATCGCCACAGGCCGTGGCGGTCTTGTGGTACAGCGCGCTGGTTTTCGGTGCTGAGGGTGCTCGGATCGAATCCTGGCGAAGCGCCACTAAAATGCCTCCGTTTGTGTCGTCCCTTCATTGGGGGCAATGCTGGTCTGCCCATATGGCACCCCCATAATAAAATGGCCAGCAAAACTGTGGTGAATTATAGGCGAATATCTTCGTAACAAGTGCCTCCGCATTTAATATATATATATATATATATATATATATATATATATATATATATATATATTGTAGCGTACTGGAAATAGGGTCTTATTTTTTCCCGAGACCCCACAAGAGCTTGAAACACAGCGACGTGTTTTTCAAGGAATGTGTTGTTCGGTTCCACCAGTTCGGAACACGTGGGGGATTAAAAACCGTTTTCCTTACAGATCAGCCAGTAAAGCTGTCATCCTAACGTTTCTGCAAGGTAATAAAGTTCGGCGTCTAAGAAGAGCTGTCAGCCGATAATCTGCCGGCACCTCCACCTCGTCTAAAAATCCAGACACGAGGGAGAGACGCTTGAGAACGCGGGCGGTACGGATGTGTGTTTACGTTGTGAATCTGCACGGTTTTTTTAAATTGAATATGTTGCACTGTTTTAAATGTTAATTATTTTTGTTAATAAATTGTTAAGTTTTATTTTAAAATTTTGGCCTTCTTTTGTTAATTAGAACTTTGTCTTTCTTGGTATGGATCAATAGTTGTGAAATTTCTTCAAAATACCTCAGAGAGAATCGCCTTACCTACTTACAGTGACGCCACAATATATATATATATATATATATTAAATCGCCACAGGGTCGTACGAAAACCTTGTAAGATGTCCCTCTTCCCCGCTGAGCTTTACCACGCAAACCTCTTTGTGTACGAACCCTATTGGATTCGCTCACATCAATGTTAACCTATGGAGAAAATGTGTCCAAGGATTGCCGACTTGGATTGAAAGATTTAAAAAAAAAAAATGAAAAAAAAAATACTCTGTAATAGAGAAAGAAATTTTACACCTTGGGGCCTTTTTCATTTTTTTAAAATGCAAATAATATTTTAAAATTTAAATTATTCGGGGGAGGGGAAATCTGGTATAGTGGCTTTTAAACGGTCTTAATTTCCTTTAGTAGACGAAATTTATAAAATGAATCCTGTCGCAAGGTGCAGAAAAGTTCAAGCAATCTGAAAAGACCATTTTTATTGGATTATCAGCATTTATGTAGATGTAAATAGTAGACAAATTTTCTCCATAGGTTAACATTGGTGAGTGAATCCAATAGGATTAGTACACAGCAGTTTTATGACCTGGCCTACTATAGTTTCTGGAAAATAGGAATTTGCAGACTGGTGAATTTCATTGTATAATTGGCAGTTCTTAAAGAGCTGCTGTGATAAATGATTTTTCTGCTGGCTCTTGGTGGTATGGATTTGCAGAAAACTATCACGGATAGGAAACGTAAATCAGTCTCTACTGTGCAAAAGGGGTGAGTCGGATTCCGCGTCTGTCTTATAGTGCGTGAGAAGATGCATGTCTGTAAGGGAGACCTAAGAATGAAATTGATTGCACTTAGTTTTTAACTCCCAGGTTTTACAGCCACACACGTCATTATTTAACGAAACTGCCGAATGGGGTGAGTGAATCCCTCTCCATAGTGCGAAAGGGGTCAAATGGTTATCGCATCTTTATCTTAATGCACGTGGATATGTGTGTTGTTTAGAAAGCTCAAAGGAGGAAATATGGTGAGTCCAATTATGTGCCCACAGGTTTTGATACCACACTCGGCATTCTTTTTTAAGAAACTGCCGATTACGGTGCGTGAATCTCTCTCCACTGCGTGAAAGGGGTGAATTGCATTTCAAGTCTTTATCTTATTGTACGGGGAGACGTATGTTGTTAAAAGAGTAACCATAAAAAAAATAATAAAGAAGCAGAATTTTCTGCCCACGGGTTTTACGGCCACACTCGGCCACACTTAGGAAGTTATCGAATAGAGAAGGAGTAATGCTTTTCTCAGGGGTGAATAAGATGCTCGGTGTTTTTCTTAATGCACAGGGAAACGCAATTCTGTTCAGAAGAAAGCCGTCGATATATGTATGTATGTATGTATGCATGTATGTATGTATGTATGTGTGTATGTATGTATGTGTGTATGTGTGTGTGTGTGTGTATACATACATATATATATATATATATATATATATTGTAAAGCATTCGCCGAATGGTAGCGTAAAAGACGACGATATAATCTAGTAATATATTAAATGAAATGATTTATTCACAAATAAAAAAAGGTTGATGAATTAGTATGATGAACATATTAGATGATGCTCTCGAGATGACGAGCGGGAAACTCACCTGCAAACCATCAGTATATAATATCAGAAGTCGCGATGTACTCGGATTCCAACCGCGAAAGTTCGTTGGCTTCTTACACGGGAAATTAGGACTCGCAACAATCACTTCTGCCGGAATCACGTACTCAGCAGATAATCAATTGTCCAGATCCTTCTGGGATCTAAAGAACGAGCTATCTCTAATAGCTATAACTGTTTCTTCTCGAAACAAGACGACAGGGAGTCGGGATGCTCTGCCTCGCGCGAGAACTTATGAAGAAAAAGTAATTTACGGTTGCAATGCCGAAGTAGCGACCTTCTAGATGCAGATCTAGGGGCAAATTATTTTTTTTATTTTCGCAGCTACGCAACTTGTAATTTTTTTGGCGCTGCAGACGCTAGAATTTAAAAAGGGTTTTAATTCGCACCTTTAAAGTGACATCACTTTTTGGAGGTCCGATTGGCGAGTCACTTCTCTCGTCATCAGATCAGCTGACCGCTTAAGCCGATTAATTTTCCCCGATCACCATCAATCAAGGGGTGGACCGGAACTAATGCCATTCCAACTTTAAGTCTGAAGCCTCAGACATACGGGCGCCTCGCGTCCAGGTTTGCATTTTCGAAAGCCCTTTATCTCGCCGCTTCTGTTGTTCGGTTGTTTCGCCTCGGGAACCCTTTGTTGAGCCTTGTGATGGATCGTGAATTGAATGAGAGGGTTTTGCTCTAAATTGGGAGAATCGACCGATTCTTCACAATATGTAGGTATGTGTATATATATATATATATATAATATGGGATAATATTACTAACAACCTATAATCGCCCATTCTGAACTTTATCTCTGTTCTGGTAACCCCTTTTTCTACTCTTTGGCGAAAACGCCTCGCCTTTCCACACACTAACTTCCTCCACCAATTCTGGCAACCTCTCTGAGCTAATTGTATTTTGGTGCTTTTACGATAGACGCGGGTTGGCTTCGATGCGAGTAACATGTTGCTGTTTTCATGGAATAAACTTCAGTTGTTCTTATGATTTGGAATTGCATTTAATTTCGGCCTCGATTGTGTTTCGTCAAGAGATGACCATTCGGGTCATCACACCAGCTCGACAGGATGGAGAACCAAGTTTGGCGTTTGGATCAAAAAATCAACCTTTGTCATGCCTGAGATTGCGACTGCATTGTGAGAAATGAAGACGCCATTGTTCTACAGGACTTTTACTTTATATTTCCGCATGCGTTCCTGAATGCACCAACTTGAAAAAGGACCAAAGCTCACCCAACACAATGTCGACTACGTCAAAGCAAGTGATGATGCCCTTGTTCCAGTTCGTTCCAGTTTTGATTCCGACTTTTGCTTCCCGCCTGACCTCACCATTTTTTTTCCCGCCTCGGACTGCGCCATCTTATGATACACCCGTATTCAACTCCAAATATTCAAGAAGTGATTCAACTTTTAATATATCTGAGAGACATTCATCAAAAATTCATTTCAAGATTGTTATTTTTTTTTCATTTTTGCCTTGATCCCTGTGTGAACGCCGAACGCTGCACAGTGGAATCGTGGAATCTCCAATAATCTATATTTCAAGATAGTCATCAGAGTGTTTTACTCTCAAAATTTTCTCATTTAGTATTGTAATTTACAGTACAAAAATTGGTGTTGTAAGTAGGTCAGTTATTATATTATTTTTGTAATTTTCTAGTATTGTAAAAGTTAAAGCAAAATGAACACTGCGAAAGTAAATGTCGAACATGACGATTCTTTTAGAATCCCGAATGTTGAAAACGAAATTAACATTGTACCCTTTGAGGAAGGCACTACAGATATAGATTCATGGTTATATTATCTTAATAAAAAATGTATCGAGGGAAACAAAGATGATGAGAGGAAATTAAAACATTTTTTACGATTTGTAAAAGGAAAAGCGCTTAAAGTTCATATTCAAAATTGTTATCAAATTAATAATTTTACAGAATTAGTAACTGTGTTAAAAGAAAATTTTTTCACTCCTACCTTAACTACCTTTAGTGATTTTGCAGGGTTAAAATTTAATGAAAACAATGATGATAATTACGAAATATTTCAGGAGAAAATTAAAAATCGAAAAAAAAATTAAATTTAAGTAGTGAAGTTATCATTAAGTCACCAATATGTAAATTATTCAGCTATCCTTCATCTTTCTATTTTAGCATTCCTGTCCTATCCCCATCCTAGTTAATTTTGAAGAAGTGAGTGTAAGTGAAACTCACATAATTTTTTTACTTTTTGAAACTTACTACATTTTATATGAAAAATACTGTGTACTAGATAAATATTATTGATTTTTATACTGGGGTTTCCACTCACTGCCCTCCCTGTCTCTTCGCACTGTTCAAATGTTCCCTTTGAACAGTTGCCTTTCCCTCTCATGTTTGAGAAACTTGCCTGCCCCTTTTCATTTTGTGCAGTTTGCTCAACTTGAGTTTCAGGTTGGAAGCACCTTCCCTTTGGTAAACGCTTACGAGGATGTACTCACAACAGGTCACATACCTCAAATTTATGTTTGTATTGTTTTTTTTTTTCACAACAGTTGAATGTCAGTGTCAATTGTTGGAATTTGTATTTTTTTTCGAACTTTTGCAACATCGGGTACCAGACATTTGGTATTGATGTTGAAAGTTAATTTTGACAGCATTTGGTAAATTTATTCTACTAATTGCTGAAAAAACTTTTAATATTTTTGTGTACATGATCTAGAGAACAAAATTGAAATTGAAAACCAATGATAAAAAAATAAAATATAGAAAGTGTTTTGCGTAAAGAAAAGTGAATAACCAATGAGAAACGTAACAATACACGTTTCTCATTGGTTATTCACTTTTCTAAAACAAATAATGTTGTTTTAGAAAAGAACATTATTTTTCTAAAAGTGACTACAACCCAGGAGATCTCCAAAAGAACTAAACCATACTCCACGACTAAAAACCATGAGAAAAAAAATAATGATAATAACTTTTGAGACTTTTACAAGTTGAACTATACCCGTCCAGGACTCTGAAAACTTTTCAGACTGTGATACACATGTCAGGGACTGAGACCTGCACAATATTTTTACTTGTATCTGTATTTGGAACGTCTTTACATCTGTTGTTTTTAGTGTTTTCATTTAAGTGTACCATTCCATTTTATTTTTCTCCAGCTATTTTTTTTTAAGATTATGCCATATTATTATGTTTTTCAATTGTACATTTTAGCATAAAAATTTGCGATTTTCGAGCCAGCTTCAACCTAACATTCTAACTTCCAATTTTCATGTTCTCACTATCTGGAGCGTCTTGGAGTCGACAGCCACGGCTCCAATCCATTTTAGATGGGGGGGGGGGATATTCTGTGATAATATTACTAACAACCTATAATCGCCCATTCTGAACTTTATCTCTGTTCTGGTAACCCCTTTTTCTACTCTTTGGAGAAAACGCCTCGCCTTTCCACACACTAACTTCCTCCGCCAATTCTGGCAACCTCTCTGAGCTAATTGTATTTTGGCGCTTTTACGATAGACGCGGGTTGGCTTCGATGCGAGTAACATGTTGCTGTTTTCATGGAATAAACTTCAGTTGTTCTTATGATTTGGAATTGCATTTAATTGCGGCCTCGATTGGGTTTCTTCAAGAGATGACCATTCGGGTCATCACACACACACACACACACACACACACACACATATATATATATATATATATAAGGTGATCTGAGTTCTTTGTCCGAAGGATTTACAACCGCTCCCGCCATTATTTTCGGATTATTTAGATTTAACTAAACAACGGCGACGCAAATAATAAACTTTTTTTTTTCCTAATATTTCTATCCATTTCGAAAGTTTTCTTACATGCTTAAATTATCATTGGTGTCAGTAGTTGAAAATAAAGCCATAATGTGAAAATCTTGGGAATAAAATATGCTACAAATGAAGAGGATCGATAACTTACGTACCACCATCTCAAACCCTCATTTCGTAAGTGCATCAATGAAAAGAGTAAATTTGCTATCATGCGACTCTTTTCATTCACCGAGGTCTATTGTAGATCAAATAAATCCATATATTTCGATTTCTCATTTTATTATTTATTTCCGCAGTCTCCAATTAATACCACTTTAAACGTTTCATAAAATATAGTCTATCTAAAGAACTTCTAGATATGTGAACCTTAATTGGGAAAGAAAATATTTTTATGCTCTTTCCTCCTCCTTCTTGCCTTCTTCTCGGATTATGGCTATAAAGCCTTCAATGAATCTTAAAATACTTGGAAATATAGAATTTTGAGAACTAAAAAATAAAGATTTATGCTGAGACTCATCCCCAAGAGCAAGAAATTTTCGATTCATACTGATACAATTTTTGCAAGATGAATGTCCCCTTTGGCAACATACACTGTACGAAAATTTATTTCTGAGTGAATCTGCATCATAAATTTCATCTCTAAAGATTTTTACCGTCCTTGGCAGACATTACTGATCTCTTAACTATATATTTCATAATACATATGGACGGTAAAGAAAGAATAGATTTCAATTACTTAAGGCTCAGTTGTGAATGTATCTTTAGATGCATTCACATATATAAATTTAAAGTATTGTCTACAAATTCTGTATCAGAAAAGGAGATATGCGACATTTTCTATTTTCTTAGTGTTGCAAAGTTTTCATACGAGAGTTTGTGTGAGTGCTTAGAAGAATTATTTTAATACAGTTATTAAATTTTTCACATAATGAAGAGTCTTCCTATAACGAAATTCTCTTTGACAAATCTTCTAATTAATGAAATTTTATGAAAAACTTTTACTTTGAATAACATATACATTCAAATTTATCCGTTTATTTCGAGAAATAATTATTATTATACAACGAATTTTTTTTTTTTTTTTTTTTTGGCAAATAAACATTTTGAATTTTTTATTATTACTTTTGTGTTTCAAAAATTTTGTCCTACCGGCTTTTAATAAACTAATAGGTCTTGAGGATAAAGCACGATCATAATTGCGATCAATAATTTTTTTTTGCATTTTCTGAACTCAACTTTTTTTTATCTTTAGGAACTCACTTTTAATTAAAACTTGAGTACAATTACGTTTTTTCATTGTTGTTGTCTAGGAAATTTTAATAAATGCAAAACTGTGAATCTTTACAATTTATTGTTTTTCACAAAATTTCAGAAATCCTATTTATTATTGCAATTTTGGTTTTTTTTTGTGTTATTTTTTCCGCTCTCATATATACAGTCAAATTTCTCTAGCCGGACACCTCTCAAAACAGCCACTTTTTTTGGAACCATTACTTGCCGCCTTAGTAAAAGTTTCACTGTATATGGGAGGGAGGCGTGAGTGTGTTTATACGTTTTTCACTTTATCATAATCAGTTTTAGTATTTCGTAATTTTATCAATTTCGTTTTGTTAGTCAAAAACTGATTTTAGCTTATTTGAAATGAATTTGAAGCGAACATTTGAAGTTTCATTATAAAATAAATATCCCTTTCTTTTTCTCTTTCAAAGCCTATCCTATTTATTGAATACAATCTAGGTTAATTTCTATTCAAGTAATTTCATTTACAACGAATTTTTTTTTCCTTAGAAATGATGAGGCTTCGTTAAACAGATACTGAACTGAGCATACTGGATGTATAATCAACAAGTTGACAGTCTTTTTACTATATATAGATCATACTTCAGAGATCATTTCCATTTCTTGACAATTTTAAAACTTTTTTATGCTTGTATATTCAGAGCATGCTTGTGTCTGAATGTGCGTAAAGATAATCGTACGTCATAAATTATCTATTTAAAAAATTAGGGAACCTAACTCTTCGCCTCCGCTTGAAAAGAAAAAAAATCCATAAGCCGGTAAGGCTTAACTGTATCCGAGCCGCCTACTGCAGAACATGACCTTCCATGCAATATCCACCAAGTTGACTAACATCCACTATTCCTAGTAAATGGCGCGCGCCTGTAATCGCTCACCTTTGATAACAACATGCAAAAACGGTTTTAAACTCACAAAAGAAAAAAAAATTCCCTTTGTCTGTTTTTATCATCCACCCTCCCCACCACGACTAGTTACCAAGCGTATCAGCTTTCCTCCTCTCCCCCCTTTTCTCCCGGGGATAGTAAGGGCCCCTACGGTTGATAAGCATCTGTTGTACCGAACAACAGTGCTCTCTTTCTTTTTGTACCCTGTACATAATACGGTACAAAAAAAAAAATTCGACACAGATCATCAGGAGATATTCCGTGGTAACATTTAGGAAGCAGCCTTCCCAATCAGATGTTCTAAAAAGCGTCAGTCACACAATGTAATCGGACATGTTTCTACTTTCAACAGTACAGTACTCAGCTTTTACTCTTGAATACGAGTTAGGCTCATTTTACTTCCCCCTCTGCCCCCCCTCTTTTTCAAGCCTTTATTTGAGGAAATATGTAATAATAATGTCGAAATTCCTATTCTTCAGTGGTGAACATTTTGTGCCTTAAGAATTCGGAAGAGTTTACCGTATTATCCACCCACCTTTCTGTGCCCGCTGAAAATCCGAACAGATGCAATAAAACTAATTGGGCTGTTGTGATGGGTAAGTGTTTTACCTGTTTGGAATTTAGAAACAGTCCGCCAATATCTTCGATGGTTTTGTTTGAGTTTTTTGTTGGGAGCTCTCCGATCATCTTTTTGCTACACGAGGGCTAATTAAGACCGGGACCTACTGCTTATAGCCGATTCTGAAAAGCTAGAAACGTCCATTCCAAGAGTGGGACTCGAACCCAGGAACTTGATACCGAATGCCATCGCCCTAGCCACCTGGCCATCATCCGGCTCCAATATCTTGAAAGCGCTGGAAATGTATATGACTTTAAATGTTGTGAAATGGAAAAAAAAAAAAACTACTTTTTCAAATGAATTTAGTTTTTCATGTTTAATCCACCCAGGGAAACGCTAAATTGCGACCTCTGCTCTTTGCTTTTGTACGATTTGGTGGGCTTCTGACTGTATGCAGGGCCTGATTATGAAAGTGGGGGGCCCCTGGGCAGATGCTATTTGGGACCCCATCCCCTTACGAACATTTATAAAAATAAGAACTATCCATGGATTTATACTATTAAAAATAATAGGTGCATATGCCAAGCGTGTAAGGAAAAGTTATTAAAAATCAGGATTTAAAAAAATCGTTTGATTTACATTTTGATTCAAATAATGATTTAAAACAAAAAACCCTGCATGCGAGTCCTATATTTGCTATTACAGTGTATGACTGATAAGATGAAGCATTCATAAACATGTTTCACATCAAATTGAAGACGCCTTTCACCTTCTGCTGTACATCTGATATAACCTGATAGTTTAACATTTTTCCTAAAGCAGAAAGCGAAATTTAAAAAAATTTCACTTATCTGGCACCCTATCTATATTAGTGTTGGGAAACATCGTTAAAGAGATTTTGCATGTTAAAGAGGATAGTTTTGGGACCCCTTAACATCAGGGAGCCCCGGGCAAAGTCCCAATTTGGCCATGCGATAAAAAGGCCCTGACTGTATGCTGTAATCTGCTGGTTTTGATTTTTTGAAAAATAAATAAATAACTCAACCAGCCAAAAAAAGAAAAAGATTTAAAAGAGTCTACTTTCAAGGAGTGTTTAACTTAAACACCACATAGTTAAAAGAGCACGAAAAACATTCCTTAGTTTAATGATAATATTAACACTGTTGACGAACCGATGCCGTCATCAAATTTCATTTCTTTCATTTTTCTGAATTTGGCATTTCAGCTCCCTATTCCCCCTCAAATTAAGACAGCTCTTAAGTGATGCCAATTGTTTTTGCCATTCATTCTCAGAGCATCGCCTACTCTCCAAATTGAAGTTCCTCTGCCCTTTCTTCTGTGAAACTGACTCGTGCCAAAATACATGTTTTTATCACCACTTACATATGGACCGTTTATTCTGAAAGTGGCGCAAGTAGCGAAAGTTTCGAGAAAATTAAAGGTTAGCATATTAGTTTATTCAAAAATAAACAAAAGTTAAGGCACTCTTAATTTGCGTAATTTACATTTAAGCGAGATCTCGTGGTTTTGCCGTAGTCTCGTTTTCTTACAATAAGTAAGGTTATCTTCGACACGTGAAATAAAACAAATGTAACCACATGACCCCACCACCTATGTCTATTGAAATCGGACTTACACTAATTCATAATCAATCGCTGCGCAAATTTTTTAATTGGCCAATTTTAAATTGAACAAAGCATTGGCATTTTTTAAGATATTAAATATTAACTAGTTATAAATAAAAAGTTTGCACTACACTAATCCCAAATTATGTGATATCTCATTTTTTTTTCAAAAAATTAGACTTACACCACTTTCAAAATAAACGGTCCGTATATTGCGTCCTTTTGTCATTTGTATAGAAGGCACAGAAAGGAAATGTTGAGACGTCTTGGAAAGGATTTGGTTTGGAACGCAGAGAATCAGTTGCAAATGTTGAAAATAATGATCACTGATAAAAGCAAAAAATTGTTTGAAAGAATTAAAAATAAAGAGCAATGAAAAAAATTTGGTGTCTGATTATGAACAAATTATGTGTCTAATTGAGCTATGTTTTATTTTACTGAATATCGTACGCTGTTAATGGTGTTAGAAAAAACTTTCGAGCAAGCAGGCCCAGATTTCCGCATGGGCAACAGGGGCATTTGCCCAGGGCCCCCAAAATTATGGGGCCCCCTAATTTAGTATTAAGTTGTACATATTTTTGAAATTTAGTTTTTGGTTAATGCAGTAAATGGGGGAAGTGGCGGATACAGAAAAAAATCCTGGGTGGGGCACAGTGCACCCACTATAGTGAAAGCATACTTACATAGATAAGCGTTTCTGGTTTTTTTTTTTTTTTTTTTTTTGGGGGGGGGGATGTAATAACTTCAGACTGATCTATTTAGATTTTCAAACGAAAATTTCATGAATTTATAAACATTACAAAGTGAATTAATAAATTAACACATTCTTTTTTCAAATTTTTGACTTGAGACCTGAAATTCAAAAAAATTTCGACTAATAATTTATAGGGGACTTGGGTGAGTATCCCACATGTTCATGTGGAAATCTAAACCTGGGGGGGGGGCACTTGCCCCCTTCTGGATCTGTCCTTGGAGAGGGCCCCCAAAGTCTGCTTTGCCCAGGGCCCCATTGGGTCAAAGTCGGGCCCTGCGAGCAAGGGCTCACAGGTATGCTCTTTTTTTTAATACAGTTGTGATAATATATCTGTGTTTGCTGTGCAAAGGGTGTTAAGTCCAAAATGGGCAAAATGACTTATCTAACCAGGCATGTTTGAAAAATCAAGGGCTACTACAGGGTACAGAAAGCTAAGTCTAATTCCACTCGTAAATATTTTTATTCATCAAGGAAAATTCGGGATATGCGAAACAAAACCGAAACATGTTAGTGTTAAAGGGGGTTATGGTCCCACTCAAGGACTTAACACTCTTTATTTAACAAAAATAAAATTAGAAAAATTTACTTTAAAAAATTAAACTTAAAAAACTGACTTTGAAAAAGCCGTTTTTTTTTTTTTTTAAATCCCGTTTTTCTCAAAACTACGATTTTGGACTTGACACTTTTTACACTACATACACAGATATGAGGCGGTGAAAGGCAAAGTGGTGTAAGTCACAATTTCAACTTTTTTTCATTTGAGGTCAAAAATGTAATCTCCGTGTTAAATTTATAGTGGAATTGCAAATAATTATTATCTGCAATATTATAATAATTAGTATTAACTATAATTTATTCAATTTACAGTGGAATTTTTTGTAGTTTTTGCAGTAAAACGCTTTGGACTTACACCACTTGACTTACTGACTTGCACCACTTTGCCTTTCACCGCCTCATATGAAAGATCCGAATTTCGCGGGGTTCAGCATCTGAGCCTTCCCCCTGTCAATGACCTCCTGCACAGGGTGTTTCTGGTAAAGAACGTACATACAGAATAACACTTTCTGAACATACAAATTCAACCGTAGTAGTGGAAATTTAAAAAAGAAATATACACACTATACATGGGCCCCAAAGGAAATATATTTTTTTAAGTAGCGGGCCATAGTCCTTAGCTGCTAAACAAGGGGTTTCGATTCAGAAAGGAGACAAAATCCTCATATTAAGTTAAGAACATTCCAATACTATAATAAAATTAAAAAGCGGTGGCCACATGTTTCGAACTAATCAATAGTTCATCATCGGGCCGAGGAGCATTGGTGGGATTGTCCCAATGAACAATTCACCTTCTGCCTGATGATGAACTATTGGTTAGTTCGAAACATGTAGCCCCCACTTTTTAATTTTATTGTGGTATCGAAGAAGTGCTCTTCACGTAATTATTTTCCACGAGAATCTGTAAGTCACAAATCACAATATCTTGGCAAGATCGAGATAAATTTGCTTTATATAAAGTGTATAAAAAATAAAAATTAAATATCTCTAACTGAGCATTATAACAGGTTATAAAACTTATGAATTAAATATCTCTAACTGAGCATTATAACAGGTTATAAAACTTATGGAAAGGTAGCCGGACAATAGCCGAATGACTAGGGCTCTGGCTTTCGATACTAGAGTCTGTGGGTTCGAGTCCCACTCTTGGCATGGATGTTCGGAGTCGTCTTTAAGCTGTAGGCTCCGGATTAACCCTCGTGTAGTAAAAAAAAAATATGAACGTAGCACTCCAAACCAAACCAAACCAAACCATGGACAGGAATTGCACTCTAAATAATTTAAAATTTCTTTACTCCTGCGTGCATTAAGACAGATAGAAAACATAAGACTACCTCAAATGCCAAGGATTTGCTTAAAAAAATTAAATTAAGGCCCCCATGTGTAGTTATTTTTTTATAATCTCCCAGAGAGTTAAAAACGATTTATATATATATATATATATATATATATATATATATATACAATTCGGAGAAGTATATATTAAACATGCAAAATGCGAATTTAAATTCTACTAAGACAAGTGATTCGAAAATTCTTAATTTATACCCCAGTGCAGCTGTGAGGGTGAAAGACTCAATGAAATAGAAATGAGTAGCAACTAACGACAAGAGTTAAAAAGTCGAATACAAATTCGTAGTAATTACGGGGAAATGAATTAAAGCTTATAAGTGATTAGCCTCTGTTAATGGTTGTATAATTGCTTTGAGGCATTACATTTGCATCACTAAAGAATGAATGGTGCCAAATATCTAGCGCAGAGTTTATTGAATAACTTCCCCCTTTTTTTAATCCTAAATAATAAATTATTCCTAGCATTCTTTGAAAAAAAAAGGAAAAAAGACGCGATTTAAAATGTAGTTTAAAAAAAAAAAAATCTCATTAATGACTTTTGAAGCGTTAATGTTGGTAATTAATACCGCAATTTGCAAGAATGAGTTAAAAGATCAGCATTCGTAAAAATGCACGCGTCAGCAAGCAAATTAAAAATATTTCACACATCTCGTCTTGAATATAACAGACGGCATTATTAAGAGCTTTGGCGCCAACTCTGAGAGAAAAATCGATCAATCTCCCTATATAGAAACCTATTAATTCAAACCCCCTCGTGAAATGGCAGAACTAAGAAATCCGTCGCTTTCCCTTGGGTTTTATGGAGCTTCACTTTACGAGCTTCGAGTTTTGGCACGAAGAACGCAAAGTTAGAGCTCTAGGAGCGGAAAGGGATAATTTCTTTTCCATGAGTGATCAAAAAGCCTGTGAATTCCGAGTAATCTGTGATAAATATAAGTTGGCGATTTTGAAACACAACTGTGCATTCATTTGTTAAAAAAACTCGAGACGTAACTCAGTTAGAGCCTTGATTTCAACTGTAGACGATCTAATTTAATTCAAATTTGACACATTTTTGTACCGGTTACGGTTGTTTTTTACTCATAAGATTTTAGCATAAAATTTATGCTAAAATTGCATCTATGTGGAGAGGATGGAACCTCCAAGAACTTTTTTTTTTACGTGTTCAATTGTTCCCTTCCCATGCACAGGTTTCCTTATCTTCTTTCAGTAAACTGACATAGGTGAAAAACTAAATAATAAAAAGTTACTCATTAAAGTTAATAATGTTTTACTTTTCCTGAATGCCGATATATTTTGCTTGGATTCTTTAATAGTGTTTTTTTATTAACTTTTTTTTTAAAATATCGTTTCAAAACACTAAATATATGTAGCTTTTATGTAAACGAAATTTTTATGTTTCAATGCCGAAAGTCTCTTAGTATTTTAGTGTTTATTAACGTCAAAATTTATTTAACTATAGTAGCTAATTATTCATTCATAGTTATTGCATTCATTATACTACAATATTGCACGTGACTTCGTAAGCCTTTGCAGACTTTTATTTGTACGAAAAACTGGGTAGCCCTTTCTCGATTGCATTATTAGTGGTAATATGACTTTCTCGTTGTTTTGTCGTATTTTGTCGTAGTTATGAAAATGAATATATTTTCAAAAATATAAAAAATAAACATATAAAATTAATTGTGAAACATTCTAATTTTTTTTCCCAACTTGGCCGGCACATTGTTTTTCAACATTCTCCCATGAATACCGCGTAAGTTGCTGGTTTCTTGAAATGAGGAACCGTATGAACGAACCAATTTGCTCCCTGGTGCATTTCAATTTAGACCGAGCGACCTCAGGCACCCCATTTAGGGGCTCGTACCATCTTTCAAATCCCTACTACGACAAGGAAGGTCTTTCCGGCCTGTAGATTTAGCGTGTCCATACCCGGCGTAGACAAAAAGGCAATCAGTGGCGCTCATCGGGATTTTACGAAGTACCTTCGGAAAGAAGATGTGCTAACCGGTAGGATGATTCGGGCCTTTATTCTTAAGATCAAAGACATAAGGTTTTCATACCAAGAAATAGCCAAAAATTTGAATTCTTAGTTTTGGAACTTTTTCCTTTTATAAAGACCCTATTAGGCATCCCTTAACAATTTCTGCATCTTGTTAAATACAGTTAAAAAAACTGAAAAAAAAATAATATTTGGGAAGATTAAAAAGAAAACAACTATATTACGTATTTCGAGAATATTAGGGAACAGAATCAGAGAGAAAAGTGTGAATAGGGGGCACTATGTGTTCATTCATTAGACACTAAATTAGAGACATTTTATTTCCCTTAAAACGTATTGTTTGTCCGTGTTACAGTTTTAATCTTTTAACCTCTGCACCCAACTACGTAGAGCAATCCTTGGGGTAAGATGTTTTCTCAGAATTAGGACTTCAGACATTTAATCTAAGTCAAACATAACGCCAGGGTAATATCTGAAAAGTTATATCATCAACACTAAGCGGACCAAGTGACGCTCTAAAGTTGATGTTTTTCTGACCTTTAAATTCTTGCAAGGTACATGAATGACAAATGAGATAAGTTCAAAGAGAATTAATCAGGTTTGTAACCGTGATAAACACTCTCTTCTAGAAAAGCACTTAAGAATTTGTTCGCTCTAATTTTGGAATCTGCACATCAAAACATGAATGTTCATATCAGTATTTCGTTGCCCAATTTCTGCGTAATTCTTCTGACGTAAACGCTTTGCACTTGGAAAATTTGAAATGCATTTTTTAAGTGAAATAAGTTTTTTCAACTTCCTGTTTCGGTATAAATTTATCGTTTTAAACAGGTAGTTCTATGAATCACAAATGAAAGCAAATAATGTGCATCACAAATATAAGCATAAATTTTTCAAAAAAGTTATTCGATTTTCTCTGATTTTTATAAGGGAGGCAATGTTCTACTTTCCATGGATTTTTATCCCATTCCAAAACCCTTTTCTCCAGATGTTTTCAGAAAGTGCGGCAATTTTTTTTAGAGAAAAATATTCATTTTTCTCCGTTTAATGACTCCGCTTAATTTCTTGTCAATGAAATTTGACAACTTTCTTAAGGTGCTTTGAATTGCTCCTATTTTATATATGGCATTAAAATTAGTTCTAGCTTAGAGCATTTAAATTCCGTTAAAGCTACTATGAAAGAGTAGTTTTTAATGTATAGTAGCGGTTAAGGCTGCTGTGTACTAACCCTATTGGATTGGCTCACCTCAATGTTAACCTATGGAGAAAATTTGTCTACTATTTACAGCCACATAAATGCCGATAATCCAATAAAAATAATATATTCAGATAGCTGGAACTTTTCTGCACCTTGCAACAGGATTCAATTTATAAATTTCGTCCACCAAAGCTATTTAGGAGCGTTTAAAGCACACCATGCTAGATTTTTTTACCCGAATAATTTAAATTTTAAAATATTGTTTACATTTAAAAAAAAAAGAAAAATGCCCCAAGGTTAAAACTTCTTTCTCTATTACGCAGTACAATTAAAAAAGAAAAAAAATCTTTAAATCCAAGTCAGCAATACTTGGACACATTTACTCCATGGGTTAACAATGAGGTGAACGAATCCCATAGAGTTAGTACACTGCAGCCTTAATGAGATTTCCCAGTTTTACATAATCTTTGGGTTCCTGTAATACAAGGTATGGAAATTCTCCAGGGTCGTGTCACCATATTATTATTCCTGACATTGTGGAGAGCTATGAAAACTGACCTACATAATGGAAATAAAATAGTAAAGGATGAAAAATAGGCACCTCATCGAACTTAGCCTTGTGCGGTCAAATATAAAATGGTTTAATTAAATAAATAATTATTACAATCCTATTTTTTTTCTCATAAGAAGTTCTTTCTAGGCAAGCCTCGAAAATTTTGTCAGCATGGATCGCAGCCATTTGAGGACAAATTATAGTTGGTTCTTGGATATTTTAAGCTTTCTGTTTAAAGAGAGACTGAACCTCTGTTTGATTACTTATGTCATCTTATCATGGTTAAGACAAGGCTGAAAGTAAATGCAAAATCATTGGGATTTTTTTCATTTTTCTCAAGAAAATTTAAATTGAAACTATTTTTCAAAATAGTTTTGGAAACTTGGAAAACGGTAATGAATTAACAGAATAACAGAACAGGAAAAACACACTGAAACGCAAAGGAAAAGTAATACTCTAGTATTCATGATGTCTCATTTTATGTTGTAAATTGCTAATTTTTTATATATGTATTACTATAAATGAAATCTATATACATAAATTTACTCTCTGCAGATATTTATTAAGAAATTTTACAGGTGCGCTTTTACCTAAGAAATTTCAGTCTTTTCGATTCTTGCTAAAATTGAATCCTCTTGTAACGTCGTTAGTCGTTCGTTCATCCTGTTCTTATTGAGTGCTTTCCTCTCCCCTCTCAGAATGGCCAATATGATTTGCATTTTACTTTGCTATCTTATCAGTTTAGAAAATAATAAATTAATTTGTATAGATCAATTTTTTTTTTTACTTATCAACCTTTTTTCATAGGGAAATTTTCGTATGTATTTCATAGACAGATGTGGCTTGAAATCTGCGCATGAACAGAGTTAGTGTTCTCCAAAGGCTACTGTGTATTAACCCTATTGAATTCGCTTACCTCAATGTTATCCTATGGAGAAAATTTATCCAAGGATAGCCGATTTAGAAGTTATACCCAGTAAAAGAGAAAAAAATTTACATCTTGGGTCATTTTTTGTTTTTGTTTTTTTAAATGCAAACATATATATTATTTTAAATTTTAATTGATTCGGGTAAAAAATCTGGTATAGTGTGTTTTGAACGCTCCTTAATTCCTTTGGAAGAAATTTATAAAATGAATCCTGTTGCAAGGTTCAGAAAAGTTCGGCGTACCTAAAAATACTTTTTTTTATTAGATTATCAGCATTTATGTAGCTGCAAATAGTAGGCAAATTTTCTCCATAGGTTAACGTTGAAGTGAGCGAATCCAGTAAGGCTAGTACACAGCAATCTTAATAATTGGCTTTACAATTTTAGGGATTTTACACTTCCCACAAATTTCAATAAAAACAATACTTTTATCATATTGATTCTTTAATGCTTTTCTATGTGATTTCGTATGAAAAGAAGAAACCGTTTTTCTAATTCTTATTATTTTACTCTTGCGGAAATTTTAGTTAATTCTAAGAACAGCGTGTCACCGGGGGCCCTAGCTGTCACCGGACGAATCATTTTCGAGCATGTCATCCATCAAATGGGATGTGACCATGCTGGAGAGAGAGTTTGGAAACTTCCATAATGCATAAAAATGATAATGTCATTGTCTGAGAACTAATCAAGCAATATAATTTTCGTTTTTATAGTTAAATTCTGTTGCCATAGGTACTGTAAGTTTTTATGTTAAAATTATTTCAGTTAATGTTATTTTCGGTAACGGTCATCATTTTAACACAATCTTCCGTGCCATATTATAGAATCAATTTAAAAATGCGTCATTGAATGGGATTTTTAATTCTATGATCTGTCACCACGGAGGAGAAAGATAAATTTTGAAACTCGTGAATTCCTGTTATATATTTTTCTTCCTCTATATTCTAAAAGTCAGGCCTTTTTTATTCTTCTCGTGAGATAGATAGAAAAATACCCCGAGCTAAGGAATTTAGAATATATTGTGGTTACAAAGAAATAAAATAAAACGACTTAACATTCCTGTAAATGCAGTTGAAATGCTTAACTGCAGTCTCGCAAACTCATTTTTTATTCACGGACAGGAGGTAATTTGACACATGGTGACATTTCATGCGACTAAAGCGGTGCATCAGCAGACATCATAAATTTTCAATCGTATATTATTCTGTAGGGAATTTTCCTCTAAGAATTTTCTAATCTCAGACTAGCAAATCCATATTCTTGGATTTTGTCTCATGCATATGAAGGCAGATATTTAAATAACGAGCACGTAGTATTCAAAATTTAAAATTTTTATTGGGGATTAAACTACTGACGTATGTCACTACAAAATTTTTTTTTAAAATTATGATAAGATAAAATAGTTTCGTGAAAAGACAAAATTGGAAAGTTTTGTTCAATGACTTGGGCTGCAGATTAGAAAATATGCATTTTCTAATATGTGATTATAAAAGTACCTTGCAAAACATTCCCCATAGATTAGCATCGGTACTGATGATCTACGTCAACTGATGCACCGCCTTCAATTACAGAATAATCTGTTTTAACTTTTGCATTACGGGAGTTGGGTATCAGTGTGTTATAGCGTTAGGCATTGTCCTCTGAGGTAATCTCATGAAATATTCATCTGCCTGAATTTGTGATTTATAAATGAGACAAGATTTTAAGGGTACGTAATTAGTGTGGTGATAGATCAAATGCTAGAGGTCATTTTGACAACAAACCCGGTTTTCCACTCTAAATTTTGGTGGTCCAAAAATATGATAAGGCTTTGCTTGCTAACTTGTAAAGTAAATTCTAAAGTAAGTCGTGTTGTGAAAATACGACCTAATAGCGTTTCTTTTACCACAGTACAAGTGGCCGGATGACATTTAAATGGCTAGGGTACTGGTTTGCTCCAGAGTCTGCGAGTTCGAATACCTCAGCTGAGATGTGATTCTAAGTGTTTTGAATCGGTTTTAATAGGTATGCCCCGACACGGGATGACCCAGTGCTCCAAAAACCCACCAGACAAGTTTTTCACTGATAAGCATGATCACCTTGGTGTTTTCTTCTAGGTTCAGGCTCAGCGTCTCGGCTCGCATCAGTTGCGGGAGATCTGCATCTAAGTTCAACTTTTAAATATGGTTTACAATAATTATGTTAGACGACATAATATTATTAGTTTTAGTTTCAACCCAGTTTTAATTGCATTATTCAGTCGCTGTCCGTGGTAAAATTTCATCGTAAGAACCTTGCATCACCCTCAGGAGGGTATTCAGAACTGTATGTTAATAAGAAAGTGTAATACAACCGGCAACTGGGCTATTCGGGGTGCGTCCCAGCTTGTACCTTTGAAGTACATATATATCATATATATTATGGCACAGAACAATGGTACGATGCCTTTCTCCTACGAGTTTCTATTTCATTACATATCGTCGCCTTTTGTCCCGGTCATTTTGTATGAAACAAGACAAGTTTGCCGATGACCTAAGTGTCTTTTGTTATCATGACGTACAGGAAACGTCCACATTATTCTGTGTCTACGCCACAATTTTTCTCTTTCATGTTTCAATGATAGCCCGATACCAAATTTAACGTGGTCGCAGCAGCGTACGCAGAAATTTTCAAAGGCAGGTGGGGGGGTTACTATGAAAGAGTAGTTTTGAGCAATCAGTGAAAGGCTTAAACCTAATTAAATAATATATGTAATCAGAACCAATGGGGGGGTTAACCCCCATCAACCCCCCTCCTCCCTGTGTACGCCACTGCGTAGTCGTGTCATATCAGCGTATCAAATTTTGATACGGTACAAGGGTCCATCTACGCTTTCTAGTTCCTGATATAAATCAAGATACGGTTACGATCAATCGGTACAAAGGAGGATTAGGCCTAAAATGTTGATGGAGTGAGTAGGTAGAAAAATTAGGCCGCGGAGAAAGATTTCAAACTTCTTCAAGTAGCTGATCTGTAACACTAAAGAAATTGACCAGAATTCCCAGACATTGATTTTACGAACAAGATCGAAAACAAGATCGAATTTTTGAATTATTGATTGATTAATTTTTTCCTTTTTTAGTGCAACAGGTAGGAGAAGTTAGCATTCGATAGTTAGTGAGTTCTTGTTAGAATTTTACCGCGACAAGTTAGATAGAATTTAGTGGTTTGATCATAAAGTAGAGATGCTACAAAGTTTCAATTTGTCATTTTATTATTTTGTATAATCTTCTTCAGTTCTACACTCAAGTACAGTGGGGTTGATTTTTTTGTTTCTCATTTCAGTTTATAGTTAAATACCTTTCTAGGTACTTTTGAAGTTAATTGATGACTAATTTAGTAAATATTCAGATTTTTCTTACAGAGCTGTAGTGGCCTTCCATGCCAGTAATCTTCGAAAGATTGCATCCAAACTTTATATGCTTGTAATATACTTCGCGAAACGTTGAATGATCCACCTCAAAATACCTTGAACCAGTCAGAAGGTATATTTACATCGTGCGTAAAAAGTTTTAGCCGGCAATACGCGACTGATCTGATGACATTCATGCCACCTGTCTCCTCTGCCGGGTGACTTTTGAGTTACATTATGTGTATACTTTACGTTTAATGACATTAAGCTACAGATGACAGGTGGCATACGTAAACATAATATAAGCAAATCTACATTTAATATATTTGCCCATACTACGTTTACGAATTGTTGACTCAATTCCTAAGCAAATTAGAGGCAAATATAGACGTATATCTCTTTCAGAGACATGAATAAATATTTATGTAAAATTTTTACTTCACATAATCAGTTATTGTCCACGTATAAAAAATTAAGTATTTTATGAGTGAACTCCTCATATTTATAGTATACTGAAAATAGGTCTTGCTTGAAATCAGCTACAGTACGTATGCATGCCATCATAATCAGGCGTAAAACTTATTTTCAAAATTGTTTTTAACTTTAAGTAGAGTTGCTTTTTCTATCTCCTCCTTTCTTTTCCTTTTCTCCTATAAATATTTAAAAAAAATTCCTGCTCTAGAAAATTTCGTTTGTCCTGCCTGTTTACATCAAGCCAGTTAATAATAGCAACAGTGCCTTAAAAAGTACTTTAACAAGCAACACTTGATAAAATCTTAGCTCTCTTATCAGGTAAACCTTGATTAAAATTCTTAGGCAATGCTTCTGATTTTTAAAACATGCTTAAGAAAGACAGCGTTTTTAAAGTGTCAGAAATGCTGGAAATAATTTTGCAATTAAGGATCTATTAGAAGTTGTTTTCGCTCAAAATATATCCAAAATTAGCGCTTTTAATTTTCGACCAATTTCATTTTTCTTTTCTTGCAAAATGTCTCAAAAATTCCAGTAAGGGGAAATGATCCCTTGTTTATAAAACAGCGTTAATAAAAACTGGCAATATTGGATATCGTAAGTGACGTTTTAAGGGAGGGAGGTGGGAGAATATAAAAAGTATAATTAGTAGTTACATATGCACACCACATCTTTGTTCAACACATGAACAAACACAGATAACTAATTATTTCCACTGAAAGCTTCTGTATAATTCTACTGAATAAAAGTGTTAGTTCCGGTTAAAAAAATATGAAAGAAAAAGAAACAAAATTTTAAGTTTTTAAGAACAGAAAATAACCTGTATAAAGCCCAAATCTTTCCAAATTATGATATTAAGAACCCTGTGGTGCACCTGGGGCAACGCATGCAATGCATGCGGCGAAATTATCACATACTCTTGGCGATATACGGGAAAAGAGTATCACTCAGCTTCCAGCCAAAGAAAAAAAATGATATTAAGATTCATTTGTTTACTATGTAATTTAAAGATTTAAGGAAAAAAGTCAAAGTTATGTAATGTTGAAAAACGAGCATTCGAATACATAATATAACTTATCTAATTTCTACATAAAACCGTCATATTTCTTACGTTTTAAACGCATGACTGGTTTAGAAAAAAAACTTTTATATTTTTAACTAGTTCTGTAACAGTTAATGAGATAAATTCTTTGATACATAAAAGTTCCAAAACTGCTTATATTAGATACATTTTTTCCTGATTGAAACAGGAAACGCTGAATAATCTGGTTTAGCTATCTAATTGCTAGTCCATTATTATATTGTTAGGGAAAATTGCGATCAGTGGTTGAATATTCGAATAACTGACCCTCACTGATGAAAATCCAACATGACCTAAAATGTTTCTTTAAACACTTCTTGCCGGATTTCTTAAATTGTATGACTAATTTATGAATTATTCATTCTATACGCATTAACCAAAAGAAAAAAACTGAGCGAGATGCCTGTACAGATGTGTATTTAATGAAAAAAGACATGTATCTCGCTAGTCTGCTGGTTCGAGTTAGCACAGGGGTATATATTTCGGGATCGCCTTCAAACTGAACGTCTCGATCTGTTTACCGATTTGTTGAGCCCTCGTGTTGCAAAAAGATGACCACAGTTCTCTCCACTAACCAACCAGCCAGGTCTGTTTAGCTGTCGTGTGCCATAAGAATACCGTAGCATTTCAAATAGACCAACCTGATCTCTTTAGTCGTGTAACAAAGGATGACCGTTGCGCTCCCCACAAACCTACCAACCTACCAACCTGGTCTGTATAGCCCTCGTGTAGCAAAGGAGGATTGTGGCGATGTCAACCAGCCATGCTGATCTGCTTAGCCTTTCTGTACCATGGGATGACTGTACCAAGGATGACCGAAGTTTTCTCAGTTACACAACAAACCTGGTCTGTTTAGGCCTAGTGTAGCAAAACATAGCAGTAGCATTCTCAACCGACTAACCTGGTATCTGTTGCTGTCGTTAAGAAAAAGATGATCGTATAGCTCCAACGCTCCAACCTACCAGCATCTTTCACTCGCGTCATTCAACAGTTTTATCCCTGGTTTGATACTCGATATGCTCTCTGCGGCTTGGCGTAATTTTCACCATCTATGAATTCATAAGCCTGGGCGTTCTATGTACAGAAGTTATTTGGAGACCCGTGATATCATGAGAATTTTGTCTTAGTTGCTTTTCTTGATTATGTATTTTTCATTTTGTTCTCCTTTGCAGTTTTGTATTTTTCCCTCTTTTTCTGTAAATCTAAGGACTTTGTTCACAGGTTTTTGCATTGGAAATTAAATTAGAAAAAAAATTACAAGCTTCGTTTATGTTGCTGTGTCATCTATTTTCGAATCTTCCCATGCATACATTTTGTATAACAGTTCATGGGCACTTTAACTGCTCCCCTTAATTCTGGCTGATAAGTGATTTCTGTTATGAAATTGTTGCTTATCTAGAGTGTTGCCTATGTGAAGCGCAAAGGAACCCTCAACTAAGGTTCAATAGCCCATGACATCTGTCTGAATATGGGAGATATACAGGACTGTTGTATTCTGTCAAATGGTAGAAAGATATATATATATACCGGGTGCGTCATAAATTCGTGCAAAGTTCAAAAATTCGTAATAAAAGACATAATGGTCGGAAAAATTATCTGTTTGCGCGAATAGGATCAGAGGGACGTTGGATTTTTTTTCCATGTAAAAAAAAAGTTTCCAAAAGTAACCGAAAGAGGGCGCTTTTGCGTGACCAAGTTAAGTCTGCATTGCAGGAAAGACATGCGTTACCTGTTGTCACCTCCATGCATGATGGTGCCCCGCCCCACATTTCACGTGATATCAAGACGTTCCTGTTGGAATCGTTCACTGGAGACCAAGTTCTATAAGTCACGGTTGTAAGGTTCAGTGGCCCTCACGATCACCAGACTTGACCCCGGCGTATTTTTAGTTGGAGGGATACTTAAAGTCTCATGTGTACCGGATTCCCCAACCACTTTGGTGAAACTGAAAAATGTCATTCGACGGACAGTCGCTGCCATCGATGCTACAATCCGCTGTAATGGGCTTAGTGAAGCGCCTCACTCGCCTATTACCTTGTGCTGGTAGTAATGTTGAACATCTCTTACTTTAAAATAAATGCACATTCTCATGTTATTGTGATCGGTTTGATTTTCTGTTTTGAGTTTGCCTGATTTGCATAAAACGTCTCAGTATGATGTGTGAGTGCCCTCTTTCGGTTGCTTTTGGAAACTTTTTCTTTTACAGGAAAAATAATCCAATGTCCCTCTGATCTTATTGGCGCAAACAGAAAAATTTTCCAAGAATTGTTTCTTTTATAATGAATTTTTGAACTTTGCACGAATTTATGACGCACCCGGTATATATATATATATATATATATATATATATATATATATATATATATATATATATATATATATATATATATATATATATTATATATATATATATATATATATATATACAGTGAAACTCCGATTTAACGTTATTCAAGGGACCATAAAGAAATGACGTTATATGCGGGAAAACGCTAAATCGGGGTAAGACCAAAAACAAAACACTGAGCATAAAATAAAGACTAATTTAGGTAACATACCTTTCATTTCTTCATTTACAATGGTTTAGACATCAGTTTTGTAAATTATGCTTTAAATAAATCAGTTATTTTACTTTGCGTCCTGTGTATAGCACAAATTGCATTCTCAACAGGAGTTTTGTAAGCTTTTTAATTGGCCTTCACTATTTGAAAGGAACGATTCCACTGTTTTCAAAACTTGAATGACTTCTGTCGCAGAAGGAATTCCATGTTCCTAATCTTCATTATCCGAACTATTCAATTCTGAATCTATTAAATCACTTAGAATCGTAATCTCTGATGTCACGATATTTGAATCGCAATGCAGATAATTCTCGAGATCTATATATGAGAAAGTGAGAGGAATCACTCATTTCATTAGTCTTCACTTTTTTTTCTCCTCGTACTCAAATTCACCACCTCTGTCCTCCGGAAAACCAGATTATGCAAAAGGACTTGAGATACATTTTCCCATGCTGAAGAAATCATATGAAGAGATTCTAGAACGTTTATCGATTTTTTCCCTGCCTCCAATTTCTATACTAAGAAGGGAGTTTTTCAAATCTTGGTTTCTATATTTTACTTTGAACGATCGTATGATCCCCAAATCACAAGGTTGAACTTTGCTTTTACTTTGCTTGAACTTTGCAGGGAAAAATTTTATTCGCACATTTTGTAATTTTAAATTTACAACATGTGTTGTACATTGATCAACAAACAAAATAATCTAACGTTCCTGTAATTGGATTTGTCTGTCCAGTTTGAGAAGAATCGACCCCAGCAGACTCGCCACAAATAGATTTGTAGGATAAATTGTGCCTTTTTCTAGGGCTGACTATCCAGCCATTTGAAGCTATGATTCCTTAAATTTCCAGTTTAGAAGCAACTTCTATTTCAAAACGGGATCATTTATGTGAATGCTTGAATGCTTGTTGCACACACTTAGTTGAACTTTGGTAAGAAAAGACATTGAGAGGGGAGATTCCGAGTATTTCACGTTTTGATATATATTTCTTTTTTTTATCACAATTTTTGACTATTTTAGAAAAATGTCATGGAGTTTTTCCCTTTGAAAAAACGTTAAATGCGGGAAATATTTTAAGACGATAACGTTAAATCTGGGATTTTTTAACATTAGTAGTATAGAAAAAAATTGGGACTTATGAAAAATTACGTTATATGTGGGAAATCGTTACGTTATATGCGGGAAATACGGGTTACGTTAAATCGGGATTTCACTGTATATATATATATTTGTAATCAATGTCTAATGGCATCTTAGCATAATGTTCCAAATGAAAAAAAAGTATTTTTTATTTTCTTTTGAAGATGAAATTTTACGATCATTTCAAAGGTAGAAAATCCAAAAATTAAATATCTGTACTAAAAGGCAAATGTTACAAATATTTTGTACTTATGAATGATAAGGCCACTACTAGTTAGGTGCAACCTAAATACTTTTTTTTAGCAACTGATACACAGTATAAATTTATTAACTGGAAGGTTTTTTTGTGTCTATGCAATTTATTCAAGAGCGTTTTCGTAGTTTGACTTACGAAACTATGCGCTTTTGCTATGCGCACAGATGTTCAAACACTTCAAAACATATCTGAGCAAATAAAAATAAGTATTCAGTTGACACAGTTGGTGCTCTGAATTGAAGAAGTTCAAAAACGTCGAACGTAGAAAAATTCTACAATCGAATGAAAGAAGTGTAATGCCTTTAAATACTAAAGCTTAAACATTCTTCCCTCATCACAGTAAAAACTTAAATTATTTTAATGTGGTATTCAAACAGTAATAAACGGTTATGTTTTTAACAGTTTTCTAGTCTTAAAAAGTTTTCTAGTAATATTTCAACTTTTCTTTATCATCGAAGTGGTAAAGGAGTTAGTGGTGGAAGGAAACTCCATCTTAAACGAGAGAACCGAAATATGTCTTTTCACAAAAATTGAAAGTCATTAATCCATAGCATATTTCAACTGGTTATTTAGAACTAACGTTTTTCATATTGGACGTTTATGTTTATTCTGAGATTCAGGGATTAAATTGGCCTTCATTCCTGGATTTTCTTGGATAAAAGTTTAAAATAAAGTATCAATAATATTGCACTATGTTATTGATATACCGTAAAAGGGGCGGAATTCTGCAAATCAGTGCTCTCTGGTGACTTGTTATTAAAGCTATTACTTTTCCAGTTTACCACGTGGCAGCGTCATGTTGGTACAAATCAACAAGTGTTATCATGCTCCTCTGATACAATCTTTGTGACTCCCACGATTTTTTTTTAACAATTCACTATTATATCATTTTGTTGCAACCTGTGAAAAGTGTTGGTTCTCGTGGTATGAAGGATTAGTTTTATGCATTGGTAAGTAATATATTTTTATTCACCTACTACCTGAAGTCTTATCTGTGGAGTTTCCTTACTGTGCCTTTTTTTGGTTGTTATGTTATTACACTATCATTAAAATAAGTTCACTTGATGGGGTGAGATTGTACCACCCTTTTCTGGTTATTTTGTCTACTGTAACCCTTTTTTTTGTAAACAGAAAATTTTTTGACACAGCTCTAACTATTAGAATGGCTGGAATTATTGCAATAAATTCTCTAGTTAAATTTTTTTAAGAAACTTTAGCTATACGTATCTAAAATGCTTTAACAAAGTAACATGTTTTAAAAATCAAGTACCATGAACTCTCCTGGACAGTCCACCAAGACGAAAAGATCACGATCATTCTCAAGAGGACGAAGAGGAATCAAACACAGAGAATGCAGTTGCTAAAGGTGCCACTGCAACCACAGCAGATTTCAGAGTAAATGGCTTCGTGGCCGTTTCATATGAAGGGAGGGTTTATCCGGGTCAAATGCGCAGCAACTTTGATGAAAGTGGGGAAGCTTATGTTTCCTGTATGGTGAAAAAGGGCAAATTTTTGATTTTGCCAAAAAGGGCTAGTGAAATTTGTTAATTTTTGAGAAAAAATAAATTTTTATAAAAAAATAAAGTCAAAATTAACTGGGAGTGTTCTTGCTTCAAAGTAAGAGGTGTGAGAATGTGCCACGACTGAATCCCTGACAACTCTGAAGGAGAAAAAGGGGTGGCTTAATCTCAGTGGTGGGGAGAGATTGTGAGAGAAAAAAAAAATCACCCCCACCATCCCCAACCCCTTAAAAATTTTTTCTGCTGCGAAATAGAAAGCTGAAATGTGTATCTATCTTTCTGTACTAAATTCATCTGATTATGTTGGTAAATAAAGAAATGGCATAAAAAAAAACCTCGAAACCTGGCACAATCTCACTCCATTTTACGGTACATAAATGGTTGATTGGTTAGGATAGCTACACAGTCATATTTTTGCAACGAGTGGGATGAACTGACCTGGATTTAGAAATTAAAGCCGTTTCCAAACACTTACAAACACCTATACCTACTGGGGGAATTGAAACCTTAGATTGTGGTTCCAATAGAGCCCTAGCCATTCGCCCATCGTCCTGCACTGATGTGTTAATATTTAAAACTGAAAAAATTAAAAAATGAAAATGAGGAAGACTGAAGTTAACATTGTCTCGTTAAAATGGTATATATATCATTATAATATGTATTTTTTTTATCATTTTGTTTCATTGAAATATATTTTTTTGTTTCAAATGATATAAAATATTAAATATCATTTGAAACATAGGCACTAATTATATTAACATATAATTGATATAAGTAAGTATGTTATTCAAATTAATGTTTTAATATTATAAAATAAAACAGCACCGATAAAAAAGGGATGTCAGAAACCCAATCGTAGAACTACCCCATGATCGGCAAAAAAAATTACGTTTAGAGGCCGAAATATTTATTTTAGAAATATTATAATCGCAATACAGTCTAAAAGTAACTGTTTCGGAATTTGGTTTAGGATGAATTTCGTTACTACGATTTTCAAAAGCAGAGGTGGTCGTCGCTGAGGTAGGTCATTTAATGTCTTTACAATATGTTCTACTGCAGAGAACGGCCCGAAGTGTTTTCTGGGTGGGATAGGAAGGGAGTTCCTCTATTATAATTACTAGGTAGTTATTGTCCCCACCCCTCCTCATTCATAATCTCGGCGATCTCGGGTCTCTTTTTCTTTTTTCGTCGAACTTCCTTCTACTAATAAGCTGATCATCGAGATTTAGGGTCACGAACTATACGATTTACGAACTCTGGCACTCACTCACTACAGACAGCAGCGAATCTCAAGTCCTGCTAAACAATTATGAAACGGGAACATTAATTGGATTAACACTCTATCAAAACAAATCAAACTCAAACAGATCCAAAGGCAAATAAATGCCTTGTACTTTGCATTCGTCAACTTTAGCAGTTTAATCAAAAGTCAATTCCAACATCAAGTTTTCACGACAGAGTCACTAGAGATGTTTTGTGAAGCGTATCCGCTTTCCCCTGAGCCTGTTTTTTGGTCCTACTTGCGACAGAGAGAGCAGGTGATCGAACGAAAAAAAAGTGATTCATCGTCCGATTCGCCAATAAAATCTGGAACGGCTTTGGTACCGACTGGTTGGCAGCAACTCATCGTCTGCATTTTTTTTACAACTCTTTCCATCGAATGAAAAAAAAAAGGTGATTCATCGACCGATTCGCCAATAAAATTTGGAATGGCTTTGGTACCGACTGGTTGGCAACAACTCATCGTCTGCCTTTTTTACAACTCTTTCCATCGAACGAAAAAAAAAATGATTCATCGTCCGATTCGCTAATAAAATTTGGAACGGCTTTGGTACCGACTGGTTGACAGCAACTCATCGTCTGCTTTTTTTTACAACTCTTTCCATCGAATGAAAGAAAAAAGGTGATTCATCGACCGATTCGCCAATAAAATTTGGAATGGCTTTGGTACCGACTGGTTGGCAACAACTCATCGTCTGCCTTTTTTACAACTCTTTCCATCGAACGAAAAAAAAGTGATTCATCGTCCGATTCGCCAATAAAATCTGGAACGGCTTTGGTACCGACTGGTTGGCAGCAACTCATCGTCTGCTTTTTTTTTACAACTCTTTCCATCGAATGAAAAAAAAAAGGTGATTCATCGACCGATTCGCCAATAAAATTTGGAATGGCTTTGGTACCGACTGGTTGGCAACAACTCATCGTCTGCCTTTTTTACAACTCTTTCCATCGAACGAAAAAAAAGTGATTCATCGTCCGATTCGCCAATAAAATCTGGAACGGCTTTGGTACCGACTGGTTGGCAGCAACTCATCGTCTGCTTTTTTTTTACAACTCTTTCCATCGAATGAAAAAAAAAGGTGATTCATCGACCGATTCGCCAATAAAATTTGGAACGGCTTTGGTACCGACTGGTTGACAGCAACTCATCGTCTGCTTTTTTTTACAACTCTTTCCATCGAACGAAAAAAAAAATGATTCATCGTCCGATTCGCTAATAAAATTTGGAACGGCTTTGGTACCGACTGGTTGGCAGCAACTCATCGTCTGCTTTTTTTTTACAACTCTTTCCATCGAATGAAAAAAAAAGGCGATTCATCGACCGATTCGCCAATAAAATCTGGAACGGCTTTGGTACCGACTGGTTGGCAGCAACTCATCGTCTGTTTTTTTTTTACAACTCTTTCCATCGAATGAAAAAAAAAAGGTGATTCATCGACCGATTCGCCAATAAAATTTGGAACGGCTTTGGTACCGACTGGTTGACAGCAACTCATCGTCTGCTTTTTTTTACAACTCTTTCCATCGAATGAAAGAAAAAAAGGTGATTCATCGACCGATTCGCCAATAAAATTTGGAATGGCTTTGGTACCGACTGGTTGGCAACAACTCATCGTCTGCCTTTTTTACAACTCTTTCCATCGAACGAAAAAAAAAATGATTCATCGTCCGATTCGCTAATAAAATTTGGAACGGCTTTGGTACCGACTGGTTGGTAGAAACTCATCGGCTGCTTTTTTTTTTAAACTCTTTTCATTATTGAGGCACTATATATGGCGACAAATTTCTCATTTCTTATTTCTGAATGAATGACTCCTTTAATCTTCTTGGAACAAGTGCATTTAAATCATTTAATTCGATGCTTTACAACAGGAGTGTCCAACCTTTTGGCTTCCTTGGACCACAATGAAAGAATACGAATTGTCTTGGGCCACACAAAAATATACCTAACATTAAAAATAGTTGATGAGTAAAAAAAGTATAAGTATAGTTAACATACGCATTTATTTCATTATAAATTTTATTTATAATTAAAAAGATAACTAAAGGAGTCATAAAATGAATGTGATATTTGGCATTGAATTTCAGAAACTAAAGCTTCAATATCTGGGTCAATTGAAGTGGTTGCAATTCTCAGGGAGTTCTCAAGATGGTAATCCGATATTTTGGTTCTAATTTGATTCTTAGTGTGCTTCACTCTTGAAAATAGTTGTTCACAGATGTACGTGCTTCCAAACATTAATGACCAGAATAACGCATGACTATGCAGTGAGGGATATTTATATCTGGGCAAATATAATTTATGAGCACAACAAAGAAACTTGATTGAATTTCTCTTTAAGTTAGATGTCGGATTGCAACTCTATGCATTCCATTTGAAAATATGCTAGCATTATATCTATATTGACTGTAAGCTATCTATATTGACTGCTAGCATTATATCTATATTGACTGTAAATAGAGTAACAAAGATGCAAAACAATTGTTTAGTTTTCCAAAAGTCATGAAATAAATTTTTAAATTCTTGAACTAAATCGGAAAGTAAGGCTGCGTATTTTACACCATTTTTTTAATTATGCTTGGTCAGCGTCTCGAAATGCAAAAAAGTGTTAACATTTAAGTGGGCTTGTCATAATTTCAATTTCATATGGAACGTGTTTATTGTTTGAAACATTGGACAGATAAGTTGGTTTTTACACTGATGACGGGTATTTGAGTCCTTTAAATGGGCATTCAAATCTATCAAAACCTGCTAAATCTGCAAGCCAGTTATCATCAAGTTCTGGCACAGGTTATTTTTCAATGTCATAAACAATTTGATTTCATCAAGTAGGCTATAAAATATTTTTAAGACTTTTTAATATTTTCTCCACTGAGCCACCTTATTTCTTAAAAGTATAAGATATCGCCATGTTAAGCATCCAAGCTTATAAAAAATTCCTGAAGCTGGCGATGATTTAATCCCCGAGCCTTCATAAAATTCACCGTTTTGATGATGATTTGCATGACATGGTCCATTTTTAAGGCCTTTTCAACATAAATTTTCCTTGTGTATTATGCAATGGTACTTCATCAAACGAGAATTTTCAATAGCAATGGCATCGTCTTCTATTAATCTTACAATTCCCTCTGTTTTGCCTATCATAGCTAGGTCATGATCTGTAACTCTACCAGATATGTTTTCAAGAGTTAATGAGAATCACATTTGGAGTCTACGCCGGATATGGGCACGTTAAATGCGTAGACCGGAAAGTCCTATGAGGTCAGTGGGTAGAGAAGGTACGATCCCCCCCTGATGTCGCCCTGGGGGTGCTCGGTCAAAATTCTGGTGACACCTAGCAATGTCGGACTCCGACCCTTGTGGTGCTATTAAAAACAGAAGCCGCACTACTCAGCCCGAATCCTAAATGGACCTGGTCTGGAACTTTCGGCCTGGAGGCATTAGGAACAACAACAGTGAGAATCGTGCCAATGTTTCCTTCACTGCTTCATATAAACTCTCTTGGTTGTCGTGTCTTTTAACGGTACTAAAGATGCCATTTCTTTTGTTACAATAAACTCGTCGTTTATACATCAAATATAAAGACAAATTGAGCCCTGTCAGTAGCGTCAGTACTTTCCTCCATCGACAAAGAATAAAGCTTAAAACTACAAGCTTTATTTTTTAAATCAAGGCAGGCTATTAATATTTTTTTTTTCGTTTGAGCTCTTGCTCGCTGGGCCGCACTAATACTTGCATTGGGCGTCATGCGGCCCGCGATCCGCGGGTTGGACACCCCTGCTTTACAATATGGATACAATTAAGAATATTGTTATTGTAGTTGAATGTAATACAGATCAATAATTGAGAGAAAAAGACTGTGAATACACATCAGGTCAAGTGATTAGTATTTCTATTTTCTCAAAACAAGTCGTAACACATTTTGACTAGTTAAATTTTTTTTAAAAATGGATTAACTACTCAAATATTAAACCAACATATAAAAATGGTCTGGTGATTGTATTATTTCATCAAGTCAGAATAATGGAAAATAGTATCTTTTAAAAATATGTCAAGATTTATTGGTTACTAATAATAGCTTAGAATAGACCAGAGAAGAAATTCTATTTTGTATATTTTAAAATGAAGCGATAATTTTGCAGCATATATTTACTTAAGCACAATAATTTTACGAGGCAAAGAAAGCACGTACTCACTGAGAGCATAATAACAGTCTTCTGGAGGGCCTAAAGGAAGGCCTTCTGAGTGATTAACTGGTTACACTATTATTATTTAACCATTTCCTTAATAATTTTTTTTATTCATATCATGATACAAAGTCATTTTGTCAGCAATAGCGTATGCAGTGCGTAAATATTTTAAATGAAGTTTATATTTTGTGTGTGCGTATATATATATATATATATATATATATATATATATATATATATATATATATATATATATAATGTATGTGTGTACACACCCAAACATTTTTCAATGTACGGAACCATATCGCTCACTCCTTTCAACAGCGTCATATCTCAAAAAACGTGATTTTTCAGGAGAATGATTTTAAAGTTTAAAAGTAGGATGAACTGGAGGATGAACTGTAGGATGAACTGTAGGATGAAAAGTAGGATGAACTGTAGGATGAACTAAGGCTGACGCCTTAAAAATAAATCTTAATTCTGCTCTCTAGCGGCTTAATATTGAGCTGTGAGATATGACGATCGTGCAGGGATATCAGTTAAAGTCCACAAAACTTTCATCACACAGTTGATTGTTTTTTTTTGGAACGCTATTGTCCTACTTTGCAACAAGATTTTTACAAACATCTGTGTCTACAGTGAGGTTCAAAACTACAGACCCTGGCGCTGGAGAATAGCGGAGCGTCACAGTCATTCACCCGTTATCCGGGTTTTCAGGTCATTAGACAGTAACATGCTCCAGCGTGTTCCTTTATACTCATACCATAATTTCGCGTTCCTTATAAGAAAATTTTCTGATTATACAGTCTCAGAGAAAGTTTAGAATGAAGCAATACGCAAGTTATTTTTTTACTAATGACAAAATTTCTCCTGGAGCTGTACTACTCTTTCAGGGCAATCTGAAAACAGGCATAACTAAAAATCGCCGATTTTTTAGATATGACGTTATTTAAAGGAGTGAGCGATTTGAGTTCCGGCGTAATGTAACAGTAACGCTCACTCAACTGATTACCTATAGACATCAATATCATCTATGGAATAAAGCTCCAGGAGAAATTTTGTCATTAGTAAAAAAAATAACTTGCTTATTGCTTCATTCTAAGGTTGTTTCGAGACTGTAAAATCAGAATATTTTCTTATATGGAACGCGAAATTATGTTATGAGTATAAAGTAACACGCTGGCGCATGTTACTGACTAATGACCTGAATACCCGGACAACGGGCGAATGACTGTGGTGCTCCGCTATTCTCCAGCGCCAGGGTCTGTAGGTTTGAACCTCACTGTAGACACAGATGTTCGTGAAAATCATGTTGCAAAGTAGGACAATAGCGTTTCAAATAAACCAGTCAGCTGTGTGATGAAAGCTTTGTGGACTTTAACTGATCAGAAAATTCACACTCAAATATCTTGTCCGAAATATCCTTATTTAATTTCACCTGAATCGTGAAATCTCTTTTTTAGCCGAAACTGGTTGGAAACATTACCCTTTCACACAAAGCTAACTTCCGAATAAATATG
Organism: Dolomedes plantarius; assembly: GCA_907164885.2. Lineage (NCBI taxonomy): Eukaryota > Metazoa > Arthropoda > Arachnida > Araneae > Dolomedidae > Dolomedes > Dolomedes plantarius. The sequence continues at coordinate 137,269,860 of OU015492.1, forward strand.
TGATGATGTACCTTAAAATGCATTGAGAGGCGCACTAAATCAAAATTCTAGATCATTATGCCGGTCTTTATTGCCATTTCGTCTCGCCACCGAGGATAAAAATGGATCTAAAAAGGAATAGTCATTGTAAAGCCTCGTTCCTGGCGTAACATTTTTCCGTTTCAATTCCAGAAGACCACCGAGTTTCGTGATGCTATCCATTTTAGAGGATAATTGGGATTCGAGATGTATAGTCTGGAATTCAAGCTTGACCGATAGCCGAGTTTATACAAGCTCGGTAATGATGACCTCGCTAATGGATGTGTATAAAAGAATTTCCTATTGGTGCTTCTTTAAATAAAATCGTTCTAAGAATTACTTTTATATCTTTTTTTTTCCATACGGACACTTTCAAAATGCTCTTCATTTTTTAAAGAAGCTGAGAGTATCGTACTCTAAGAAATGTTAATTTGTTCTAAAAGAGAGAGGGGGAAATTTTCTGCGCTTCATTAGATAAATATGCAATAATCCGACGGTAAAAAAAAAAAAAAAAAAAAAAAAAAAAAAAAGAGAGTTAGGGTTGACTTTGTTGCCCACTGCGGAGTATTTGAATAATTTACGACAGTGGCGCAACGAAGGAGGATTTCAGGGTTAGAGCCTTTCCCCAAGTCCCTAATCTGGTGTTACGTATGGGTGGGAAAGCATAAAATATTTACTTTAGTTCTATCTTTGTATACATAAACTTCCAAACTCCATAGGTCAAAATCCTGGCATCAAGACGGGGAGACGTCAAGGTGATATCATGAGGGGATGTATTATGTTTAGCATATGATGTGAAATACATATATACAATAGTTTGCGAAAGTATTGGGAAATTGATTTTAGTGAAGAAATTATTGACAAAGCTAGCTAAAGTTAAATTATAATTCACAATACTTTTCAATTAGTAACCCTATTTCATTCTCTTAACATACAAGGTAAAAGCTTTGGGTAAAGCATACGAGGCACTTTTTATCATTTTATTAGGGTAGTAGGTTTTAAACAAAAAAATATTTAGTTTGCTGCTAAACATTTCAAAAAGTCTTAGGGCACTTTCTTAATTTTCAATAAAACTTCAGGGCAAATAATATATCCATAGTTCTTTTCTGTTGATCTCCCCCTCCCCCCCCCCTCCCCCATAGATTACTTGTTTCTTGGGTTTCATAAAATAATGGATAGACATCGCAAATAAACATGGGTAGGAATTCAGAAAATTTATAATTTACCACCAAAAACCTTTAAATCTGGTTTAAAATATCTAAATTATTGAATTGCATCTACTCCATAGTTTACAATATAATAAGGAGAGATGGAAGGAAACGGTAAATTAAATTAGAATAGAAGCTATTGCTTATCAAAGGTAAGAAGTCATCTAAATCAGTGATTCGTTGTAAAAAAACTTTTTTTTTTTGGCCCTAAAATTTTCTGCAGAAATTAACAAAAAACGTGATCTATGCATTCCATCTATAAAACTACATGAAAGGTTATCAAGTCTACAGAATATAATGGTCCTATCGCAAGACAAAATTTTTAGATTATAGTAAAACAACAATCTTAAAAAATTATTAAAACTTAATAATTAAATCAATAGAAAACACGCGTTGTTCTTCAAGAAATTGATGGAAACCAAAACTTTCTCTTACTGGGTTCGGGTAATTTTTCATGACATTTTTCAGCTTGGACAGCCGAATGACTGTCTGGAGGAAAAAAATGTATGAAGTAGAATCAAATCTAGGAACTGGATGTTTCTTTCTCTTTCAAGACCAATGACAGGATAAAATTATTATGATAAATCCTCAGGTGATTATCATGGCTCTATCCTTTCTGTTGAGGACAACTCACTGCGAACGACTATCGGTAAATTTAAAAAAAAAAAAAGTGGAAGGAAGGAAACATGGTTTGCTACAGTTTGAGTTAAAAGTACGCTATCTTTATGCTGGACGTTTGAACACGAACTTGAGTGATCAAGGTATAAACTTGAAGAGCCTTGTTTATTAATTTCCGTGGTTGTGAATGTGTATATGAACCTTGCGATAGGATGGTGAAATGTGTATAATTTAAATCTTAAACTTCCTTGGTCTTTTGAATAAATTTCAAGTTAAAAAAAAAAATTCCCAGTGTTTTAATAAACATTAATAATAGCACAGATCTATCTCTCTGTCTGGAAAGCTTTTTCCTTTTTGTTGCCATATTCAAATGTACTTTGATTACCACGTTTTAAAAATAAAATAAATTGAAATTAATTTTTAATTGTTGAAACATTTTAATATTATACTTTCCTCTTGATCAAAATATATAAAAATATTTTTCAACTTGTAACATTTTTCCTACCGAACACCTCAATGGTTTATATTTGGCGAGTGTTCATTTATGAATTAAAATTATGAAACAACTAAGTTAAATTTTTTCACCGCAGTTAATGTATTAATTATTTATCGTAATAGAATTAAGTAAAGTGATGCTATTATGTGGAGTTCAAATTTTATTTAAATTTTTTTAAAAATTGCATCTTAAATGAGTCATAATAGTGCTGATATTGCATAATTTTAAATAATTAAAAATGTGTATAATTTAAATAAAAGAAAGTAGACAAGCTATTAAGTATACAAATAATATTGACTTTTCAGATGTAAATTGATAAAAATTTAAATTAACACGTCATTTTTGACGGGCTAACCCCTAGTATAATAGAATATACAATTTCAAGGCTCTTTCAGGTTCGCCTGAACGCGCAGAAAACCTGTTACTAATAATTAATATTTTTATCACAAATATTACAATGTGTACTTCAAATGCACAAATTTGAAACTGATTTGCTAAAACACGCAATAAGCGATATTTTATAGTTTCCAGACATATAATTATTACATAAATTTTGGTCTTAATTACATGAACTACTTTCAGAACATCTTAAACTATCAGATAAATTCTGCCAAAGTAAAGATTAGTAGAGTCAATTTTCTTGGCTAAAGAACGTTCAGTTTTTATTCTTGTAGTCTGGGGTAAAATTTAATTCCGAAAAGAATTTAACGCCTTATATTTCATGTTGTAATATTTTTTATGGATAGAATAGACGGAAAATTCTTGATAGAATACAAATAAATAAGTCTATTTATCTAACGGAAACATATATATGATTTGAGTTTAATTTCTACCATAATGCAAACTTCTTTAGACTTTGGGGTTGGAAATAATAGCTACCTTATATTTATGCATTGTTTTACCGTTATCTTCTGTCAAATTTTGATTTAGTATTTAAGTCTTATCTCACTACGAGATCAACGTTAATCTGTGGCGTTATGGCAGATGTTGATATGTCATTTTTTCACGTTTTCAGCAGATTAAAAAAGAAACTTTTGTTGTGAAATATAAAGTCACTCAATTAAGTTTTCCAATCCAAATATTCTTTAGTTAATATTCATATTCAACCTCAAGCATATGGCTGGTCTTCAATGAAAATATTTTTTTCAATTAGAGACTAAAATTTTGGGGTGAGTTGAGAAAAAAAGTAAACAACAACTTTTGCCAAATTAAGAATAACTTTCATAATACCATTACCACCTTTTGCCACATTAAAGAGCCAATTTTTAGTGTGTCATATCAACATAAACATAAAATTGAATTTTTCGGGCATATCAACATCTGCCATAACTCCACAGAAATATATTATATGTTATACACTGAACTCCCGATTATCCGTGAAGCATGAATATTCGGGAATCATAATTTTACTTTTGGTATTTGTTTTTTCTCAAATGCGGAGGCACTAGACGTTTCTAGACATTCGCCCGAATGTGAATTACGGGGCAGACAACGCCTTGCAGACACCAGACCAGTGGCGGTCAACATCGAATGCTGACGGCCGCCCTAACTCACACCGCAAGACTACTGGTCATTCATTTAAGGGGGCACCATATAGGCGGCCAGCACTGCTCCCTACAAGCCGGCCCCGTAATTTAGAACCGAGTCAAGTGATGAAACTGGAACACTTGACCCCTCACCTCCAGAGGTAAATTTGAGAACTTGGAGGACATTGCAGCCATGACAGAATGTTTGGTATTATAAAAGGTTAGAAATAGGAAGCAAATTATCCGAAAGTATTTTAGCTGGCTCGAAAACAAAGGAATGAAACATATTTCGCATTATAAAAACTGAAAATCTATGCATGTTTTATTGTTTTTTAATTAAACCTCATCTAAATCACTTCATGTCATTCATTTAAAAGGTACGAATATCTATTTTTTTTTTTTTTTTTTTACTGCATACTGAGCCGTTTTAAATTGGCAGTTTTTTCCGATTTTCCGAGAACACCCGTCTATTAATTAGCACGCAGAAACAGGAGTTCTGTAAATTAGCTCGCACTGACATGCTTATACATTTATGTTTGAGTAAACATCTTTTTTTCAGCAGACATTACTGTTACAGTTGTCGTCAATAAATACAATCATTGTGTTTGTGGCATCTTGAGAAACATTAACTAAATAATAAATACATCTTTTATCAAAAGCCCCTCTTCTTTTCTCTTCTGCGTGGGTTATAATGCCTGTCGAAATAGATATGTATTCTTTGCAGGATAGTCAAGAAAAATGCATATGCATGAAATTTAGGCTGAACCCCGAGATGCATAACTGAGGTTATTTAGCATTATTTTCAACCTGAGACAATATTTTGTCATTTTTTAAACGTCAACTGCATTGACGGCATGAATAAAATATACCACAGCTAAGTTATGTTCTTTTTTACTCAAATGCTGGATTAAATCAAATAAAGACCATTCTTTAAAAAACTACATATCATTATCAGAAAATGAGCTGAATGTTACCTCTATATTTATTTCATGCGTTATGCAAATACCAGTGTAATACCAGTCTGCAACAGTAAATCTAAATACGTCTTCAATTCAAATGTTTGAAATAATATTTTCTGCTTGAGAACGAACTAGAATTTTATTAGGAATTTGAAAAGTGTTTAAGAAAGGTGATTAAGTTGAAATTTTTTAATAATACACTGCTGGCCACTGTAAATGCAACACCCTGAAGGAAACAAAGGACAAATAACATGAAAGGACCCTGAAGGACAAATAACATGAAATTTACAACATGCATTAGCGGAGGTGAGATATGCAAATGATTAGAATTTCAGCGCAGACGCACATTTCGCGCGTCTGTGGCGCCACTTCAAAGCGCTATTTAAGGCTTGGAGATTTCGATGATTTCAAGTTTGGCATTTGTGTTTTTCTTGTGGTTTTTTAAAAAAAAACGATCAATTATGCCTCGTCGAAAACAGCGATCATCTTTTGATCAAGTATCCGAGTTCGACAGAGGAAGGATAGTGGCCTACCGAGATTGTGGATTATCTTTCAGGGAAATCGGTAGTCGTGTTGGACGAAACCAAACAACTGTAATGCAGATATGTGATCGTTGGATGCAGGAGGGTACGACCGACCGGCGTGTTCGATCGCATCCACCTCAGCGCACCACTTCACGTGATGACAGGCAAATTGTGCGCATGGCAGTGACGGATCGCTCAGTCACATCACGAACCATAGCACAGCACATGCAGTCTGTAACGCATCATCCAGTGTCTGCGCGTACCATTCGACGCCGTTTACAGCAGAGTGGTCTGTCCGCAAGACGTCCATTGCTTTGTCTACCCTTGACGCAGAACCACAGACGTCTCCGCCGCCAATGGTGCGATGACAGAAAGATGTGGACGGCAGAATGGAATGAAATTGTCTTTACTGACGAGTCACTCTTCTGTCTGCAACACCACGATGGTCGTATTCGAGTCTGGAGACACCGTGAAGAGAGGATGCTGAACAGCTGCGTTATGCACCGCCACACTGGTCCTGCACCGGGTATTATGGTATGGGGCGGTATTGGATATCACTCTCGCACACCTCTAGTACGCATTGCCGGTACTTTAAACAGCCAGCGCTACATCTCCGAAGTGTTGGAGCCAGTTGTCCTTCCTTACCTTCAGGGCTTGCCCACAGCCATATTTCAACAGGATAATGCGCGACCACACGTGGCACGCATTGCCCAACGGTTCTTCGTCAATCGCCAGATTGAATTGCTTCCCTGCCCGCCTCGCTCTCCGGATCTTTCGCCGATAGAAAACATGTGGTCCATGGTTGCTCTACGATTGACCCAGATTCCATCCCCAGCTGCCACAGCAGATCAACTTTGGCAACGTGTGGAAGCTGCTTGGTCTACTGTACCCTAAGAACTCGTCCAAAGTCTCTTTAAATCAATGCCGAGGCGTGTGGCATCGGTGATCGCCAACAATGGCGGCTACTCTGGCTACTGATTTTGGCAGGAACCACACGTCACAGAAGTCTATAAATTTAATCATTTGATATTTGGTCAACATGTTATCTACAAAATAAATTTTGTTGTGATATCTCTTGTCTTTCTTGGTGTTGCAATTCGGGTGGCCAGCAGTGTACATAGCGTAAAAAACTGTTATATCAAGTTTTGTCCTGAATGCTTTTTGCTATGAATATGCACAATTTTTGCTATGTATGCTTCTTATTTAATATAAGATTACTCTAAGTTGTACATGGAGCAAATAAAGATGAGTTCTTTCTGAGATACTTTCATTATCAAATAAAGGCATTATCAAATAAAGGCATGTGATTTAAGGATATGAAATTTTTCTGTTCAAAATGGACAAAATGAATAAAACATAGCTTTTAAAATCGTGGTTTTCACTGGTATCCCCCCCCCCCTCTATCAACTAAATAATTATTTAAATTTTGATCTCGCTTTATCTGTCTGAAAATGAGCGAAATATTTTCATTCCTTATTTATGTTACATAACTTTCTCTATTTCTGACAATTTATGGCATTAGATCTCACCTTCTAAATAGCCTCAAACAGTTTTAGAATTTGCAATAAGCAACTAATTGCAGTTGAACTGAAAAAAATACGCATCTCTCTCGAAAGATATTTAAATCCTTCAACAAACTCCTGATTTCCAGAATTTCTATTTTCTCCATCAATTCACTAATTGCTAAAAAATAAATTAATGATCTATCTCTGAGAGATAGTAATCGTGTGGCGGGGGGGGGGATTTTTACTTTTTGCTCTTTTACAGCACGGATGTAAAAATTATGTTTTAGGTTCGATACTATACTCTATATTGTATGCTATATTTTATGCCCGTTTGGTGGAATATGTCAACAGATGACTTTGCGCTCCAGAAAATTCAAGCCAACCAACCGTACACAAAAACTGAAAACTTTTAAACTATCTTAGTATACTTAATGACCTGAAATAATGTTTGTTTGATTTTCTTCTGACTATGTGATACACTGCAGATGTATCACCATAATGACTGTATAATGACTGATGACTGAAATAGATGAAAAATTGATTGTAAGGTTTCATTACTATCTTGCTTTTAACATTTCTACTTACTAGGAAGGATCATATAATGCTGAATTCTAGTTATCTGCAGATGGTAGCAAAAATAAAATTTCTGCTTTTGACGTCAAGGCTGGTTGGTATGTTGTTAAGTGTTACGTTTAAAATCATTACCCTTTTTTTCTTTTTTTTACAACTCTTGCTCATTAATAAATTTAAATTCCAAAATTCTCTCCTCGACGCTTTGAGGAAATCATGACGACGACTGTAATGTCGCTTAGATTTTATTTTTAAGGGTATAAAAACTCAATAGGGAAATGTTTCAAATCGGAACTCCTTTTGCAACCTATTTATAAAACATTGCACATTTAAATAAGTACCGAGATCTAATCAAAGAAAGAACAAATGCAATATTTCCGGTTTATTTTCCACTAGAAGTTTTAAGAAACTTTTTTTGAGAGTGAAATGAGTCAGCTAAAACGAAGTGTCAAACTAAAGAAGGATTTTACAGCCTCGTTTTAAAATTTCATTTGGACTTTTCCAAACCGCAAAACGTTTTTTCCGTAAACCGCAGCTTTTGTGATCAGAGGACGCCGATTACATTCTGCTGCAGTTCAGTTACACATGAATGACTGTATTAGTCAGAAAATTTCCCTCACGTATTGTAGGGGACCCCGAATCATGGGGACACCTGGGTCATCCATCAACTTGTGGCATTGCAAAGAAGTTGCGTGTTGTTAAACAGGCGGGCACATTGGGTGCAGCAGAATTAGTTCATTTGGATCTCTTTAGCCCTCGTGTAGCGAAATATGACCGTATCGATTCCTAGTACTGACCAGCCATCAACCAGTCAGCACTTTCACATCATAAAATCTGAATATTCTGGGAAATATTTTGACAAACTAGATGACAAGATCTGCAGCAAAAGCACGAGTAGGGCTGAACGCTTGTACAAGATAAGAATATCCTTCTCAGAGAGTAAATTATGCAACACTCACCAACAATAGAAAGAACATTAAGCCATCCGTAACCTGTTGGATAGCTCACTATCAACAGATTAGAGAAAATTTAATCTGATTTCAATATCGCACCAAGTTGAAGGCTTATTTTGAGGAAATAAAATTTCAATCCATTCATGTTATTCGTAATTCAAAAACCAGAATTGAATTTATTATCATGAGAAATTATATCTCTGCGTTTGTCAAATAATGCTTTAGATGACTTTTTTTTTTCTTATAAAACAACTTATGAAAAATACTCGAATATTATCCTTTCTTATTTTCCCTGGATTAGAGACATATAATATGCATTACTCCTTTTGCATTGATTTCCTATAAATTACAGTATTTTACTGTAAGCAAAAGATTCCTCATGCAGTTGACAGATGGCAGCAATAAACTTCGAAATGAAGCTATTATCTTTAGTTTAGATTCAGTGATAAATACCCTATAAAATATTATTTAAAATACTAACTCGATAACCCAAGGGTAGAAGTAAAACTTTTAATAGTTTTGTTTCAGTTCATTTAGGCGTTCCTTATTCTTACACGTATGGCGTTATTGTAGGTTATTTTTGCTGAATTGAATCCCGATACAAATTCAGAGTATCTGTACTACACGAGTACAACCGTGAACTAGCTAGTGAATACAGCTAGTATTTACTGAGTATATGGTTCAGGCTAATTTCAATACTGCACCGAAGTGAAAATATGTTGAGATCAATTAAATATCTTAACCTATTCCTGTTATTTATCCAGGATTCCATATTAGTTATTCCTTATTATTTTATCTCTATACTCAACAAATAATACTTCTGATGACAAAGTTTTTCACTGCTTTGCCCCCTTTGAACATACTATAACACAAAGTCTTTTTCTTCTACCTGGAGCCATAGAGAGTAACATTCCCGAGGTAATGATAATTTTCCAAAAACGAGAGTTTTGCCGTAAACAAACGATTTCTCTCTCAGCCAAGAAATGACCGTGAGAAATGGAATTGTCACGCCATCTTTCGTCTCAACTTAAATCTTAGAAATATAATAAAAATGCTTATAACTTGGTTACCCATGGCCAGATTTTCACGAAACTTGTTCTGCCACGGAAATTCTATTGTTTATTACATTAGCCCGACAAATCTTTCATTCAGAAGTCGTAAGGGAAACCAAATGTAAACAAGCGTTGAAAAATGTTTAAAGTTTGAAGAACAAACGAATTTCCCAACGATAGTGCCTTATCATTTATTGAATCAAAAGGCAGCACGGTCACGTTACTTTCTTTTAACCCGTTAGGTCACGGACAGCCAATGTGCTGATCTAAAAAGGTTTTCCGTCGATTGCAAGCCGCCCTGATTTTATAATTTTTAAGTCCTACATTCTGTCTTTGACTCGATTCTTCAACCTTTCTCATTTTGATTTAATACTGTCTGAAGCTCATTTAATAACTTTCGCTCAACATGAAGGATAGTGGCCGGCTTCATCTGGGCCACGCGTCTTTAAATAATCGTTAAATCTAAGAACGTTAGTAAAATTGAACGATTTTTTTGCAAAAATCTCATGAAATTTTCGGATATTTGCATTTCTTTTTAAGATAAATTATGATCTAAAAGGAAAAAGTAATCAAATATTTTATTTAAGATTGGAATTAAAATATCAAAATCTTATATTTCAAAGAAAAAATATTTGAAATATTTTTTTTTCAAAACAATAAATAAATACGTATCAGTGAGTGATTCTGATGTACACCTATATTTAAAGTTTAAAATTGAAGTGTACTCAATCACGGCCTTTTTATGCTTTTAACTGACCGCAAAAGATTTTTAGAGCTCTCACAATCTATCGCAGAGATATTTTAGAGAATGAAAGTTTATTGCATCTGTTGACAAGTTGGTAATCCCCGTTATCAAATATAATATTCGACCGTTTTGCCCATTATTCCAGTGATATAAATAGGGTAAACTTTGGGTTGCATTTGCCTTCAGTTGCAAAGTTCAAAGGGATCCCGTTTGCAACGGCACACAGAATAAAATTTCGAGGCGCCACATATCAGGAGGGTGTTGCACCTAAAATTCGCCCCTGTACCATCTATACGCCCCTGAAATTTTTCAATGTATTTGACTGGTAACCAAAAATAAGCTTGAAAAACTCATAACCACAATAGATGGTGTAGTTCCTAGTTTTGTATGGATATTCTATATTTTTCTACTGTAGTCCACATTATCTGGTAGTTAATGTAACCGGTATTTGAACCGATCCCGCTAGTTACTACCATGCGGGCTCGGGTTCAAATACCGGCCTAAGGCATGGATATTCCTATGATGTTCCCTAATAGAAAGCAATGTTGGTTCGCCTTGGGTGTACTCATAATATAGAGGCCGACAGATTTTCAGGGTTGCGAGGGCGAGAGTCATCAAGATGAATGTTTGTCTCATCGAAAAACTCTTGCAGTTTGATCATTTTTTAGTGATTTCCTTCCTTCCATGCCACATTGCGTTATAGGGAGCGTTCACACTCTCAGGGTGAGGAAAACCCTTACTAAAATATATCTGTTTATTTCATTAATGCTATAATCATTATAATATCATATAGTTATTTACAACAGCAAGCCTATTCGGATTAAAGTATGTATCATAACTGAGTAATACCGAATGTTTTGATGATGATAAGCCAGTCAGTCTTTAATAAGCTTCTTCGGGCTAATGAAATACGTATCATTACTGAGTAAAATAATTCTAATGTTGTATATTTACATATGCTGATGTATATGTATTTTTTTTCTTTTTAATGCTATATATTTTTTTAAACTTATAGTACTGAATTTTTGTAATTAAAAATCAATTCTATTTTAATTAGCTGGATGGACATTGTCCACGAAGACCTTTGGACACCCAAGAACGAAATGAACGAACTTATTATAATCGATATCCGTACAAACCGGTTTGAAAATCAAAAGGTAAATAACCTCTACGATTTCGAAAGCTTTTAGAAACCAGTTCCTCCACTAACCGGTCCTAACCAGCTGCTTCCCAGCATTGAATAAGGGTGAAACTAGTCTCATATAGGATAAGGGGTATGTTTTCCATTCTGTGTCGAAAATGGTTAAATACTTTCAAGATTAGAATATATTTTTGGATTTCCTGATAACTGACTAATTTTGCCCTCAACTTTTATTTTTCAACACCTCAACGAAAATTTGAAGGAGCAAACATAAGTGATCTGTTTATTAGAAATCAATAGTTTTCCCGATTAGTGTGATCTTTATACAACAGTGTCTGTTTCAAACCCAGCATTTTTGTTTCTTTAGTTTGCAATTTTTGTAACTAAAGAAACAAAAATGTCAAACTGCGTTACTAAAAACTTTTTTTTATGAAAAATTTTTTTCATGCTTTTTGCTTTAGTGAACTGAGCAAATTTATCGTAATCCGTCAGCAAGGATATGATTTTTTAAAAAGTTCTGAAATTTTTATTTTTAAAAAATCTTACTGTGTGAAACTGCAAAATTTTTTATATGTTTACATAGCTGAATTTGAAGCTTCAAATTTAACAATGGAATAGTAATTCTAATTAATTCCTGTAGTCTGAGTGACATCTTAAATCAACACTACAAAAAGATATGTCTGAAAGAGGAAATTATATTGCCCGAAGAGAGTTGCAAACTGACTTCTTATATCAGTAGAATTACATTTTAGAGTAGTTCTTAATTTCGACTAGTTGGTACCCGTCAAAACATGACGTCTCGATAGTAAATAAATGTACTAATACATGAATTGTACTCAACACATCATTACCAAATATTGAAGATCAGAATATTAAGAATAGAGAAATACACTTAAAAGTTACTATTGAATCCAATAAAAAGAAATAGGGTTACTCAAAAGTGCAAAATAATTTCCGACAGGTTTAGTTTTATATCTCACAAACATAATTAAAAATAAAAATGGCAGAGAGAGAGCTAGAAAGATTCCTCGGAATAAACAAATTAACGTGTTTATGCAGCCTCGTGCTTAGTGAGTATCTAAATCCAGATTTAAACATGTCACTGAGCATGCGCAAAAAGCGATTTTTTTATTATAAATTATCGCTAATTTATAGAGATTGTGGCTACAAAAACCAAATTTGACACATCTATAAATTAAAATCTTTTGTTTAAGACCAAAATGAAATAAATTGATGCAGTAGTTTCCTCTCACGAACTGCCCAAAGAATCGGCTTCGCAACTTAAGTATATAGAGGGGGGGGGGGGGGGGGATCGGCTCTAGAGAAAGGTGTCCGATTCATACAGCAAGTAACTAGAAAATACTTCCACGTGAAACCACAATGTGTGACGAAAACATACTTAAAGACCATTCACTGTTAATATATTGTAGTGCTGTCGACACACGTTATAACGACCCCTGCGTTCCAAAGAGAAAATTCGTTATAACGAGTGGTCGTTGTATCGAAAATTTAAAAATAACTTATCATTAAAGGGGATTTCCTCTGGGAATTTTTGAACCGATCCACAGTGAATCGCCTAGAACAAGCTAGGTGGACAAAAACATTTTATTCTACGATTTGATTGCTCTGGTTATGATGAATAATATTTTGTTGTTTTATTGAATAATTACGCATTTTTTTTATAATTTAGAAGCTTAGGGAGTATTTATATTAAAAAACTTAAGTACGGAATAAAAATGTATTTAAAAAATCGGTATTGTTATTACAAGAATATTATGTAAGCAATATAACACAGCATGAATTACACAATAAAATTTACTCATACTACTTATAATTTAGATTATAGAAATAAACAACATAAAATTTAATTAGCAAATAATACTCAAGCTTAATAATAATCATCACATCATCGATCTCACAATCAGGCGAATCAGGTACTAAATAATCTTCGTCACACGGATGAACATCACTTGCTACCTGATATGTTGGTATTGAAGGCGGGACAATTAAATTCAGAACTTCCATCGGTAATTTCTCGGTTCTCTTTCTAGGCACTTCTCTGAGTGAGTTGATTACAGGATCGGACGTTATCAAAAGCATATTCAGCAAATCTATATTCGTGGAAATACGTGACTGTTTCCTCGTATGGTGCTCACGAAATCTACGAATATCTTTATTTCGGGCCTCTTGAGATTCTTCTGAGAGCTGCCCGATTGGAAGAATGCATGTTTGAATAACCTCCATGTGCACAGTGACAGGCATATAGTACCACGAATACGGATTAAGATACAGGGTTCTGGTTTCAGAACAAAGTTTTTCAAATTCTATAAAATTAATGTCATAACCAGAAGATAGCTTTCATAATAAAATACTAAACTTTTAAATTAGATTAACATCCAATCCTGTAATCTCTCCACTCAGTTCAAATACTTCTTCCAATACTTTGTTAGTTTCTGTTATAGTAAATTCATTTGTTCTTTTCAAATAACATCCTTTGAAAAAATAAACTTATTCGGTTAGCAATAGAGAGTGGAGGATGGCTGCGGATTTTGCCAAATAATATTTTGGCCGTCACTCAATCTCAATGGAACAAATGTAAATACAAACATAAACTTATCAGTAGCATCGGAATTCTGAAATATCTGTTTATAAGTGCTGTGATCAGAGCTCCCGTCACATCCCCATTTTCTAATTAATGTAAATGACGAATTAGAAGGTACATTTTTTAGAACTTCACCTCGCGCTTCAATTAAACGTTCAGTAGATTTATCCAGTATGGCTTGAAGTTTAATTTCGGCTCGAGATTCTGTCCCAGAAATATGTTCATCTGAAGGGTAGCACAACTTTTTGGACTTACATAAACTACGATAAGATGGAAACACTTGATGTGCCGCCTTCAATGACCACTTTCGTGTCTGTTTATAAGAGTGACTGGTGCATTTAGAGTCTATGTAATAAGCTAATGCCTCGTCACTGTTCAACTGCATGCCACCACAAATAACATCACCAAATTTCTTTTTTTTTCTGAAGATTCCGAACTTTTTTTTTATCAAAATAGCTATGTTTCTGTGACCCGACAAACGATTTGCTACTTCAGCAGCTGTGGTAAACTCACTGGCACATCGCGATCGCACCAAGTTCAACCCTACGTTTTTTGGTTTTGAAAGACGAGTTTTCAAAATTCTTTGTCGGCCGACCCTGAGGCTGACTTCCTCCAGATGATGAAGAAACACAGGGCTCATGCATACTTATGTTAAATTCCCTATCTGCGCCCTCTAACCAACTTTTATTTTTATTTTTAAAAAAAGGTCCATCATCATATTGGCTGCAGCCCACTTTTCAGAGAATTTTGACGAAAAACTTGAATTTTTTAATTTTAAATACTTCTGTAAAGCAGGAGTCACATCCGTAACACTAAATTTTTGCAGAAAAAAATCCATTTGACGAGAATTTCGTTCTTCTTTCTCATGTTTCCGCCATTCTTCAAATAACATCATTTTTGAAAGAGAGCACACATGATCTGAAAAAAATTAATTAAAGAAGATTGGGGATCGATGTGGTATTCAATTATATATATCATTGTGCAGCTTAGGAATGTTGCTATGCAATATTAAAAAATTAGCCTGGATACATGCGGATAAAAAAAAACTGTATACGTTAGAAAAATTAAAAACGAAAAAGAAATTACAATATTTACGTAGTTTTTTCAAAACCTATTATAACGCATATTGTCTCTCATTTGAATCAAATCTTAAATGAAATAAAAGAAACTTACTTTCTAAAGTAAAATCTATCACAGCAACAGTAATATTCTTCACTTCAAATCCTGGTAGATGTTATTGAAAGTAGTACTGCAATATTGCAACTAAATTGTTTACATAAATGGAATTACCTTATCACTTCACTTCAACCGCTTATGACTCATCGCTTTGGAATGTTTGTCATAATTATTACCTCGAATTGTGACCTATGGGGGACTGTTATTGTCATGGGATCATCAATTAATCGATTCTTTGAATTGACTTTTATCCACCTAGCTTGTACTAGGCTATTCACAGTGCGATCGTTGTATTGGAACAGTTGCTATAACGGGCGGTCGTTATAATGAATGTTGATTGTGATATATTAATAACTTAAAGTTCGGGAAGGTCCCGGATTTCTCTACCCCCCCCCCCCTCCCGCTCCCCTGCTAACGTTCCTGCATTAACATCTGGTATCGGCTCAAGGTTTTGTCAGAAATTCTCATCAGGGGCGTATAATTGTTTGAGATAAATCCTGATGGACATATATGTAAATAAATGAAAGTGTTATGGGGGGAAAATTGAGAATTGTTAAAAAAAAAAAGTCAATTAACAGAATGTCCGTCCGAAACTTATGCTATTAGCATAAAAAAGGAGCATAATTTGAGGAAATCGTTGAAAATTTTCTATCTGAAACGAATAATAATTATTTTTGTTCTTTTTCGCTCCGTAATTACATAGAAAATATCTATAAACGTATTTATTGTTTTATTATTCTTTAATTCAGTGGCTAGGTACAGGAAGTGCCTAAGTCAGTTTTCTCCAAGATGACTTTGTTTGTTTATGTCGCTTTGAAAAAAATATTACTTTCAATGTAAGAAGTACCCAGGACTGTCCGATTCTTTAAAAGTTTTTTTCAAACCATTGTACAGACTTTGGTGCTTCTTACATTGAAAATAATATTTTTTTAAAGAGACATAAGCAAACAAAGTCATCTTGGAGAAAACTGACTTAGGCGCTTCTTGTACCAAGCCACAGAATTAGAATAACAGAACGGGAAAAACCCCTGAGTGGTCATAAATAAAGAGAGAAACAAACTCCACGAGAATTGAATCAACTCCCCCGCTGTAAGCAATAGTATTCTGAAATCCTCCGATTTTAAATACAACATATACACTTCTTTTGTTTCTTGCTAATTGGGCTTTTCGTTCGGTTTTATCTGAATGCTTACCCGTTCATCGAAACTAAACTGGCTAGAAATTAATGACAATGATCGCTAAAAATAATTCCTAAACTAAAGTTTAAGATCTGTTTGTCTTTTTTTTAGCACGAAAGTGCCTTAGGGTGCATCTGACTTTAAAAAAATTACTTTCAAATGGAAATAAGGGATCCATTAAGGATTTACTCAAAGGAAATTTGTCTTAGATTTGTTACTGATTTGAAATATAAGTTGTGAATGGTGAGTTATGACGAGATACTGATAATTTTAATTTTTTTTTAAACCTTGATAAACTGCTTGTACATCAACTTGAATTTCAGTTCTGATAAAAAGTTTTCTCACCCCCCCCCCCCTTTCATTCATCTTTCCGCTTCAGTTGTTTATTTTCCTGATCTGATAAAAAAAAATATATTCACAATCTGATGACGCAAAAGAATATATGCTACACCTTTGGCGAGAATATTTATTTCTCTCTCTGAGGATGTAGCTTTTCAGCTCATTCCTCCACCCAAACCCGCGAAATAAAACTTTCGCGGTTTTCCAGTAATTTCAATGTTATAGTAATTAATACGTTTTGCATCATATTGAAACAACCAACTTTAGGCAAAATAAAATCAATCATTTTAAAGCAAAAAACTTGATCCACTTCGCTAAAGGATTTAATCGAATTGAAATAACATTATTTTTTATGACATACAAACAATTGTTATAAACTGTTATGTTACACACACACACACTCAATATATATATATATATATATATATATATATATAACGTTCTATTTTCAGAATTCTTGCTCTGAATGATGTCTGTTTACACTCGTATCGTGTTCCCATTCTCCTGGTCTTACTTTTATATTTTTAATGAATTTAGATACACGATAGCGGCTGTTTTCGTTTATATGAATTTTGTTTTGCACTTTCAATAGGAATAAAGCCACAGTCTTAACAGCTTCGCAGACAGCTAGCATTTTTTTTTTTTTTTTTGGTCTTGCTGCCATTTACAGAATGTTGTATACGTGTAAATCTGGAGCAAATACCTGATTGAAAATTTTCACAAATACCATTAATCCCTTATAATCGTAATATAACGGTGAAATGATCAGAGCACTGCTCTGCTTGTAAGGAAATGTTCATGCATTTAAGCTGTAGAAAATAATTTTTTTTCATGGAAAGGTTTCAAGAATTTTTCCTACCTTGATTTATTCTCTGACGTTCCTTCTTTTAAAACTATAATTAGCACTGTAATTTTTTCGAACTTTTAAAGGAAGAATTATGCACTATGTATCAAAATTTAATTTTATGGTCAAGTAGAATAGTTTTAACACCATGAAAGGCTTTCAGATTGCATGGAGTCGAATTTCCTCTCAATCGATATTTGTACTCAAAACATCAACTTTAACTCTGCAGTCACATTTATTTATTTTTTAACTTCCTTTTCGATCCAAAAACAGTACGATTATTGGTCGCAGTGCAATAAAAGAAAGTTTTGGGATTCAATTAGCTTAAAGCAAACGTATCAAACTCAAAGGCTGACATGAAAAAGGCCACAAAAAAGAACAGAAAAACTTCAAAATCAATTTTCGTTGAAACGTAGGTTTATTTCTAAAAGTCTAGTATATAAAAAAAATAAGAACAACAATAATATTAATGTTTTCATCCTGACACTTTTTATTCTTGAACATTAACTTACCAGACATTGAATAATTTCACAAATTAATAAGCGTTCACTGAGAGCAAAATGCAGCCTGTTTTACAACCACAAAACAAATCACTTCGTATAAGACTACTTACTGACCAGACTATTGATCTGTCATGTGGTAGTCAGCTACTGAAATATTCACTGCTAGTGGGTAGAAATGGTGCGCCTGTGCTTAAAGTAACACAATATTTACATACCGTTATATTTGCTGGGCCTGGGCCGCAGAAATTATTGTTGAGGGCCGCATGCGGCCCGCAAGCAGCGAGTTTGATATGCCAGGTTTAAAGGGTTTAGAGTAAAGAATTTAACAGGTCTACTCGACTTGCTTCATCGGCCCAATCTTTACTGATAGAATTCTTAAATATCTAGGCTGACTCAACAGCATCCATCTTGTTTCCCAATCTCGCCAAACTACACTCTCCTTGATATATTATTTGATGAAGATATTCCGCCAGTTAACGAAACCTCCATTTAAATTTACTTTTTCGGCCACTTTACGAATTCGACTATCTTTTTGTCTTAACTCATTCATTGCATATTTATACGCGATCATATAATTAAAAGAATATATATATGAGAATTTATAAAAAAAATTATAAACTCTTTGGAGGTATACTTATTTAATATTCCAATTCGAGATAATCATGAGGCATAAAACTTCAAATTCTCCCAGTTTCAATAAGCTTTAAAAACTTTATAAAAATCATGACTTTCTACGACAGAAATGTGTCAAGAACACTTCCGTAATCATGAGATAAAAATGGCGACCTTATTTGGCGTCAATCGACAACAAAACGCTTGTTATTTCAACCTAGATATCTTAGATGCCTTATTTTCAGGTGTTCAGTAAAGCAACTCTATATACACTTGCCAGATAATGGGATTTTTCACGTATTTTAGCCCCAAGTCACGACCAACGAAAAAATTCATCTCCCGAATCACTGCAGGATTTCAACGAGTTGTTTGAAATTTTCGATACCTTATATGCCTTTTGCATATGCCTTTCGATACTTTATATTCTGATACACAGGAATAATCCCCTTCAGAAATTGTTTTAAAAATATATGAAAAAATGTAATTACTAGATTACGATGTGAAATGAAATTGACTCTTTTCATCTCTCCCTTTACAAAAAGAGATATTGATTTTTCGAAATGTTTATATTTTTTCTTATTATCTGAACATTCAAGTAAACTTAACGATTTCTCATAAGAATTGACTCTCTAATTAACTGTTCATTCTCCCCAAAATATTTATTTCCAATGGCTGGAGGGCTTGACAAATGCAAAAACAAAAGAAAGTTATTCAACAGACAAACATGAACAGCAAAATGAAAAAAAAGAGAAATCTTGCTACCCGGTTTCTCTAAACTACGGATATTTCTCGAAGTGCATTGCAACGAAGATTGCCACCATCCGTAACGGATTTGTCCCAATACGAGACAAGTGTCCGGCAAGGCAATCATGTTCAGTATGCAGACGGAAAAACTCCACAGCTTCCCTAGGGGCTAGTCAGCCACAGTTCTAGGCTATAACGTCCCCCATACTTTTAACAAGGCACTAGTCTTCAGTTCATCTTCTCCTTTTTATAAGATGTTTCGCTATGGAGAACGGAATAATGTCATTTACAATTTGCAAAATCTCAGCACCCATCTATGTGAGTTCGTCGGACTGTTCATTGCCATGAATTCCACAATGGCCTGGGATCCTCTATCTCACAACAGATTTTCCTTTTACTCTAAATTTCGAAGGTAAATCTTTGAATCTAGGACATCCTTAGATGGTAACATAAGTTATAGTAATGGACTGAATGAGGTGGTTGTAGAATCAGACAGAATGGCAACCCTTCTAAATTTATTAGTAAGTGCGTCCAGTTACTCAAGTGCTATACGAATAGCGGCTGTTTCACCATCGAAGACTGTTCTGTATCTCCGAATCGGTACATAGAATTCGAAAGAAATTTTAAAGTATTTCTGCACCACATTCGGCTGGTCGAAGGATCCGTTTGTGGAAACTCACGGTCATTCAATATCTAGGGAAGGTGTCATTTTTTAATAACTGCTGATTCGAGATTTAAGTTATCGACTAATTTTTATAACTGTAGAGGACGAGATTGCAAAAATTTCTTGATTTAGAATCTACAGCCTCTTGAATGAAACGGGATGAATCGTAAGATTTCCAAAATAATTCTGATACTGCCCACAGTGTCGATCACTTATTCGTTTCAACATTTCACGTAGAACAATAGTATCTTCAGTAGCAGTGGTTTGATGTATAAAAGAAGTAGAATGGAATCAATAAATGGGCTTTTTTACAGCCCTTACTAGTATTTAAATTGCTTTTTGGCAGATTTTCAACATGTCTGATTCCCTTTTTGATGAGTTCGAGGAGATGCACCCTTTCTATTTCTCTCACCTAATCGCAGGATTAATTTCTTATTTATGAGTTCGTAAACTTAAATATTTGAAAAAAAATTAGTTGATTGGTGATCAGGAAATTAACAGCATAAATACTCATCTTCATAGGGCCTGTTCACATAGGAGCCCGTTTGCGTTGCGTTAAGGAAATGATGACGTTGAGACGAAAATAAACCAATCATATGCCTCCAAACGATTAGCAATGAAATTTTTAGCGCCTATGATTGGTTTATTTTCGTCATCTTTTTAATGAATTTAATGAATTTAATGAACTTTTAATGAACTTAAAAATGAATTTATAGTTCAGTGCTGTGGAAATTTGAAAAAGTATTGAAGACGCGCCTTAGAAAATAATTGAAGTGTCATAAAAGTCTAATATATAAGAGTACAAGGGTCAGTTAATTTTTTTTTCTGAAGTATCCTCGAGTGGACTATAAGTCCTTATTTTCCATACATTACACACCAGTGTGACAACTAGTCTAAAAATCGAGGGAAGCTATACAGAATGGAATGCAGAAACAACAAAATTTTCCTCTAAAATTTGTAGCAAAAATGTTCCATGGAAACCTCACAGAAAACACTTACTTTGCGAACCCCTTAGGGGTCACAACCCGAGCTCTCAAGTAATTAAAAAAAAAATGAAATAATAAATTATAAAATTATCGCAAGCAGCTTTTAATAGTTGAGTTGACCAGGATCTGCTAGTAAAGGATAGTTGAAAGGCTTTTGAAGTCTTCAGTTATTAAGTTATTAACCTATTCGTGCTTTGCCTACACTAGATTTTGAACAACATAAGGAAGGCCTATTCAATTCCACATCCCGCCGTTTAATGTGTTTAAATATATGACCCCAAATTCTTAAACGAAGGAATTTCTTTTTAGAAATTGAAGGTAAAAATAACAAGATTAGATATATTGTCAGATAAGAAAATATTATTGACAATAACATTTTTTTGTTTGAAGACATAAATAAATTTCCTTATGGAAGTTCTCCAAATAACAGATCGTTATTTTGTTTTAGATTTCTCACTAATATGCCAAAAAACGCAATATTCTCGCCATGAAAAGATTTCTGAACTCAGTGCCACTTGCTTCCTAATTTAAGATATTATGATAATATTAATAAATTACCTTGCTTTTAACATTGCTTTAGGGAACTTTTAAGAGGTCGTATTGCTTTGTGTGCCACAAATTGTCTCAAATATCAGGCAGCAATGTTAATACTTTTGAGGATTGTTTTCGGGAGAACAAAATCACATTTTTTTTCAAAAGAAGGGGATCTCCAAAGGATTTATAGGCTGTTTATTATAATTTTCTTTTTTATTAATAAAAATAAATAAATAAATAAACCGGAAGCTATTTTGTCTTTTTCATCGTGTTTCTTGACTAATTTTTTTCCTCTGTGACGATGCATATTGAAGAATTGAAGTTTATAAATCCCCATATAAGCTATAAAAATTGCTATCAGTATTTTTTCATTCGTTTCACATCTGATAAATCCTCTTTATTATGGAAATATATATACTTAACTAATATGGGATGAAAAATAAGCGATTATCTTTACATAAAGAAAACAACTGCTTAGTTTTATTTTCTTCTGTCCTATTTTATTACTTCAATGAAACTAAATGCAAAATTTCAATTCTAATTACTGTTTTTCTAAACAAAAACATTTTTTTGTGTGAAATCTGGTAGAGTTTAATAGTGCTGTACAAAATTATTTGATTTCTGATTTTTTTTTCCTGTGGAGGAATTAAAAAATACTTCTTTCCTTACTAATGATACTTCTGTAGACCTTTAAAAGTTTAATAATTGTTTAAAGGAAAACTGGTTTCGTTTTCTTACTTTTTTTATTGATTTATTGGTAAAAAATAAAACTTTTTAATTAAATATTTAGTGTCGCTATAATTAATCTTTAAAATAGAGGGAATAAATTAATGTTCTTTATTTGTTAATTATTTAAGCTTTAATTCTTATTGATAATATTTATAATTTACATGTTAAAAATCTAATTAAACATTTGACAACGCATTTTTTAAAGTATTGTTTTGTTTTCCAAGTTTCATATTTCTATGAAAATATGGCAATAATACGCTTGATCCTGGCGGAAAGATGGCGTGCTCTCCTGGAGATGAGATGGCTATGTTTGTTTTCGGCTATCAAAATTTAAAGGTGAGGGTCAAACTGAGTTTAATATTTTTATAATCTTTTCATAGCTTTGTAACAACTCAAATCTTCTTCTTAGCAAGTTATAAAATCTTTTAGCTCCTTCTGCATAATACCTAAATTGATCCATTTTTTAAAAATTATAATTTAAAATCGTTGTGTTACGCCTAGCTAGTAATAAAAGAAATTCCAATTGATGGGGGAATTGCAATGGCCACCTTTTTTTTAATACAAAAAACTGAAAATTTAAAGTATGATTATTAGCTCTTAGTTGTTTTATTTTTTCACGATTTTTTCGTCGAAATGTTTATTTTGTTACTGTATTGCGTAAATAATAAATAAACTTTCTTTTAAATAATCTAACTGTTGAATAATTTATGCTAATTATGTTTTTTGTGTTCAAGTTGTTTGAAGAATGTAAGCGTTTTTGGTCCTTTTCTCAGTTGTTTTAGAGATATTAGGAAATCAAATCATGTTTTTTCCCACATCAGTAGTTTTAAATTAAAAAAAAAACATTGTTTACCTATTGAATTTATTAGTATGCATAACCTAACAAATGAAGCATTTCGACATCTTACAAGTTGGATAAATTAAGATTGATTTTAACTTATTTGTTGTTTATCACTCATAGTTTTTTATATTTTTTATCGTTTTATAGTGAATCAAAACTATTTATTAATATAGAGAATTAAATTGACATGACAAATTATTTTTACAACTTCATTACTCGTTCACGTATCATTTTAATTATCCAATGCATCAAGCGTTATGAAAAGAATGTACGCTTCTTTCCTTCGCTAAATAAATTATCAGATTTTTAATTATTAATTTTCTCTATTTATAATTATAAAAGCATAAATGAAGCTTTCATATTTATAAATATCATTTATTGTGAACTTCTTTAAATAGCAAATTACACTGTTATTTGTCGTTTGGGTTGATACTTAATACTTTAAATTTTTAAAGCTTTGAAAAAATATTTAAAATTATTATATACACGTTTCTCAGGACAATCAACTTACTGGCAGAGGAATGAGAGGTTAATTGAAAATACCTTATTAATTCACCATTAACTTCTGTAAAGCACTTGGTTACTATACTTTGTCTATTTAGTTCAAAATCATTGAGGGTATTAAATGCAACTTTCTATGTGGGTTTAATCAAAAATAGTTTCAAGTAGAAATAATTTTCCTTGCTGAAAGGATCATATCCTGAACTCTCTCTTTTTAATTAATTTTATCTTTAACTTTTAAGATCTATGTACGTAGTGTATCAGAATTTGTTGCATTACTTTTCTTAACATCATTGAACATTGAGTGTCATATTTTGATCAATATATATGGGCCTTTTATATTATACTTTGAATTAAGTCTGCAGTGTTCTTGTGTTTATATGTTTAGTTACAGTTATTATTTTGTTGTTATTATTTAATCTTATTAATTTTCATTATTTTTATATCATTTTATGTGTTATGAGATGTGATAGACACAGAATTAGAGCAGTAAAATTAGATGTAATCTTTTATATGTTGTTATAAATTTATGTGCTTCAAATTTATGTGCTATAAATGCATGTGTTGTAATTCTTATTCCTATTCCTATTATATGTTCATTAGTTGCTGTCTAGTAGTATAAAAAAACTAAAGGAAAGCATCTATTAAAATGTGAAAAGAGAGTCACGCTCAACTGATAATGTTGCTGAATAAAATCACATTCATAATTTTACATATATCTTTTTTACAATACAAAATTTTGAACTTTTAAAAGCTAATTTCAGTATACTTTTCAAGAAAATGTTCACTTTTGAAAATTGACAATTTTTGTATATAAATAGTTTAGTAATCTTTTAAAAGTTTCAATTCAAATTATTCTGGGGAGTTTATTTAACTTATTTATGTTCTATACCTTTGCGCAACATGGAAATGGAGCATTTTGTTGTTTAGATTGCTTTAATTGCTTTGAATTACTTTAGATAATATCCTAAACTATGTTTGACTTAGTTTGTTTCTAATTTTTCTTGATTTAAAAAATGTGTAAATACCGAGCTGTTTTGAACTGATAACAGATGTGACAGTTATTATAAAGTATTCAATTCCTTTTAAGCATACATCTAAGTTACAAGGATCTTTGAAATATATTGTTTTTCTACTTAATGATTAAAATTAAAAAAAAATTACCTTAAAAAATTCACTCTTTTGAAGTTTTCTTTTTTTTTAAATACATATTTGTATTCTCTAAAATTTATCTATGAATTCCTAAATAAGTTTTTTTTTAATGTTTAAATATATGAAAGTGCATGTTTTAGTATGGAAGATCCTCCCCTCTCCCCCCCCCCATGTATTGTACTTTATTTTCTCTAATTTTCATACTTACGTTAAGGTAGCATATATTATATATGTGATGATTTAATTTATTACTCTCTGTATCATGGATCGTTATTGTATTCTCTATTCTAAACATGGAAGTATTTAAATCTAGGTGTGTATTTTATACTTTTTTTCGTGTTATTTTAAATAGTCAATTAAGAATTTAATCTCTTTAAATTACTTAATGTATTATTAATTATGTTAGAAATCAAATAAACTTATATATTTAGAGTGTTTTTTTTTAGATTATTTGATAAGATTTTGGTTTTTTAATTTAAAAGGTTTCAGTATGGCAAGCTTAAAGCTTTTGCAATATAGTTTTTGTTTATTATTGGATCTATAGTAGGTATATATATATATGTATGTGTGTGTGTGTTTACCACTTCTAAATTTTATATGATTTGTAACCGAGTAAAAGATTTCCTGTTTTAACCCCTGTATAAATTTGAAATTAAATAGAAAAATTTACTAATTTAATATAATCTCAGTTAAAAGAATTATTCGGGATAAAATAGTGTCATGTGCTGCATTTATTTCTCCCCCCCCCCCCCCCAGTTATTAGGTAATTTCTCTTTTTTTTTTCCTTTTTGACTTATCATATATAAAATGTTATAAAATTGCTTCAAATTTTTTTTTAAATCAGTTTTTTTGTGGTCATCAAATTTTGTAATTGTTATAATAGAAAATCAAATTTCATTTGGTTTTTGATGATTAATATCTGCTGATTGTATACTTGGCTTATCAGTAAGTATAATATTTTGCTTTATGCAATTATGCATTTACTAAAACTCTAAACTGTATTGGAAGTAAATAATTTGAGTGTTGTTGGCATGTTTTTTTTAAGGCACATTTGTATGTTTCTGTAAAAAAAATCTGTTTGCTCTTTGAAAATAGTATCAACTACTTCAAAAATTGAGGGGTTGGGGGTGGGATAGGTCTGAAAGGGTGAGAAGTTAAGCATTTTCTTTATATGTGAGTTGGACAAAGATATTTTGATTATTAAGACTGTATAGTATTGAAAAGAGGGTGAAATCAGTAGTTACCATCTTAGAGTTAAGTGTTGTGTTTCTGGTTTGTGGTTTTTAAAACACATTCCTATTAACACTTGTTTTTGTGTGTTATGTACAGTATAAAAACTTATTTAAAATAGAATTATGGACTGTTGTTTAACTATACTGCTAAATATTCCATGTATAAGCTACTAACTCTTGTTTTACATTGACTTTTTTATGTTGCAATTTTTGTTTTGTAAGAATATATATATTATTCAGATTGAATGTAGTGTAATTGTTGCTAACTCAACTGAAAATGGATTGTGCTGTTATCAAAAAACGGCACTGAAAATGTATTGCTGACATTCTTTAGGTATTACAGCTATATTTGTGGGTAGTAATTACCTTAAAAGTTTTTTATTTCACTATATCTCATAATTAGCAGTTAGTGATGCTTATGTAATTTTTGGTTAATGTCTTAGATTTTTATGGTGGCTGTTTTCTTTCATGTACCCCAAATCTTTTTTCTGTTGTGAAGTAAAATTTCATTAGTGATTATAGTTTCCTAGCAAGATTTTGTTTTAGTAATTTGTTATTTGAGATCCCGTCAAAAGTTTTTTCTTATTTCTTATGTGTTAGAAAATTGACTTCTACAAAACATACGCAATTTTTTAGTATACATACTGTAAAGTAACATTATTATTCTGGGATAGATATGCAAAGAATATCTAGAAATCCTAATCTGACTTCTCCCCCCCCCCCTCTCCCCCAATTATACATGGAACACTATATTTGTTGCTAAACTGTTTAATTTTATGGTATCTATTTATTTTGGGGTGAGTTTCAGGTTGGTACTCATTTTTATCTATTTATTTATTTTTGCAGTAAATGGTACATTCTATTATTTGGTGTGAAAGAAAATTCCATTACATTTTTAACTAATTTTATTTTAGTTAAGAATTTTGTAACTATAACCTATTTGGGAAAAAAAAAATAAGTTTTATTCAGATGTATAAAATTTTTATTGCTAATTAAAATCATAGCTAAATTAATCATTTGTGCAGTGATTATAACTAAATAAAAAAGGACCCTCTTTATAATAGTGTTGTCTTTTTTAATCAGCTACTTTGCATTTTGTAAATGAGTGTTAATTTTGCTTTTGAATGTCTCAGTACATGAATGAAGAACACATCTAGATAGTTTTAACTTTAAAAAATCTTTACTCTGATTTATAATTATCATTTTACACTATGATCTGAAGATATATGTGACATATTTTTGAGAGTATAGTTTGTAATTTATATTTGCTTGAAGTTTTTATTATCCTGTAGAATGCTTAATTTTTTTTTCTGTATGGTATGTTGCATTTTTAATTTAACTTTAATATTTTAAATTTTATAAGATTTTCTCAATAGGGTTTAAATGTTAGTATCAGTATGTTTTTACTTCAGGAATGCTTATATATAGCAATTGGTGCTGAATTTTCTTAGCAATATGCCAAGTCATTTTTTGTGTAGGACTGAAAATAACTTCTGTCAGTTAAGTTTATTTTAGCATCTAGTTCTTTATTCAGAAT
Source organism: Dolomedes plantarius (assembly GCA_907164885.2). Lineage (NCBI taxonomy): Eukaryota > Metazoa > Arthropoda > Arachnida > Araneae > Dolomedidae > Dolomedes > Dolomedes plantarius. The sequence continues at coordinate 137,297,349 of OU015492.1, forward strand.
TTAAAATTGTTATTTTTCTTAAATTTTATTTTTAAAAAGTTTATTTTAAAAAAACATTGTCTAGCATTTTTTCCTGGTTATTTATGTCAAATATCTATCAATCATGTGTCTCATCTAACAGTTTCATAAATAACTATACCTGTGGAAATTCATTAGCTTATATATTATATATTTTATCAATTTTTTTAACAAATGTTTTACATTCTAAATGTAAATTAATTACTAATTTTAGATTTCTAATGAAGTTTTTTTTATGAATCAGCTATGACTGCAGAGAGCTCAAGTGGACGAAACTTCCCAAATGACTAAGGTAGAATTGAACTGAGTAAATGCTATGTTGTAGAAAATTATTTAGTAACTATAATGCACTTATATGATTGTATTGAATTACTAAGTAAGGTGATTTGAAAAGTTGCCCTTTGGATTTAAATACAAAATAAAATTGTAAAAAGATATTTCTTGTGCTTATAAATTGATTCTATTTGCAGTGTTAGTTATTTGTGTGTTCAGACTCAATAGTGACATTATTGTCCTTCTCTTGGATAAGTTAGAAAAAAAGAAAAAAGGTCTGTTAGACACAGGATAAAACTAATGCTAAATAAATGTGAATACATGTCAAACTTCTTGATTTTAATTTTGGTCCAAGCAAATACATATTCGCAAGCAAAATAAACCTCTTTAGTTTGATGAGCTGAACTTTGTGATCTGTACACAACTAGAACAGGACAGGAAAAAACAAAACAATTACAGTAGCATTGACCTAGCTCAAACATTAGCTACCTGATATGCAAAGAAAAAAAACATCACATTCTCAAAACAAGAAGACTGGAATGAAGGAGTAAATCTAAGAAAGTCAAGAAGACAGCATAGTTAAAAAAATAAATAAATAAAAAAAAAACTAAAAGAAATCTCAGAAAAAGGGAACAATACTCGCAGTTCAGAGGAAGAAATGGTTAGGAAAAAAAAATCAAAGTTAACTAACAATAATACCTAAACAGAGATTAATGTAGAAAACATAAATGATTAGATTAGGGGCATAGAAATTAAATAATTTGTCTGAGATAAATAAAGATTAAAATTATTAACTAGTCTAATATGACATATTTATAATATGTTATATATATATATATATATATATATATATATATATATATATATATATATATATATATATATATATATATATATATATATATATATATATATATATCTACCCTTTTTGTTCAAACTGCAGGGAGTCATGTTCTGTACAGTTTTTTTTTTCTCTTCTTAAGACACAAAATTTTGTTCAACACTTCTTGATTAGTGGTAGTTCTTTCTGCTGTGGGCTAGGTCAGAGCTCCACAACCTTTTATCTTTCACGGCGCAACAACATTTTTTCGATAATTCCGAGGCACACCACAAGAAAAAGCTTCCAAATACATAAATTACAATAAATACGTATATTTTTTATTAGATAAAAAACAATAAAACAGCTCTATGTATCAAGATAATTATAATCCTTTAAGTTTTATATAAGTCATTTTGAATTGTATACCAACACAAGAACAAAAATATCAAGTTATAGTTTACAAGTAAAAAAATTTTCTCTTTAAACTTTTATATTAAAATTTGTTTTTTGGTCCTTACTTAAGTCTAATAAATCAAAGTTAATTTAAACATAACTAATTTATTAATGAGACATTTGAGTTTGTTTTACTGAACATATGTACATTTTATATTTGGCTCTATATTAGAAAGAGCTACTCGAAGTTCATGGTCAAGACCCTTTAAACAGGATCTTTTGTCATTTTTAATTAGAACCAGTGTCGAAAAACTTTGTTCGCATAAGTATGTCGTAGAAAAAGGGAGCAAAATTGCAATGGCCTTGTCAGAAATTTGTGGATATTCTTTCTTAACTGAAATCCAGAAATATGATGCTCGAGCATACAATGTATGGTAACAACATGTTTTTGTTTTGTGTATAATTTCGAGCCAGAGAAATTACATGTTAGCAAAAAGTTAGAGGAATATTTTACTTAGAAAAATTTCTAACTAATAGCGGTGGTTAATTTTTTTTTATTATTATAATCGATAAAATCACCACGGCACAGTCAAGATCACCTTGCGGCACACTAGTGTGCCACGACACGGCAGTTGCAGAGCATTGGGCTAGATGACTGTACTAAAAATCTAGAGAAATTCTGTTTTTAGAAATCTTTTCCCTTCAGTATTTTTATTGGCTATGCTACACTGAGGAGCCTATAACAAGGGTCAAATCTAGGTTCATGGAAGCTGGAAATGCTGAAATGCTGTTCATTCTATTTTATGTAATTCTTCAAAAAGTAGTTTTCCCCTCTGTTTATTTAGCAATATCAACTTTGTGACCACTGAACTCAAGCTTTTTAAACTCAGTTAAAACATTCTATTTCACTTTTCTAATTAATTTTTTTTAAAGTGTTTTTAATGCCAAATCTTAATATAGTTAAAATGTATAGAGATCTCTCGAATGGAGTAAGATGTTAGATTATTGGTAATCAAAATGGTTATCAAGGATTATAAGTTCTTGTACAAGTTTCCAATGACATGTTTTGGGTTGTTGTATTGTCATGTAGCACTCACTTACATTTGACAAATATCCTAGACTTCCTTTCTTGTATCATATTCATTAATTAATTTGCTTTTGATTAATTTTGGGTTTTTGAGGGGTTATGGGCCATTGGAAAGTTTTCATATTAAATGGTAGAAGTAATATATGATGATGTGTAGAAAGTTTAAAAGTAATAATAGAAAGAGCCAGCTGATTATCAATCTCTTCAATGGTGTTTAGTCTCCCCCCACCCCAGAAAAAATAATAAATAAGTAAATAAAAAATGGAAGTATTACTTTATATTAGTAGATGCCCTGTGATTAAATAACACCACCACCTGTGGTGCAGCATTCTGGCTTTTGGTACTGGGGTGCACGGATCAAATCCCGTTGTCATGCTACTAAAATACCTCCGTTTGTGTCGTTCCTTTATACAGGGTAATGTTGGTCCCCCCATAATAAAATGGTGATATAGTGCCCCCATAATAAAATGGCCAGCAAACTGTGGTGAATTATAGACGAATGTCTTCACAACAAGGGTAGCCTCTGCTAGAAAGTAAAATAATAATAATAATAATAATACCACCATGTATGTGTGTAATATAAGTTGATGTGTAAGAAGTTTAAAAAGAACCAATTTATTACCAATCTTTTATTTAGTGTTGTTTGAGTTGTTAGTGTTCATACAGCTTTTCAGCAAATTTTCATTTTCATAATATATTTCTTTTATTAAATAAGAAACTATAACTGTTCTCCATGTTATAATATATGAAAGTGTAAGTAATGGATGTGTGTGAACAGAAACACTAGAAATTACAAATGGCATATATTTCTTAAGTGACTGTGTCATTATCTTTATTACTTTATTTGGACTTGGCTGATTTCATTAATTTTTAGTTTAAAGTATCTCTTTGTAGATAGAGCTTTCTGGGCCCATTATGTAATATATTGCTATTCTACCTATTTACTTTTAGAAACCTTTCACTAAATTATTAAGTTTCACTAAAATATGCTAACAATTTCTTTGGTGAAATGTTTCACATGAAGCCTGGGATTGTTGAACTTGAATAGCCATATTACTTTAATGAACCCTTTGCAGTTTAGCTTTTTTAACGGTAATGTTTCAAAGTTGAATTTTTAAAATATCACATTATAAATATGATTCCTGTTGATCCTAAACATGATAAAAATGTGTCTCTCTGAGTCATAGTTTATTAAATTAGTATTTAAAAAGTATGAAATTAATATTAAAAATGTAATGCTGTTTTTTGCACTTCTCAGTTGCCAACATCACTTTAGTTTGCTCAATCTGCAAAGCCATTTATTTCCATGTGTGACACAAAAAATATTTTTGATCAATGTATTTAATCAAAATGTATTTTAACACCTTGCATAGTCCAACATCACACTTCTGGTAAAAGTATTTTGTGACTTTCCTTATTCGCATTCCTTTTTCATTTCATTTGCTGCAGCTAAATGCACATTTTCTTTCTTGGCTTTTCTTTTTTTGAAGTTTGAGTAAATCTGATAAAATGGTATTCTATAAGCCAAAGAGATTTGCCCTCAACAAGATATGGAGTTTAAACTTTTTACTTTCTATTGAATGTGAGTGGTAAGATTTTACTAGACGAAATTTATGACTTTCAAACAAAAATTATGGTATGCTTTCTGACATATTCATATTGATTTTCTTCTGAATCACTCAAATTTTCATTATTGCAAAATATTCATTAGAACATAGATTCACACATGGTAAACACAAAGCATAAATTCATATTATTTTTACCACCAAATATATTTATTAGGAAAAAAAATCTTTTATATGGTGCCATCTGTTATAAAGGAGCTTTACTTTAATATTGAATATAAAAATATTGAAGAAAAGCTCAGAAAAAAATTATATTAAATTTGTACTGCATGAATGACACAAATCATTCCCCAAAAGTAAGGCAGATTCCCCTGAACAAGTGTCGCTCCTCATTGCCTGAGATGTGGTGAAAAATTGCACAATGTTTTTTTTATTTCTTGTTAAGTGCATAATGTCAAGAGTATTGGGCAATTTCTTTTATTTAAGAACATCTTTTATTGATATTAAAAATTCGAATTTACAAACATCATTTCAAGGAACATTGTACTTAAGTTTTAAATCAGTTATGGTACAGTTATATTTTCTTGACATTTTAGAGATCTTTTTGTTACATAAAAGGTTTGTAATTTTTGTTAATTATGGGAATTTATGCCAATTCTTTTGTGAAATAAATTAACCTTACTGTATGGGAAGTATTTCTGAAGTCATAAATTATAATGGTGATATTAATTCATGTTTGTGAACATATGATTTGAAAAATAATAATGATGGACAGATGATTAGAAAAATGATTTCAATAATAGTCCTCAGTATGGTTTTGTGCTTGAATAGAAGTTTAATGAATTATATCAATAATGTTTGGGATATTAACTATTGTTAATTATGTATAGTTTGATATGCTAGTAATATTAGTAATTTTTATTTTACTTATAGATTGTACAGGCGTAATGCATCATACTCTATTCCCATTTGAATGTATATATATCTTACAAAACCATGAGTGTTGAAGGTGAGACATGCTCTGATGCTCTAGAACAAAAGATAGCAACGTTTTCTCCAAGTATGCAGAGTGATTTATCTACAGATGGAGATGGAAGTACAAATCAGAATAATTCATCCTCTAATGATAAATTTTCACTAACCTCTGCAAATTCTCAGGTAGCAACTTGTGAGCCCAAAGCAAAGAAGCGGCGCAAACAAAGTAATCCTTTAAAAATTCAAAATGCTACCTCTCCAAAGTTTGATTTATCATCTTATGAACTTACTGAACAAAATGAAACAGAATCAAATGTAATGACCCCATATTTTGTTGATGATGAATTAATAAATCAAAATCATGTTACAGAAAGGAGCAAAGTGTCTGATGTATCATCTCAGAAAGGAACTCTCGCTAAAGTTACAAATGCCTTATACAATAACAAAATCAAAGAAGCAACAAAGGTTAACAAAGTTGGAAATAAAAGTAAAGAATCTTCATTATCATCTTGTCAGTCCATTACAGACATTAGCTCACCTGAATCAAGTGAGGAAGTTACTACAAATAATGAGTACAAACAATCTTTGCAAAATCAATTTCCTCAAATGCCTCCACTACTTCCGATGAATCCTGTTGAAATGAATGATACAAGCAAGCTGTCTGTTGTACCTTATACATTTCCTGAATTTCCATCTCCGATTCCTCAAGGAAATAGTCTTTCAATTACTCATCGCAGTTTCATAACGTCCAGTGGTGTTCGTGTTTTTAATCCGGAGGCCTATTGTGAGCTGTGTGAGAAAGAATTTTGCAATAAGTATTTCTTGAAAACACATAAAGCAAATAAACATGGTATCTGCAGCGTTGATAATAATTACTCAAGCCATAGTTATCGACAGTACAAGAATATGCAAATTAATCCTCAAAGCACTCAACAAATGATAAGCCAAATGTGTGAAACTGGAGCAATGTTTGGATCTGCTGATTCTTATTGCAACATATGTCAAAAGTATTTTTGCAATAAATATTTCCTGAAAAAACACAGACAAAACATTCATGGCATTCAGGAAACTCAAGACATGTCATCTAATGCTCCTAGCAGTATTCATGTGCCTGTAATTTCCTCACCTTTACCTTTAGTACGACCTCCTGTGCATGAGAATAAGTCTGTTGAAATTCCTTCAGGACATCCTACCAAAGACGAAGATTCCAAAATCAATGTCAGCCTAGAAAATATAAAAAATTCCATTAACTGTAATATTCCTGTATTAAATGGTTCTAGTCCTCATACCTCATCCCAAAATAAAACTAATGCTAATGTTGATGGAAAAGAGAAAAAGAATGACAAATTTTTATGTGAAGTGTGTAATATAGAATTTTGTGACAAGTGCTACCTCGATGCCCATAGAAAAAATAAGCATGGGCTACCTAAAGTTACTACTGCAGATCTTCCTGAAAATTCTGAAGGCGAAATATCTGAAACTAATGATAAGTCAAATTCCCCAGACGATGTTGAAGAATCAAATTTCAAGGGGCAGATGTGTGCTCCCTGTATGAAAACTTTTACTACTGCTGAAGCTTTTCAAAATCATATGTTAGATGTTCATGTAGCTACAATAAAAGAGGAAGATGATGTATCTCGGATGTCTGATATTGTAAATAAGAAAACTAATGCAAGCAGTTTTGATAAAGATTTATCACGTTTAGATAAATCACCTGCCATGCAAGAAGTTGAGAATAGTAATAGCTCTACTGAATCTGGGTCTTTTAATTGCAACTTCTGTCTGATGAAGTGTAAAGACCGAAGTAGTTATATGACTCACATGGAAACTGAACATAGCATTCTTGGACTTACAGGATCTGACTCTGGGCAAGATGGATCATATTCATGTGATACTTGCCAAGAACAGTTTCCAGATCGCCTTACTTTGATGACCCATAAATTCAAAAGTCATGGGATTTCTACTCCAGGTTTTGAAGAATATATGGAAAATGGAGATTTTTCTTATTTTAGTGGTTCGAAACAGAAAAGCGGTGCCACCAGTTTTTGCCAGATTTGCAATAAAGAGCTATGTAATAAATATTTTATGAAGACTCATATGATGAAGATGCATGGTATTGGTATGGATAAAACTCAGCAAGAACGTTGGTCTGCTCCTTCTGGAAGTGGTGTGTATTGTGACATTTGTCAAAAGTTATTATGCAGTAAATATTTTTTGAAAGTCCATAAGCAAAATGTCCATGGAATTATAGACGAATCACCCAAACTCTCTACTGTAGCAAGTCCTATGTATACTAACAACACTGGAGTTAATATGATAAAATTTGAAAAAAATTATACAAATACTGGAAAACTAAACCAACCTCCTGTGAATGATACAATTTTGGCAAGAGATGATCCTGTGAAAGGTAAAATATTTACTTGTGATCTGTGTGGACAAGAATTTTCAAATAAGTTGTTGCTTCAAGTTCATTTAGTAGAAAAGCATGTAAAATGCAATGATTCCAAAGGTAGTAATAGTATGCTGTCATATTCTCAGTTCTCTGAAGAATGTAAGGATGCTCCCAAAAGAGTTTTGCCTTGTTCTTGTTGTTTATACGTTAATTTAGGTGATAATTTGCAAGCTGAAATAGGTCATGAACTTAAACTGATTTCTTGTATTGTGTGTAATATCACATACCAACAAAGTGAATATCATGCTCATCATTTAAGTCATGGTACAGCGCTCCCAATGGCCAAGAAATTAAACTTGGAAAATGGTGTGCATGAGCCAGGCGTCGATTACAGTAACTCAGGGAACAACATATTTGATCCTAGCAAAAACAAGGTTCGACCTCGTAAATTTAAAAGATTTCGTTGTAGCAAGTGTGACAAGACGTTTCGAACCAAAATAAAATGTCTTAATCATATACAAGTGATGCATAAAAGCAAAAAGAGCCTTTTAAATCAATGTGACCAGCAGACTCCACCCAAAAGAGCTATTTTAAATAGCACTGTTTACAGAAAGAACTTGGAGGTTAAAACTTTAGGTGGCACAGAAAATGGTTCTGGTTTAATGAGTAGCAAAGATGCAAAAGATGCAGCATCTCTTTTGAGTTCTGGCTTCCATGAAGCAGCACCATTGCCTGTGCCATATGTATTGCCTAAAAACTCTGATGTAATCATGCAGCCTTTCCACCTCTCAGAACCAAAGCCAGAAGGAGTCACAAAACAGGATATTTTTGTTCCTTCTTTGGTATACCTCCCTGTTAGTCAAAAAGTATCAGAACCTGTTACAGTTGCTTTCACTTTGACTCCAGCTTAAGAAAGTAACAACATCCCTTAAACATTTAAGAAGCACTTATGGAATAGTGTTTGCCTTTCATGTGTTAATTTAGATCTCGAATGACACTTTGCTGAGACAAAAATCATTAAACTAGAATTTGATGTAACCAATACTCCATGTGAATGGATATTTACCTCATATTAATTGCATAAATGTTTTATGTATAAATTTTTTATACTGATTTGGCTGGACTTCAAGCTTATAAAATATAAAGCCATCATTTTGTGAGAGGTAAGAGTTGTGGCTGAAATCTCAGTGTAGGTATTTTAAATGAATGCACTGCCTACTTCCTATCAACTAATTTGAAGATTGGAATGAGATTTTTTGTTTCTTTTATTGTATTTTTTATTTCTCATATAGGCAAATTATGCCTACTGCTACCTCAGATGTGTCTCTTTTAAGTTCATGTCTTTGTAATTAGTGGAATATTAGCTTTAAAAGGGAATATTCTGTGTACATTTTTCTCTGTTTCATGTTGACATTTCATTTGAACTTACTGGAAATCATGTTATAAATTAGTCATTGGAGACATCTCGAAGTTTTTAGTTACGGTCTGATTTAGGGGAATATGAAAGTATGAAGTATATCTCAAGGTATACAAGAGCTCATCAAATATGTTTACTTCTTAAAGGCTAATACAAATTTTAAAATACATTTTGTACTTTTAATTAATCTTTTGAATTATTTGGTATTCAAAACTTTTTCTGATAAAATATTTGAATGATTCCCTGCTTGGCGCTGATTTTATTTGCTCTATAATCAAAATAAAGAAGACGTTTATTTCTTAAAATATCATATGTTAATACAGTAAAGAATTATATTTATATATTTATCTCTGTTAACAAAAATGGTTATTTTCTTATTTTAACCATTGGCTTTTCACATGTTTGCCATTGCATCATATACCTCAAATTATTTGTTTTATTTTTATCTTTGTGTTTGTGAAAATTTTATGATTTCATTAAGTATTCTTTCCATCATATCTCCTATAAATAAATTAATTATATCTGCTTGGAGGTGTGAATTAAGAATAAAATTATGATTGGTTGAATTTCTGTAGATAAATCTTTTGGCAATTTATAATAATTTGGATTTTTTCATGATGCCCAAAATTGCTCTTGCATTTAATCTGTAGCTATTAATCAAAATTGTTTGATTGCTTGGTTATCATCTGAAGATCTCTGCCTCTAATGAAATTTTAAGTAGAGTTTCTTGATTCTTTAAAATGCTGACAAAATATGCCCATTTGCCGCCCCCCCCCCCAAAAAAAAAAAAAAATATATATATATATATATATATATGCTACAGATTTTAATTAATTTTTTTTAACTTTTAATTTTTTGGTCTAGAAAGTCATTCATAGCTTGCTATTCAAAGTACCTTTATAGCTGAATTAGTTGTCTGCAGAGATGTTTAACCAAACATTTTCTAGTGTTTTTAAATTGTTTTGTTACATTTTATTAATGTTGTTCTGTGTTTTGCCGAAACAAATCTAATTATCAAAACTGCACTTGAAAATTGAATATTTGTTGAATTTTGGAATTGAAGGACTTTTATGATTAATGTATTAGTTATATTTATACAAAATTTGTACTTTGTTTCTTGGTATTGAATATTGTTTGAAAAGTATTTATGTGCATTCTTATATAAATATATATATTTTGCACATTCATACAAAATGTTTTGCTTGTTGAAATTATTGATGACATCTTTTGTGTTTTGTTAATTAGTTTCATGTAAAATCTTTATGAAGTCTAATATTCTACTTTATATATTACTTTCAAAAATTAGATAAACTTAAGTTTTCCACTATTTATGTTTTATACATTTCACGTTTTGCATTTTAAAAACTTGTAATTGTCTGTTGATAAATATGGTATTATGGAATGTTAAAACTTTTATTGTTTATATGATTCTGTTAAATGACATTTATTAATACAGCCAATAGAATATTGTTACAGAGCTCTTGTTTTCTTAATACTTGTTTCTAATCAGTATTTCATTTTCATGCATTAAAGTTGTTTTTTAATAGAGTTAAAAATGTATAAATATTCAGTAATATTTATAAATGTTAGTTGTTTTTTTCATGTTCAAAATCTGTTTAGTTGCTATAAAAGTGTTAGTATATCTTAAATTCTTTGAAAACTTGTGCAACATGTTATATATTTGAATTTCAATTTATTTTCAAAACAATTAATTTCAATAAGACCCATTCTGTCTGTTTACAAACATCTAATGGAATGTTTGTTTCTCTGTATAATTGAGTAATCCAACAGCTTTCTCTGTGTGAAGAAAATCATATATATATATTTTCTTATCTCTTCTTTTTTAAGTATACATGATTTTTAAATTTTTAGATATCTACCTCTTTTTCCCCTTTAAACAGTATGTGGATAAAACAGCTTTGAAAATAGTTATTGACTGGTTGCAATTTATTGAAAATTGTTGAATATTTATAACAATTTAAATTTAAGATCAGGTTGAAAGTCATAAGACACTAGTAAAACAAATACATACATACTTAAGCCAATTAAATTTGCTCCATAGTAGCAGCAAAGAATTTTTAAAATGTTAGATATGAAATTTATACTAATCTGTGTATAAAAGAGCGGATATCCTATAGATCTAGAGAATGCTATAAATTTATTATTGAAAAATAGCAAAAAGGATATTCATATCAGTTTCTGATAGATAGATTTCATTAACAAGATGCAAGTTTCTTATTTGTTAGCTAAAAATGTATTTGTCTTAACCTTTATATCAACAGAAATTACTAAATTTTTGTGTGATCATGTATATTTTTAATTAGCATATTCAGCTATCCATACTTTTATTTGACTTTACTCTGCTCGTTATTTTAATGATACGTAAAATATTATTTGTTCAAATTTTGAGATTAAGTAATTTAGGGGCAATAAATGGAATAAACAAGATTTTAAATTTTAATAATGCATTCAGCTCTTCATCCTAATGAAGAGCTCCTTAGATATTTTGGTATCAACCTTGAAAGAATCTCATATTTATTGGTACAGAAATTTTTCTCATTGAGCATTTGACAATTTGTCAACTAGATATATCTTGCTTTGTGCATATGTAAGTCTGAAAGTCTGTTTTAATATTTTCTAGACTTTGCTTTTAACTTAATTTTAAGTTAATTTTCTTTTATTCTTCTACATACTATTCTCTCAAACTTGTATCTCACTCACATTATATTATCAATGTTTTAATATGAATTAAAAGTCATAAATATTGATTAACTATAAAAATTATTTAAAAAAAAATTTCTTCTAATAAATTATGCTTTTAATGATAAATTTGAAACTTTTGTATATTATTATTGCATTTCAAGAAGTCCTGATGTTTCACAAAAGATTTATATATAATCATTAGATTGGTAAGTTATTTAAAAAAATCTTTGTAGGGAAATTTTCCCTTCTAACATTTAAGAATTTACTTGGAATTTTTTATATAACATGTTGCTCTGTTTTCAAGTATGTGTGTAATTTTTCACTAAATTTTAAAATTTATTATTCTAGGTCTTAATTACTCTCATATTGACTTAATACTAAATTTCAAGTTATCATTTTAACATTACTTGGATTTTTTTAATAGAACTTCTTTTTTTTTGTATATATCAATTTTTAGATCCTGGGGATTAAAAAAAAATGATAGTTGAATTGTAACTAGTCATGAGAGTAGGTATTTGATTGATAAAAAGATTAATTTCATAATTTTGTATCATTGAAATTGTTATATATCTTCTTTGCAGGACTGGATAATTTCTTAAACAAGTGTATTTAGTACCTTAGTACTAAAGTTCATGAGGTATTGAGAAATTTTTAAAACTTCCATGCTAAAGAAAGAAAATTTACATATACCTCAGTATTCTCAGTTTTGTCTTAAACATTTATTAGCTTTGTATAGATTTACTACAACATATATGTTTGCATTGTTTTCAAACTACCTCCCTGATAGCTTCCTAAATAATTGTAGGTACCTGATATTCACAGCAGTTTATTTTTAATTTTGTTAATTAAAATGTTTTTATTTTATGTATACATAAGCTATGGAATCTTTATTACCAAGCAACATTAGTATAGTCAATATAATTCCTAATGAACATTTAAGATTTAAAAAAATAAATAAGATTTAAGGATTTTCCTTGAAGGATTAAGTTAACCTTATTTGGCATATAATCCACTTCCTGTCATTATTCAAAATTATTTTAATCAAATTTATATTTTATAATCATAATATTCAAGTAAAACTTTTTTTTTTGGGGGGGGGGGTGCTGATATTAAAGTAAATTTTTCTTTCTTTTGAGTAATGTTTTCCAAACTTTTTTTGGATCTTTTATGTTAATGAATTAACATATTTCAGAGTCTTTTTAGACAGTAGCATTAGAACAAATTTTAAACATTATAAAAACTTGCTTTTAAAAGTGTTGTTTCCCAAACTGAAGTTGTCAACTTCATTAATATTAATTAATGAATAAATTAACTGCAAAACAGTTTTATGGAAAAATTAATTTTAATTTACATTTATGATTTTTAAATATTACTGTTTTAGGTAATGAATATTAGGTTTAATGTAGTTTAGACATTTCAGTTTCATATAGCTTTTTAATATAAGTTAAATTTGTTTACACTGCAGTTCATTTTATGTAGCATACAGATTAAAATTTAATTAACTTTATATCATCTACAAATTAAAAAAAATAATAATTCATTTATAAACATAGTATTTCATAGGATCATTTAGTTGTCCTTAAGAAAATAATTGTTTTAAGGCTTAGAAGATTATATGCCAAATAGTTTGTATACATTTTAATTTTTTAAAAGTTTGAATAACTTTTTAAAATTTTAGTTTTCTTGATGCTTTTTAAAATTTTTTAAATATTGCAGTTTTATAATCCTAATTTATAAATCCATTTATATTTATGTATTTTGTCAAGATATTTTAAATGCATTTGTAATATCATATGGCAATTAATAAGTTTTTATGTATAGTTGCTATTACTTTAACTAAACCTAAAAATGTACTTAGTTGGCTTTTTTACTGTTGTGTATTATAAAAACCTTTTTTTATGAGATAATTAAAGTAATATTTTTCAGTCTATTCAGAACAGTACATATTACTTTGTTTCTGTAATAGACTTCTGAAATTCATTATAACAGAGTAGACTTGTTTTCAGATGTATGCAAGTAATCAAAGTACGTATAAAAAATTTTTCTATTTCTCTTCCTTGAGCCAGTATGCATTTTCTGTGTATAAATATGTGTTTGTCTGTTGCATTATTTTATGTACAGCTTCCAACATGTTACATACCTTTGTCCAGTAATTTGTAAGGGAAGTATTTTTACTATTTTGTATTATGTGGTATTCCAGAAATCTATTTGAAATGTACTTGTCGGTTAAAAATGTGAGTGTCTGTTTTAATTAAATATATTAACTGTTATCCATTAGCTAATACAAATTTCACAACTTAATGTGTAAATGTTACTAAAAGTACAAAAATATCTGAAAACCAAATCAAGAAATTTAAGATTATATGAAATTTACATGACCTGATTTGGAAACATTTGGAACAAATGTCATTAGTGTTTTTATATATTATTTTTTATGAATTGTTTATTTAGTTCTTCACTATTGGTTATCTATCTCTTAATTGTAAGATAGTCCGTTTTTATAATGCCATTTCAAAAATGTTTGTATGATGTATATTTGTGTGAGAAAAAGGTGTGAGATCATTTTATTTTGTAGTTCCTGAGCATGTATTTGTAGATACTCTAGTTAGTCCCAATATACCTAGTGAAGTGAATCATTTTTGTTTTTGTTTTTATATTTGTCTTGAAACTGTACATAATTTGAAATCAAATGAAAACAGTTAACATTCTTTCGGGTTTTATGTAGTTTATTTTCTCAAAATGCATTAATTCACTGCATTTTGTCTGCTGTTACATGGTGTATTAAATATCATAATATTTTAAAAATATTTCAATAGCAGAGTTGCACATTTGTATATGTAACAGTGTAGTTTTACTGTCTTAGCTGTTTGTGAAATATTTATTCTGTATCAAAAATTTGTATTAGAGTCAAAAGTGTGGAAGAATAATATTGAACTAAAAATCAAAAATTCTTTTATGAGGACAGGATCGAAGAATTTGTTATTTTAATTATTTTTGTTTGCAAATATGTTACTTCCTTCTGAAATGTGTTTTTTTTTTTCCTTGTGAATAATTATGTTTCTGTATTTTGTATATTTAATTATATTTTGAAAATTCACGGCCTGTTCTTCATAATGTAGTGAATCAAAATCTTTAATTCTTTTCAAATGAAGGTAGGATAAAATCAAAATATGCATGTTAATGTGATTGTTGCTTTAGCTAATTATATGCACAAATGACAATCTAGCTTTATGTATAAAATATGAGGAATGGTTGAAAATTAGACTGACATCTGTAGTTGATGGTTTGTTGCATCCATGCTAAATCAAAAACTGAATATCAAAATCATTTTCTCATATTGCACTTACACTTTGTAAAAAGAAATAAAATGTGATCTCGTTGCAAGCTATAACACTAACCATTAAAGTGGATCCAGTGCAATATAGAAATAATTAAAAACATTTTTAACTGATTGTGATGAGAATTATATCTAAATGGTTGTTATTTAAGTTCATTAATTTATTTTGTTGGAGGGAGGAGCATCTCATGCAAATTTATTTGGCGCAGTAGCAACAAATTTCAATTTTATTAAGGAATGTAAGGGTAGATCTAGGGGGTAAATTCAGGAGCCTTTTCTTTCGCTTTATTTTCAAGGAATTTGCTTTTAGGCATTGATGAAATCAATCTCTCTCTCTCTCTCTCTCTCTCTCTCTCTCTCTCTCTCTCTCTCTATATATATATATATATATATATATATATATATATATATATATATATATATATATATATATATATACATACACACACACACTCACACAATCTTATTCCTACTTTTTTGTAGTTTATAATTAGTTTTCTCTCAGTTTTAAAGTATTTTAGCTTTAATCTGTCTGGTTTTGTCAACAATTCTCAAGTTTATTTACAAAGGTTTTCAAATGTTAAATTTCAATTTTAAAGAGTGTAAAAAATTTATTGCTGTTTTAATCCATCATATATATCTAAATTCAATCTTTATTATTAAGAGTTTCTTCATTAAAATTTTCTAACTGTTGATCATAAAGCAGTTATATTGTTATAGGCTTTCAGTTAAACATAAATACATTTGACTTTTAAATTCATGAATTTGAAAAACTTTACAGAGAAATATTAAAGAAAAAAATGCAGGTGAAAGATATAAAAATTATACTGTTAAAATAATATAAAGGCTCTTGAGTTGTCCTTAATTATTGAGATATTTTTTCGAGAAATTTCTAAATCAAGTTTTTTTTT
Source organism: Dolomedes plantarius (assembly GCA_907164885.2). NCBI lineage: Eukaryota > Metazoa > Arthropoda > Arachnida > Araneae > Dolomedidae > Dolomedes > Dolomedes plantarius. The sequence continues at coordinate 137,313,240 of OU015492.1, forward strand.
AATGCCCTTTTGGCTTTTTGATGAATTGACTTCTCAAAATGATGAACCAAAAAAGTTCTTCCTTTTTGAGCTGTTGTGGGAATTTATACATTTAATGTCAAAATTTCTCTTTTAAATGTGAGTGTAAATTAGAGATTAACATTATTTAGTTATGCTTTATTCTCTGTTATGTTTCAGGGTAAATTTAAAATTAGGCCACAGAACTTCTGTTGTATACTCTCTAAAACTCCAACAGTTTTTATTGTTTTAGTAATAAGATTATTTATATAACAATGTGAAATTTTCATCCAGCCTAGATAATCTGTTTATTATATGATGTTTTCACCACCATTTATATTGAATATTACACTTGGCCAGTTTGTGCTATGATGTTTAATACTTACTTTAACCAAGTGTTATGAGTGTTTTGCATTGAATTATTTACCTTTTAATTTGTGCCATATATTCCATACTGAGAATGTTTTAGTTGGGTTCAAAATTTGAATAAATATGAATGTATGTAGGCTATTCCTGTTAAAATTTGAATTATACAAGGTTTTTAAGGTTGTGTGAACCTCAGTGTTGTTGCAAAGTTAGCTCACATATTTTTAACTCATTACTTTTTGGAAAAATTGAAATTTTTAAAAAGTAATAGTAACTTATTTTGGCACTATATATATATATCATTTTTAGATGTGAAGGAAATATAACTGATCATTTAAAGCCATATCAATTGTAACTCATTGATGCCAGTGTTGTATTGCTACCTCATAAAATTATAGTCTTAAAGTAAGGTGTATTTTACATACAATTATTACCTTTTTTTCCTTTTAATATTTATGAAACTAAAGTTATGAAATACCTTTCCTGTTAGTGTATAAAATACATATTTTATACAAATTGTATCATTTATTTACTCAAATTTAAGATGTAAGTTGCAGTCAGTTATTACAGTATAAACTTCAAAAGATCCTGACATACGTACTCACATTTTATATACATTGATAGAAATTTATTACGGGTGTTCCACATAATTGTAAATAAATATCTGGATCCACCTAAATGGTTGTGTTCTTACTCCCTTTCTATGCATTTAGGTGTATTGTGTACTTTGTGATTTTTATGTTGTCTGATGTTTTGATAAAAAAATGAAATCAAAAATATCTGTAATTAGCTTCTCTGCTAAAACTGTTTTATTGATATCAAAAGTAGCTTCAGATTCTCAATGATGAGAATATGAAGAATATGTGGTGAAATGTGAGATGTAAACTAAAGTGGCTTGCATATTTTTATACTATGCATCCTAGTGCAATAAAATGTATCCTGCATTTTAGACTGTCCTAGACATCAGAGTTCAAAGCAAAATACCACTTCAATATTTTTATTGGTACATTTTTAAAACTACTCAAAATGCATAAAATATAATCTTGTGTAGGAAGCAATGAGGATTTGCATTTGATTTTCTGGAGAACGGAACATTGATTTTTATGTACTTCAGCAAGAACCATTATGAATCTTCACATATATGTATATTTGTTAGAATATTATTCTCTATATATAAGTAATTGTATCCCTTGATTTATATAGTTAATTTATTTTTAACTCAGACTGTTAAGGATTGTTATTTGCAGTTGCTCTAAATCTAATGATCTAATTAAACTTCAGTATATATATATATATGTATGTATGTATGTATGTGTATATATATATATATATGTATGTATGTATGTATGTATTTATTACTTTCTTCAGGAAAAGCATTTAATTTAAATCCTCATTGATTTTGTAATGCATCCGTCAGTATTTGCATATGCAAAATGTGTTTCCCAATACTTGTTATATAATGTTCAGTAATAGCTTATTTAAGACTCTGAATTATATTTTCCTGTAGAAGTTTATTTTATAGATCTTCCTCAAGGTCTGATGTTCTAGTAGTCTAAGTGCTTTTTCAACCAAAATGTATTTGCATTGTTATATGCTTTTCGGGTCTATATATATATATAAAGTATTTTTGTCTTTTTTATTCCTTTTAGAAAACTGTCACAGTCATGTTTTTATGTTTGTAGAGTAACGTAGTGCCATTCTGTTATATCCCCCCCCCCATATATTTTTTAACTCAGTGCACATTGTTAGTATTTTATTATTAGTTACTTTTAATAGGTACCTCAGTTCTTTTCATCACATCAGCTGTTTTTATTTTAATTAGCATTGCTGCTTTTGTAATATAAAGTCCTTTGTGAAGCTGTAATATTTGTTCAGATTAGTCTACCTCTAGGCATTAAATGATTTTCATTGTACCTTTTTATGTATTGTGTGCATGAAATATTCATATTTAGTATCATTCATATATTAATTTTTGCTAATAGCTTACCTCTCGCTTGTTCCCACCTGGCATTAATACTGGTCAGTAAGCAATAAACGGGTTTATCAGTTATTTTCATCATGCCCAAATACTTGAAGAGTTCCAAAGTATGATGCCTGTATTCCTAATATTTCTGCTTTATTTTCTACCTCAAAGCATTAGTCATTTTTACAAGCAGAGATGATTTCCAATGTTATATACATTTATATATTTTGCTGTTATCTCTATGCATTTTATCGTAGTTATCGTTGACGATATATTTATATTGTATGACAGTTATTTAAAATTCCAGTTTTTTTTTTCTCTTTTTGAATGCTTTTTAAAGTGAGCATCAAAAGTACTTGTTATATAGATTTTTCTGAGTGCGACGCTTCAGTGTTGTACCGCTGGAGACAGCTTTCCATATGCATGAATACCTATTCGTAGTATTATGTGTTATCATTTTGAGATGAAATTTGGATTTACTGCTTAAATTGCATTCGATACTTTTTATAACGGGTTTTTAAAAAATTCGATCGAATCGATTCGTAAACGGGTTAAATAATGAACTATAAAACTATCATCTGATGAAAGAGTTTGTCAGATTAAGCCATTTCGTTACAGTTCTTATGAATTTTATGTTTGCCAGTTGTTTCAGAGAAGTGATTTTTATTTCATGATATGTGTTTGTATTGAACACATTTGATAACATTGACGTTAATATTAATTCGGGTTTTCCATATTCCATTTTTATATATTGTCGAATTTTATTGCTGTTTCCTTTGTTTAAAGGTTTGTTTCACGCTTCGTATTTTACTTGTTATTATAATAACTTAGTGTTTCCAAGTGTATGTTTTCAGCGATGATTTTTATACATACGTACCTCAGATATTTGCATTCATATTAAGAAATATCGTCTGCCACCAACGTTTCATTATTTGCATGTAATCTTTAGCCAGCGTGAGGGTCAGACGTGTGCAGTTGATTTGTCCCTTAATTTTGTATATATTTATAGATGATTCGCATGTAGTTTTTTCAAAGAACTAATTCGGGTAAACAGATATTCTTCAGCTTCAGTATTTAGATTTACCAAACGTAAATTTGTGCATTTGTGAATGAGTATGTTTGTGTTTTTGTGTGTATATTCATTATTGGCCTTTAATCAGTGGCTTATAACTCTGAACAAATCGCATCTACAGTTTTCACAAAGGACTGCTACGCTAACTAGCATGATTTAGAATGGCATGGCCTTGTAGTTTAATCGTGTTGTTAAATCATCCATTAATACGGAATATCGCTGTTCTCAGCTTGACGTCTGTGTGCAGTTGCAAAACAATCTCAGGGCTTTGTGATCACGTTTTCGCAGTGTACCTTTAAGTGTTCAACTTGTAAGGGACCATCCTTTCAATGAAAAAAAAATAATAAATACATATAAAAATGAAAATGAATGAACCAAAACCGAGCCATGTGTACTGTTGTAAATGGCAAGACGATACGTCTAAATGAAAAATCAAACTAGGTTTTTTGTAAGCAGCCTTCTAGAGCATAACGGGTATTATCCATGTTGAAGAAGTGTACAGATTTTTGTATTTCATATCAGGTACTGGATACTGCATGCCTCAGAAGTACATTATTTTCTGTGTTGAGTACTAATTATGAGTATTTCAGTTATATAGAATCTTGTATACTCTACACTAATGTTTAATGAATCATCGTATTTCAAATAAAGTTCACTTCGATTTTTTTGTTCTTGTGTCTTTATTGTATTGTTACACCAGGTATTAAGCCTGATCGCATATTTTCGTCCGTGTATTTAAATTAAGACAGATTAGACTTTATCTGTGTTTGAATAGTATTCGATAATGTTGACTGTGTGGCATATTTTCTGTTTTAATCGAATTTAAAAATAATATATTAACGTATCATATACATACTGCTTAAACTACCAGGGATTAAACCATAGCCAAAATCTACTCGCCTTAAGAATTCTTAATACACTATTAATGCATATAGTTCATTAAAATCTACTGAAAATCAATTTTTAAAGTTATATTTGTTTGCTATCGACGTGAGTGTCCCTACATTGGGCTTAGGTTCAAATCCCGAGTAAGACTTGAACGTTCCCGTGTTGTCCCCACCAGTGGCGCACCCCCAAAGAAATAGAAATTGCATTATGAATATTGATTTTGCATTATAAATATTTTTATCTGTTTATCTCGCCCCCCCCCCTCTCATGCATTATAACTATTTTATCCGTCCATCTTGGCCCCCCACCAAGAAAAAATCCTGGGTGCGCCACTGGTCCCCACACCGGGAGCAATGTTGAGTCACCTAATTGGTATTCTTATAATAAAGTAGCCAACAAGGTACCGCGATTTGGATGGGGCGCATGCCTTCAGGAGTCAAGTACTTGCCACATTAGAAGTGTTGGCTGATAATTTACCTTTCATCAAGGGAAAAAAGAAATGCCTGTTAAAAACTCTCCGTTGTGTACATATTCTAGTGTTACGCTAATGAAAATTGTTCAGTTGGCATAGGAGTGTTTCCGAAGAATGTTGTACCTAGGTAGGTCTGCTGTCGCAGTCATAATGGGTCCTACGCATGAGAAACAAGCGCGCCAGTAAGATGGATAGTTTCAGCATTAACATATTTTCAGAATACCTGACCGCCATAGACATTTTTCCACTACAGGCGTAATTCAATATTTTGTTCGTCACTGATGAACCATCACATTTTGTGGAACTAATAGAGCCGTGGAGAGCTGATGCAAAGTCCGGAAGATCAATTCGTAGATTCCTATGTCTTGCACCAGGCCTATGGAGTGCACAGCCAGGGGAAAATATCTCCTCATTCGCACCCATTCTCTTTGGTTCTGGATGCATATGATGAGGAATAATAGAGAAAATTGTTTATTTCGATCTCTGTGAATATTTATAACGCACGGGGCCGGCCGTGGTATAAACTCTTAACGTCTTAAAAACTACTAAGATTGAACATCATACGAAAAACGCGACGTGAATGTAAAGTTGCTTCAAATGTATGGATGATGTAGGATCAAATCTAGCCATCTCAATCAGACCTTTCTTTTCTACAGTAATGGTTAGAAACTATAACTAATGCATTTTTGAAGACATGAATTTGAAATTACCTTTAGAAAAATTGTTGGATAATTTTTCTTTTTATTTAGTAGGCCATTTTCCAAAAAAAATTCGTTTTTAACTGATTGAAAGACTATAAGAAAGTATTCTTAACTCAATTTTGGAAAAAGAAAAAAGGAAGATTGCTAGTTTTGATCCTACACTACTCATAATGTTGCACACTTAAAGTTTGAACTAACTGCTAAGGAGACTCGTTCAGGCAATATGCTTGAGAAGAGCTTGTCTGTGATCGAAGCTCGCTGTTCTTGTCTAGCAAGAAGTATAACAAAATCAGAATCTCAGGACCTTTGATTAAAGGAAGTCCTGCAAGAGCAGGGATACTCAAACTACGGCCCACCACGCCCACCACGCTTATTATGTGCGGTCCAAAGCACTTGCACTCATTATCAGGCAGGTGCTTTTTTAAACATAATTTTGGAAATGAGTGTCTGAAAAATACAGAAATGTGCCACCTGCTGCTCCCGTTTGCATCAACGTAACTTTATGAATCATTCAGTTCCAGATTGAAGTATGCGATGAACGTTTTAGATATCTGCTTACTGATTGTTACCTTGATGACGTATCGAGAGTAGCATGTAGCAAGTATAAACCTGATTTGTTTAAAATAGTCAAAAGTTTGTCTAGGAAAAAAAAACAAAAAAACATTATGCACTATATAAAACAGTTCCGTAACTGTCTGACTGACTGACAGATAACGTAAGACCAATTTTTAGACGTTTAGACCAAATTTTAACGTTTAGACCGCTTGACCTAAAGGGCTGAAATTTTGCATGGCGATTCTTCTTATAGTGTAGGGGTGCACTAAGAAAGGTTTTTGAAAAAATTTTCTTAGATTTTTTTAAAATTAAATTTTTGAGCTGTTTTTGCAACTTTTTTAAAGTTTGCATATAAAATAATAATTTGAGGGTTACAAAATTTATATCACAAGAAAAAATCATAAAAATTCCTTTAAAATGAAATATTTTTCGAATCTTTACCTCCATTTTCTGATTTTTGGTGAATTTTTAAAGATTAATTTTTAGAATTTAATTTATTAAATGCTGATCACGTGGTTTCTTTTCTTTTTGTGATACTTTATATTAATTTTGCGTCACGTGCATAACAACGAAATAAATTGACAAAAAACATATTAAAATACGGTAAAAGATAAAATTTAACCATTAGACTAATTGAGATGGAAGTTTTTTAAGAATTTAATTCAAATTAGTATGTTTTATGGATATTAAACATACAAATTAATTGTATACATGGATCGTTGTATTTAATTTGAATATTTTCTTCTACATTATTTTGTCTATAAAAATATCCGTTACGATATTTTTTTTTTTTTGCATTAGATGCATACATTGGCCGTTGTATTTATTATAAATAAATAAATAAATATATATATATATATATATATATATATATATATATATATACAGTGAAGCCCCGATTTAACGTTATACAGGGGACCGTAAAGAAATGACGTTATATGCGAGAAAACGTTAAATTGGGGTAAGACCAAAAACAAAACACTGAGTATAAAATAAAAACTAATTTAGATAACATGCCTTTTATTTCTTCATTTACAATGGTTTTGACAATCAGTTTTCTAAATTATGCTTTAAATAAATCGGTTTTTTTTACTTTACGTCCTATTTATAGCACAAATTGCATTCTCAACAGGAGTTTTGTAAGCCTTTTTTCTTAGCCTTCACTATTTGGAAGGAACTCTTCCACTGTTTTCAAAGCTTGAATGGCTTCTGTCGCAGAAGGAATTCTGTGTTCCTCATCTTCATAATTATCCAAACTATCAAATTTTTGCAAAAAGACTTGAGATACATTTTCCCATGGTGAAGAAATCATATGAATAGATTCTAGAACGTTTATCGTTTTTTTCCTGCCTCCAAATTCTAAACTAAGAAGAGATTTTTTCAAATCTTGTTTTCTTCTATAGTTTATTTTGAACGATCGTATGATCCCGAAATCAGAAGGTTGAACTTTGCTTGTACAATTGGCAGGGGAAAATTCCATTCGCATATTTTGTAATTTTAAATGTACAATATGGGTTGTACATTGATCAAGAAACAAAATAATCTTGCATTTTTGTAAGCGCATTTGTCTGTCCAATTTGCGAAGAATCGATCCCAGAAGGACTAACCACAAATAGACTTAGGATAAATTTTGCCTTTTTCAAAGGCGGTCTATCCAACCATTTGAAGCTGTGAATCCTAAAATTTCCAGTTTAGAAGCAATTTCTGTTTCAAAACGGGGCCTTTTATGGGAATGTTTGTTGCACGAATTTAGTTGAACTTTGGTAACAAAGGACAAAGAGAGGGGAGATTCCGAGTATTTCACGTTTTCTTAAGATATATTTCCTTTTTTTTTTCATCACAATTTTTGACTATTTTAGGAAAATTTCATCAAGTTTTTCCCCCTGAAAAAACGTTAAATGCGGGAAATATTTTAAAATGATAACGTTAAATCTGGGATTTTTTAACATTACAAGTATAGGAAATAAAATGGGACTAATGAAAAAATGACGTTATATACGGGGAAATCGTTAAATATCGGTTACGTTAAATCGGGGTTTCACTGTATATATATATATATATAAAGCAGAGTGTCTCTATGTATGTATGTATGTATGTATGTAACGTATACAAATCTACATTTCTTGACGAATCTGGTTGAAACTTCGTATACTTATGTTTTGAAGCCTTGAGATAATTCTAAGATTAGTTTGGAAGCTTTAAAATAATTATAAATAAATACAGTTTTTAAATAATATTTCATCTCTAGACGATGGAATAAACATGATCGAAAATCGGTGTATTTTTTTTTCTCATGAAAGTACATAAATGTTACATATTTCGAAAGAGCTTTGAAAACTGATATTTTTTTCTGCTTACAGTTATTCTGTTACTTTAATATTTTTAGAGATATTTTAATTCTAAAACTCCACCGCTGAGAAATCAAATCAACCATTTACAGTATGGTGCAGCCATCTGTCGGCCGCGACGGGAATGAAAATTGACGGGAATTTAATACATTTGTATGGCCCTGAAAAGGCCCTTTTCTTCTTTTGTGGGGCCCGAGCATGGCCGGGCGAAGCCCGGCTAGTATATATATATATATATATATATATATATATATATAAATATATATGTGTGGCATTTCACCACATGACTTTACATAATAACACACAATATGCACAAATGAAGAGGAACAGTTCTTTTAAAATTACAGTTCTTTATTTCGCAAGAGTTGATAGCGGATATCAGAGAGTCCTTCTAGCATGACGCGAAACATACATGTCTTTTCACATACAGAGCCAACAACAGAATGCCTGCTCTCTTAATCAGGGACTGTACCAAAAGTCAGCGACTGTTTACATCAACACAGATGTTTTTCGTGGGTGGTAATACTACTAAGAAGCATACTGGGTGCGTTTTATCTTTATGGTATTGTTTGACACTTTTGATCACTTTATCTCTGGCACCTGCAGCCATTATCTCTGAGATATTGTGAACTGCGGATTTTAGAGGACTAGAGACGGGGTTTTGTTACTCCTTCTGGGCGTCACGGCTCTATATTCCTATCAACTGAAAAGAATTTATTGTGGTGTTTGTCCCACTGAAATTTGCAGATGTTCACTTGCTGTTGAGTGGGCTATTCTGAGAAAAGGGTCCTCTCTTAACAGACGTGGGGACCCGAATTATAGAAATAGACGAGATTCAACTTATAATGTCACATATATATAAATGTATAAACCCGCACTTCGCTACGAAGTACATTCAAATTAAATACAACGGTCAATGTTTGCAATTAATGCCAAAAAAAGTAAATATATATATATATTTATAATAAATACGACGATCAATGTATACAATTGATGTATATAAATGTATATATATTTATAAAAGAATCGTAAGGGATATTTTTAAAGACAAAATAATGTAGAAGAAATTATTCAAATTAAATCTAATAGGACATACTAAAGAATATAGTACAGTTTGAGGAACACATATCTTACTGTATTTTAATATTTTTTTGGATAAAGTCCAAACGTCTGCTGCATTAGCAAGGAAAAAAAAATATTTTTTTGTCTATTTTGTTGTTATCACGTGACGATAAATTTATTTAAAGCACCAGAAAAAGAAATCACGTGATCAACATTTAATAAATTTAATTCTAAAAACTAAGCTTTAAAAATTTACCAAAAATCAGAAAATAGAAGTAAAGATTCGAAAAAGATCTCATTTTAAAGGAATTTTTATGATCTTTCTCGTGATATAAATTTTATAACCCTCAAATTGTTATTTTAAATGCAAACTTAAAAAAATATACTAAAACAGCCTAATTTAATTTAAAAAAATCTAAGAAGAATTTTTCAAAAATCTGTCTTAGTACACCCCTACACTATAAGAAGAATCGCCAAGCAAAATTTCAGCCCTTTACGTCCAGCGGTTTGGTCTGTGTGTTGTATGTCAGTCAGTCAGTTACGGAACTGTTTTTTATATATATATATATATTGTGATGGCGGCGGGCCCTCTGCTTAACCCCCGGTATATTATATATAAAATTTGGTGAAGTTTCTTTTCAGTTTTGAATGTTTACCAGAGGCGAGTACAGGTAATCAATCAAGAGGCGTGCCAGCTCTCTGGTAAACAGATGACAACCAGGACCGGATGTGCAAATGGTTTGGTGGACAACTGGTTCCGGAGGTATGCAGCGGGAAGAAACCGGTTTGAACTGGTGTTCGTCTGTGAAGGAGAGAGCAAGCTAGGGTGGTGACAAGACAGACGGAGAGAGACAGGGGTCCGGCGTGGAGGTCGATTTTGTCTCGGACCAGCGTGGTACGTGTGCAGGGAAGCCACGTGGAGGCGACTGTGATTTGTTTGGCGGAGAGCCTTACAGAGGTGAATTAATTGATTTGGCTGGAGGCCATGCATGCACTGGAGGTGCAAAACTCATATGGAGTTAATGTAATTATGTAAATACGCTAAAGAATAAAGGTGCTTGTTTTACGTTCCTTAATCCAGCGTATTCTCAGTGATTTCTGAGGGAACCGGGTGGCTAGGAATTAGCCATAGTTCGGCGCGCTATCGAAATAGACTGGGCAGTGAAGACGAATTGCACCCAGTATATGATAGCTGGTGGCAGCGGAGGAATTCTACGTATGTGTTGGTGAAATACGTGAGGATCCACGGAGGAGGTGAAGCAGTGGCGGTACTGGCGAGGATAGCCAAGGGAATCCGCCGATGCAAGCAGTCAACTAGAACCTGCGGAAAATACTAGCAGCCGAGACGTGTAGCCAGACGCAAGTTGTTCAGAAGAAGTGGAACCTGTGCAAGAAAATTCGATCAGCGTGTACAGCTGGATGCGACAGCAGGAAAGGTAAGCTCATTTGAAATCTTCCAAAGAGGTCTGCGCGATAATTGTCGAGGGGCAGTAAATTGTGGGGTTGGAATTAGTGACTGGTTGGAATTAGTCTAATAATTCAGGGGATTTAGAAAGATAATTTCAACGCTTCTTTGAGAAGTCCGAAAGTTAAACCAGTGAAGGTTTAGTGAAAATTTGTTCGAGAAGAACAGGTGTGAAATCCTGATAGAGATCGGGTAAATGTAGTAGTCTTAGTAGACATTAGTAGTTAGTTTTTTCTAAAAGTGATTTTGGTTATTCAAAACTTTGTGAGTAAATCCACAGGGAATCTCACGGGCACGTGTTGTGCGGAAAAAAGAGAAAAGTGTTTTCTTTTGGGTTTATTAAATAGAAAGTGTTTAATGAATTGAATTTGTGCGAGTGTTTGTAGGAAACAGCACAGTGCCTTGGTGCACAGGAAAGTACTCAGTGTGGGACAAAACGCTGATTTGAAATAGTATATTTGTATTAGTGTTATTCTAGAAGTGTATAAGCAATTTGAGTGTTTTATGCTCTAAGATAATGTGATACATATGTGTTTCTTTTAAATGTTTGATAATATATTGTGATATATGTTCTAGCTATTGTTATGTAATTTGATAGGATTGCTTGTGATTAATTGTACCAGTTTATGTGTATAAGTGAAAACTCAAAGGTGACAATATTTAGTGTCGTTATATCTAGTACCTGTCCTATATTTCTGTGTTAAGTAGGGCAAGTGAAATTACATGTGTATTTCTGTGAGTGTATTGAGTGTACGGCATTAGTTAGAAATAAGATATTGTGATTTCTGTGAATACAGTGGTAAATCTTTTAGTTTGGAAAAATGGAAGTTCTTCTAATTAGACAGACTAAAATTGTTCTTGTGGCTTTGGCCGATAATTTGGACGTTGAGGCGTCGATAAATGATAAAAAAATAGTAATTGTCCGACGAATCATTGGGTCGGAAAATTACAGTGAAGTAAGAACTAAGGCGGGTCTAGAAGGAATTCTAGAACAGATTAAATTAGATCGGGAAGAGAAGGATAAGCAGATGAATAGGGCCTATGAATTAGCTTTGATAAGAAAGAGAGAAAGTTTAGACGTTAGTCAGAAAGCCATAATAGACAATATTTTCGAGGTTTTCGAGTCGAATAAAGAATTCTTTGTGAGACATGATAAAGGAATCTTTGAGAGACTAGAATACGACCTAGACTGCGAGGCGAAATATGCTTTAGTTCAATCAACTAGAATTATAAAAGCGGAGGAATTGGAGTACCTGAGGGTAAAATTGCAGGCTGTAAATTCCTATAGAGAAAGTAGAGGTTTAATAAGGAAGGCCGGAGTCACTAAAATTGAGAAGAGTGTCGAAAGTCAAATTGAGGGGAAAATTTGCGTAGAGCAAAAGGTTAAATCTCTGGGTAGAGAAAAAAATGTAGAGAATGTGTTGGGAAGTTTCAGCGAGGTGGAAGCTGGGAATTTCGGAAGCGCGAGTACTCGAGGCAAAATTAAAAATAAGGAATTCTGTAGCCAGTTGGTTGCCGGAGATACTTTGAGCAGTTCGAGGGAAGTGTGGGAAAATAAGGAAACCTTTGTAATTGAGCAAGCAGGCTTAAATTCGGGTGTAGGAAATCGAATTGAAATAGATAACTCGCTCTGCAAATCCGTGAATGTAGAGACAGTGGGGAAAATGAATGTAGATTTGTGTGAGGAAACTAGCCCAGATAGGAGGGAAATAGATAACTCGCTCCGCAAATTCACGTATGTAGAGACATGTGGGAAAATGAATGTAGATTTGTGTGAAGAAAGTAGCCTAGATAAAAGAGAAATATTGTCTCAAAGCGACTCTAACATTTGTGAGCTCGAAGTGAGAAAAGTTAGTTTCGTTGAGTCAGCCGATGTTTTAGAGGACTTGAATCCCGCGTTTTGTGTAACTGAGCGCACACACAGGGGGATGGACCTTTGTCCGAGAGTCTATTCATCAGGTTCTTTTCAAGGGGAAGGGACTATAAGTGCGTGTCAGGATTTGATGAATGTAGTCGAAAAAGTTGAGCCGAGAGACGGTTTAGAAATTGCTCTCCAGGGATTAGACAATGGCATTCGGGAAAACACGGACCGCGAAAGGGTCGAAAGTTCGTCTAAAATGGATGGTCAGATTTTGACGGAATTTAGGGGAAACCTAAACAATGCGGTTGAGGGGGAGAGAATCCCTGTAGAAAATAGAAGGACAGAGATTCCGAGTAGGAACATTTTGAGAGGGAGGTTACCTAAGATTGGGACACTCCATTGTAATGAGTTCAAAGTGAAATTACATCCGGTAGTGATAAGAACTCAACAGCGCCGCGAAAAGGCGAGTGGAATAACGCGAAAGAAAGCGAAGTTTAAAATGTTTTTGGGCTTGAGCAAAACTAAGGGGAAATGTCCGTTGTCTAGAAACAAACCGAATTGCGTAAGGCTTAGACAAAAGACGGGACGCCAGGGTTTTGTCAAGTTAAAGAAGAAATTTAAGGGAGGACGACATTCTGTTAAATTCAAAATGAAAATAGGTACGAAATACACAGAAGGGCAGCCTAGCAATTTTGGGAGACCGAGGAAAAACCGAAAGTTGCAAATATTCGCGAGGGCGAAGATTAAGAGACAGGATGAATTTAGGGGGTCGTGTGACAGGGTTTCCACGAAATTTCAGCTTAAGCGAGAGGCTACGAGGAGGGTTAACTCCAAATTTAGAGGAATTAAGTTTGGGAAAATTTAAATTCTCAGATGAGATTTTGAGGTTCAAGGGAGAATTTAATGCTGCGTGAAACAGTGACCCAAAAATGTATGTGTAAGAATAATGTGTATTTTTTTTTTTTGTATGATTTTATACCAGAAAGTTGAATTGAGTAAATTGTAGTGTATAATCTTTTATGTGATGATTTTTGTGAAATTTAAAGTGCATATATGTGGGTAAAACATGACCACATAGTTTGAGAATGGATTTAAGCAAATTATGTATAATTCCTTATGTTCAATTAGTATAACGATTATGTTCAATTAGTATAATGATTTTGTTTTGGTGAAAGGTCCTAAGACGCTTTTTGTGTAAGCCGGTGGAAGGCCTCAGAAAGACTGTCATTAATATACCGCAATACAATTTTGTTCTTGTTAGAAAAAGAACCAAACGAGTTAGTTTGTTATGACTCTATGTCAGGTAAAAACACCTAATGGAATTGTGGAATCCTAGTGTAGAAATAAATGTGGGCTCAACTGTGAGTTTCGGTTTCCTGGCCAATCGAGTGGAAAGAGGCCGTTTGAGTCGCGCGTTTGGATAGGAGAAATTATGTTCCGTGGGTTACAGGACCAACTGAATGTCGAATAGTTAATGATCTTGTAATGCCGAATGTTTAATGAAATAGTAAGAATTACATAACTAATATTTAGAAAAAAATATAAGTTTAATTTTGTCCACTATATTTGGTAATCGTTATCCACGATGATGTGTTTTTGCTTTTAGAGAAGTTTACAAAGCAATTGTGAAATTTTTAATTGGTTAATGTTGTGATCAATGTATGTTGTGTTAACTGTGTTTTTTTTGAGTAATGTTTCTTTGTTTAATGTGTCTTTGAGTAATATTTTGTTTCATGTTATTGCAACTAGGTTAAGATATAGTCGATAATTGAAATATGGTCGAAATTGTGGTAATGTTTGTAATTAAGTAAGATTAGAGTAATTTATTGTTGTAGTACCTATGCTAAAATATGTTAAATGAAACTGCTTAATGTGTTGGCGGATAGAAGCTAAACGAGTTGTAGGGTACTTTGTTGGCTATGACTGGCCGAAAGGTACGGGTGCTAACGCCCTTAAGTTTATAATTGAAACGAGAAGGTTATCTGCAGATAGAATGGCCTTGAGGCTATGTTTTTGTTGTTTTCAGTATGAAAGTGTTAACTTAAGTTTTTTAGTGCATTATGAGTATTTTGTTTGTCTTAATCATGTATGAATTTATTATGTGTTTAGCTAATGTAATATCAGTGTAATGATTATCTGCATCTCTTACTGGAAATTGAATTGAGGTTTTTCACTCTCGAAAAGTATTCGGAGTGCAGGTTTAGGAATATGTGTCCCAGACTGAGTGCAGTTTAGGGCATTTTTCGAGGGAAATTTCTAAAGTAGGCGGAAATTGACTCTAGGAAGTTAGGGCTGAAGAAAGCCAAATGGTATTGACCTCTTTGGAAATGTTTCGTGTGGGCATACCTAAAGGAACCTACCGAACTTTCCATTAGACTTTTTTATGTATAAAAAAGCCTTTAAAGGGGGGAGGAGCTGTGATGGCGGCGGGCCCTCTGCTTAACCCCCGGTATATTATATATAAAATTTGGTGAAGTTTCTTTTCAGTTTTGAATGTTTACCAGAGGCGAGTACAGGTAATCAATCAAGAGGCGTGCCAGCTCTCTGGTAAACAGATGACAACCAGGACCGGATGTGCAAATGGTTTGGTGGACAACTGGTTCCGGAGGTATGCAGCGGGAAGAAACCGGTTTGAACTGGTGTTCGTCTGTGAAGGAGAGAGCAAGCTAGGGTGGTGACAAGACAGACGGAGAGAGACAGGGGTCCGGCGTGGAGGTCGATTTTGTCTCGGACCAGCGTGGTACGTGTGCAGGAAGCCACGTGGAGGCGACTGTGATTTGTTTGGCGGAGAGCCTTACAGAGGTGAATTAATTGATTTGGCTGGAGGCCATGCATGCACTGGAGGTGCAAAACTCATATGGAGTTAATGTAATTATGTAAATACGCTAAAGAATAAAGGTGCTTGTTTTACGTTCCTTAATCCAGCGTATTCTCAGTGATTTCTGAGGGAACCGGGTGGCTAGGAATTAGCCATAGTTCGGCGCGCTATCGAAATAGACTGGACAGTGAAGACGAATTGCACCCAGTATATGATAATATATATATATATATATATATATATATATATATATATATATATATATATATATATATATATATATATATATATATATATATATATGTATATATATATTTGGCATTAATTGCATACATTGACTGTTGTATTTAATTGTGAACTCTTAACATTTTTCTTAACTGTTCGGATATAGCGAACAAAACCTTTGGTCCAAACAAATATGAGAAACACAAAGTCCGCGATTTATTTTATTTAATCCAAATAACGAAGACAGTACACTGCACAAGAGATTTCAGCAAAGTAACTTTGCATCAGATAACTTGACGATTAAACACAAACAAACTAGCCCCGGGCCTGCCGGACTCACTTGAATAGGCTGGACATGACATAATAGGACGGGCAGCGGTGGTATATATCGCGCGAAGATAAGCAAAGCAAAGAAGACACCAGGGCAGGGCAAAAAGCAGACAGAAAAATGCCCCTCGGAAATCGCTGTTTGACCTTTTATACCAAGGGTTCGTGACCCCACTGCTAGGTGTCTAAAATAATTTTAATTGGTTTGTAACGGGCATCTGACTTGACCACGTGCAGGTATGACTCAACGCCGCATGACTTTCCAAACAGGCACGGCTTAGCGATATAGGCGCGTTACGTTGAATCATTTCTAAAAATAATTTTAATGTTCGGCACGTATACTAAGGGAATAAAATATCTGATCAGTTAGTTTATTTCTAGGTCACAATTTAGAAAAGCGACTGCACTTTATTGAGAGGAAACAAGGATAATTTAGAAAAAGCGTTAGATTAATAAAGGTGGGACGTTATCGTTATATATATATATATATATATATATATATATATATATTCAGGGTGTCCATAATTAAAGTCCCACTTTCAAAAGGCTGCAAAAAAAAAAAAAAAAAAAAAGAACCACTGGTCAGAATGACTTCAAATTTGAGCTGAATATACTGGAAGAAGGGGGAAACGATTTGGCATAATAAAAAAAAGTTCCAAAATGTATCAATACATGGCGTTGTAACATTTTGGAACTTTTATTTTATTATACCAAATCGTTTCCCCCTTTTTCCAGTATATTCAGTTCAAATTTGAAGTCATTCTGACCAGTGGTTCCTTTTTTGCAGCCTTTTGAAAGTGGGACTTTAATTATGGACACCCTAATTGTCGATAATTAAAGTCCCACTTTCAAAAGGCTTCAAAAAAAGAACCACTGGTCAGAATGACTTAATTTGAACTGAATATACTGGAAAAAGGGGGAAATGATTTGGCATAATAAAAAGTTCCAAAATGCTACAGCGCCATCTATTGATACATTTTGGAACTTTTTTTTGTTATGCCAAATCGTTTCCCCCTTCTTCCAGTATATTCAGTTCAAGTTTGAAGTCATTCTGACCAGTGGTTCTTTTTTTGCAGCCTTTTGAAAGTGGGACTTTAATTATGGACACCCTGTACTTACTCTACGTCGAATTTAAATATATTTTAAATGAATCGTAGATATTACTTCCCATGTCCACAGAGTTAAAAATAATTCATAAATAAGGCTACACGGTAGAATGACTTCTTTAGAATCGCCATTATGCGATAAAAACGATCATTCGCAACTAAAAAAAAATAAAAAAAAAATACCAAAATGGCTTTTTCCTTGCTCGAGGCTGTGGTAGATTGCCATTTCACACTCAGTTCCGTACTTGGTAGAATAGAACTAAACTTTATGAGTGACATTACAACAAATATATATATTTATTAAAAAAAAAATTCAGATCGGAATTATGTTTTAGGTATAAATTGCGGAGGTTGAAAATGGTACACGGCTAAATTTTAAATCGGAATCTCAGCTCTGGAATGGTCCGAAGCGTGTTTTCTTAAACCAATATCATAAAATCCACTCAAACTTCTGGAAATTGTTTTGGAAAGTTATTTGCCATGGGGATATATTATTAACATTTCGAATAACTCATGGCAATTTTTATGGCTGCAGATCGTGATGAAAATGAGAGAAATGCAGAGGTAATGGAAGATTTCAATGAAGTTTCGAAGCAAGTAGTTTTTCCCTCAAACGACTCTTGGTCTTGAAATGAGAGAGAGAGAGTGATAGAGAGGAAAATCTTACTTTATTTCAGAGTTTTGGAGGATATTTCATTTCCAAGGTAATATAATTTTTAGAAAAAATATTCCGGGCTCAAAATGTTTATTCTTAATTTTAAAGGTATTAACAAATTAAATTTTTTTTTTAAAAATTCATGAATAAGGCATGATCTTAGGGACATATTCAAATGAAAAGTTAATTACTTTTGGTAAAATTGCATTTAAAAACCCATAGAGGAGAAAGTAAAGCAAATTAACTTTCAGGATTACTACAGCAAAAAGAGACATTTTCAGCTTCTCCAGCAACCATAGAGGAGGGAATGAAAAGGCCTTAAGATAATCGCTAAAAATAGAGTACATTATTCAAATCGAATTTCTAAAGCAATTTTACCTTTTTTCCCATGAACAGAGAAAGAGAACGCCTACACAGGTAAGCCAATGCAAATAAAATGGGGACCAAAGAGTTTAACCATTCCATGACTGCGAAACTGGGAAGAATGGAATAGCGAACAAGAAAAGCAGACTGTAGAAAACATGGATTGAAGTAAGACAAGAAAACATAATAAGAGCCTTTGCTCTTACTAGTTTTGGTACTTTTCCCCATAAAAGACAGTTTTAGCCCTCCTTAGTGGGCTTCTCATTTCTGTGTCATTTTGAAAAGCTTATAATTAGGGTGGCATTTAGATTCATAACTCCTGGGTACGCTGAAGATGCCTCTTTTTTTATATTGGAAAACTCGTAAGGACGAAGGATTTCTAAATGTATTGGCTATATTTTCATTAGTTATTCCTCTTTAGATGATTTTCATGCACCTTTGTCGTCAAACAATCTAAATTTTTCACCGCAAATCATGGCACTTTCTTTGGTCTTTCCTTTATCGGCTAAACTGCTTGGAAATGGTCAGTCATTATTAAAAAATTGAGAAATACCTTTTTTGGAATTGTTTAGCCCAGAGCTCCGCAACCTTTTATCTTCCACGGCACAACAACGTTTTTTTCGATAATTCCCCGGCACGTCACAAGAAAAAGCTTGCAAATATATAAATTACAATAAATACGTATATGTTTTTATTAGATAAAAAACACAACGAAATAGCTCTATGTATCAAGATAATTATAATCATTTAAGTTTTATATAAATAATTTTGAACTGTACACCAACACAAGAACAAAAATATAAAATTATAGTTTACAAGTAAAAAAAATTTCTCTTTAAATTATTTTTATTAAAATTTGTTTTTTGGTCTTTATTTAAGCCTAATAAATCAGAGTTAATTTAAACATAACTAATTTATTAATGAGGTATTTGAGATTGTTTTGATAAATGTGGGTTTTATATTTGCACGTTTTGTATTTTACTCTATAATGGAAAGAGCTACAGTTCATGGTCAAGGCCCTTTAAATATGACCGTTTGTCATTTTCAATTAGAACCAGTGTCGAAAAACTTTGTTCGCATAAGTATGTCGTAGAAAATGGGAGCAAAATTGCAATGGCCTTGTCAGAAATTTGTGGATATTCTTTCTTAACTGAAATCCAGAAATATGACGCTCGAGCATACATACAATGTATGGCTAACAACATGTTTTTGTTTTGTGTATAATTTCGACCCAGAAAAATTACATATTAACAAAAAGTTAGAGGAATATTTTACTTAGAAAAATTTCTATTTAATGCGGTGGTTAATTTTTTTATTATCATAATCGATAAAATCACCACGGCACTGTCAAGATCACCTCGCGGCACACTAGTGAGCCACGGCACAGCGGTTGCGGAGCATTGGTTTCGCCTACAGCGTACTCGTCGGCTAGGCCCTGCTGGGGAGTTCATAATAAGAGCGTAACCGGGATCCTTTGATTCTAGTGCATGAAATCAAAAATAAAACAAGTTTCTGACAGAGACAAACATGCGGAGGACACTTTGCAAACCGCGGACTACTTCCGTTTATGTAGCTTCACTAAAAATAAAAAGAATTTCACGTTTCTTTCAAAGATGTGGGAGTGCTTAATTGGCGACACATTTTTTCCCAAGGCAGCAGGCACTCTGTCTTTCGACTAGGTCAATAATAACATAAGGCATTAAGATAAAGCTGCAATCGCATACACTGATTGAAAACCTTTAAGGAACCTTTAAGAGATTTTTTTTGTTAGTAGTAAGGAAATTTTTTTGTTAGTTGGATTCACGCCCAAGCACCTCAATTTCCTTTAGAGGCAATAAAACTTTTTTGATTTTATATACCATCGATTGCTAAGCAAAGGGTGATACAGGCTGACGAGAGGAAAATGGAAGCTTTGGAATATCGCTTTGTTTGGATGGTAAAGATATCCTCCTTAATGAACTAGGGCAAATTTAGTTTAGTCAGTGAGGTACATGGGCTCCTCACTGAAACGTAATTCCCACCAATATCCCACACTCTTCACAAGGCTGTCAAGGAGCATGGTTGGAGTTCTAACCCCAGTTTCCCTAGGCACTTTTAAGCTCTCGACGAGTTCGTTGGTAGAGGTATCCCTTTGTGCAGTAGTGCAGTGCGTCGAGAGCAAATCATGCGGGATCTATAAGATTTGGGTCTAGAGAATAGAGCATGAGTTTACTGACCTTCCGGAGTAGCTAATAAACAAGCTACTGAATTCTGCCTGTCAGCAAACTGGACAATCAGTCGTGCCATTCAAAATTCTTTTTGTAATTTGTTTTCCTTTTGAAGATACGTTATGCTGAATCTAATGGGGAAAAAGTATTAAATTTATGATTAGTAGCTTGATGTTTTTATAACAGTTTAGTCCGATGTTTTGAAATAAAAATAAAACAGTAGGAAATTATCGTTATTTGTTTGCATGCTTTGACGTCATGCCGAAAAGCCAATAAGACAGTCATTTTTTCATGCCAAATGCCAATTCAAACCACTCATACCATTGTCTTCATGTATGTCCAGGCATACTGCACAGGTTGTTTGCTTATCATTTACTTTCCTGTAATTCCAACTGTCATATAGGTGGTCTGTTTAACTAACCTTAGTATAGCAAAAGACGAACAGTCGTCACCAGTCCTCCTTCGAATACAAGCAGTGGTATTTTTTCCTCAATTAAGACATCTACTCGGACCCAAGGCACGGATACAATCATTGCAAGTGCAGCAACTAAAAGCGTGTGTAAATCAGTTCCTTTTTGTTTTTAGGAGATTTGAAAATACGCGCATACGTGTATGGATTATAGCCATGTTTCTTCCAGACAAACTCATATTTATTATAGTTCATAAACAGGAAGTGCCGTTTTTGTAGCTCTATTTTTAAACTGAAACCTAAGAAGGGATATCCGGTATTATTTTTAGGTTGATGATTGTTTACATGTGTCACTTTTCAATCATTGCTAACAACTAGACTACTTGTTGGAATTAAAGATTTTTTCTAGCGGATGAGACCAGCTCATCTATTTTGAGGATGGATTGTCGAATGTTACATTATACGTAATTTCGATTCGCTAATGTTCAATGAATGGTTGGGGTTTGGAGAACGACAGCCATCTTAGCTGCCCGAGGGCTTGACTAAGGGATGAATCCTATTTCGTTATTTTTACACAATATTACAAAAAAAAATTATTGAAAATATGAAGAAAAAAACAAACAAACTGAAAAATAGACTTAAAAGAAAAGAAAAACTAAAACCGAAAATGTACAAAGGAAATTTGTTTTCCACTCTCAAGTTACTCCAAAGACTTTTCTAAAATCAGCCTCCGTGCAGGTGTCGTATATATCAGCGGCGCATCATTTGACATCGCGGACTTCAATCTGATTGATAAGCTTTGGGGAATTTTCCTCTTAATATTTTTACAGTTGCCGACTAACAAATGCATATTTTTGAAATCTCTTTCCTGCATTTGAAGGTAGAGTTTTTAAATGCCAGGTGCGTGTTTTTCAAACTTTTTTTTTAGTATTAATTTAATACGTTCAACAAACAATTAATTTTTTTTAGCGGTAGACATCATTATGGTTGCTGCGTACTAATCTATTGGATTCGCTCGCCTCCATGTTAACCTACGGAGAAAATGTGTCCAAGGATTGCCGACTTGGATTTAAAGATTTTTTTTTAATGTACCCCGTAATGGAGAAAGAAATTTTACATCTTGGGGCATTTTTCGGTGTTTTGAAAAAAAAAATGCAAATAATATTTTTAATTTTAAATTATTTGGGAAAAAATTCTGGTATAGTGCGTTTTAAACAGTTTTAAATTCCTTTGGTGGACGAAATTTATGAAATGAACCCTTTGCAAGGCGTAGAAAAGTTCAGGCTATCTGAATACAGTGGAATCTCGATCTATCGTTTTTCAAGGGACCGACTAAACTGAACGATAAATGCGGGAAAACGATAGATGCGGAAACATAACAAAGCAATATGATCATCGGGACTGGGTGAAATAAACGACACATACGGGAAAACGATGTTTCGGAAAACGATCGATCGAGATTCCACTGTATTACCATTTTCATTGGATTATCAGTATTTATGTAGCTGTAAATACAGTGGCGTAGCGAGCACAACTGGCGCCCGGGGCACAATACATTTTGGCGCCCCCCCCCCGAAAAAATATAGTAATCTATATATATAATACAGTTCCGTAACTGACTGACTCACTGACATACAACACACAGACCAAACCGCTGGAACTAAAGGGCTGAAATTTTGCATGGCGATTCTTCTTATAGTATAGGGGTGCACTAAGAAAGATTTTTGAAAAATTCTTCTTAGATTTTTTAAAATTAAATTTTTAGGCTGTTTTGGTAACTTTTTTAAAGTTTGCATTTAAAATAATAATTTGAGGGTTATAAAATTTATATCACGAGAAAGATCATAAAAATTCCTTTAAAATGAGATCTTTTTCGAATCTTTACCTCCATTTTCTGATTTTTGGTGAATTTTTAAAGATTAATTTTTGGAATTTAATTTATTAAATGCTGATCACGGGATTTCTTTTTCTGGTACTTTAAATAAATTTATCGTCCCGTCCATAACAATGAAATAGATAAAAAATATTTTTTCCCTTGCTAATGCGGCTGACGATTGAACATTATCCAAAAAAATATTAAAATACAGTAAAAGATATGTACCTCAAACTGTACTATATTAACTGTACTATATTTTTTAGTATGCCCTATTAGATTTAATTTGAATATTTTCTTCTACATTATTTTGTCTATAAAAATATCTCTTACGATTTTTTATAATTATATATATATATATATATTTTTTACATCAATTGTATACATTGATCGTCGTATTTATTATACATATATATATATATATATTTGTATATATATATATATATATATATATATATATATATATATATATATATATATATATATATATATATATATATATATTGATTGGCATTAATTGCACACATTGACCTTTGTATTTAATTTGAATGTGCTCCATAGAGAAGTGCGGGTTTTCAGCTAGTATAACATATAGAATCTTGTTTGTCTTGGGGACCATTTGGTGCCCCTCTGCAAGTGGTGCCCGGAGCATGATAGACCCCTTCCCCCCTCTCTACGCCACTGTGTAAATAGCAGACACATTTTCTCCATAGGTTAACATTGAGGTGAGCGAATCCAATAGGGTTAGTACATAGCAGCCTTAACTTAACGGTGTGTAAAAATTTAACAACTGGAAATTTTAAAACTATAAAAACTACGCGCTCTTTATCTAAACGTCAATTTTTAGTGCTTAAAAAAATCGAGAAAGAAACAAAAACAAAACATAATTCAAAAATGTACGTTTGTCATTCTGCGATTATGGAGAGTACCGAGAAGAAAATTCCCCGTACTTTGACATGGAGATTAAACATCTGCGATGCGAACCGATGCGCCGCCTCAACGCTTATTTTTACAATTGTCCGAAATGGAAGGTCTAGTGCAGAATATGAATTATCATGTTGCGTAACATTAGGGACGTCTATCAAAGTGTATGGGATTTGAGGCGCTAGCATCGATTGACGTCTTTTGAACCTTTTGTTGCGACATGGTTGTCAGGAGGACTTATTATGTACGGCATGCTGTCGGGAATAACCTTATAGCGAAGCTGGGCAAGCATGTCCTGATGTAAAATTGAAACGTGCCTCTCAAGTGATTTATAAATTTCGAGTTGGAAAAACTTTTTAAAACGAGTTCTGTGCGGGAAAATTTATAACAGCTATTTCCAAGGCTCTTCAAGACAATAATACGTGGAGAGATTAGAAACTGAAACGATTTGAAAGTGAAGATAATGAAATTTTACATTCTTCAAAACGACTTCGCGAGTTAAGGAAAATTCTGTGTCTTCCAAACAACCTTAAGTTATATGTTTGTTAGGTTATATGTATGTACAACATTTGTTTATTCATGTATTTGCCTCATCGCCTTCATTGGGTAGGTTTAGCGTGGTGTTCTCAACCTGGAGCAGCACCCCCCTCTGGAGACGCGTGAGGGATATTTATGGGCAGGGCCGGCGACAGGGGGGGACAAAGGGGGCAAATGCCCAGGGTCCCGGGATGGCAGGGGACCCGGTTAAATAAGAGTTGACTAAAAAAATGTATACAATGTTCAAATATTGAGTGGAGAGGGGGGGCCCGCTGTATTATTTTGCCCCGGGCCCTGGCTCAGTTGACGGCGGCCCTGCTTATGGTTTGAGCAGGCGGGTACCAAAAAATATGTGTAGCACGGATTATACTAACGTTACTTACATTTTTAAGCCTAGGGGCGAGAGGCACAGGGCCTAAAGATCATCCAAAAGGGTGCAACGGTACGCGAAACCTTGTGAGACAATCACTAGCAACAGAGATTCAAAAAACATCTGTCGGCTTGAAGAAAAACATCAGTGAAGCCCCCATCGAATTCTAACATTCTTTAGGTCGGAGCTATAATTTCTACGTATCTGATCTTTACTGAGGGTGTCAGACTCTCGTCTCCCATTCTTAAGTGGGATTGATGAAGGTGAGTAATAGCACCTTCAATAAGCCCAAAAGAAACGCAAACAGGTGTCGAAACGATATACACCTGTGGAAATCCTCGACAATAGGTGAGGTAGTCAGGTCATTTAGAATGATTAGTGAAACCCGTTAGCGGCGCACTTCCAAGGTAATAGCCGTGGACAATGAAAATCACCATAGATGGTCTGCGTAGCGCGGATGGAAAAGGCCTGTTGTTGTTCGAGAAAGAGAGAGAGAAGAATGCATAAATACAGACGCCGGTAACGAACGGACAGATTAGACTTGGACTTTTGAAAAGTCGCCACGCGTGCAGAGAGACGGGGTCTCGTTTGGACTTTGAATAATGAACAGGCTCTCAGGAGGGTATCAGCGTTCTTCGGAACAAACTTTTGTAAATGATTATTTATCATCATCTACAGCACTACAGCCTGCGACAGGCCCTGGCTGTCTCTAAAATGCGTCTCCAGCGTTCCCTATCCAGCGCGGCACCTTTCCAACCCCTCACACCAAGCGTTGTGAGGTCGCATTCAGCACCATCAAGCCACCTTGAGGGGGGGCGGCCCCTTTTTCTCTTTCCCTCTGGCACCCTGAAAGTTAGTATTTTCATGGGTAGATTTTCCTGTGCTCTCCAAACGTGCCCCAACCATCTTAGTCGAGAGATTTTAATGGTTTTTGAGATTGTCGGTTCTTTGAATCTCCTCTCAAGTTCAAAATTCAAAAGTCCTCTCCATCTTCCATTGTCATATACTGGTCCGAAAATAGATCGCAAGACCCGTCTTTCAAATACACTCAATCGGTTTTCAGTGTCCTTATTGAGTGTCCATGTTTCGCTTCCATACAGTACAACCGGCCGAATGAGTGTCTTGTAGATCTTCAATTTGGTTTTTACATTGAGGAGCCTTGACCTCAGTTGTTTTTTCAGGCCATAGAAGCATTTATTTCCCATAGTTATTCTATGATTAACTTCTGTTTTAATAAAGTTATTTCCATTGCTTATCATGGTGCCTAGGTACTTAAATTGATCTACTCTTTCAAAGGAGTAGTTTTTTACATGAAATGGTTCTTTGCTTGAGTTATTAGTCATAAACTCCATGTATTTAGTTAAATGATTATTTAACCAATATTTTAATGTTTCAATAAACTAGATGTAAGTAAGAGGTGGTTCTACAGTTATGATTAATTCTACAAGATAATGATTTGTCGGATCACGACGATAAAGGTTTACATTGGCGTAGTCGAATTAAAGAACGTGGGAGGATCCCAACGATACGGAAGGTATCAGAAAAGATGATCTAAAGTACTAGAGTTGTGATACATCATTAAGAAGACGCAGTTTCAAGAGGAGTTGGATTCCGAACAAGTTCTACTGGGCACGACTTCAGCGACAGATATTTACTCGGTAACTGGTCAAGAAACAGGAAAAGACACCTGTACCAGAAGAAATTCAAGGTTAGAGTGAGGTGTGCATCAGCGACGTGGTTATATAGTGAATTCTCTTGAACTGTGATCAAAGTGCTGCAGCGGAGAAATATTAGAGTGACAGTTTTTCATCGAGGTGAAAAAGGGGTAAGTGATTCTATCTTTTCTCCCTGTGTATGAGATAGCGGTAGTTATTTGTTGAAGGAATCGAATTATTTTTTATAAGTTTTGAAGTGTTGAATCATGAGTATAATGATGGAAGTAATTTTTTGAGTTATTGAATTATTGGGAATTGGATTATTATTTTAAAAGTGAAAGTGTGTTATTTTATATAACGGGAAAAGTGTATAAGTGCCTGTACAATTTTATTAGTGGAAGTGATTTATAATTGTAGTAGTTAAATGCTCGTAGAACTATCATAATTGTTGAGGTAAATAGTTCAAGATAAGTAAAGTTGGTTATAATTTGTTATAGTGGTAAAAGTGAATTTGTACTTGTTTGCTGCATTTGTGATTAAATGATACAAGCGAAAAATGACATTCCTGGGGCAGGGACCTAAGGCCGATTTAATTACGTTGGCTACAGAGCTAAAGTAAGAAGTCCCTCCGAATCGCACAATTTATGACCTAAAACAAATAATTCAGGGAAGTGAGAAATATGAGGAAGAGTCCACTAAGGAACAGTTATTTGCCATAATTAATGAGAGAGTGGAAAGAGAACGAATTGAAAAACAAGAGAAAGATAGACAATGGGAGGAGACAAACAGACAATGGGAAATTGAAAAACAGGGAGATAGACAATGGGAAGTTGAAAAAGAGGAGAGAGATAGACAGGAAAGATATAAACAAAGAGAAATGATGTTAAAATTGAAAGAATTGGAAGTTGAAGAATTGAGGATGAGGGCAGCTAAAAGACTTTCAAATTTAAGGGTCAGAGAAAGTATTGGAAGGGTTAATAATAATTTCGAAGGATTTTTGAGAGATGAAAAAAGGGTTATTCTTGAACCACTAGTTAAAACAAATAAGGTATTTGCCAAAATTGACCGGAAAAAGGAGGATAAAAGATGTTTTGTCTGTAATAGTAAAGACCATTTGAAATATCAGTGCCCCAAAAGAGTTCAAAATCTCAGAAATGGAGGAGATCAAATGGGAAATAAATTTGAGAAGGAATTTAATAGAGGCGAAATTATTCAACCTGAGAATAAAATTGATACCCAACAGGAAAGGGAAGTGAGGTATGCAATTACTCAAGGAAAGGAGATCCTCGAAAGAGTAGCGTATACTCAAAGGCATTTGAGTAAGAGTTTAGATCAGATATTAGATGAGGAGTTGATTATTCCTCCTAATATGTTCGAAATTGTAAGGGATACAGAGGAGGAGATGGCTATTCCCCCGAATAGATTTGAAATCTCAAGGGACACAGAGGAGGAGATGATTATTCTCCTTTATATGTTTGAAATGGGAAGTGAGACGAAGGATGAGGAGATGTACTATAAGGGAGGAGGTAGTGAATTAAGTCCTAATGAGAATTTAGATGAGGTGCAAGAAATGGATAAAATTTTGGACGGGGAATTAAGTCCCAAGGAGAATTTAGATGAGGTGCGAGAAATGGGATTTTCAACGGAAAAAGAGAGGAAAGATCAAATTGATATTTTAAGGAATAAAAGGTTAGAGGAAACTAATAATGAGAATGGAAATAATCAAAGGGAAACACGAGACGAAGAATTTAATGCCCAGGGAAGTCCCAACGATACGGGTAGGAAGCAGACGCAAAGTATGGGAGACAAGACTTACGCAGAAAAGGGTGATTTTGAACCGACACTAGATCGCAACTTCACAAAGGAGTCAATGAGAGATTGTGAAATAATAAAACCAAAAACCCATTTGTATTTATTTAGAGTCCCGTAAAATTGCAGAGAGGATCAAAAATTTAAGTAATTCCCAAAGAATTTCGGGAAACTCAAGTAATTGTGTATTTTGTAAATGTTCTAGAAATGATTTAAGTATCTCTCAAAGAATTCAGGGAAAATTTAATTAAATGTGTATTTTTGTTAATTGTATTGATAACTAATATTTTTGAATCCTAAGAAAAATGGATTAAATTTGTAAATATAATGGTTACATTGGGTATAATGGTATTAAGAATTAAGGTGTATAAGATATGTGATATCTATTTTTTTTTTGGTTGTTTTGTGGTGTGAACACTTTGGTTTGTGATCTATTTTAAGTGAAGAACTAAGTCATAGCTTTGCTTTGTGTTGTGTTACTTAAAGTGAAAGGTTAAATAATAACCTTGATGATATTATGTGAGAAAGTATGAGAAATAATTTAAAGCGATTCCCAAGGAATCCGGGAAAATTTCATCAATTATGTAGTGTAACTAGTTGAGGTTAATGCTAAGTAATCCCTAGAGATGTGGGGAAAATTCATTTTGGTTTCATTCATTTCAAATTGGTTTTGTTTAAAGTAAAGAAATGAGCAAGAATTATAATTTTAATTTTGTGTTAAGGATAAGTGTGTAAAAGTAATTTTTGTTACCTGTAAATGTTGTGGCTATCTCATACGCAGATGAAAACATGGGATCAGTTACTTGTAAAAATGTGTTATTGTTGTGGCTACAAAGCGCCCCTCGTCACAAGTTGAAAGCACAGTTATTACTCCAGGGGGTTGCTTCGCTATTCTCTGATCAACAGGGACTGTTATTCAAGCGTGAAAACGTCTCAAAAAGACTTTTTTCACTCCTAAGAGGAAGGGGCGTAATGCCAGACTCTCGTCTCCCATTCTTAAGTGGGATTGATGAAGGTGAGTAATAGGACCTTCAATAAGCCCAAAAGAAACGCAAACAGGTGTCGAAACGATATACACCTTTGGAAATCCTCGGCAATAGGTGAGGTAGTCAGGCCATTTAGAATGATTAGTGAAACCCGTTAGCGGAGCACTTCCAAGGTAATAGCTGTGGACAATGAAATTCACCATAGGTGGTCTGCGTAGCGCGGATGGAAAAGGCCTGTTATTGTTCGAGAAAGAGAGAAGAATGCATAAATACAGACGCCGGTAACGAACGGACAGATTAGACTTGGACTTTTGAAAAGTCGCCACGCGTGCAGAGAGACGGGGTCTCGTTTGGACTTTGAATAATGAACACGCTCTCAGGAGGGTATCAGCGTTCTTCGGAACAAACTTTTGTAAATGATTATTTAACCAATATTTTAATGTTTCAATAAACTAGATGTAAGTAAGAGGTGGTTCTACAGTTAAGATTAATTCTACAAGACAATGATTTGTCGGATCACGACGATAAAGGTTTACAGAGGGCTTGGGAAAATATCTGTGTGTTGAGTGGGCGACCACCCTGGGAGACTCCTAAACCTGTCACTTGGTGGTCGGTATTCAGAGATTTTGACACTACAGAAGACATAATTTTTCACTTAATGACCTATAGGACCGATCCAAGACGCGGCCTGTCATCGGGAGTTAATCCCACGCTCCCGTCCCGAAAACAAGCGTTTTCCTAGAAGAATCCCCACATCGCCGTAGAGGAATTCTCAGTGGGATATATATCCAGACTCTTTGTTTTTTCGAGAGAGGCCCTGTAAGATCCGGACAAGACGCGGCCACACGAGCTCTACCTCCTGAAATTAAACTACGAGGGATGGAACTTTAATAGTGGCAACACTGGTGCAGAGCCCCCACGCGGCAGAACTCAGGAGAGCAGCTTACATCACAAGTACGTCACATACCTGCCTTACTTCAGAGCGAATGCTCTCTCCCCACAAACATCACACGCCTGCACAGTGACAGGATGACCACAGCCATGTTTTAGTTACCGGTCTATCGTACGAAAATATTTGTTGCATCGTACTGATGGAAGGAAAATGCTTGTGCGCACACTGTGGCTGATGTGATTGCTCGCTAGGGCTGGGAAGTGCTCTACCATCCCACATATTCCCCGGACTTAAGTCCCTGTGACTTTGATCTCATCCCCAGGGCCCGATTTAGAACGTTCTTGACTATAGGCACAACTCGGGATGGGCCCCCCCCCCCCTAATACTGATGTGGGCGTAAAATTTCCAAAATTGACACATACACACAAAAAAAAAAAATCGTGAATGTACCATTTTACCAAGAATTGGCTATTAGAAGCGTAGAAGCCTAGAACATTATCCAATAACGAAAAGCGATATAACATATTAACTTCATCATTAAAACACCAATACCATGCAACCAGAATTTTTTTTTTTTTTTTTTTTTTTTTTTTTTTTTTTTTTTTTTTTTTTTTTTTTTTTAAAGCGGAGGCACTTGCCGTCAAGCATTCACCTATGCTACGCCGCAATTCACTATCCATTTTATTATGGGGGCACCATATAGGCGGACAGCATTACCCCCTGTGAAGAGACGGCACAAACGGAGGCATATTTCGCGGCGCGACGCTGGGATTCGATCCGAGCACCCTCAGCACCGAAAACCAGCTCGCTGTACCACAGGACCACCACAAGCCCCCAGAAAAACTTATTAATCCCTTATATACACTATAACATACATATAATGAACTATACATATAACTATACATATGACGAACCAATCAATCAATCAAATTTTAAAGGATATTATAGAAAAAATTACTATTAAAAAAAGGGTAAAATAAAAATAAAATAAAAAATTGAATTTGGAATTTTTTTCTTTCTTTCCTTTTAAAATTAAAATTGTTCTTGGGCCCCTAGGCCCGGGCCTACCGCGTCTAATGGAAAATCAGGGCCTGCTCATCCCCAAGATGAAGGAACCGCTCCGAGGCATTCGCTTCCGTTCCAGAGATTCTGCAGGCTGTAGACCGCCCCATTCGAAGGATCAACAGATCAGGTGCTGCCAACGGCATCCTGCAGCTTCCAGAACGTTAGCAACGGGTGCTAAACAATGCTGGTTACTACTTTGAAGGGCTATCAAAGTTTCACTCCTGTATCTCTTCTGTATACTTTGTACATACCTAGGTGCCACTATTAAAGTTACATCCTATGTAGTTGAGAGGAGAAGCCGCTGTTAAAATATTTTGTAACCAGATGTCTCTTTCAGCTGTAATTTGTTCAAATAAACGTTAAATCTGCTACATTTTAGTTCAATATTAAATTTTTTAAGTTTTAGTAAAATTCTGGTCTGTTTTGTTAATTATCAGAAACCACTCGGACATTGCTTACTTATTTATCACGAAATTGATCAGCACACGTGAACGCCTCATTCAGTTGCCAGTAGTTGTCACGGGGGGGGGGGGAGGATAGACATAAAAAATTTGAGAATCACTGGTTTAGCGTCACGAGCTTCCATGGAGTGGGCTCGGGTTCGGATCCCGACTAAGGCCTGGGCGTTCTTGTTGTGTGCTCGCGTAGGGAGTGATGTTGGTTCACCCATATATTCTGTTATAAAGAGGCCATGAAAATTTCGGTTTGAAGTGGGTGAATGTCGAAAAGACAAGTGCCTGTCACGTTAAGAAAAAAAAAGTATATTCTTTGTTTAAATGTCGACTGCAAACATGCACCTCTCTCCTCCCCTCCATCACCTTTTCTTTTTATGCATGACTAGCTGAAAACCCGTACTTCGCTACGAAGTACATTCAAATTAAATACAACAGTCAATGTATGTAATTAATGCCAAAAAAAAACCCCAAAAAATATATTTATGAAAAAAATCGTAACGGATATTTTTATAGACAAAATAATATAGAAGAAAATATTGAAATTAAATTTAATAGAACATACTAAAGAATATAGTACAGTTAATATAGTGCAGTTTAAGGAACATTTCTTTTGCTGTATTTTAATATTTTTATGGATAATGTCCAATCGTCTACCGCATTAGAAAGAAAAAAACTATTTTTTTTGTCAATTTATTTTTTTGTAAGGCACATGACGATAAATCTATATATATATAAAGCGTAGGTATGCGGCACAAAAATCGACGATATTTCTACACTCCGAATGGCAACGGCTGCAACTACCAGATGTAAACATTAGCGGTCGACCGCAATTTGAAACCGCGTGTCAACATGGATTTGCGCACTGAAATCAGGAATATTCGAAAGCGAGTTGCACGATCAAGTGAAAATTGGGCACAATCTCAAAAAAAGCGAAGATGAAATAATTCATTAAGAGAGAGGCGTGAAAGAGAGCATAAATGATCGCGAGGTTAGGCTTAATCGCCGCCGGCATAACAACCGATAGCCAGTAATAGTTAATTTTCTACACTTTTTTTACTACTTGCTGAATTTTTACTCAATTTTATAAGTGAAGAAATTTTCCCAACAATTTATTATTTGATATGATTAAGTGTAGATATCTGAATTGTGAACAATAGTACATACAGAGAGGGATGTAATCCACACTATATTTTAATAAAAAAATTTTCCCCAACTATTTCTTATTTGATGTAATGATAAAGTGTAGATATCTTAATTTTGAAAAATAGTACGAGTACATACAGAGAGGCAGTAATTTAAAAAATCTTTGCTGTTGGGTTTCTCAGTCTTATCTTTATGTGTGTTTTGAAGTAATGGAAATTCACATTTTTTAATCACGATGTTTTAGAATCAGCCTTATAGAGAATTTAGATATGATTATAAATTTTTGACTGAGCTCCCACTACCCCTTAACAACGTATATTTATGATGACAGGTAATGGTAGCATTCTTTACATATGTTACTTTCGGTTGAGTTGTTTTACAAAAGAAAATATAAAACTAAAATCGACCATGCTGGTCGCGCAGCGGCTAGTTAATTTTTAAAGCATCACAAAAAGAAAAGAAACCACGTGATCAGCATTTAATAAATTAAATTCTAAAAATTAATCTTTAAAAATTCACCAAAAATCAGAAAATGGAGGTAAAGATTAAAAAAAAATTTCATTTTAAAGGAATTTTTACGATCTTTCTCGTGATATAAATTTTATAACCCTCAGATTATTATTTTAAATTCAAACTTCAAAGAATGTTTCAAAAACAGCTTAAAAATTTAATTTAAAAAAATCTAAGAAGAATGTTTCAAAAATCTCAGTGCATCCCTACACTAGAAGAAGAATCGCCATGAAAAATTTCAGCCTTTTAGGTCCAGCGGTTTGGTCTGTGCGTTGTCTGTCAGTCAGTCAGTTACGGAACTGTTTTATATATATAGATAATGTACAATAAATTATGGTAATAAAATGCTTTTTGTTGAGTTTTGTTGAATCTGTTGCTTTTGTTGAATTTGTTACAAAACAGTGTTTCTTTTATCATAATAAACGGTAAGTCTGCTTAGTTAAGGATTTTATTTTGCTTATTACCCATATTATCCGGATTGCCAATGGTCTCAGTTAGTCCGGATAAACGAGGATTTACTGTATAAAGAAAACTACAATACATCCAGTCGAATTGAGTGTGTAGGGTATCTGGCGTAAGCACTCAATTGCACTAAAAATTTATAAAAAAAAATCTCTCTATTTTAAAATGTTATGGAATTTTTACCAAAATTATATTTGCTTTCATGATTTTATATGAACTTAAAAATATATGTATTTAATCAGTATTGTATATCTTTGAAAGAAAAAATGCCCCGAAAGCTTTTCTGATACGAGCCGCATTGTGTTAGTATAAAAATACGCAAATGATGTCTGTTCATCCATTCCAATTATAAATTTGCCGACAATACCGCCCAGTATATATGGCCATAATGTTCTCAGGATATGCGTTTACGGCACTGGGAAAAATATATGTCATTCGTAATAAAATAACAATTACCAGGAGACAAATTGTAGCTTGGATGCAAAGACGTAAAGAAAAAAAAAGGACTAGTCTGTCATTTCATAGAGAATGAAAATATTTTACTATGCAAGGCGCGTCGAACAGCACTTGCAAAAATAAAACAGCCTGCGACAAAATTAGCGTACAGCATGATGAAACTACTGATGAAACTCAAAGAAAAGACAAAGAAGATAAATAAACGTTATGCTCATGTTTTCAAGGCACCGCTTGATTCTGCATCGCTTTTATTTTAAACGGGATGGAATTTTTATTTGCTTCAGAGACCGACTTTAAGGCGTATTTTTTACGTGCACCGCATTAGATAAAGAAAAAATTCATAGAGACAGAAAAACTTTGATTATTTTTTTTCCGCGTAAAACCAAGAAAAAAACAAATACTTGAAATTGGATGTGGTGTGGGGAGTGGGGTATCAGACAACCCTGTCCTTGCAGGACGTGTGCCCAGCCAAGCGATCATGTGAAGATCAAGGGTAAGAATTCGCCCATTATCTGGTATCATCTCTTCTCACAGGTCTTCCCTTTTCGCGATGCGTATCTTTCACTCCTTGCGCTGCAGGCTGCGTGAAGGCCAAGGTGATCTAATGCTGCTATATCAGATGCTCATTGTTTATCGGAGGAGAAATGTAAAAAAATACCGCATGTTTTGTTAACATTTTAGAGGATGGGAGAAAAAGGTACCTCCCCTCAGTTTTGCATCTGTTCGCGATAAATTTGAGTTCCAGTGGCGGATGAAGCAGTTGAAGGGCTATCTAGTTTTGAGGCCTCCTTTTTCAAATACAGGTAACCCTCCTAAAACACGGTAGATTGGTTCCTAGAAAATGCCGCGTGCTGTGAAGTCGTGTTATATGAGAACCAGAGCAGTACAAAAAGGGCGGTTACGTTCCGCAAACTTATTAAAAATAAACTTTTTTTTAAATTCCATATAAGCAACTTAATTTTCATTAAAAATATAAATGTATGTATAACACAAAAGAAAGAAACAAAAAAAATATTTTCATTTAATGCGACCTTAATTTAATAAATTTCTTCCTCATCGCTGCTCAGTACAATCAAACGAGAACGTTTTTTTTTTCGGTTGAACGATATCACCTTCACTTTCAGAACCTTTTTCTTCATTTAGATTTTTTGCACCTTCTATCCTCTTTAAAAAATCTATAATTTTGTTTTGTATGCTGGTTTTCACAAGGTCATTGTAGATTTCACGGTATGGAGATAGACAATTTTGCAGCTCCCTTTTGAATTTTCGGCTTCTTTCAGCGGAAGGGTCTGCATTCAGGAAAAATGATTCAAGATTTTCAGATAAGCTTAGGCCTTCTTGTAATTTTATAGAGTTATAAATTAATAAATTATAATTTGTTTATACATTTTCATGTAAAGCCACTATAGTTCATTATTCCTCCCCGTCATTATTTTAAGGTAATTTAGTTTTTAAATGTGTTAAACAAAAATCATGTTATCTAGTGCTGTAGAAGTACAGTGTTGTACAAAGGTTTTCGCAATTTTTTATCGTGTCAGAGAGAAACCGTGTTACAGGTTGCAGTGTTATACGTGGATTCCCGCAATTTTTCCTATCGTGTTAGATCGAAACAGCGTTGTAAGATGCCGTGCTGAAGGAGGGCTATCTGTACCATTAATCACTTATTACTTGACATATTTTCTCACGGTCGAAAAGGAAATTTTATTAGTCATTAGGTAGTAAAAACCAGAGCTTGAAGATATCTATCCCAAGAACAATTCCTTTTTGCTCCTATTAAAATCACTCCGAACCGAATAGAAATGTGAAGGGTGAAACGATTTCAATCCGAACCAGAACAAACAAACAAAAAGTGATATCTAAAATAAAGTTCCTTTGCGAATTGAATCTTAAGGATAGATATTTTTAACGTAGGATTACGTTCCTCCATAACGGTCCTCCGGAAAGCAAAATTTCAGACTCTAGAACCGTCCGTCCGTACCTCGCGAGTTATAATTTTGGCAGCGCTCCAAACCCAGCCTGTATCGCTTGGACAAGCAGTAAACAGTTAAACAGAAAAGTAGCAAAATGCGTCAAAATTTTGACATACATATATGTATACATATTGTCACCTGAATGCAAGAACTAGGTAACTCGAAAAAAATTATTTTTGAGATATCTGGCTACTTATAGCTAAATTACATAAGAATTGAATGCAGTAACTAGACAATTCACTTTGCTGCTAAACTAATGCCCTCTGATGGCTAGTGTAATAATTAGGCAAACAGAACGACGAGTATTTTCTCACTGAAAGAGGTAGACATTTGAGATCTTCAAGAACTTGAAGAATCGAGTTATCTAGTTCTTGCAACCAGGTGACGATATATATACATACGTACACACACCCACCCACACACACACACACACACACACATATATATATATATATATATATATATATATATATATATATATATATATATATATATATATATATAGATAGATAGATAGATACATATACACAGAACACATACATACATATATGCATACAAAAGAGGTAACGATAAGTAATCCTACGTTAATAACCCACGGTAGTTTCGTTAGACGAGATTACCTAAAATTTTTTTTTCTTCTTCTGAATTGATCCAGCTCGGAATGAAAATTTTCGATCCTTGAAATTAAAGGATAAAATGTAAATTTAAAAAATCAAGGATAAAATGAAATTATTATCCTTGATTTTTTAAATCGGAGTAACTCCGATTTAAAAAAATGTATATATATATATATATATATATATATATATATATATATATATATATATATATATATATATACATACATATATATACATATATATATATATATATATATACATATATATATATACATATATAAATATATAAATATATATAAATATATATATATATATATATATATATATATATATATATATATATATATATATATATATATATATATATATATATATATATAAATATATATATACATATATATATACATATATATATACATATATATATACATATATGTATATATATATATATATATATGTATATATGTATATATGTATATATATATATATATATATATATATATATATATATATATATATATATATATATATATATATATATATATATATATATCACATTTTTAAAAAAAAGTTTTTTGGGGATTCAGAATTTTAAACATTTTAGCTTTATCAGAACAGTTTAATTTTTGCTGAAAATTCGCCAAAGAAAAAAAAGTTGCAAAATCTTTTGTGAGAAATATTCTTTGTTCCGGCTCGGAACAGTTCTTTGATGGGTGCAAATGAACTGCTCCGGTCAGATAAATATCGTTCGATTAAAATATTAAGGAACAAAATCAAATCCATTCCAAAATAATGGTTTCAGGTGGATCAATAAATAAAACTATCCAGAAAAACCAATTCTATCGGAACTTTTAATTTTGGTTCATATCTATTTCAAGCCCTGG
The DNA here is from genome assembly GCA_907164885.2 of Dolomedes plantarius. Classification (NCBI taxonomy): domain Eukaryota; kingdom Metazoa; phylum Arthropoda; class Arachnida; order Araneae; family Dolomedidae; genus Dolomedes; species Dolomedes plantarius. Next base: position 137,350,711 of record OU015492.1, read on the forward strand.
TAGAAACTTCTGCTAGGTCATTCGCCGTTCGTTGAATGGCAAATTGTCTAAAGATAATGAGATGGTATCTGTTCCAAAGGTTCACAAAATGTATCTTTTTTTAAAGCTGTTAACTGTCGGAGGCCCCTGACGATTGGAGACCCCATCTCTCAGAATAGATATCGCTGCTGATTACTAGTAGATAATATGACTGCTTTCGTCCTTTGTCTACCATGTAGTGGTCAATAAGATGTACTTCGCTCCACCAAATCCTCCAAAGGAAACACATTTATTTGTTGCCGCTAACAGCCAACTAATGGTGTGCAGCCGCATTAGAATCTTTCTCTAATGCTTACTCCACACCAACGGCGACAGCAACGAAAGACAGGCACGTTTTGCCACCTGTCTCTGTGGCTGTCATAAAAGCCTTCACAACGCTAGGAGACGGGGAGAAGAAGCAATTTATTTGAGCATGCGCATAATCTTCTCGTTCTATTCTGATTGGCTGTCAAGCATGGCGGCAGAGACAAAAGTCGAACTTTTTCCAACTTGAAACCGCAAAGACCAGAGACAGAGACGAACCGGGGCAGTGAAAATTTGTTTATAATACGCATGTGCAACAGCGAAGGTACATGATTTTCGTCTCCGTCGCCATTGGTGTGGTATAAAGCAGTGATTCTTAACCACTGTGTCCCGGCACTTTAGTGTACCGCGAGATTCTTGATGTGTGCCGCCACTGCGAATTATTTTGTATGCTATTTTTACAAAACATATTATAGGTACATCAATCGATTATCCAAGAAAAATTATTTTAAATTTATCTTATTGTTAGTGTGCTGCCAAATTTTTAAAAGTGTACCGTGACGAAGAAAAGGTTGAGAATCACTGCTCTAAGGCATTGGTTTTTAACCGGTGGTGCTTTAGGACCCAAGAAATGCTCCACGAATTCAGCAGTGATTAAAAAAAATTTCTTCATCGTTTCAAAATGACCGAAACTTTAACAATTTTATTAAATTCGGGATAATTTTTTTTCCGAATCTTATGTTCAAATTCTAAAAGTTCCCGTATTTGTTTCGTTTCCTGACGTTTCGAGTGCGAAAAATAACCTGTTCTGCATGAAAGTGCTTAATATATTTTCTGTGACGTGGAGTCGTAGCGTCGCAGAAATTTTACGGTAAGTAAAGCAAATGCAACCTCAAAAATCTCATTACTTATTAAGTTTATATTTTTTTTTGCGTTTGCTGTTAAGTTCAATTTTATGTTAAATTCACTATTGTTATTAAGTTTATCTGTAACTGTAAGTGTCACTTCACATTTACTCTAAATAATCATACATAAAAAAATTGATAAAAGCATTTTCTATTACATGTAACTTAAAGTATAAAAAATTATATATAATTTTTATAATGGAAACATATTTGAAATTCCTTCATATAATATGCATGAAAATGTCATTATATGAGAAAATATATTAAAGGAAACTTAATTCCTCTGAAATCTTATTATTTTGAAGCATACAAAATGGGAATGAGAACAGACGACATGAAAAAAAAATTTAGTGTTTAAAAATAAAGAAATGTTGTAATTGCTTTTATGGAAGCTGCAAAATTTGTTCATTTATGGTTAAATGAACCTTTATTCAATAGTATGATAAATGTATATAAGTAACAGATTCAGGTATGCCTGTGCAGAACTTTTCCCTTTATATAAACTTACTAATTAGATAAAGTTCAAAAGCTTTTTTTTCATATAATATGGGATAATGAACCAAATATAAATAGTTGTCATGTTTATTGTAAAATTGCATAGTTGTAAGAATATAATCAGTATCGCTATTATAAATTTTTCTTAAGTTTAAAATATACAAAACAAGTACAGTGCATGTAAAAACTTTAAGGACAGCAAAAAATTTAATATTTTTTTGATAAATGTCAAATCAGATGAAAAAAAGTATACTATAATGTGTATCATAAAGTTGAAAAGCTAATAAAAAAGTCAACAAAATTTATCTGTAAGTATTTTATTACGAAAAAAAAAATAATTATACAAGAAAACACTACTGGAAAATAAAAACAATACAGCAATGAAGAAACAAATACTTAATATGTTCTGCACCCACCATTGCATTTAATGACCACAAATATTCTATCTTCCATGGACATTATTAATTTTTGGCACAGTTTGGGCTGGTTTTGTATCATTCATCTCCAATCGTAGATACAAGTTCTGAAGCTGGGGAAAAATTCCTTCCATTTATGTAAACTCGTCTTTCTAGATCTCACCACAAGTTCTCGATAGGGTTTAAATCAGGACTTCTGGGTGGCCATTGCAAAACTTCAATATTTTTCTTCTGGAACCATAGTTTTGTCTTACAGCTTGTGTGGATAGGTTTGCATTATTTTGCTAATAAATCCATTTTTCCCCTGCCAGAAGTGCTGAAACAGGTGAAAGATGGCCAGAAAGAGTTTTTAGATATGTCTGGGAATTAACCTTTCCTAAAAGAAATGCAAGTGACTCCATGCCGTTAAACGGAAAGCAGCCCCATGTCACAATGGATCCACCACCTAATTGACGGTCTGAGAAGATTTCTTTTTCTTTTCTGAAATCATGCCAATAATACTTCGAACCATCAGGATCATCTAGGTTCCATTTTTTTTTCCATCGGAGAAAATAACCTACAGCCATTTGTCGTCCCAAGTCAACACTTGTCTTGCAAACTCTGGGTTTTGTGTCTAGTCAGTAAAGAGGGTTTACACAATTTTTTTTCTATGTATTGGAAATTCCCAGATGGAGTAATTGTATTGCAAATTGTTTTCTTACACACACTGAACCCAGTTGTTCGTAAAATTTCTTTACTTGAGTATTTTCCTGTTGATGCTAACTTTAAAACTCTCCTTTCATCTCTGGGTGACAAGGCTTTTGGTTTTCCTCAAGCGGTTTTTTTTTCCATACTAGTCTTTTAACATTAAAAAATTGCTGATGACTGTTTTAGATCTCCCTATCTTTTTTGCAATAGACTGACAACTCATTCCAGGCAATGCAAAAGATTCAACAACACCTTTTTCATATTCAGTCAGTTTTCTTGTTTTTGGCTTTATTATAAAATTATCAAAACTCTTAATAGAAAATGCCAGAAAAATCACTATACACAAGAGTTTTTAATGTGCAAATCAATAATAGTTTTATGTAACATTTTTATAAAAAAAAAATAGTAGTGTCCTTAAAGTTTTTACAGGGGTGAAAATAGCGTTTGTTTACATAATTATTATTTTTTCGCAATAAAAAGCCCGCAGATACATTTTGTTGACTATTATATTAATATTAGAACTTTATAATCAACATTAAATTGCCATTTCAATTATCTCATGTTAAATTTATTAAAATTTTTATAGTTGCTTGCTGTCCTTAAAGTTTTTACACGCACTCTAAATCCAGATAATTTCAGGTGAGCTAATTAAACTATATTTATTATGTTGAATATTAAAAAATATAGAGCTTCTAAAATTGTGCATTTACTATAAAGTGGAACCTGCTATACAGATTTTTCATGGGATGTTATGGAATATTTCCTAGAAGTAGGCAAATGCAACATGGGAAAAGGAATAAATTTGAATATGGTTTTTTAATGAATACACCATACACTCCATATCATTATAATATTTTTAGTTTGACTTTTTAACATAATTTTACTGTAATATTAATTATTTTTACACCAATTCATAGAGTATATTTGCAATAACAAAGCCATATATTTTATCACTACTTTAAATGTAAAATTAATTTTTTTAGAGATTACTTACTTCTGATTAATTTGAGAGAAAACAATTAGGTAAATTCTTTCTTATTTATTAATCGCTATGTATTGATCAATTTCTTATGGGTGGATTTATTGCTGTAAAGTCTATCTTTTTAAAAATATTTTACGATATTCATATATCGTGACAAAGGTATTTTTAAAGTTTCTGTTTTTCATTACATGAAACATCCTTGCACGTTATAAAATCATCATAACAATCTTAGAAAATAAAACACTAGTGTAAAAAAACCGAAAGTAAGAGGAATCCGTACTAGCTGGTTCCTCTGCATAATAATTAACTATTGTCAGGAAGTACTGATGGAATGAGTGTATTTACTATCCAAAAATATTTTTCTCAATATGTTTTGTAGAGGCTATAGCTTTTTAGACCCTAGGCACAAGCCACCTAGGATGGAGGGCAATAATAACAACTTTTGTTTATAATTTATTAACACTAATTGATTTGATGAAATCCAAAAAAGGTAATTTGTTCCTGATAATGGAATTTATTTACTTCCAAGTTTTTTTCTAATAAACTACAAAATTCATATTTTAACTTTTTTAACAGATTACATCATTTGTACTGAAACTATAAAAGTCTTGTACCTTTATATTTCAGATTTAATGAACTCATATTTTTTTTTCCTTATGTGCTTAAATTTATACAAAATCTTGCTTGCAAATAAAAAGATACATTTTTTAGACTAGTTTTGCAAAATGAAATCGATAAAATTGCCAAAAATAATGTTAAATAGATTATTTGCTTGCTGTAAACAGTTCTATACTGCTGAAGATGATTTTCTGAAGTTCTGATAAATGGATATGAAGAATTGTCTCTTAAAGAACAATTAAATTTACCCATATTTTCAGTTATTTATAAGGTCTATAAAATTATTCTTAAAAAAATTCTTATTTTTGATTTTACGAAAAGAGTACAAACCCTGGAAATGAAAAAAAAAACCCTGGTAATTTGAATTTTGATCAAATATTAGAAAATTTTCAAAATAAAATAGGAAATGTAAATCCCAAATGTTCACTGTCATCTTTTCTAGAAAATGGCTACTGCAGCTGATGAAATGTCATTAAAAAATGCGTGCTGTACAATGTGTGTGATGAGAAGGAAATGAAAAAATATAAAAAATCTCAATGTTATGCCACAATATGACGCAAGTAGGAACATCGTGAATGACAAATTACACATATCGAGAAATATTCGCGAATACTCACCAAATGTACTCCCCATACTCAACGAATCTCATCTATTCAGGGAGAGACGCTCGCGCATCTTCTGTTTACAGAAAACGATGCATTTAGTACATAAATAATAGGCTATGTACACATTAGAGCGTTGCAACGCGAGTTTTCTAATGCCCGTTGCAACGCGAGTTTTCTAATGCCCGTTGCAACGCGCGTTGATGAAATACAACTGATCAAATGATTGCTTAGCAGTCAACGCTCTCTTCTACTAGAGGCGTGTCACAACGCGCGTCTTGAGAGTTCCACGCAGATCGCGCGAAAGCAGCGTGCCTCGAGTTCCTTTGTGTTGAATTAGATCACTAGCGCGTCTTTCGCGACTCGGCACCCAATGCGTGGAACAGTCCATTTGAATTTAGAGGTGGGATACGTTAGGTTGTAGGATGGTGCCATCTATTCGCTATTCTACGATTCACTTGCCGACAGGGCACTCAATGCGTGGCACCCGACGTGGCACCCAATGCGTGGCACCCGACGGGGCACCCAATTTCTGTATATCTTCACAAGTACCTTGCAGCATTTTTGAGATTTTATTAAAAGTTTCAAGTATTTTACTTTGTACAATTATTAAAACAATTGTTGGAAATTGTTCAAAATACTTGTAATTAATCAAATTTTTATTTCGCCACCTATTGACACTTTGAATTACTAATTTTTTCATTTATCAATTTATATTTTTTAAATACGTATGCTGTTGCAGTTATTAATGTTTGAACGTTTTTTTTATTTATTATACTGCTCATTAAGTGTAGAAATTAATTTAATGGGTTTTTATTTTGTTGTTTAAAGATTTAGAGCATTTTGAAACATAACTTTAAAGTTCTGTATTCAACATTTTTATTTCTTGTGTTATGATCATACAAGTCTTTGGGCATATACTACTGCACATTGCTTTTTTTTATTTATTTGGTAATTTTATTTTATAAAAATTACTAAAAAATTACTTACCTGAAAAGATTGCATTTATCATTTGTATTGTATATAACAATACTAATGAACTTCTAATATTCAATAACCCCAAAAGCCAGTACCTTTCGAAGCTGTGGCGATAAATTGAAGGATGCTAAGTGCATTTTTACAATTACCAAAGAGAGATAAATGAAACACTGTAAATTCTGTAACTTTTTTGGGTAATAGAGATAAATATTTTATGTTTCTTGGGATTCCATGAGATCTAATTCTAAGAAAAGTTGAGTACATATTACACTAGATAACCTAGTAGCCATAATTAGTACCTTTATAATCTTCAACCGTTGAATTCATTTAGTAGCTTCAGTTTATACCTTAATTTTAATTCAGGTTGATAATGATTAAATCATTTTTAAAGAGCAAGATATTTTTTATCTCAAATTCTGCTAACCCTTATTTAGAAGATATTTTTATTAGAAATTAACAAAAATGACACAGACAATATTAAATTTGGACTATTGGGTTGGTTGATTTGTAACTGTATGGTCAAATATGCTCATTTTGGACTGAGACCTATGGTTTAAAGTGGATTCTGAACCATTAGAACATTCACGCCTTATAGAAAAAAAATAATTAAAATATTGACTTTAATTAAAATATTGACATATTTTTTATTGAATAAAAAAAATTGTGATAATCAACATAAAGCTGAAAATTTGATTAATTGCAAGTATTTTGAACAATTTCCAACAATTATTTTAATAATTGTACAAAGTAAAATACTTGAAACTTTTAATAAAATCTCAAAAATGCTGCAAGGTACTCTGTGATGTATTACAAGTAGATGAATGCATTGAAAACAGTTAACAATGTTTCAGACTCGAGGTGTTTTATAAAGAAATGTATTTACCATAGAAATATCCCCTAACGTATCCCACCTCTAAATTCAAATGGACTGTTCCACGCATTGGGTGCCGAGTCGCGAAAGACGCGCTAGTAATTAGATCGTACACACGAGAGCGTTGCAACGCGCGTTAGAAAAACCGAATGTGTACACTATAGTAGCGTTAACGCCACATTGGCCGTCAGTATAGCTATGGAAGTTGAAGAGGCAGCATGTGTTTGGATTTTGTACCGTAGATATAAAGCACGAAGACGAAGGCAAAGAAAATACTGGGTACATTCGATTTTAAATGACAGATTGACTCACGGTTCTTTTGTAACACTTTACCCGAATTTAAGAAAACACGAGCCCAAGTTTTTTAACTATTTAAGAATGTCGATTGCATCCTTTGACGAGTTATTAGAAATAGTTAAGGATGACCTGGCTCCTAGTGAGAACGCTGTAAGGGATAGCATTTCTCCAGAAGAAAAACTCGTAATCACATTGAGTAATGAAAACATTTTCTATATTATTTACCCTTACCCTTTATGTACCGCATTATGAATTAATAAACGAAAACTCACGTAAATTTTTATTTATGTTAATTCAATACTAACTAACAAATTAGTGTAAAATAATTACTCACCTTCTTAAAATTTAATTACTACTAGTTAATTGAAGTGGTACTTTAAAGTACCGCCAGTATTATAGGGTTACAAAAATCTTCAAACTTTGAAAATTAATCAGAATGTTTGAAAAATGATATAATTATTTATTATGAAACGCAGAACAATTTTAAATATAATGAAAATTTAACTTTGATTATATTAAAAAAACAATTTTTTTAAAATTTACACATAAAAAAAAATTACATATGCTGCATTTTGAATGAAGTTTTGATTGAACTTTTCTTTGTGCACAAAGCTTGCAGAGATCTCGATATGACACAAATGTTACACGAATTTTGTACTCTAACAGAGAGACTGATTCATGGTTTTTGGTATATATTATGTATTAATTTACACATGCTATTTCCAGCATAGCAAAAAAGTGCCTATGCTACCATTTTTTTTATTTTCTGTCTCTTTCATAGATCAATCGTAGCATATCCGACTTATCAACACCACCCATGTTTGCGTTATGTGTGCAGTTACATTCAAAAAATATCATCTGTAGATAGAAAGTGGAGAGAAAATTTAAAGAAATGTAAATTTATAATGTACTCAGGGAATGTATATTTGTGGTTCTATATCAGAAAAATAATAAAATACATAAATCATAAAATAAAAAATATACATTAGTATATTGGGCACGAAGTCGCGTATCTTTCATGTAACACCAAACTCCCTATTTTAATTCAAATATTTTAAAAAATTTAAAAATAATAACATTTGAAAATTTCGCATAAGTTCATTTTAAAAAATTCATGTATTTCATATATATCTTATTTATTCTGCACTTTGTAAAAAAATAGAAATATGCCTGTCAAAAAACAGTAGTAAACTGCCCAAGAGCGCGCGTTGCAACGCTCTCATGTGTACGGTCTAATTCAACACAAAGGAACTCGAGGCGAGCTGCAGTCGCGCGATCTGCGTGGAACTCTCCAAACGCGCCTTCTAGTAGAAGAAAGCGTTGCATGTGTACGCAATCATTTGATCAGTTGTATTTCTTCAACGCGCGATGCAACGCTCTCATGTGTACATAGCCTAAGCTTACTACTTCGATGTACCTACTAAGTCCCTGCGCATGCGCAGTTTCCCCGCATATTCTGGAATTGAATTGAGCATGCGCTCATATTATGGAATGGAGACGCCTGTAAATAAAGAACCACCTGTGAGTACTCTTATCCCTATATATATATATATATTCATCTTTGTAAAAACTTATGTCAATATTGAAGTTTTTAATTTTTATTTCTTATGACCCAATGTAATTAAATAAAGTGATGTCATTTATGTGTATCTGATCTCATGCTTCGTCTGCCTTATTTAGCACGTGGCTCGAATCAAAATCTACTACAGTGGACGCTCGTTAATTCGAACTCGAAGGATCTCAGAAAAAAGTTCGAATTATCCGATGTTAAGAGAAAATATATAACTTTAAATGTGTATCACCGAAGAAGAAACTCTCCTAGTATGTATAACCCCAGAAAATATATTATACTATGTTATCTAAAGTTAAACATATTAAAAAGCAATACAAACTTACCTTAATCATAAAATGAAGCAGAAGATATGAAGTATGAAGTAAATTTTTATTAAAAATATGAATTACACTTTGGGGAAAAACTGTAAAATGGATGTTTGGTTCAATTTATGATGCCTACATTGTTCAGCCAGCTTTTCGATTTGAAGTAAACATTTCAATTCATTTTCAGAGGAAGGTTCCATCTGAATAAATGCTTTCAGAGTTTTAATAGAGTCCATTATGGCTTTGTACATTATGGCCGCATTAAAAATATCTTTCGGCAGGTAAGTAGAGAATAGCCCTGGCAGTTTCCTACCGTAATTAGTGCATACGTCTTCGTTTACATCAGAGCTCTAGCCACATACAGTTTGATAAGAAATATTTTGCCTTGACTTAAATCGAGAAAGCCATCCATCACTGCATTTAAAATCTTCAATACCCATTCTACTTGCAAATTCATCAGCCTTCGTCAGCAATAGGGACCCATTTATCGGAAAATTTCGAGATATAACATCCTGGAACCACAGCAGTAGAGCTTTTTCTAGAACTTCTTGGGACGCATTTCCCATGCGTTTCCTTCCTCTAGCAAATTTTGATTTTTCCCATGAATCTAAAATTGACTCCTTGTTTTTCAAATTAGTTGACAAGGCATTTTTTTTTAATTCCATAGTCAGCTGCTAACGTTGTTTTACATTCGCCATTCTCGACTTTCTTTAAAATTTCTACCTTTGTCTCCAAAGTTAGGGTTTTGTACTTTCCACGTGTAGACATCCTGAATTTTTACACGTTCACACCACACAATGAGGAAGAAAATCTAGACCACATTAACTTGTCTGCACTGCAGTTATAACTGACGCAACTCCCTAGAATCTGTGGTAAAGACTAGTTTTTCTGAAATTCTAAGAAAATCGATCCAAATAAAGGAAAATTGCTTTTTCCGTTTAGCACTAATAAGAAGGACAATAGCTACTAACGTTTAGCGGACATGCAATAGTCTAGGAATGCAGGCATGTGCCTCTTTACACAGAAAAAAATTGACACACAAAATAATAAATACAGTGTGTATTTTCTCCATTAAACGAGGAAAAAGAATTTTTTTTTTGTCAAATTTTTAGTTCGAATTAACCGAAGTGATAAAAATTTAGTTCGAATTAACGAGATATTTTTAACATTAATTCCAATACAAGTTTTTTGGGGCCTTTGGATTAGTTCGAATTAACCGAAAGTTCGAATTAACCGAGTTCGAATTAACGAGCGTCCACTGTATTTCCAACTATCCGATACAAGATTGATAATTAGGATAATTATTTATAAGTTCAGGCGGCGTTGTATCAGTAGTAATCTGCAAACGAATTTGAGTTTCCGCATCTAAGGCGTTTCTATATTTAGTTTTTGTACTAACATATGTATGTTTTCCATAGATCGAGCTTCGAAATCATTGCTTCAGTTTTGTTATTAACTTTCAAAATATTTGTTGTTGTTAATTGCAATGAAACATTCATTTCATTCAAAATGGGAAAAAAATGTCAGTAAGATATACCATACTTTGCATCCAATTTTTGTCGTTTAGTTCATCCGCAAGTTCATGTTTATGTTCAATTAAAAAATTCTTATTTCATCTTTCAGTTCGTAGAATCGATTTAGAACTTTTCCACGAGATAGCCATCGTACCTCTGTGTGCAAAAGTAATGTCTTATGCTCACTAGATAATTCCTCACAAAGTAGTTTAAATTACCGGGAATTTAAATCTCTTGATTTGATGTAATTGACAATCTTAACTACATTATCAAGAACTTTCAAATCATTGGGCATTCGTTTAATTGCAAAGCATGACGATGAAGGCAACAATGAGAATGTTGTATGTGACTAGTTATTGCTTTTATTCGCGATATTGCACCTTTATTTACCCCGGGCAACGATTTCGCATCATCGGTGCAAATATGGAAACATGAATCCCAAGATAATTTATGCTTTTTCATGTAGGCGTTGATCGTTTCAAAAATTTGTTCACCTGTAGTCTTATCTGGAAGAGGTGTACACATGAGTAAATCCTCGTAAACAGTTCAGTCGTCAGTCCAATAAAATCCGTAGTTTAAATAAGAGTAATCGTATTAGCGTTTTTTATGAATATTTTCTGTCGATGGAACTTCCTTGTCGGTGTTACGTACTTTCTTTAAAGATAGCAGTCCAGAAGTAGAATATTCAGAAATGGTTTTATTTGAAACATTATTTCCAGTTTCCGGAATTTCATTATAATTATCTTTTAATTTTACGTCTTCCACCATTTATCCACTATATTTTTGAAAACAAATTCCTATAAAATAATTAATAAATAATAATTCATAAATTATAAAGAAAATTATTCTCTTTACAGAAAATGTTTTTGTCGAAATTGTACTTGAGCCAAATTTTATGTAATTGTAATTTGCAACAAAAGACAAAATTCTACTATAAATCAAACGGTTAATTTTTCCATTCAGAGTTTCGGTTTCCGTTTCGAATTTAAAAAAAAATAACGATTTCGTTGAGGTTTTTCTCCGAATTTTGATAAAGCACAATTTTTTTTATTACCCTTTCATATTATATATATATATATATATATATATAAACACCTGAATGGCCGTAAGCTAAAGGTTAACAGAGCATGAAATTGTCGATATCTATCGCCAGGAAAAACTGAAACTATTTAATTAAACTAAAAATATTTAATTTAACTGAAATATATTTAATTAATATTAAAAAATTGAACTGAAAATATTTAATTAAAGAAAAATATTTCTAATGTAATTCATTTAGAGATCTGTTTTCAGATAAAGGAAACGGAATTCAGAAATAAACATTTTCAAATCTGTGATTAGATAAATGCCGGAAGAAAATTCCCCTTAGTTGAACTTGGGGTTTGAAAATGACGTAGGATCGGAGGCCATAGGATCGCAAGGTTGTTTAGTGACTCAAGTTCGAATCCTTCCCCGCTAAAGTCCTTATTCAAATAACCTTGGAAATGTGAATGACAGAGATGAAGTCGTTTCAGTTGTACCTAATAGAAACTGAACGACTGTTGAACGAGGAATGGGGCCTCTTTCTCTTTTGACAATGAAGAAGGTTCATTTGCAGGGCCGAGACCAGTCAAAGACGACGAGGGCTTTCTAAATCTTTCTCCTGAAAAATAACTGGGTTATAAATGGAGTTAAAAGAACTAACAATCTTCAAGTCACAAGTGGTGGGATCTCTTTAAGAGAAATTTAGCGATGAGGAATTTTCCTTGCTAACGAAGAAAAGACTTTTTGCAAGGAAAGTGTGAATAAAACTGTTATGATAAACTCTTCATTCATCTCATTTATACTTTTTTGTATTTAAGCCATAAGGGAGCTGAGGGGTAGGTGGAATCAACCCTTAGTCCCTCCCTGTATTTTGGACGCTGTGTTATTGTTTGTCCAAATATTAATGAATCCCGATATTAATGCTTCCTAATTCCCACAATTTTTACTGTGGATATTAAAAAGCTGTGTGTTTCTGTTTTACGTTTTGCAAAGGTTCCTGTAAGTTTGAACGCTTTTAGGAGCAAACCGTTGTTCTTTTAATTACACTGTTTTTTATTTTAAATGATAAGTTTTTTTTAAAAACTGCAACTAATTAACACGCACTTATGCTCAGCTGCTGCTTTTTTAATTTTTTAAATTATTATTTTTTTATACATATAAAGTAGTCACGTTGTCCAAGAACGAGGCGAAAACACTAACTCCACATCCAGCTAAGCTGGTGTCATTTACCTCACAGCGCCATCTAGAGGTCAGATTTGTAACTGCAAAATTTCATCGAAATTGTCTTTTCGTCTATGGCAGAGGTGCGCGAAATTTTTCGACCGCTAATCACTTTCTTTACATTAAAAATCCCTCGACCCCCTGATAAACTTTATTTGGAAGTAGCCATTTCTATTTTTATTTCTTTAACTAGGATAGTATTCACAAATAAATAGGAAAAAAAAAAGCAAATTTTGACAAACTACTTTTAAAATCAATGAACTGTAGATTGTGGGTACATACTTGCATAGTAACAGTAAAAAAAAGTCTTGCTTACCGTCTATACTAGTTTTTTTGCCTAATATCATGTGACCACTTCATATCGAAATATTAATATGCATCTGTATTTCATAAAGGTAAAAATTAACAAAAATTAAAATTAAAATAGAGCATGATTTCAAAATCATAATCTTCCTATCAAAACATCGAAAATATTAAACTTCATTTATTTCAGTGGCGTAGCGTGGGGGGGGGGGGGCAGAGGGGGCTCACAGATGTGAGGGAGCGGCCGAGCTGGCTAATTCCGTCTGCAGTATAACGCCATGGTCATTAGATGACATAACTGTATTGTCATCGGGACTACATAGGAATTTCAAGGCAATTGGACAAGTGGAAGTGGTTCAAAATAGAGTTCTAAGGTTTGACCTAAACAAATGTACTTACATTTGTGAAATTGTAGTGAATTGTAGAGTAGTGTATGTATATGTATATATATATATATATATATCGAATTATCCGATGTTAAGAGAAAATATATAACTTTAAAAGTGTATCACTGAAGAAGAAAAATCTCCTAGTATGTATAACCCCAGAAAATATATTATATTATGTTATCTAAAATTAACATATTAAAAAGCAATACAGACTTGCCTTAATCATAAAATGAAGCAGAAGATATGCAGTAGAAAGTAAACTTTAATTAAAATACGAGTTGCACTTTGGGGAAAAACTGTAAAGTGGACGTTTGGTTTTGTTTGTGATGCCTACATTGTTCAGCCAACTTCTTGATTTGAGGTAAACATTTCAATTCATTTTCAGAGGAAGGTTCCATCTGAATAAATGCTTTCAGAGTTTTAATAGAGTCCATTATGTCTTTGTCCATTATGGCCGCATTAAAAATATCTTTCGGCAGGTAAGTAGAGAAAAGCCCTGGCAGTTTCCTACCGAAATTAGTGCATACGTCTTCGTTTACATCACAGCTTTGGCCACATACAGTTTGATAAGAAATATTGCGCCTTGACTTAAACCGAGAAAGCCATCCATCACTGCATTTAAAATCTTCAATACCCATTCGACTTGCCAATTCACCAGCCTTCGTCAGCACTAGGGGTCCATTTATCGGAAAATTTCGAGATCTAACATCCTGGAACCATAGCAGTAGAGTTTTATCTAGATATTCTTGGAATGCATTTCTCATGCGTTTCCTTCCTCTAGCAAATTTTGATTTTTCCCATGAATCTAAAATTGACTCCTTGCTTTTCAAATAAGTTGACAAGATTTTTTTTTTTAATTCCATAGTCAGCTGCTAACTTTGTTTTACATTCGCCATTCTCTACTCTCTTTAAAATTTCTACCTTTGTCTCCAAAATTAGGGTTTTGTACTTTCCACGCGTAGACATCCTGAATTTTTACACTTTCACATCACACAGAGGAAGAAAAACTAGATCACATTAACTTGTCTGCACTGCAGGCATAACTGACGCAGCTCCCTAGAATCTGTAGTAAAGACTGGTTTTTCTGAAATTCTAAGAAAATTGATACAAACGGAAAATCGCTTTGTCCGTTAAGCACTGATAAGGACAATAGCCACTAACGTTTAGCGGAAATGCAATAGTCTAGGAATGCGGGAATGTGCCTCTTTACATAGACAAAAAAAAATACAGGTGATTTTGACACACAAAATAATAAATACACTGTGTATTTCCTCCGTTAATTGAGGAAAAAGAAAATTTTTTTGTCAAATTTTTAGTTCGAATTAACCGAATTGATAAAAATTTAGTTCGAATTAATGAAATATTTTTAACATTAACTCCAATACAAGTTTTTTGGGGCCTTTGGATTAGTTCGAATTAACCGAGTTCGAATTAACGAGCGTCTACTGTATATATATATATATATATATACACTGCTGCCCATTAAAATTGCAGTACCATGAAAGAGGGATGATACAAACGTCAAATTCGTATGAAAGGAAGAAGATGCTTTTATATGCAAATGATTAGCATTTAAGCCCAATCGAACGATGCAGGAGGGAGAAACGGCATCTCAAACTCTGTATAAAAAGAAAGTTACGCAGCGGGTTTCTCATTCGGAAATCGCATTTGAATGTTGGTTGTTTGTGAGAAGATCGTGTTATGCCTGGTATAAGAAGGAGAAATGGCTACCAGCACATGTCGGAATTCGATAGCGGAGACGTCATCTTTCAACAAGATAACGCAAGACCGCATGTTGTCCGTCGTGTCCTGACCTACTTCGACACAGAGGGTGCTCGACTGTTGCCCTGGCCAGAACATTCTCCAGATCTCTCACCCACTGAAAACATCTAGTCATGGGTTTCTGAGAGACTGGGCCGCCACCGCTCTCCAGCCACTGTGATTGATGAAGCGTGGCATAGACTTGAAGCAGCATGGAATGACTTGCCCGTATCTGTCATCCAAGCGCAGTTTGACTCGATGCCTAACTGAGTTAGAGTCGTTTTAGCTTCCAAAGGCGGTAGCTGTGTGTACTAATTTCGGACCTTGTATACCCCCAAATTGCCTACAAATTTAATCATGTTCTCTTCCTACTTTGCTGTATACGTACAATAACTAAAGTTTTATTATTTCCTTTCCTTCAAGGTGTTGCAATTTTAATGGCCAGCAGTATATATATATATATATATATATATATATATATATATATATATATATATATATATATATATATATATATATATATATCGGAGCTTCGACCAGCTACGCTCAAGCCATCAAAGGAAGACGATGAATGAATCAAGTGCATGAATCACTCAGTCGTTGTTTACAACCCAAGGGGAGAATTTGCCGTTCTTCGCGTTTGAACAACCGATAGAAAATTTGTGTTAAGTATCGTTCTTTAAAATTCAATTAAAAATCGAAATTTTAAGACAGAGACTTGAAATGAAGTTTATATGAATGAGAAAGCTTTCATCTTCCAGATGATGTAAATATTTTCCTTGTAAGATAAAAACTCGAAGAGCATCGACCGTAGATCCTCAAAATTGCTTAAATTTCTCGAAAAAGTGGATTTAATATTTTGATGAAAATATTAGTCTGTTTTAAATTATTTTTAAGCAAATGAGGTCTTGTTTGAAGGAGAAATGTCTGTAGTCTTAGATTGTAAAAAGATCAAAATTCTACGATCATTTTTTGCCGAGATATCGAAATCTGAAGTTAAAAAAACATAAAATATCCCACAAAACATAAAATAAAAAATTTTCTAGAATAAAATTTAAAATTCGGGTTCGAGGTGCACTTTCCCATAGTCTGCACTACCCGTGTGCCAAATTTCATGGCTGTACGTTTCATAGGCAGCACACACGCACACATTGAGGCGGTACACTCGGAGAGTGTGACCGACAGACAGACCCGGACCTTGCTTTATTAATATATATATATATATATATATATATATATATATACCATTAAGTATTTGGACACCCATGCAAATGACGATATCTGCGGTCCTAATATACGTCACGCCCTCAACTGTTAAATATCGTGTAGGAAACAACATTGGCATTAATCGCATGCAAGATGCCCCGAAGTGCAGAGTTATCTGATTTCGAGAAAAGTGTAATCTTCGGGTGTCACAGAAATGGCCGATCCTTAAGGGTCGAGCTGAATCACCCAAAATCGACAGTGGCCTATGTGATTCATAAGTGGAAGGTAAGCGGAGATTGTCAGAATGTGTCCCGAGTCGACAGACCTACGAAACTCAGCGACAAAGACCGACGGATGCTGTCCAGAAAAATCTGGAAAAACCGCACCCAACCGATGGCCCACATACTCCTGGAGTTTCAACAGGCCTCCGGGAGTGTTGTTTAGATGAGTACCATTCGTAAGGAAGCACATCTACTTAGTTTTCATGGTCGTGCTGCCGCCCATAAGCCTTTGAACACAAAGTCCAACCGCGCTGCTCGGTTAATGAGGTGCAAATCACATTGAAAGTGGACCGTAAATCAGTAGAAACGTATTCTCTGGATTCTACTTAGATGAATGGAGATAATTTGATAACTTAACCCTAAGAATTGGTAAGAAAAATCGAAGAATTTGAGGATGTGCGGAAATGTGTAAAACAGAAACCAGCAACGAAAGAGTCGGCAAAAGAAAAGTTTGTAGAGGAGTACAGACACCAATCTTCACCCAAGCGAGAACATCCCAGATACCAAAATGACAATGCTGGATGGTTCAACAATAAGTAACTCTATGCTTGGACTGTAGAGTAAACAAAACATGTAATTCTTTGGAGAAGATTGGAGACATGATAGCTCCATGCAGACGATTTACAAGAATCTTGTAGAATGTACAAGAATTAGTGGAGCTAGTTGATACTCGTCCATTTCCAACGACAGCTTACAGCTTACCGAATTACATTGACAGAGGACCCCACACGGGACGTCCCTTTGACATATACTCAGGTTCTAACAATTAGCAAAACGAAAATCTCGTTCAAGAGATCCGAAATATATGTATATATATATTATACTTATAGAAAAGTTACATCTCAGAAATTATAAGAGAAAAAAATACACTGCTGGCCACCCAAATTGCAACACCAAGAAAGACAAGAGATATCACAACAAAATTTATTTTGTAGATAACATGTTGACCAAGTATCAAATGATTAAATTTATAGACTTCTGTGAAGTGTGGTTCCTGCCAAAATCAGTAGCCAGAGTAGCCGCCATTGTTGGAGATCACCGCTGCCACACGCCTCGGCATTGATTCAAAGAGACTTTGGATGAGTTCTTGGGGTACAGCAGACCAAGCAGCTTCCACACGTTGCCAAAGTTGATCTGCTGTGGCAGCTGGGGATGGAATCAAGGTCAATCGTACAGAGGCTGTTCACACATTTTTTAGACGATGTATATTGTATTCACAAAACTAAATTACATAAAATTCTTGTGTTTTAAATGTTCTATTTGACATCCCTTATTCTGAACTATCTTTCGATACCGCAGTTTCCAGGATAATAATGCCTTTTGAAGTGTCAGAAGAGGTATTCTATCCCATTCCTCCTGAACAGCTTTCCAGAGTCCTGTAAGGGTTTTGGGACGACGTTTGGATAATGCAGATTTTAAAAGTCCGAAAGCACAAAAATCCATAGGTGATACATCGGGAGATTTAGTAGGAATATCAGTGAAGGGTATGGCCTTGATAACAGTTTTTTGTTCCATTTCTTTTAGGAAATTTACAGTGGATTTTGATGTGTGACTGCTAGCTTTGTCCTGATGGAGTCTCACAGATTGATGGCACTGTGGGTAAAGCGATGGTATTTCATTCAGAAAAATTGGCGATAAAATATGTTCCTGATAGTATTTCGAGTTAATCTTGACATTTTTTTCCACTCTCTTTATTTTTAACTTGCCATTATAAGAAAAACCAGCAACAATCATGAATCCCTTAGAAAAACTTTCTTTCGATTCTTTGAACCGTGTACTTAAATTTTTTTTCCCCTTTTATGATAATAAATGGCTCTTTTTTTGTTGCAATCATTTAAATGCACCCATGATTCATCTATTGTGACAATTGTTTTCCATTTTTCTTTGGATGAGTGTTTCTCATACAGAATTCTGCAGCGTGTCCTGCGTTCAGCGATATGATTTGGAAGAAGACGATGCACATTGCGTTTTTTCGCTTTCTTAAGATTTAAATCAACGTTTATCATTTTGTTTACAGTGGACACCGAGCATTTTAATGATTTTACAACTGTCCTTTGACTAGGGGGATTTTCTTTTAACATTAAACAACGTACCTTTGCAATAGTCGAAGATGTCCGTTTTTTCCTTGGATACTTGTTTGGAATTTTTGTACCACTTGAGGCTCCAATTTGACATTTTTTCCTTTCTTGTTGACGATATTACCTATCGACGCTTTAGATATCACAAAACCATGACTCTCACATCGTTTTTGGATAACGGAGTATGCATATTTCTCTTCGGAAAGAGCATAAATGTAGCCTTCGAACCACTGCTTTGTTAAAAACGCCATTTTGAATAAAAACAAAACTTTCAAGCCGGAGACGATAATTTTGACTTTTAAAAACAAAGTACAATTGAATTATTTCTTTTGCATTAAACGATTTTTTATTACCGCTTACCAAAATCGTCTAAAAAATGTGCGAACAGCCTCTGTAGAGCAACCATGGACCACATGTTTTCTATCGGGGAAAGATCCGGAGAACGAGGCAGCCAGGAAAGCAATTCAATCTGGCGATTGACGAAGAACCGTTGGACAATACGTGCCACGTGTGGTCGCGCATTATCCTGTTGAAATATGGCTGTGGGCAAGCCCTGAAGGTAAGGAAGGACAACTGGCTCCAACACCTCGGAGATGTATCGCTGGCTCTTTAAAGTACCGGCAATGCGTACTAGAGGTGTGCGAGAGTGATATCCAATACCGCCCCATACCATAATACCCGTTGCAGGACCAGTGTGGCGGTGCATAACGCAGGTGTTCATCATCCTCTCTTCACGGTGTCTCCAGACTCGAATGCGACCATCGTGGTGTTGCGGACAGAAGCATGACTCGTCAGTAAAGATAATTTCATTCCATTCTGCCGTTCACATCCTTCTGTCATCGTACCATTGGCGGCGGAGACGTCTGTGGTTCTACGTCAAGGGTAGACAAAGCAATGGTCGTCTTGCGGACAGACCACTCTGCTGTAAACGGCGTCGAATGGTACGCGCAGACACTGGATGATGCGTTACAGACTGCATGTGCTGTGCTATGGTTCGTGATGTGACTGAGCGATCCGTCACTGCCATGCGCACAAATTGCCTGTCATCACGTGAAGTGGTGCGCTGAGGTGGATGCGATCGAACACGCCGGTCCGTCGTACCCTCCTGCATCCAACGATCGCATATCCGCATTACAGTTGTTTGGTTTCGTCCAACACGACTACCGATTTCCCTGAAAGATAATCTACAATCTTGGTAGACCACTATCCTTCCTCTGTCGAACTCGGATACTTGATCAAAAGATGATCGCTGTTTTCGACGAGGCATAATTGATCGTTTTTTTGAAAAAACCACAAGAAAAACACAATTGCCGAACTTGAAAATCGTCGAAATCTCCAAGCCTTAAATAGCGCTTTGAAGTGGCGCCACAGGCGCGCGTGATGTGCGTCTGCGCTGAAATTCTAATCATTTGCATATCTCACCTCCGCTAATGCACGTTGTAAATTTCATGTTATTTGCATGTTTCCTTCAGGGTGTTGCATTTACAGTGGCCAGCAGTGTATTTATACCCTTTCATCTATATATATATATATATATATATATATATATATAACAGTTCCGTAACTGACTGACTGACTGACATATAACGCACAGACCAAATCGCTGGACCTAAAGGGCTGAAATTTTGCATGGCGATTCTTCTTATAGTGTAGAGGTGCAATAAAGAAGATTTTTGAAAAAAATTTCTTAGATTTTTTTAAATTAAATTTTTAAGCTATTTTAGTAACTTTTTTTAATTTTGCATTTAAAATAATAATTTGAGGGTTATAAAATTTATATCACGAGTAAGATCATAAAAATTCCTTTAAAATGAAATCTTTTTCGAATCTTTCCCTCCATTTTCTTATTTTTGGTGAATTTTTAAAGATTAATTTTTACAATTTAATTTACTAAATGCTGATCACGTCATTTCTTTTTCTGGTACTTTAAATAAATATATCGTCCCGTGCATAACAACTAAATAGACAAAAAAAATATTTTTTTTCTTGCTAATGAGGCAGACGATTGGACATTATAAAAAAAAATATTAAAATACAATAAAATATATTATGTTCCTCAAACTGTACTATATTAAATGTACTATATTCTTTAGTATGTTCTATTAGATTTAATTTGAATATTTTCTTCTACATTATTTTGTCTATAAAAATATCCCTTACGATTTTTTTTATAAATATATTTTTTGTTTTTTTTACATCAATTGCATACATTGATCGTTGTATTTATTATAAATATATACATATTTATTTATTTTTTTGGCATTAATTGCATACATTGACCGTTGTATTTAATTTGAACTCCGTAGCGAAGTGCGGGTTTTCAGCTAGTCTATCATATAAATAAAACAATAAACTTATAAATAATTCCTTCACGATTAACTAGAGTAATCCAATAAATCGTCTCCTTCATGTTTTTCTTTTTTTTTTTAGAAATATCAGTAACTTATGTCTGACAGTACACAAGAAAAAACTTGCCTCTCTATGTAAACAGATCGTTTTCGATGCCGTAGAGATAGGAAATATTTTAAAATTAATATACGTAGCAAATATTTTTTGAAAGGATTTTTTCGACTAAAAACTTATCCGGGTGTAAAAAAAATTCTATGTTTAACATATCTTGTTACTTCTCTCTCGCACTTCTGTTAGAAGAATGTTATGTTTAGCTCAAAACTTGTTACTTAACAGTGATCGAGAGTACGATAAAATTTAGTTTCTGTCCATGATCAACAATTAAAGAAAGAAAGAAAATCACTTGGAATGACGCCATGGTATCATATCAGTGAAGTTTCCATGAAAGAGTGGAGTGGACTCTTATTCTAGACGGGCTACTTTTTGACTAATGTTCGCTACCGATTCAGTAGATTTCGGTTGATACTAAAATAAATATACTAGATAACGAACGCTGCTGACGGAACGAATCGTATGTGAGGTTAATATTTATTATTCGCACCAAAAGCTGGAAGCGTGTTCGTGATTCATTAAGCAATCGAATGCCAAACATACTGTGCGAATGTCAGCGAATTTTTCCACTTTGGATGGATACATATTGGGCTATTTTTGAAGTTAGTAGAACGCTAATGAGATAAATGCATCTTTTCTTTTAAAGTCATGAGGTATAGTTATTTATTTTATTTCATAATACTTAATTTTGCTACGAAGCTTACTGTAAATTTAAGTTTTATTTTATTGTGTAACATATTTTTCTTCTCTTTTCCTCTGAGTGAATCAGAAAAATCAATACCGTATTTTTCGGATCATGAGACGTATGTACCTTTAAACATTAAAAAAATCGACTTAAAATTGGGGTGCGTCTTATGGTGCGAAGGTAACGTTAAAATAAAAATGAATATTTTATTATATATTATACATATTTATTTTATGTATTATATATATATATTACATATGTATTTTATATATATGATTTATTATATTTATTATACATTTTTTAATCTTTATTAAGTAAGAAATTGAAAAATATCTTTATATACCTAACAAAATACAATATTTTCTTTTCTAGATATCCTCACATAAATTTTAGGTGTGTTTTATGGTCCAAAAAAAAAAAAAAACGGTAATCTATTTGATTTTAATGTGATTTGAATAAATTCGACTTATAATTGCAGTTTATATGAAATATTCTTATCCCATTCTGATAGTTAAATCCATAAGGATTGTAAATTTTTAGCAGTTTCTTTTCTCTGTATAATAATTTATTAACCCGTTTATTAAATGGGCAGCTAAATTTTGATTATTTTGCGTATGACTATTGTTCGTTTTTCGTTCTTTTGAGGGAGAATTAATGTTTTATGCAGTTGTTTTCCTGCGTAAATTCATATGATAGAATGTGTAAAGTATTAATTTGCGTATTTTTCCTCTCTGAACTTTTCAAGAAATGATAAAATGTTTCGTAGATAATTATTTTAAATACGTATAAGTGATGTAATCAGTTTTTCTTTTTTAGAAAATGTTAGATTTTATTATTAAGCTACCTTTTTTTTTTTAACGAAAAGTGCGCATCTTATAATTAATGTATTCAATTTGTTTTCAGTAACTGTAATTTGAAAATTATACTGTTTGACTAATTTTAGCGGCTGTGCTTTCTTTTAAAAGAAAGATCATTAAAAATATATTAAATTAATATTTTAATTAGTAAGTTTTGATAAGATATGCCATTGATTTCATGGCTTTAATATCTTTATTATTAGTTGCATGAGTTAAGCATTTTTTAGTGGTGCATTTCTGAATGTGATGTTCTGATAAAACTGCCTTTTACTTGAACATAACACTGATAAGATCAATACTATTAAAGATTTTTAAATTTATCTTTTGCTTATATATTTTAAATATTTTTCCTCTAATTTTAGCGGTTCATCCAATTCTCAAAAGAAATACAGTGAGATCTTATAAACCGTTATTCGATTTCTGCTAAATATCGATGCGGGAATAAACCAAGATTAGAATACTGCATAACACAGAGATTACAAAAGAGATTAAAAACATGCTAGAGTGAACATCTGAACTTTAAAATTAACGAATATAAGCACTAATAATGAAAGGAAAACGAGGCATTGTAAAAAATTTGTTGTCATTAGCTTTTGGCCACTTTTTAGTGTTCACAGCCTTTGATTCCTTAAGCAATCTACAGAGTACTATCAATGAAAAAGGTGGCGTTGGCATAGCGTCTCAGTCCGTCATTTATGCCTTCTTCACTGTGTCGTCGTTCTTCTTGCCCACTTACTTCATCAAGAGATTTGGCTGCAAAAAGACGCTGATTTTTTCTGTGTTCTGTATTTGTCCCTATGTCGCCGCGAACTTCTATCCTTCCTGGTGCACTTTAATACCTTCTGCAATTTTGAGTGGACTTGCGTTCGGACCTCTGTGGGCTGCAAGAAGTACGTACGTGAACGAAATCAGTTTCTCTTACAGCGAATTCACGGGAACATCAGTACACGTTGTCAACGCTTGGTTCTTTGGAATATATTCATTCTTCCACGAAAATGCAGAAATCTGGGGAAATGTGATAGCGTACGTTGTTCTGAAGAATCCTTATAACGGAACTGATGAGATCGTAGCAAATCTCACCTACTGCGGAGCAGAGTTTTGTGGCACGGCCTCCGAAACAGCAAATCCTAATTTGCAGCCACCATCAGCTGAACAACGATATACTCTGACTTCAATTTATTCACTTTTTGTCCTGGCGGCCGGTTTTGTTATAATGGTAGTTCTAGATCCTTTAGAAAAAGAATCTGACGAAAAATCGGAAGGAACATCGGCGAGTCTGTCTATGGACTTACTGATAGCTACTTTAAAGCAAATGAAAGATAAAAATCAGTTGTTGTTGTTGCTGTTGCCTTTCTACTGCGGCTTGGCAGATGGATTCTACAACAGCGATTTTACAAAAGTAAGTGGAAATGTATGAAGGGTTTATTTTAAGTTTTACACGAGATTGCGCATGTTTTATTGCTGTATGGAGTTACTTCAGAACACCATTCAGACGTTTCGTGTAATGCGCTTTAGTCGCTTAGTAAATTCAAATCCCCAAAGCAGTTCGGTTGAATACAAAGCTAAACAAATTTAGATATGAGTTATGGGAAAAAATTTAGACAAGCGTTTTTGTTTTTAAAAATAGTATATTGCCCACTTTTTTTTGTATATATATATATATATATGTATGTATGTATGTGTGTGTGTGTGTGTAGGTGTGTGTAGAAGAGAGTTCTCTAAAATGTCTTTAAAAAAGATATTTTAGAGAACTCTCCCTTATTGTAAGTAGACTTCTTTATTGTATTGGATGCTTTTACTAGTGGGCATAATTCAAAACCTTTGAAACAACTTCAAGCATTACTAACTTACCACCTGTAAAGGTCGCGTCTCACGCCTTCTGGGAGGAGACGTTTGGAACCAAGAAAGAAGAATTAGTGAGAAAGGAGGAAGCGATCGTTTTAAGAAGCGCGTGTGTAATATTCTGAATTCGTGATAAAATGTAAATAAAGTCAGTTGGCGTAGATCTATAAGGCTTGTTTTGCTTGCACATTTTCTTCGCTGTACCAAGAAAGCGATCGTGCGCGGGGATGAAATTGAATTTCAAACTTCATGCCAAAGTGGCCTAACTTTAAGGCAAGGTGGGGTAAAAGGAAGGATTCATCTTGACCCCACCTTTGAAAAGAACTCCTTGAGCACAAACAGGATAAAAGGTTTCATTGGATCTTTTCTTCCCTCTGTGGTTTGTGCCACTTAAAAATAAACAAATTTCAATCCATCAGACCATATAGCAGTTTTCCAGACGTCAATGCACCATGTCCTCCAGCTTTTGCTCAAGTTAATCGAACGATCTGAGCTTCAGTTAAAATTGTTTTTAGCCTCGAGAACTGACAGCTGATAGCAATTGTATGACGGTACATTATGTGTCTTGGGTTGTATACTTTAGGACCCACATGAATTGGCTGGCCGCACGCATACCTAATTTAAAACCTGTTTTCAATCACTAGGTGAGAAGTTCTCAAACTGTTATAAATCGTAATATTGGTTTTCGGCAATTTTTTCTCTTATTAGCTGCTGAATTTATTTTGAAAGGATGCTTATATACGTTCAGCACTTAATTTTCACATACACCACCGAGTTCTTTTATTTTTACCTTGACATTGTGTCCTTTAGAATAGTTAAAAATTGTCATTTCTTTTTGCAAATCATTTATAGCTTTCGTACACCTCATTGTTTTCAATGTTTTGTAATACTTACCTCTATGTTCCTAGCCACGGTCGCTTGTCCAGAGTCGTCGTCATCATACAGCATTTAACTGCCATTGTCCTTTTGGGAAGCAGGAACGAGACGCTTGGGACAATATTCTTGTGAATACGGTAGTTTTAACCAGAATCGACTTAAACAGTTGAACGGTTCTGTGAGGGATTGTCACCGGGCGAAAATTCCTTTTTTTCCCGCTCTAGATTAGTCTAGGTTAAATCCCTTCACAGGGGGTAATGCTGTCCGCCTATATGGTGCCCCCATAATAAAATGGACAGTAAACTGCGGCGTAGTATAGGCGAATATTTGACACAAAGTGCCTCCGCTTAAAAGAAAATAAATAAATAAAATCAACCTTTTTGAATAACAGAAAAAAATTGTTTTTTATATGACATCAAGAAAACATTTTTCGACCTTTCAATAAACTTGTCATTTTCCACCTGCAGTCGTTCTGATAAACGTATTTGGCCCTTAATTTTTTCCCTTGTTCCAGTCGTACGTCGCATGCGGATGGGGCATTTCGGCAGTCGGATTCGTGACCATGTGCTACGGTATCGTCAGCGCTGTGATGGACATATCGTCGGGATTCCTGGTGAAGTGCATGACCCGCATACCCGTGTTCCTGCTGGCCGCGGCGTCCCACTTCGGCATGTTCCTGACACTTCTGTTCTGCAAGCCGGACGCCAACAACTTCACCCTGTTCTTTTCCCTCTCCGGGGTGTACGGCATAGGTGCAAGCGTCTGGTGGTCTCAGATCACAGGTACTGGATTCCCTCGCGATTGACAAATTAAATTCATACAGTGTCGAGTTCGAAATTTTGACCTGCAAATCATAGCCCGACTATCTTTGAGAGTGTCTATCAGGTAGCACTATTTAACTGTATACTCTTAGGAAATTGATTTCTGGGAAGACAGAGGGTGGTTGACAGGGTTTAAGTTCGCCACATCATAAAGGTATAATAATCTTCCCACTTTTGATAGAATACTAAAATGAGCATCCGATTTTGGGCAAAAATGGACTATTCTATCTTAAAAATAGAGCTGAAGTTGCATGATACAATAGCTTCGAGTTACTGTTTATGTTTAGGCGTGAAATTTTCTCAGAAGTAAAGAAATCAACCTTGGAGAATGAAAAATTATCATTACATCACAAGGAGAAAATGTCAGTCTCTAAAGGAAAATCCTTTTTACTGATTTGTTTTCCGGTTTTCGAGGGAAAAGGTCAATGAAACAGAATAACAATTGTTGTGAAAGATCGTACGCACAGCTTAAAACAAAATTCTTTCGTAATCCAGGATGATCGGTAAAAAGGAAGAGATGACATCCGTAGAGGAATTAGAAACGGATTACGGGTCGTTTAGACGCTAGATGTTACATAGTAGGGGAGCATATGTAGTCCCGTGGCGGTATTAATGATGGGAACATGGGTGGATATTTTTTTTCATCAGAAACTACCTGTAGATGAATAATTTCCATGGTGTCACTCTTTGGTGTGTGGCGTATAGCAGTAATGACGTCATCAAGATGGCCGCCATGGAATTAAAAAAATCCACTTTATTTCGGATATTTATCGGCCGATTTTCTTTTGTAATACCTCATATTGAAGATAAATAAAATGTCTAGATGACAGATGCAGAATCAGGGGAGACGGAGTCGTCATAGAGCACAAAAGGGAGAAAGCGCGTCCTCTGAAGAAGATGGTTGGCTCGCGGTTGGAATCTGTGTTATGCTAGGTCAAAGTTACATTGGAGACCCTCCATGAAGGATAAAAAAACTTTTGCTCTTGTAATTAAATTAACATTATACATAAAGACAAAACACTTCATGTCGGCTGGCCAGCCATTGAAAAAACAAAGAAAAAACACCCCTGTAAATTATACATAGAAAGTGCATTCAAAACACATGGAAAAATGGTAACAAAATAATTACAAAACAACTTAAATTGGTGTCATACATAAATGAATGCACTATAAGAGTCAACCTTGTGACAAAGAGCATGGTTGCATAGTAAAATAAGTGTCATTACTATATAAGGAAGGTTACAAGACACGTCTGCATGAAAAACATAACCCTCAAAACAGTGTATAAAGCTGTACCATGCCTAGCACAAAAAGTAAAAAGGAAATGTTCTTACAAACTAAAAAAACAAGTGCAAAAATTACATTGGGATACACATGTTAAGATGAGTGCATACGCTAGAGCAGGGGTGGGCATTTAGTCGATCGCGACCGACCGGTGGACCACCAAGACATTTTGGGGTGACCACCTTTACTAAGACCTAAGACGCGCATACTAAAAGAAACATATTTTTGGAACACCGACACGATTTGCTTTAAACGCGGTTTTAAAAGAGTAAGTTTTTTTTTCTTGTAGTTATGTAGGTAAGTACATATTCCGCATTTATTATTAAGTTATAATAAATATTGTAGACCTTTTTTTTAGCTCACCACATCTACGTCACTGGGTGGACCGCAACACCTTGACAAAATTAGAATTAGGCCATACCTTGGAAAAGTCTGCCCACCCCTGCACTAGAACATTAAAAAAAACTTAACGAATCATAGAAAAATGCAACAGCATGTTATTCAAAAATGTTACACTGTATAGCAAAATTACATGATGATTTTGTTTGCAAAAAGGACAATTTAATGATTTATACACTTCACAAAATGGCAGGTGAGATATACAAAAATAAGAAAAAATATAAAAATTTCACTAATCTAAAGTTATAAAGGCATGAGTTATAAATGCATGAATTGTGATCTACACATGAGTACATTTACAACAGTTGTTGTTGAACGAAAGACAGTACAACTTGTGTTCGGTTCAAGATTGCCTATATTTTTTTTGGTTTCAAGTGGTAAATTTTAACTTAAAATATGGATGGTGTAATTAAATTCGACCGACCGTCTAAGCGAAATCGAGTGAAGGACATAGACTTTGAATTGTGTATATTGTGCCAACATCTATTGAATGAGGATTTGGTTAAAACCTCAAGTATTCAGCACAAACTGTTTGATGCAGTGAGAGTTCGAAACAAGTGTAAAGACAGTGATTATCAGCACCTCGAAGAATACGCTCGAAAATTTACAGTGGAAGGAATAACCCAGCTAAATGCCCGGTGGCATTTAACTTGTCACAAGAAATGCACGCACAAAGGTAACATTGATAGACTACAGGCCAGGTATAAAAAGCAACAAGCGGAAATTGAAATAGCTTCCCCAGGCTCGGTGTGCAATAAGGTCCACCCGTGTACAAGAGGCCAAAATCTTGGCACGAAACTGCATTAAAAATGCCTGCTTCTTTTTCGATAGACTTGAAGCTAGGAGACATCCATTATATACCGCTTCCATGAAAAAGGTAGGTCAGAGGATCTGATGCTGTCTAACGAAGTGAAAATAGCAATTGGAAGTTAAAACTGAGTGGATTCATTAATCCAGAAGATGTATATGCATATGATGTAGCATACCACAAAGAATGTTGCACAAAAAACATCATTGCGAAGTACTGATGAAGTTGAAACAACACCTAACTTGCCAGAATGTATTAGTCAAGTAGAATCCATAGATCGTTTGCTAGATTCTTTTTTTGGAAGGTAATGTTGTCACGATGGCAGATCCTGAGAGACACTATAGAGATATCTGTCACTGGAATGGTGTTAAACGGCAAGACATGTTGTCAAGAAAATCTCTTAAAATACTTATTGAGCATGAATTATTTTACATGAATGTAGTATTTAACGACCCTATCTCCAAAAATCAATCACAGCGTATTTCTTTGAAATTTGTCAATGATGTTTTGTTGTCGCGGGTGGAATCCAATTCTGATATGAATGCGAGTATGGAAGTTCTGTATCAAGCAGCTAAATTATTACGTAAAACCATACTGACAGAGGAGAAATGGAAGTTTACAAGTTCTATAACGAAGAAAAAAATCATAAATATCATACCGAAAGAAGTTCACTTTTTCAAATGGTATATTGGAGGAAACAAAAAAAAGGAAAGTTTGCAGATTGATAACAAACATTTGAACTAAAGGGGTGCTGCATTATCACAAACTCTTATGTATGAGTGCCAAACTGAAAGACAAACCGTTTATAGTAGCACGGCGTTAGTTAAACACAGACACTCACGGGACCTTCCTCTACAAGTTGCTGTTGGCCTAACGATACATAGTAAAACTCGCAGAAAATTCTTGGTTCAGCTCATGCATGGTTCGGGTTACTCGATTGATTATAATAAAGTTTTCTGCCTTGAGACGGCTATAGCCAATGAAGTTCTGAACCATATGGAAGACAATGACGGATTGTATGTCCCACCCGATATTGTGAAAGGGAGATTTATCTTTTGTACAGCAGATAATTTAGACTTCCTTGGAGACACGCCTGATGGACGAGGAACCCTTCACGCAACTGTGATGACTTCTTATCAAGAATATAACGAAGGTGAATTGCAATCTATAACCCTGTCTGATGCTGAAACACAGGTACCCAATCGTTCGCTACAGAAACGATCCAGATACATGACATACTTTATTCACTACAATGGTCAAAACTCTTAAAGCCTAACAGTTTTGCTTTTAAGAAATCTGATATATATATATATATATATATATATATATATATATATATATATATATATATATATATATAAATTCAGTGTTTAAAACTACATAATGTAGATGATTTAGCGTGGTGTCTGCGCAAAAACAAAATAATACGTGATACAGAAGAAATATCCGATAGTTCCGGAAATCGACCTTCAAGTTCTAATCATGAAAGTAGTTATAATCCAGCATCTGATCCAACTTGGACAGTCTTTAATGCAAAGCTGTTAAAAGACCAAAAACCAATCACTCACATATGTGCTCTACCATTCATACCAGCTACTCCAACAGATCGTTCCATACAATTGACTTTCTAGACGTACTTTGAAAAATTGACTATATATGTGTGTGGAATAGATTCAAAATGTGTTGTTCCATTAGATTTGTGTCTTTACCGTCCTGTGCAGCAACTTATCATGGCTCAACAGAATCTTCGAGATCGCTTTGTGCTACGACCTGGAGAATTACACATATGTATGGCCTTATTACGTGCTATTGGCACATTTATTGAGGCACATTTTTATTCGCACATTTTGGGGGACTCTTCCTCTCTTTTCTAAGAATCACACACAGGTCCCAACCGCGAGCCAACCATCTTCTTCACAGGACGCGCTCTCTCCCTTTTATGCTCTGTGATGACTCCGTCGTCCTTGATTCTCATCTGTCATCTAGACATTTTATATATCTTCAATATGAGGTATTACAAAAGAAAATCGGCCGATAAATAACCGAAATAAAGTGGAATTAAAATTTTTTTAAATTCCATGGTGGCCATCTTGATGACGTCATTAATACTATACGCCACACACCAAAGAATGACACCATGGAAATTATTCATCTACAGGTAGTTTCTGAGGAAAAAAATATCCACCCATGTTCCGTTCATTAATACCGCCACGGAGCTCATTTTTTCGACATATGCTCCCCTACTATTAAGTAGAGCGTCGTTAAACAGAGAGCCAACTGTATTATAATTATTAAATTGCCATAGAGAATTTGGCATTATTTCTTCGCGCACGAACCCACCTCATGTGCAACTATCGGGTTTCGAGTGTCCGAGAACGGAGAGCGCGTCATATTAATATTGGATCAAAGCTTAAGGCTGTTGAGTACTAATCCTACTGGATTCGCTCACCTCAATAACTATCCTATGGAGAAAATGTGTCCTAGAATTGTCAAATTGGATACAATTAAGATTTTTCTTAATTGTACTCCGTAATAGAGAAAGAAGCTTTACACCTTGGGGCATTTTTCGTTTTTTTAAATAAAATGCAAATATTTTAAAATTTAAATTATTCTTGAAAGAAATATCTGGTCTACTGTGTTTTAAACGCTCTTAAATGCCTTTGGTGGACGAAATTTTTAAAATGAATCCTGTTGCAAGGTGCAGAAAAGTTCAGGCTATCTGAAAACCCCATTTTTACTGGATTATAGGCATTTATGTAGCTGTAACTAGTATCCTATTAGATTTACTCACCTCAATGTTAACCTACGGAGAAAATGTGTCAGCTATGTACAGCTACATAAATGCTGATAATCCAATAACAACGGTATATTGAGATATCCTGAACTTTTCTGCGCCTTGCAACAAGATCATTTTATAAATTTCGTGCACCAGAGGAATTTATAACCGTTTAAAACACACTATACCAAAATTTTTCCCCGAATAATTTAAAAATTAAAAATATTATTTACTTGAAAAAAAAAAAAACGAAAAATGCCCCAAGGTGTAAAAATTCTTCTCCATTACGGGGTACATTAAAAAAAAAACTTTAAATCCAAGTCGGCAATCCTTAGACGCATTTTCTCTATAGGTTTACATTGAGGTGAGCGAATTCAATAGGGTTGGTACACAGCAGCCTTAACTAAGTCGTATCTCAAATATCACGCTGAGATTTAGAAAGGCTAAAGAAAAGTATATATTTTCATTGATAAATTTAAAGCAGATTTTATTTTCTAATGTATTTTTATTTTCTATGCGAACGTGCATAATTTTATCCATTACGGGCGCGTTAAAGTTGTATTGTTATACGTGTATTAGTCACTAGCTGAATACCCGTTCTTCACGACGAAATGCATTACTACTATCAATTATGTAATTTGGTTAATTTAATTTAAATTAACTTTAATAGTAAAGTGTTGTCATTCCCCGGAGGAGTTCACCCTATAATTTGAAGACAGTTGCCGGATCGTCGTGACCCGATGTATAAATGTCTCGTGAAATTACTGCATGAATGGAGAAGTGGCTTCTCGTATCTACATCTTGTTTAACATGAGATACTTACAATGATCATCATATACAGTAGTTTGTTCCGTAGAATCATCGTCACATAGATTAGAGAGAACGGGCACATAAAACAGTCCAAATTTGAGACCTCAGTCCCTCGATTCTCCGCGCTTTCTCAGTACGTCAACACATAGTCGAAATTCCGTCTATAAAGTCCTGTCCAATCGTCTTTCGTTCATTTATATCTTCCTCTCCGGAAGTTCTAGAAGCATCCCGAAAATTGTTAATAGCCTCCTATCTCGTAAAAGAACCCTTGTGGTTTTGCGTCGCACCTGCCCGCTTGCGATGTCTTGCGGTTCCTTTTGTCAACTCTGCTCCCCGAAGTCGTGCATCGCAACATTTCACGCTAATGGTCGTTTTCTCACGATTCTAAATGATCTGTCTATTTCACTTACCTATAGTCCTCTTTTTTAAAAGCTCTTTCCAATTACTGCTCTCGTCACCTGTGCGGGCTTCCATTGAGGCGTCAATGATCCTGTCTATCACACTTAAACTAGTCCCCTCTGTTTCAATTAAGGATAAGCCGTGCACGATCCTGACAACAGTGATCCGGCATTAAATATTGATCATGCATGCACACACACACACACACACATATATATATATATATTTATTTATTTATTTTAGGAGATTAAAGCCCCTATTTTAACCCCTTATAGGCTGAATTTATTTTTAAAAAATCTATTTGTGTGAGCACCCGAGGCATTAAAGGAACCGCAAGGCAAAATTTCAGCTTTCTAGCCCTTCTGCTTACAGAGATGCAGTGATCAGTCAGTGTTTTCGGAGGGATTTAAGTCCCTTTACACCTCTTAAATTTTGAATATCTAATAAAGATTTTTTAATGAGCACTAAAGGCCTTCGAAGAACCACCATGCCAATTTCAGCTCCTAGCCATGCTGGTTACAGAGATACAGTGATCAGTCTGTCAGTATTTTATTTTGGGGATTAAGTCTCGTTTTACCCACTTAAATATTGTTATTGTTATTAATTTTTTGTTATTAAAAAATGCTTTTCCCATAACTATGAAAGTAATAATAATACTGATGATAGTAATTATAATAGTAAGAAGTATCTAATAAAGAAATCTGCCTACTAAAAAATTAAATATTTCATTTTTTAAAAATATATTTCTCACTTTTGAGTGTATTTTTAAATTTTTAGGAAAATATATCGAGACAAAACATAGTCATCATTAAATTTTTTTTTGCTTGAATAATTTCTTATATCTATTTTAATAGTTACACGCATTTGCATTAGTAACTCACATTTCTGTCACAAAATAATACTGCTTTCTGAGAATTCCTTTGCTTGTAGATCAATCTTTCCTGAATGATAGAATCATTAAATATAATACAACATTTGTCCTTTTAAATTTATGATTTTTTTAAATAATTAGAAGCAAATGAAGACAAAATTTTTTTCATAGTTGTGTTGATTTTAGAAATCACAGAATTTACGTCTTTAACTCACAAAACTGTCACTGGATGGCGCTTTACGGAATAGAAGTTTTAAGTTATAGCACTCTGGTATATGAAATTAAATGTTACAATCAAGAAGCTTCATGGTTACAATTTAAAAGAAATAACCTGTTGAATTTGGGCCTTAAATGACTTACTCTTGGGACATTATTAGACCCTCACGCGAAACTGAAGCGCACGCAAGTGGAATACAACTATCTGGGAACAAAACTATTTTTGATGAAATTTCGTTTAATTTCCCGCAGATGTTCAAAAACGTCGCCAACGATAAATAATCAATTAGGGCGGTCATACCTTTAAAGGCCAAGAGACTCGACAAACGTATCCCTATTTTCAATCATAAGTAGTTACTAAAATAATTTATTCAGAAATAGGAAAATTTTACTGTGAGTTAAACACTCTTTCTTCATTATAAGTATGGCTCTCAGTTTTTTTTAGCTTGAAGAGAAATTTTTTAATTTTTTAAAATTTTAACCATTGTTTTTTTCATTGTTATGTCATTTCACACATGATATCACCAAAACAGTTCGTTAGAATACCATGAAATTTTATACACGGGCAGTATAGATAAGTATCATTAAATTGAACTACTATTATGTCATTCCTGCCATAAAAATTTTAATTACAGTAAAATTTATGAAATTTTTTTTTCGAAATTTTAATTTTTTTAAAACCTTTTTTTCTACGAAGAACTAAGAATTTTGATTTCAAAGTAGTTGATTTTAAAGATATATTACACAACACAATTTTAAAAATGAAAAAATGTGTATATTCATTAATATACGGACGCAAGTCGGCGCGCATTGCCATAACAATGAAAAAAACAATGGTTGAAATTAAAAAAAAATTAAAATATTTATCTTCAACGTAGAAAAAAATTGAGAGCCATATTTATAAAGAAGAAAAAGTATTTAACTCACAGTAAAATTTTCATATTTGTGAATAAATTATTTTAGTAACTACTATTGATTGAAAATAGGGATACGTTTGTCGTGTCTCTTGGCCTTTAAAAGGCATGTGTCCCCTTAATTATTTTTCTTTTCTTGTCTCTATGTCCCACTTCCCTTATTATTTCAAAAGCCCATTCATTTTCCATTGCATTGGAAGAATATGCTTAGAAAATAAAAGAAAATTGTATAAGAGAGTCATGCTAGTGAGGTGCAGAAGTGCTTGGAATGCAGAGTGAGCGATCTTATATTTGCTTTGACCGCATTACACTTCAAACAGCGAGCAAGGCAAGAAGCTGCGCTTTTTATTCAACGATCAGTACCATCGCTTTGCTTTTTTGAGTAATTTTGGTAAATTTTGATACTTCATTGCTTGCATAGTCTAAACAAGTATTTAAAAATCTGTAAGAGGGAATCGTTGAGTTTTTTCTATTGAAAAGAAAAATATTTCTTTCAATAGAAGAAGAAAAGCAGCAGTATTTGAGGCTCGTTCCAAATATTGGGTGCAAGCCTATTATGGACAATAACTGCAGAGGTCTAGCAAGATTTGGTGTACGGTAATCTTACTTTATTCTAATCTAATTTCTTTAACTAAATCGTGTCCAGTGCATCCAAGAAAGTCGCCAGTTCTCATCCAGTGATAGAACCGTGGCTTTGGCTGAATTTTAAAGGGTCTCTCGTGCTTCAAATTTCATTAAAATGTTCAATTGCTATAATCTTACCAATGAAGAAGTACATGAGTCAAAAACCTCATAATCCATATACAGTGGATGCTCGTTAATTCGAACTCGGTAAATTCGAACTTTCGGTTAATTCGAACTAATCCAAATGCCCCAAAAATCTTGTATTGGAGTTAACGTTAAAAATATCTCATTAATTGGAACTAAATTTTTATCACTTCGGTTAATTCGAACTAAAAATTTGACAAAAAAATTTCTTTTTCCTCGTTTAATGGAGAAAATACACACTGTATTTATTATTTTGTGTGTCGAAATTTCTTTTCTGTGTAAACAGGCATATGCCTGCATTCCTAGACTATTGCATGTCCGATAAACGTTAGTAGCTATTGTCCTTCTTATTAGTGCTATATAGAAAAAGCAATTTTCCTTTATTTGGATCGATTTTCTTAGAATTTCAGAAAAACTAGTCTTTACTATAGATTCTAGGGAGCTGCGTCAGTTATAACTGCAGTGCAGACAAGTTAATGGGGTCTAGTTTTTCTTCCTCATTATGTGGTGTGAACGTGTAAAAATTCAGGATGTCTACACGTGGAAAGTACAAAACCCTAACTTTGGAGAGAAAGGTAGAAATTTTAAAGAAAGTAGAGAATGGCGAATGTAAAACAAAGTTAGCAGCTGACTATGGAATTAAAAAAAATGCCTTGTCAACTAATTTGAAAAACAAGGAGTCAATTTTAGATTCATGGGAAAAATCAAAATTTGCTAGAGGAAGGAAACGCATGGGAAAGGCGTCGCAAGAAGTTTTAGAAAAAGCTCTACTGCTATGGTTCCAGGATGTTAGATCTCGAAATTTTCCGGTAAATGGACCCCTAGTGCTGACGAAGGCTGATGAATTGGCAATTCGAATGGGTATTGAAGATTTTGAATGCAGTGATGGATGGCTTTCTCGATTTAAGTCAAGGCACAATATTTCTTATCAAACTGTATGTGGCCAAAGCTCTGATGTAATCGATGACGTATGCACTAATTTCGGTAGGACACTGCCAGGGCTTTTCTCTACTTACCTGCCGAAAGATATTTTTAATACGGCCATAATGGACAAAGCCATAATGGACTCTATTAAAACTCTGAAATCATTTATTCAGACGGAACCTTCCTCTGAAAATGAATTGAAATGTTTACTTCAAATCGAGAATCTGGCTGAACAATGTAGGCATCATAAACAGAACCAAACATCCATTTTACAGTTTTTCCCCAAAGTGTAATTCATATTTTTACTAAAAGTTTACTTTATACTGCATATCTTCTGCTTCATTTTATGATTAAGGTAAGTCTGTATTGCTTTTTAATATGTTTAACTTCAGATAACATAGTAAAATATATTTTCTGGGGTTATACATACTAGGAGAGTTTCTTCTTCAGTGATACACATTTAAAGTTATATATTTTCCCTTAACATCGGATAATTCGAACTTTTTTCTGAGAACCTTTGAGTTCGAATTAACGAGCATCCACTGTATATATAAAACAGTTCCGTAACTGACTGACTCACTGATTAACATACAACGCACAGACCAAACCGCT
Organism: Dolomedes plantarius; assembly: GCA_907164885.2. Lineage (NCBI taxonomy): Eukaryota > Metazoa > Arthropoda > Arachnida > Araneae > Dolomedidae > Dolomedes > Dolomedes plantarius. The sequence continues at coordinate 137,387,820 of OU015492.1, forward strand.
GGACCTAAAGAGATGAAATTTTGCATGGCGATTCTTCTTATAGTGTAGGGGTGCACTAAGAAAGATTTTTGGAAAATTCTTAGATTTTTTTAAATTAAATTTTTAAGCTATTTTAGTAGCTTTTTTAAATTTTGCATTTAAAATAATAATCTGAGGGTTATAAAATTTATATCACGAGTAAGATCATAAAAATTTCTTTAAAATGAAATCTTTTTCGAATCTTTACCTCCATTTTCTGATTTTTTGTGCAGTTTTAAAAAGTACTTTTTACAATTTAATTTATTAAATGCTGACCACGTGATTTCATTTTCTGGTACTTTAAATAAATATATCGTCCCGTGCATAACAACTAAATAGACGAAATTTTTTTTCCTTCTTGCTAATGATGCAGACGATAGGACATTATAAAAAAGAATATTAAAATACAATGAAATATATTATGTTCCTCAAACTGTACTATATTCTTTAGTATGTTCTATTAGATTTAATTTGAATATTTTCTTCTACATTATTTTGTCCATAAAAATATCCCTTACGATTTTATATATATATATATATATATATATATATATATATATATATATATATATATATATATATAAATATATATATATATATATATATATATATTACATCAGTTGCATACATTGATCGCCGTATTTATTATAAACTAGCCGGGCTTCACCCGGCTATGCTCGGGCCATCCGTCCACCAGACAGACGGCTTTGAATTGATTGATTGAGAGGAAGAATTTTCATAAGAGGCACTATTAATTTGCAGTCACCCCCCCCCCCACACACACACACCCACACAAAACCACAAAAAGTAAAATTTGTTATTCGTATTAGCACCCACCACCACCAGGTATGATATGAGCATACCTGCATTACAAAAAAATAAATTTTCATGTGAAAATAAATCGGCTGGCTACTTTAGCCTATATTCCCACAATACAAAAATTCAAGTTTCCTGAAATTTGTGTTATTGGTGACATAATAATGCATTGTACATTGAAATTATATGAGTGCATATATTAGGCAGAATTGCACATGTCTTTGTTGCGAGATATTTTGTATTCGGTTTAGTCAAAAGATAAGCACAATTGAAATATTAAACAGGCTTCCGGAGCATATGGTATTGTGGAAAAACAAATAAACCTCTCAATAAACACCAGAATTTCCTAAATATAAATATTTATATCAAGAAAATGTGATTATGCACTTTTTAAATATTTTAGCGTGTAATCAATAAAATAAAGAAATGGTGAACTTCATACAAAAATATCTTAGTAGAATATTTATCTAAAACCAAAAACTAAAGTAATCAGCAAAGAAAGAAATACATGAAATATGAACAGTTTTGGAAAAAAATCGGTAAAATGAAAATAAAAATTTAAGAATTATTTGTTGTTTGGACAGTTCAAACATGATTCTATATATCTAAAATCAAAACTGAAAACCACGTATAAACAAAAACTGAAGATAGATATAGAAGTATGAAATGAGAACAAAAAGAATCTTATGTCACATGTTCACGTTTAATGATTCAACAACCTCTCAAGAAAGGATATACGGGCCTACGGGCTTAGTCTCAGGCGAAAAGAATTCACTATCGAAAAACGTCAGAAATGACGTCACGATGAGGGCGTTCTCGCAAGCCAGAAGAAAATCGGTAGTCTCAGGCCATTTCTCGGGAGCTAAACTCGCTTCGTATTTCTCACTTAGCGGGTAAAACTTTCCACCAAACTTGAATCGGTAAGAATGTACTTCGCTTTCGAGTTTAAGATGGCCGCCGATTTCGTGTTGATTGTGTTCAAATGAAAGTACGTTCACCACTTTAGGTCCAGCGGTTTGGTCTGTGCGTTATCTGTCAGTTAGTCACGGAACTGTTTTATATCTATGTATATAAAAGAGCTCGTCTGTTTGTTTGTCCGCTATAGAATCCTAGACTGTTTCACCGACCAGGACCAAATTCGGCTCAGTTAATGTTTAGGACCTGTTGCCTCGTAGTTGAGACAACGTAAGAACTTACTAATTTAACGGTATTTAACTAAAGAAAAACTAATAATACAACTTATCAACAGCAAACCATTTTATTTTTCATCTCAACTGCATTCTAAAGATAAACTATGTATATAACTGTTGCCACACAATTATTTTTAACAATAATTAGAAAAGTAACATATAAAAATTATAAAAATATTTGAGAGTCAATTTTAACTCAACTATTTACATTTTATGCCATTACAGACCAGAGAAAGGCAACGCAGCAAAAATGAAATTGGGGCTCAGTTAGTTTTTTAAAATTAATTTTTTAATGATTTTTGTCAATTTATTGGCCAACAATGTGCGAAAACAAAATAAAATTGCCGTAGCAGTTGCTATTCTTCATTATACATAAACGTCAATTCCAGTGTCACGCACGTTAGCGTAATATATCAAGAGATAAATGAAAAATATACCCATGCGGTGAAGTCAAGCTTTATCTCTTTTGAAGTTTGACGTCACCGTATAGGTATATTTTTCATTTCTCAGTGATTCATTTTTTAGTGAGAATCACGCTGTGAATGAATCACGCTGTGTTTACGTTTTGTTCGGTGGAGTATGCATTTAGAATTTAAATATCTCTAAAACTATTAAAGTAACAGATTATGTGTTCGCAGAAAAAATTATCAGTTTTTAAAGCTCTTTCGAAATAAGGAACATTTATGTACTTTCATGAAAAAAAAATACATCGATTTCGACATTTTCAAATATGGCCGATTTTGAGGCGGTACAACTGGAGCTTGTGACCGACAGACATAACCCGACCTTGCTTTATTAATATATATATATATATATATATATATATATATATATATATATATATATATATATATATATATTTATTTATATTTATTTTTTTTTTGAATTAATTGCATACACTGACCGTTGTATTTAATTTGAATGTACTCCGTAGCAAAGTGCGGGTTTTCAGATAGTATATCATACACAGAATATATTTAAATTTACATTTCTTTCGGTAAACTTTATTTTGCTGAAACAAACCTCAGATTTCTGAATAATGACTTTTTTTTCATTTTTAGCATTTTACGGAGTTATTTTCAAGGAGAACGAAGAAGCGGCTTTTTCCAACTTCTATTTTTGGAGCTCTTTAGGATTCTCCATAGCATATGCCTATAGCGACGTCTTATGTACCAGCACAAAAATTTACATTCTCCTGATAATACTTTTCGTATCTATTGTGCTCTATGTCATTGTGGACGTAAAATTCACTTGCAGAACTGTCAAAATTGATTTACAGATGGATGATTATAATTTAAATAGTGCGAGTCACAGAAAAGTCTCGCCTTTAAAAGAGAATATTCCCTCTGAAAAGTAGTGCAACAGATTTTTTCTTTCAGCTTTATGTTGCTTGCAATCGTATCACATTAGAGAAAGCAAATACTATTGAAAGTGAGAAAGAAAAACATTTGTTGTTGTAACTTTTTGTGACTATAAACGTTTTGTCTAGCCTCCGGTAAAATAAAAAGAAGGTGACACTTAGCGAAATTTATAAATTTTTAATGCCAAAAGATCTTGTACCTTTCAAATTTAATTTAATTTTGAATTTCAATTGTATCTTACATGGGAAACAAACGCAATAACGCACAATTACCTCGTTTCCGACATGATATTTCGCAGATGCAAAATAATTTGTTCTTACTGAGTATCCCCATAGCAAGTTCTAAGTTATCAGTCCGCAGCAAAATTATTCATGCTTTCTGAAGACTAATTGCGATATATTTAGAGAAGTTTTTGCTCATTACATCGCTGTGAAATTACTTTGAAGATGCGTTTTAAAGACAAATATTGAATTGCGATATATTTAGGAAACCGACACCTTTAGGGATGTAGCTAAAGTCACTGCAAAATGACACTGATGATACTTTCTGAAGACTAATCTTTAAATGGGATAAGTTCCCCGAAATCCTTTATAAATTACAGAAGTTTGGGAATCTTTTGGTAGCTCGACGTACCGAACACTGATAAAAAGATAAAAAGGTGTTCAGTGCTTTAAAGATTCATGGTTTTATTTGTAAATGCCTTAAAAACAGCTCACAAGATTTACATTACTGCCGATTTCTTCTATGTCCGAGAACGTCTGAGAAAATTCATTATGAATACCTCGGCACATACATGTTGCGTTCCCTAGGCTGCTGATAATGTGCCTTTTTTACGACTTCATCCCCAGAGTATGCCTGAAATCGCAATAGAGAACACAGTGTTACGCCTTTTTGACTACCTTGGTTTCTCAAGAGGGCAGTTCAATGACTACCTCCAAATGTACCAATTTACGGCACAAAATAAAATAGTCTTAATCATTAGTCTAACCGATTTCTTGTTTTTCTTTTACTCGTTGAGAACTCGAGATCGTATGAGAACTTCACATAATATTGACAAAAATAGACTCGACACAAAGTAGACGACACTGCAGTTTTAAACCGACAATTTTCATTTATGGAGACGATTTGTGGGAACCACAACTCATACCATATCTGCACCACTCTGTTACTCACATCTCCACAGTTGACAACACTAGGTGTTGCGAACTGTGGGGATTTTTAACCATCAAAGACCTGCAGACGATTAACCACGAAAGTGTTACGGTCCGAGAATGGTTAAGAATATTTCGATGCGAGCAACGCTTATGCTAACGGACGAATCCATCAGCGACAGCGTGACAGATTCCGTTGGAGCTAAGAAGAGAACCTGCTCACATTGACAGCGTCGAGCACATCTGATTGGCTGACGGCCGTTGTTTTTAACTCGGTATAAACAGGTTCTCTTCTCAGCGCCAACGGAATTTTTAACGCTGACGGATTCTATGTGAACAGGACCTTGGCAAGGCTAAAAGTTGTTTTCTCCCTCTTTGTGGTACAAGAGTTTTGATGAATGGTAGTACCAAATGGTAGTACCCACTAAAATTTTGGTATTCCCCAATTGAGATGAGGCTAATATTTTCAGTTGGTATAGTATTCAGACTATGAGAAGCAAATTAACTGGTGAAGCAACTAAAGAACAAGCGATAAAGTAAAAATTCATGATGTACAAGCTCTCGAATAAAAAGGATAGGAAATATCACAGTATTGATTAAAAGTTTTATTACAATCGTTTAGTGAATTTCTGCAGAATGAATGGAATGCGATCTAGGTCTTTCGTTTAGATCTTTGTTCTTAGATTCATTATTTGTCCATATGTGCCTCCTAGAAGAATGGGAATGCTGAAATGTAAATGAAATGTTTGTATAGCGAGGAAAAAAAATCAAAATTTCTATGATTTTTTACTTACACACCTACATATACAGAGGCTGTTCGCACATTTTTTAGACGATTTTGGTAAGCGGTAATAAAAAAATCGTTTGCTGCAAAAGAAATAATTGCAATTGTACTATGTTTTTAAAAGTCAAAATTATCGTCTGCGGCATGAAAGTTTTGTTTTTATTCAAAATGCCGTTTTTAACAAAGCAGTGGTTCGAAGGCTACATTTATGCTCTTTCCGAAGAGAAATATGCATACTCCGTTATCCATAAACGATGTGAGAGTCATGGTTTTGTGATATCTAAAGCGTCGATAGGTAATATCGTCAACAAGAAAGGAACAAAACGTCAAATTGGAGCCTCAAGTGGAACAAAAATTCCAAACAAGTATCCAAGGAAAAAACGGACATCTTCGACTATTGCAAAGGTACGTTGTTTAATGTTAAAAGAAAATCCCCCTAGTCAAAGGACAGTTGCAAAATCATTAAAATGCTCGGTGTCCACTGTAAACAAAATGATAAACGTTGATTTAAATCTTAAGAAAGCGAAAAAACGCAATGTGCATCGTCTTCTTCCAAGTCATATCGCTGAACGCAGGACACGCTGCAGAATTCTATATGAGAAACACTTATCCAATGAAAAATGGAAAACAATTGTCACAATAGATGAATCATGGGTGTATTTAAATGATTGCAACAAAATAAGAGCCATTTATTATCATAAAAGGGGAGAAAAAAAATTTAAGTACATGGTTCAAAGAATCGAAAGAAAGTTTTCCTAAGGGATTCATGATTGTTGCTGGTTTTTCTTATAATGGCAAGTTAAAAATAAAGAGAGTGGGAAAAAATGTCAAGATTAACTCCAAATACTATCAGGAACATATTTTATCGCCAATTTTTCTGAATGAAATACCATCGCTTTACCCACAGTGCCATCAATCTGTGAGACTCCATCAGGACAAAGCTAGCAGTCACACATCAAATTCCACTGTAAATTTCCTAAAAGAAATGGAACAAAAAACTGGTATCAAGGCAATACCCTTCACTAATAACCTTACTAAATCTCCCGATGTATCACCTATGGATTTTTGTGCTTTCGGACTTTTAAAATCTGCATTATCCAAACATCGTCCCAAAACCCTTACAGGACTCTGGAAAGCTGTTCAGGAGGAATGAAATAGAATACCTCTTCTGATACTTCAAAAAGCATTATTCTCCTGGAAATTGCGGTGTCGAAAGATAGTTCAGAATAAGGGATGTCAAATAGAACATTTAAAACACAAAAATTTTATGTAATTTAGTTTTGTGAATACAATATACATCGTCTAAAAAATGGGTGAACAGCCTCTGTATTTTGTATATTTATCCATATTTGCCTAGCTATCGAGAAAGAAAGAGGAAGATCTGTGTGTATATACACTCATGGACAAAAAAATTAGCGCACCAAGAAATAATTGCGGGATCGTAACGAAACTTGCAATGAAGGTACATGTCGGGGAGATATGCAAATGATTAGAAATGCAGCGTGATTGAGCATTACGTATAGCCGGTAGAGGGCGTTGAACATCGTACTCTGTGGAGTATAAAACAGGTAACCAAAGCTTGTTTGAGTGTGCTGAATCATTTACAAAGGAAGAGCTGAGATAGACATGCCATTACGCCGTGTTCGAAGACAATATAAGCAGTTGTCGCAGTTTGAGAGGGGGAGAATCGTCGGGATGATGGAAGCTGGGTGGTCAGCTAGGCGAGTAGCTCGTCAATTAGGCCGCTCTGATTGTGTTGTGAGGAGGTGTTGGGACCAGTGGACCCGAGAAATGTCATGTACACGAAGACCAGGCTCAGGACGCCCTCGACAGACCAGTCGTCGAGAAGACCGCCACATCGTAAGAAATGCACGCGTACAGCCAACTGCTTCATCGGCCGCCATCCAGGCACAGGTAGCACCTTCACTAGGGGCCTCTGTGTCTTCTCGAACCATACGAAGGCGCCTGGCTGAAGGACAGTTGGTATCGCGGCGCCCATTACGTGTGCTCCCCTTGACGCCCACCCATCGACGCCTCCGTTCGGAGTTTTGCCACGCACCAGAAAACTGGACTGCAGCGGAATGGAACCAGGTCGTCTTTAGCGACGAATCCAGATTCAATCTTGGCAATGATGACAATCGTGTTCGTGTGTGGAGAGCCCGTGGTGAACGCTTCAATCCTTCCTTTGCTGTACAGCGACACATCGCTCCCACAGCTGGTGTGATGGTATGGGGTGCCATTGCCTACAATACACGGTCACCCCTAGTATTGTTCCGTGGCACCATGACAGCCCAGCGGCATGTTCATGAAATCCTGCAACCACATGTGTTGCCACTCATGCAACGGCTCCCAGGAGCCATTTTTCAACAAGACAATGCTCGGCCTCATACGGCAAGGGTGTCACAAGACTGTCTCCGCACTGTTACTACCCTTCCTTGGCCTGCCCGATCCCCAGATTTGTCTCCAATCGAGCATATCTGGGATCATTTGGGACGACGAGTTGGGCATCCCACGAGTTTAAACGAACTAGAGGCAAGGTTACAGCAAATATGGAACGAAATGTCTCAAGACATCATACAGAACTTCTATGACTCAATGCCCGATCGTATCGCATCGTGCATTCGCGCTAGAGGGGGTCCAACGGAGTATTAACTCCTACGTTCTTTTGCCTTTTTCTCTGAAATAAATTATCCTTTTTCTATGATTTTCTTATCATTTACTTATATCAAAGTAGTCATTACGTATGTAAAATTTCGTTTCATTTTGACGACTCCTTCTTGGTGCGCTAATTTTATTGTCCATGAGTGTATATGAGAGAGATCCCCCCCTCTTCTCTCTCTCTCTCTCTCTCTCTCTCTATATATATATATATATATATATATATATATATATGATTAATTGATTGATTGATCATTTGATATCGGTACTACCGGGGAAGAGAAACTATTAATAAACTATATCATTTATAAACGTTTTCATCTTGATTTATTTGTTAAATTTACTATATCTATCTTAATTTTTTGTATACATATTTACGGGGTGACAATTATTGAGTAATATGAAATAAAGAATCAAATTTTAAAAAATTACTGAGTTCAACAATTTTATTCAAATTTGAAAAGTAACAACAGATAATCGGATTTAGTTTATGACATGTTTGTCATGACTTGTCATCAAGGACTATGATGTGGTGCAGACGAAGAGCAAAATTCTGCAATAATTTTTGCTTGAATAGCAGGCCTTGACGATGGATATACGCTCAGAAACGCTGCATTTCAACATTTTCAACGAAAAATGAACAACAACAATACGAGTGCGCATGCTCAAAAAAATCCCAACATGCCCTGCATTCAACCGCCAAGTTTTCACCGAATCTCGCCAATGGTTCAAAAGTTATCAAGTTTTTTTTTCCCTATAGCTCAATAATTGTCACACTATATATATAAATACCAATGTTAAGTGTACTATTTTTAGTAAATCTCGAAAGCTATAGTAAACAGAAGAACATCAAAATGGCATGTAAAGATCATCGGCATTGTTATTTAGAAAAATGGTGAATTTCGTAGTCGGGATATATTTTAAAGTGAAATAAGGTATGGCCTGAACTATAGATAAAGCACGAAAATAATTCCTGATAAATGAATTAGACAGAAGTAATTGATATGATATGTTCAACAACAATTACTGATATAATTTAACTACAACTAATAGCCCACTAGGGCAGGGGTTCTTAAACTGCAGTCCGAGGACCCCCTCTTGAACAACATTTCTTTTTGCGGGCCCCATCCCAACTCTAGGCATTTTAAGTCGTTTTTGAGACTTAATTCCTGGCTCAATAATCTCATAGGCACTACGTTATAATAAATATTGGTAAAAATGTATCGCTGGTTATTTTAATAAACGGTCTTGCGCATTTATAGAGACGAACATGTTTTTTAGGACATACACTGCTGGCCACTGTAAATGCAACACCCTGAAGGAAACATGCAAATAACATGAAATTTACAACATGCATTAGCGGAGGTGATATATGCAAATGATTAGAATTTCAGCGCTGACGCACATCACGCGCGCCTGTGGCGCCACTTCAAAGCGCTATTTAAGGCTTGGAGATTTTGACGATTTCAAGTTCGGCAATTGTGTTTTTCTTGTGGTTTTTTCAAAAAAAAGATCAATTATGCCTCGTCGAAAACAGCGATCATCTTTTGATCAAGTATCCGAGTTCGACAGAGGAAGGATAGTGGCCTACCGAGATTGTGGATTATTTTTCAGGGAAATCGGTAGTCGTGTTGGACGAAACCAAACAACTGTAATGCGGATATGTGATCGTTGGATGCAGGAGGGTACGACGGACCGGCGTGTTCGATCGCATCCACCTCAGCGCACCACATCACGTGATGACAAGCAAATTGTGCGCATGGCAGTGACGGATCGCTCAGTCACATCGCGAACCATAGCACAGCACATGCAGTCTGTAACGCATCATCCAGTGTCTGCGCGTACCATTTGACGCCGTTTGTCCGCAAGACGTCCATTGCTTTGTCTACCCTTGACGCAGAACCACAGACGTCTCCGCCGCCAATGGTGCGATGACAGAAGGATGTGGACGGCAGAATCGAATGAAATTGTCTTTACTGACGAGTCACGCTTCTGTCTGGAACACCACGATGGTCGCATTCGAGTCTGGAGACACCGTGGAGAGAGGATGCTGAACAGCTGCGTTATGCACCACCACACTGGTCCTGCACCGGGTATTATGGTATGGGGCGGTATTGGATATCACTCTCGCACACCTCTAGTACGCATTGCCGGTACTTGAAACAGCCAGCGCTACATCTCCGAGGTGTTGGAACCAGTTGTCCTTCCTTACCTTCAGGGATTGCCCACAGCCATATTTCAACAGGATAATGCGCGACCACACGTGGTACGCATTGTCCAATGGTTCTTCGTCAATCGTCAGATTGAATTGCTTCCCTGGCAGCCTCGCTCTCCGGATCTTTTGCCGATAGAAAACATGTGGTACATGGTTGCTCTACGATTGACCCAGATTCCATCCCTAGCTGCCACAGCAGATCAACTTTGGCAACGTGTGGAAGCTGCTTGGTCTGCTGTACCCCAAGAACTCATCCAAAGTCTCTTTGAATCAATGCCGAGGCGTGTGGCAGCGGTGATCTCCAACAATGGCGGCTACTCTGGCTACTGATTTTGGCAGGAACCACACTTCACAGAAGTCTATAAATTTAATCATTTGATACTTGGTCAACATGTTAGCTACAAAATAAATTTTGCTGTGATACGTCTTGTCTTTCTTGGTGTTGCAATTTGGGTGGCCAGCAGTGTAAAATAAAAAACATAAAATGAATAAAAACAATAGTAAAAAGAACTTTAAAAGATACAAATCATAATACATTAAACTCATACAAGCATTTATTGGTCAAATATTGGTCAAAATAGATCTATCTTATTATAATATGTTTTCTGTAAATGATTTTTACTTAATGGGATGGGTGCAGAGGTTCTCTTGAAACCAGAACCGTAATGCCAGGTTGTATGTTGGAAAGTTATATTCTGAGGTCCACTTTAACATTGAGTTTGTTTCTATACTTTGATTTCATATATATAACAGTACCAAAAAAGCCTGTATACATAAATATGATGCGCAGAACGGACTCAAATGTTGGATGGCTTCATTTGCAAGTGCAAGCTAATCAGATCTGAGAAATAATTAAAAGATTGTGAGTTCAGTTTTGTTGAGTTGTAGTTTCAAAGGCGTATCGCATGATAATTCCACGAGAATATCTTGTTCAAGTATAGATTGTTAATGTCAAAATAGTTTCGAAGACCCCCAGGGGTTCGCGGACCACAGTTTAAGAATCTATGCACTAGGGTATGATGGCTAAAATATCTTGGGTGCAAGTCATCGGAACTTCGTTAGGCTAGGATGTTTGTACCCGTACTGAATCTTCTTAGAGCTGTCCAGATCGGTTTTAGCCATAATATTGCGCAGCGCTCTAAATCGAGCAAAAGAGCACTATTTCTTAGACTCTTCTAAAGATATAATGTATAGTCTTGCAAATTCCAATACAAAAGCTCTAACACTGTTGTACTGCATTGTATTATATCGTAATCTATCAAAAATTAAAATGTCGTGACATCTACCCCCCCCCCCCTCCTTTTCGACATAGATATGCATTTCAAATGCAAAACATCGCATCATTGAATAAGACAACACATTTCATACATATCTTAAAATTATAGTTAAAAGTCAGAACCCCAATGGCTCTCGAATGACGCAGTGCATTTGAAAAACGATGACTTCTAAATAAATATAGTACAAAACTAATTCTCATACATTACCTTTGACGTTTGTCTCTTTTCTAGCGCTTGCATGTGGATGAGAACTGCTATGTTCTTGTGTCCGTTACTAAGTGCAATAGAACAAGCCGTTTGCCCATCCTAGAGATATAGATTATGAAGAGTTAAGACATAGAAAAATGAAAAGATTGACAAGGAATTATGCATGTGAGAGTCTCAGTTCACTTAAATGCTGCATTGTAGTTGCTTCGTAAATGTTTTTAAATTTATCAAATAATTATTAATATACAAAAATGCATTGCAAATAAGCAATATTTTCATCATTTCTGATAAGTGTGCAAAGGGATTTGTGTTCATTTTTCCGTGGCATAATAGGTTATATATACCAGTTCATCACTGGTTCATATCTCCTTTTCTTTACATTTAGACATTTAATTGTATACCGAGAGAAATATATTCCACCCCACCTCTATATTCTGTCGAAATTCCGTTCTTGCAAGTTTCGAATGTAAACCGTTGCTTTTAATCTATGCGTCCTTTAAAACTGTGTTAATTTTTCCTTCTTTCTATATGGCGTGTATATTGTACACCTTGTCATATTACAGCCCAGCTAAAAAGTACTTTTGAAATGTTGATTGAATGCTTTATTGTAAGTGTCCATAAAATTGTGGGCATCTTTACGTAATTTCAGGATGTGCAAGTAGTGGTCAAATAATAATGGCCAATTTTATTCCTTAGAATTCAAAATTTAAGAATGGTAGGTGGAAAACTCTGCGGGCTAATTTATATGCAGTTGAATAAAAAATTATGACAAATGATTTGAAAAATTGAAATTTTTTTTTTACTCGTACAGCTACAGATATTGGTGAGAAAACTGCGGGAACTTTAGTATGGTTATCCTATAACTTTATCTATCTATTAACGTATGCCCGTAGCACACTACGGGCATACGTTAAATGTTAAGTGTTTCAACTGCAAATGTAAACTAGAATACTTTTAGTCAACTTCAGAGGTTTCTTGGAACAAGAGAGTTCATCGCATCGGAGGATAAATTGGCTGTCATATCGTTTTGAAACAGCAACGAGATCCTATTTTGTTATCCAACTGTAGACATCAAATAAGAATGAAATGTTACTACTTGTACCAAACTATGTGTCTGACAGTTTCGTATCAACGAGTTCTAAGGCCTGCCGCACACTGAGAAAGCACGTGTCTGATACAAGCTGCATTAAAAACTAGTTATTTTTGCGCCGAGTGCTTACACCAATGTCTGAGTTCTTACACCAGTCAGACTTGATAATGTCTGATTGGTGTAAGCACTCGGGGCAAAAATAACTGGTGTTTTAAAGCAGCTTGTATCAAACAAGAGTGTTTCATACACGCGTTTTTTCAGTGTGCAGCAGGCGTAAGACTTCAGTTATGTCAATAAAATTAATTCAAATCGCAGATAGCCGGGATGAACAGGAAATTTTTGAATTTAGAATTTCTCTGACCAGTAATTTAGGTAGAGCCTGAATTGAGAAAAAAATTGTTTAAAATCGAATGTACTAATTGGGACGGATGCTTTCGGTTACCTTGTCTCTGATGGTTGGGTCGCAATTCTTGTGTCGAACAAGAGTTTTGCTGCAGTTATCGTGGCCGTGTTCAGCAGCGTACATGAGTGCTGTCGATCCATCCTTGTCTTGCAAGTTAGGGTTTGCTCCAACATCTAGCAGAACATCGACCATTTCGTGGAATCCACATGACGCCGCATTCATGAGGGGCGTTTGACCACTCTAATATGAAATATAAGAATAATTAATAGAAGTTGTATTTAGAAGAAAACAAGACTTTTTTACAAATAGCTGTAGTGGATAAATGTTTATTAATCCTATCGATTTCCGTTCAACTATTATGCAATACATGAATATTGCATAATAGTTGGAATTTGCATGAAAACTTATAAACCTTTCCACAGCAGATAATATTAATGGTTTAACAAACAGCTACAAGGCAAGAATAGGCTCACACGCTAACATACATTTTACTCGAGTATATAATTTTTTTCTGCTAAATATTTGCTATGAAAGTTTTCTTCATAATTTGTTAAACGTAGTGTCATATGGAAACTTAAAAGCGTTTGTAGTGTTGTCAAAAGCTTTTTAGAAACGAATTAGTTTTTGATTCAGGAAAACTTTCATTATGAAGGAGATAAATTATTAGGACCATTTTTTTCTTCAGACATCACAGCTTTTTCTTTTCATTTTTTAAAAATTTAACTCATTTTAGAAGTTGGGAAAAATTTTATATTTTTCTTTCATATCATATCGTAGGAAAAAAATTGTAAGAATTTTTAAATACTCTTAGCTTTAGCCAAGAATGTTTCATCAAATTTTAACCAGATCGTTTTGATCTCATTATGAATCTAACTGTAAGGAAACAAACTTTATGAATACATCTGTATATCCAACAATCACTTTCACAAACACCCTACCATTTGTTTTGCTTTTTCATCGTATGTAAAATATAATTGTCTGGAAAGACAAATCTGTTTGCTGGTCAATCTATTTTTAGGAGACAAAAATCCCTAATTTTGGACATTAAGAGGACCGGTTAAAGATAGGATGTCGATATTTTTAACTAATCTTTTTATCACAAAATGCATTGAAGTTTCCGATATCTTTGGGGGAAATTAGATCTAAACCATTACTTTTAAGGATTTTAAGTTGATATCTCCCAACTTGACGCACTTTCGGATGGCAGACCAATCGGATACAGTCTTGGGCTGAGAAATCGCGCAGATCATAAGTGGTGAGTTCCCGCTCTAGAATGAAAGGTGAAACAATAAAAATAAACTGTAGAACAAAAGTTAAGACAGGTAATAGTAAAAGATAATGAAAAGTTTAATTATAAAGAATTCAGATATAAAACAAATTAAAATTTGGTGATATTTATAGCCCTTTTTTATTAGATGATACTGCTATTAAATCCATTTAACTCGATTAGTACCTTCTACGTACTTTATTTATACAAAACTTTCAAACTTTCGAAATAATATGTTGTCCAAAATATTTTTCTGTTGGGAACTTCTTCCAATTCTATCGCCAATTTCGCGTTAACTCTCATATTGGGCTACATTACCATAGACTCGTAAATTCGTAACATTATATATGTATATATACCAAGTAATTATATATATATATATATATATATATATATATATATATATATATATATATATATATATATATATATATATATATATATATATATATATATATATATATATATATATATATATATATATATATAAACCAAATACCCCTTACCCACTCACTGATTACTGTATCTCTATAGAACCATAAGTCCGAGGATGCAGAAAATTTTCACTGTGGTTCCTCTTAGGCTGTAGGTGTTCACGAAGAAATCTTTTTGAAAAATTCAAATTTTAAGGTTGTGGAAAGGGGCTTAAATCCCCAAAGTAAAACACTGATTGACTGATCACTATATCTCTGGAACCATAAGGCCCAGGAAGCTATAACTTTGTATGGCGGTTCCTTTTAGGCTCTAAGTGCTCACAAAAAAAATTCTTTTTAAACCTTTAATGGGGTTAAAAAGGACAAAAGCCCCCCAAATTAAAAAAAAAAATTCTAAAACCCCTATTTAATGTCGAATGTCGCTCGTTAAATTACACGGTGAACTCCTCTGAGGAATTACAAAACTTCACTGCTAATGTTAATTTAAATTTAATTAACTAAATGACATAATGGATGGTACTCATGTATTCCGTAGTGAAGCACGGATATTTGATAATGAATAGATTATAGCGATCAAAAAAGTATCTAAAGTAGACCACCTATAAATAGTCCCATCTTTTAGTGCAGAATTTCCCTAACTATGTTCCGCGGAACACTGGTGTTCCACGGAAGGTTAATAGGTATTCCACGTAAAACCTGGAATTGTTTTATATCCTGCAATGGCTATAAGAAATTCAAACATGTGTAATCGATAAGTGCTCTAAAATGTCTAAAAAGTTGAATACTAAATAAATGAATGTTTTTTCTCATTTTTAAAATATTTTATTGATTAGGTATTATTACATACCCTACAAAATAAGCATAGTGTTCCGTTAAAACTTCAGGATTTACGAAGTGTTCCATCTGTTTTGGCGTATTAATGTTGTTGATGTAACCGAAGAAGAGAAAAGTAATAAACTTTTCCATTTGTTTCCCTATCCATTTTAACTTTAAGTTTGGAGTACATTTCTATAATTACATCTAGTGAGAGATCCCCGATACCCTGCGTAATTATGGTGTTACCTTCAGATCAGAAAGTCAGTCAGTTTTTCTTTCATAAACCGGTTTGAGTTGTCCAACTATCGAGTATTTGGGTCGAGTTGAAACAACGCAAGTATTTGGGGAAATAATGCCAAATTCTCTATGGCAATTTAATAATTATAATACAGTTGGCTCTCTGTTTAACGACGCTCTACTTAACGACGATCTCTATTTAAAGACGATATTTCCCAGTCCCCGCCCCTCCGACGTTATGGGAAATGTTATCTTTTCACAAATTCTGTTTAAGGACGATCTCTACTTAAGGACGATTTTTCACGGTCCTTTGAAAGTCGTTAAACAGAGAGCCAACTGTAATAAAAAAATCTTGATACAGTGTTGGAACGTTGCAAGCAGTGTTTGTCTGCCTGGCCCAGATAAATGGAAGACTGTCCAGTTTTAGCAATTTCCTTATGTGTCTAAAATCTTATTCCACGCTGCATTCTACGTGAAAATTTTTTCTTCGCATCCAGCCGTATAGTTTTGGATTAAAATATACACTATATTGTCACAGAAGATGCTATATTTATTTTAAACGGAAAAAAAAGTATTTTCTACGACAAAAATTAATGATTGAAGATAGCAAACAATCTGTCATTCAGATTCTTTAAAAGAATTTCCAAGATTCATCACAGAGAACGTAATTAGGGCTTATTAAATTTTATAAATAGGCAAAGAACTGTAACATGTAAACTGTGAGAACTGTAAACAGATAATCTTTTCTTGTAATAAATTATGAAATACAATGTTTTCTTTACTTCCAAGATTTAAATATTTTGCGGTTATATTAATGAAGGATCCAGAAGTTAATTTTAAAAACAATTAGTCTTTTTATGAAAATATGTTTGAAAATGCATTTTTATCAGTATAGCTACCAATTTTTAAGCATTTTAAACATCGTTAATTATTTTGATTCCTTTACTTTGTTAGTCTTCTTCAGAAGTTCGGTTGAGAATTTGTTCCTCAGAAGTTCTTCCACCAAGTCAAATCGGTTATTTGCAAAGGCAAAATGAAAAACGTTGTTGCCCTGTAAAAAAATTTCCAAATAAATCTATACTGTTATCTACACATAGTATGCAAATTTATATATAATATATACAAACGTTGTATAAAGTTTGAAACCAGACTCTTGAATATTTAAGTGATAAATTAGTTACTTTCACGGGCAATTATGAAGTAAGGTAAATATTTACCCCACCGGTATTGTCGATTTTGGGATTAAAGATGTAATTTTCTATGTTATAAGCTGAACTTTTTTTTCTGTTTTCCTAATGCGGAGGCACTTGTCGTGAGACATTCACCTTTTGTTATTCACCGCTATTTACTGGCTACTTTATTGTGGGAGCACCATTTAAGTGAGCCAGCATTGCTCCCTATGAGGGGATAACATGGTACTGACCAAGCCTTATTCGGGATTTGAACCCAAACCCACTACGTGGAAGCTCACGACGTAAATCACTATATTATATAGGCGGCTTTCCGATGAACCTAGAATATATATTAAAATATTCAGAATTACTTTTGAAAACAAGGACGGCTTTCTAGAGATAGATCATGAGATAATGAAAAGGTATGTACGATAGCATTATATCAAGACATATTTACAAAATTAATAAGTAGTAATTCAGACTGCTTAAGGTACAAAAGGACGTGGGCATGTGGGCGGCGATGAACTGAACTAACACGATTATTATTTTTTAAATGAAAATATTAAGTTTCTTTTTTTTCTATTCTACCAAATCTGTAATGAAATGACCGCCATGGCGACTGCATCTGTTCACTGATCTTAAATTTCCCATTTTTATCCTTCCTTTGATGGTAAAGAGTAATCAAAACTGAAAAAAATTTCATGAAATTTTCTAATTACCGTATTTTTCGAACCACAAGACATAAAAAATTTTTACATAAAAAAATCGACTTAAAATTGGGGTGCGTCTTATGGTCCGAAGGTAACATTAAAATAAAATGAATATTTTATTATACATATTATATGTATATTTATTATATATTATATATATTTATATATTTCATATATATTATTTATTATATATATATATATATATATATATATATATATATATATATATATATATATATATATTTTAAGTAAGAAATTGAAAATATCTTATACCTATCAAAATACAAAATATTCTTTTCTAAAAATCCTCCCATAAATTTGAGGAGCGTCTCATGGTCCCAATAATGCGGAATATATTTACTTCTGTGAACTGACTGCTTTCAGATTTTACCAAGGTTAGGGTGAGTAGAATTTACCAATATACAGTAGCCCTATTAGAAATGTCAATATGTTGTATAATTCGTCCTTGTTTTCTCATATTGTGACATCCAAACTTCGTAATCATAATAATATACGCTAAATATAACCAGGTTATTTTTTCCTTTATATGTATTTTGTACTTATTAGAGAACAAATGACAAGTAAGGATTCAACACGAATCACTTAAAGATAGCGTATGAAAAAAAAATAATCCAGATTTGTAGATTCCTATTCGAGTGAGCATGCCTGTTAATACTTTTAAAAGCTGCGCATCTCGTCAAGATTGCCTATTTCCGAAACGTGCAATCAGAAGACACAATTGCAAGTTGGAAATGTCAGTAAATATTTTGACATTTCAATGTAAACGTCACACCTGAAATTTTCAAGGACCAGTTAATTGAGTTATAATTCCAATTTCGTATTGCTATATTTTATGTTTGGATAATTTAGACAAAGGACTAAATGGACAATTTCGTAAATTATTAGGGGTCACATTCCTTACATTGTGCAGTCGCATCGCTCCCCATTCATGGGGTTATACGGGGTGCAAGTCCTTCAGATTTTCATTGCCACACCACAAAACACCAAGGAAATTGGGAATGTAAGGAAATTTAGGAATGTCACTGAGAAAAGAGAGGGCTCGTAGTAAGTCCTGTGCAGTCCTCAAGTTAAATAAAAGTTCTGCTCCCCGAGGCAGTAATAGGTCCTCTCAAAGGTAAATGGATAAAAATTAGAGGAAACACTTAGCTCCGTATATTCTTGACTAAGATCTTGTTAACATTGCTTCTGTGAGTTGCGTGGTGTACCTCTGAGATTGGTGAAAATACATGTGATTGGTTTGACATATCACGTGATCATTACTTTGAGCTCAGTGATTGGTTTGAAATTTTTATCGCTGACGAACCTTAAGCAACGTAAACAAGGCCTTATAGTCTAATGCTTGTGATGATGTGGAATGCGACAAAGTCGGCCTAGTTCTTGCTCAACGCCCTCTACAGTCACTTTAACATTCTTAGTCTCAGAACTTTTTCATCTGTATCCTATGCGAACTCCATTTACATCCACCATCGCTTGAACTAAGCTTGGTTATTTTGAACTGAAATTTACTGCACAACTTCTGAGAACAAAAATGAAAAATTATTACGGTGATTCAGATCCTGTGTCACTCACATTATTATCAACAGAATGAAGAAGTGTCCTCAGAAGGTTGTCGGAGAATTCTTCGAAGTATCGCATAAAGTATCTGACTTCTTGAATATCGGAATGTTTCGACGCAGCTGTTTCAAACCAAGACTTGTGCAACATTTGGGCTGCTTTCCGCTAAAAATGTAACGATGTCAGAGCATATAAAATGTGTTTCATTGGGCAAGAATAAAGTATAAGATCTTTTTACAATACATAATGGGAAAACAATTTGTTACTTTTTTAATGGCTGGGATTAAGTTGATTTATTTAGATACATTTTCAACTCTTTTATATACTTTTAGTTTAATTTCGTTAGTATACTGCAGAGAATCAATAAATAGTTTTTGTTACTATAGACACCAGAAATTCAAACACTTCAGTATCATAACGAAAGAATTTAACGAAATCTAGAGATAGGATTACATGCAACATTGATATCCAGTCTCAACGAGGACAATGCTAGTAAAATTTGATTTTCGGAAGAACCGATTTATATAGAAAGGTAATTTCAAAAACTGCTTGTTAAACAATTCAATCAATGAATCGTTTTGGTTGTCGATTTTTAATATCAACACCAAAATAATTTCCTCCCGTTTCATGGGCTCTAATAATATTTCTCGACCCTTTAGTTAGAACTGAAACTAAAGGTACAGTTTTCAAATGAAGAGTTGTTACAATTACACGCCCAGAAGCGAATCGTAACTGGCAGTATGCCTGGCACGAATGACATTCTATCTGCTTTAACAAATATAAAACCTGTCTTTGATAGTAAAAATCAGAGATTCCTGATAAGCTTCAGTTAATCGGTTTTTCAATTTACTATCAAATTTTTATCTCTTCTCAGTAGTATGCTACATTTTAAAATTAATGTACATTCCTGTCATGTAACACATTAATATATAGCACGTCAATCCAGTGAATGACTGCTTCAGGCATTCATGTGACTTGAACTTTCTGTGTGTTCAGGGAAATGAAATGAACCCCTCAGCAATGAACGTCTATATATATATATATATATATATATATATATATATATATATATATATATATATATATATATATATATATATATATATATATATATATATATATATATATATATATATATATATGTGTGTGTGTGTGTGTGTGTAAGTAAGTAAGTAAGTAATGATAACGGTGGCGAACAACTGGCCGGTGAACTCGTGATATTCCAGGCAGTCCTGTAGTCATGACACACGTGGAGGCAGGTACTTTTAAACGTATCCAGAGTAACGAGGAGTCAGCCACATTTTTTAATATGGTATTTATTTAGAGGTACTTTCTTGCTGGACATCTTAGAGTGCCTAAAACAGTTGGGCGGCACATAATTCTCCGAAGATACATTTTCATAAGGTACTTATTCCGGAGTTTGCCGGATCATCCCAAGACAAAGGAACGCAGTGCGTTAAAAGATACATCTTGATAGCCCAGCGGCAGAATACACAAAAGATCAAAAGGACGCTGATCTCTCGTCCAAAGAACGGGTGCATTAAACTTCTAATTGGCCAGTTCAAGACATCTTACCTCATACGTCATATGAGGTGATATTGCGTCAGACGCCTGGAACATTCTATGTTATATAAGATCTTCTATCTACACGTGGATTAGGGGAAAATATAATCGATTACTTAGTTTATCTCTAGATCAAACTTTGGATGAAAGGACGATACTTTATTGAAATAAAATGAAAGAATTTCTACTAGGCGTTTTATTTAATGAAAGTGAAAGGTTATTGTTTCATATATATGGGGATTATATTATCCCAGGGCTCCGGCTATGAGCAGTATGCCGCCGCTTACGTTACGCGACGACAGCGCTTCCAGAATTCCTAGAGATGAACTGGGAGAAAAGGTTTGGGGGGAGATAAGCTTTGGGGGCAACACAGGGCAGAGGCTCTCGTGCGCTAGTGTCAAGGGACGGTGCTCCTAAGCGAGAACGGGGAAAGAGACCCCGGAGATTGGGCCTAGCTGGTAGCTACGGGCCGCAGAGAAGCGATATTGAGCTCCCGTGCTGTAGAAGTCTCATTGACTTCAGGAAGACCAAGTTGGTTGAGTGCTTGGCAAATCTAGTTGAGAAAGTCTGAGTGACTTCAGAAGTCCAGGCGTTAGAGTTCTTGGCAATACTGTTATTACTGAAACGTCAACTATTATATGTTATATGTTATGAGTGTGAATTAGGGTGTCAAGTAAATAAATGTCTATTGTTATTGTTAGTGAGAGACTATTTATGAGTCATCATGAGTGTTGTATTAAATGTGGGGTGCTAGATTGGTTATAGCAGACGACTAGTTTAGCCCAATCTAAAGGAGACATCCCACATATTGGTGCCAGAAGCGTGATACGTGACGCCCAAGTGCGATAAGTGATCCCACAAAGTGAGAAGTGTGGTGAGTGACGCCCATTGAAGCGACTTTCTGTGAGTTAAAAGTTTTGTGAACGCGAGCGACAAACTTGTGAAAGCGTGAAGTGCCACGAACGGTACGAACAGTTAAGTGAGACATTTGTGACATTTGCGTAATTTAAAATTGTGAAACCGAGTTGAAATTGTGACCCGGATTGAATGGATAAAACGCAGAATCTTACGTAAGTGAAAAAATTTCTAAGATGGCGTATCTGGAGCAAGCGAGAATAATAGACCTGGTGACTTTAGTCGACGAACTGTGCCTAGAGGTCCCAGATAATCCAGAGATTTAGCAACTATTCACCTTGGTTAAAACATCGGATTGTGACGATGTTTACATTGAAAATCTTCTTAATTCGATTAAGGAAGAGAGGGAAGAACGAGAATTCGAGAAACAGAGGCAGGAGAAAATCGCAGCCGAGAGAGTTGAGTTCGAGCGTAAAATGGCAGTCGAAAGAATTGCGCTTGATCGCAAAATGGCAGCCGAGGAGATTGAGTTTCAACGAAAGATGGCTGAGATTGAGCGCGAACTAGAAATGTTAAGATTAGAACGACAGTTAGCGCCTAAAATGAACTCGGATAGTGTGTCTGTACTCAGTATGGACAAAGGTGGAGATAATTATGGGTGCTGCCAAGAGAGATATTTTCGTGCATCTGATGTTGTTTTCGCGGGAGTGAATCGACAAAGTGAGGAAGAAAAGCGCTCAGACGATCAGCGAGAATATTTCCAAGCCGAAAAGACGAGCTTATCAGTAAACACCCCGAGTTACGACACCCCAAAGTTCATCGAACTTCCAGAATCACCCCTCGCTGACCCCAGCGGGAATGGCGATGCCCTGCTGAAATGTGACACCGAGAGAACCGTGTCCGAATTTACGAGCGAGGGAGAAAGTTCTGCAGATACTCCTCCGAAAGTTGAGGGTGAAAATAGCGTTGAGACGCAGAAGAGGCTTGCACAGTTTCGACCACTGTGTATGACAGGTGTCATCGAACTTACAAAACCACCCCACGACGGAATAAGGGAAACGTGCGTGTCTGAGGGAGCGGAAAAGATTCCCTTAGGGACGATAAACCCTAAGGGAACCCTCCTTCTTCCAAACATAGCAAGACGATAGTTGCTATGTTTGGAAGAAGGAGGAGGAAAGAAAATTTTGTGGTTTTGAGGTAATGGAAGGAATTTCTTTGGACGTTTCAAGTGAAATTAATGCTAAGGAGAGGGGAGGAAGAGTGATTCGTAGTGAATGGGAACGCCGGAGTGTAAAGGCCACAGATTCCGAAATGCCAGCAAGTTTGAGTGACGGAATGGTTGTGAAATTTTGCTCTGAGTCTGCAAAATGCGTCCCAGACTCGAAAGTGTTGAACCGATATACTCAAGAGCACAAAATACTGACCATTATCATACTTCAAACGTCCGCTGATTTTGGCAATCCACCTGTAAAAGCGTGCTCAGCTTGTGATCGTGAAGTGTGTGAGAAGAAAGTGTCATCAGTTAAGTGTCGTAAAGGGCGATATGGTATTCAAGGGTTGTGTTTGGCCCTATTGGTAGCCCTAAGTGTCACCGATGTACGGAAGACGAAGTGTTTTGTTTGTGAGTGCATGTTTGATAGTGCTATGATTTAAGTGACAAGATACGCATTTAAACACAAGCTTGGTGTGACCGAGTGTTTCATTGGTGTTTTCAACGACTTAAGTGTTACAGTTAAAGATGAATTAAGCATCGTAATTTAAAGGTGGTGTACCTGTGTTTTTTGTTTAAATATTACAGTGAACTGTAGTCCACTGGCTCCGACTAGACTTTCAGAAAAGAGCCATGACCGACTGTGAACGACATATTACTTTCTTTTTATTTCATTGTTTTGTTTCGCCTGTGCTATTCTGTGTGCTAAAACTGATGATGACGAGGCATAACGCTGCCGAGGACGCCAGCATTGTCAAGACGGCCAAGCTATGGGGATTATATTATCCCAGAGCTCCGGCTATGAACAGTATGCCGCCGCGTACGTTACGCGACGACAGCGCTTCCAGAATTCCTAGAGATGAACTGGGAGAAAAGGTTTGGGGGGAGATAAGCTTTGGAGGCGACACAGGGCAGAGGCTCTCGTGCGCTAGTGTCAAGGGACGGTGCTCCTAAGCGAGAACGGGGAAAGAGACCCCGGAGATTGGGCCTAGCTGGTAGCTACGGGCCGCAGGGAAGCGATATTGAGCTCCCGTGCTGTAGAAGTCTCATTGACTTCAGGAAGACCAAGTTGGTTGAGTGCTTGGCAAATCTAGTTGAGAAAGTCTGAGTGACTTCAGAAGTCCAGGCGTTAGAGTTCTTGGCAATACTGTTATTACAGAAACGTCAACTATTATATGTTATATGTTATGAGTGTGAATTAGGGTGTCAAGTAAATAAATGTCTATTGTTATTGTTAGTGAGAGACTATTTATGAGTCATCATGAGTGTTGTATTTAATGTGGGGTGCTAGATTGGTTATAGCAGACGACTAGTTTAGCCCAATCTAAAGGAGACACCCCCCCCCGCACACACACACACACACACACACACATATATATATATATATATATATATATATATATATATATATTTATATATATATGTATATGTATATGTGTGTGTGTGTGTGTTTGTTTGTTTTAATTCATTTTCTGAGGGATTCAAGCAATATTTCTTGCTTCACTTACGTTGAAAACGGGGAATTTCTATTCTGATGTAAACATTACCACGTGTTTGTGGAATATCGAATAAACAGCGTCATATCGGTGTTTTACAATTTTCCTTATTATTTGATTCGTAAAGTTTTCTGGTATATCTTAGTTGAAGAATATTACATTATGTGTATTTTATTTGGATTTTCTTTCAATATCACTTAAGAATACAACTTGCTTTAAGTAATGGCATTGAGTCATTTATTAAGATGGTTTTTCTATTTTCTCCGTACGAAATTTCATTGAAATTAACAACATTCACGAGGTTTTTAGATATTAAAGATAAAACTTTCTGCCGTTTATCTTGGTTTAGAGTCATTTTATATACTTACTATCGTATCCGTATCAACGGGACGCAAACTCAGGAGGTGGTCGTTTACTGTTTCGCACGCAGAATTCAAATCTATGTCATCTGCACTGTAAAAAGGATGAATATGATTAGCATTAACAACTTACCGGAACATCTGGAATGCTAATGTTACAGCAGATTATTGTTTTGCAGAGCTCAAATAAAAAAATTCTTGTATTTTTGTATTCGCCCCTTCATGTCTGTGTTCTTTAAATCAGCCATCTCTCGCATATGTCATATGGCCAGAAAAAATCCCCAAATTGTGACAAAAACACAATTGAGCCTCGTATTTGATTAATAGACTAACGATATACACTTAATCTTTTTTTTACAAGGAGGATGTATTCCAGACTGTGTCGTGTAAAAAAAAATCGTGTAGAAAAAGACATAGAGTATAAGGTAAAATGATGGATATGCTCAACGACTTCGTTTTCCTTTATAAAATACATATAAAAAATACAAAGAATAATAAATAATTGAAAAAATTAGATAAATTATTTATTTATTTCATTATTCGTGCAAATTGTATGCATTAAACAAAAAAGAAAATCATATTCTTAACAATCTCCAAAAAAAAATTAAAAAATAATAATTTAAAATTAAAAAAAATAAAATAAAATAAAATAAAATTGGAGTTTCGTGAAATCAAAATCAATCAAATCTTTATTTTAAATTTTAAAAAATCACAAATTCAGGAACAAAAGTAAGCAAATATATATATATACAATTAGACACTTCATTATTCCTATTCGCTTCCCAGAACTAATAGCATCCTTTTGTGTTGCGAATCGCTTTCGTCAGATGAAATTTGTGTAGTAGCTTCATAAGTTTTCGCACTTTCAGGAAAAACTTCTGATGACTGAGGTTGGATACTTTTAGTCAATGTATAGTCAGAGTTTTTGGTGCAGGTGTCATGAAAAAAAAGCAAAAATATTGCCTTTTTTACAGTATAAAAAATAATGTAAAAACAGGATTAGAATATTTTTTTCGACCGTGTTATATCAAAATCGTATAAAAAAAGTCCGTGTAAAAAAAAAAGGATTAGGTGTATAGAAACATGCATGGCTATTAAATTTCACCTTTCTACAGATTGATCGCTGTCACTGTCTCCAACGTGGATAATATCGGTTGCTTCAACTTTTCTGCTTAGAACATCGTTCTGTGTAGGCTCGTAAGGTGTCCATGCGTCTGTGGCCGTATAATCAAATTTCTTGTGCTTAATCCTACAAAAAAGGAGAGTTGTGACTAAAATAGAAAGGTCCGTAATCAGTTTTCCATTGATATTCGTAAGTATTTGATGAATTTGCACTGATAAAAAAAATCGTCAGATATGATTAATACGTTATTGTCTAATTATCCATCATTATTGGTATTAATATAATGAGAATGGTATCAGTCCAATTTAGTTAACAAGGATGTATTAGAAACATTATCTAGTCGTATTATAAGTGATACTTGAAACATTCGGTTAACAAGTATATAGTGCTGTGACATTTCCCCTCCTCATGGCCCAGGAAATTTATTAACTTTGGCTTGAAACAGAGTAAGCCCAACGGCGAACTGCGAAGATGCAATATTTTTCCTCGAGCGAGGGGTGGCTTACAAAAGAATCGGCTGTTCGACTCTCAGGTGAGGAGCGACTTACAATAGCGAGACGCCACGATGTCTCGAGCGTAGACACTATAACATAAAAGCGTAACAAAAGTAGACCATCCTCCTGATGAGAGGCCGTAATGATCCACCGGTGCGATAACGATATGAAAAACAGGTATCGTTTTGCACACGGGCCAAAGCCAAGGGCCTATGAGAGCCCAGATGAAGGAGCGGGGTTGTTACAGATCCCGCCAAGGAAAAAAGTTTTAAAAGCGGATGCAGGAGATTTTTACAGGGACGAGACGAGAGAAGAGGAGAATCGGAGACTGTTTTTGCTGTTGGATCTGATCCAGATCCTAGGCCGATCCCGATCCTGTTTCCGAAGGGTGAAGACCTCTTTCTCGCTGAGAAGGGTCGTTTAGAGATCAAAGCTTGATCTTCTCTATTTTCGAAGCAGCTAGCTTCTTTGGTGAGAGGGTGGGACGAGCCGTCCATTACTCTGTGATAAATAGATCGAATTACACTTGGAGTTCGAGTTCGCCTCATTCCAGCCGGTTCCGACTAGTGGAATCCGTTCTCAGCAACTGAGACTTCTGCGATTAGTGCTTTATATCCTGAAGGCCTGATCGACGATCTGTAGCGATAGTGCATCCAGCCAGCCGAGAGGACTATCCTTAACGTGCGTCGCAGACTTCAACGGAAATTACTAGTGTATAATTGATGTTACAGAACACGACCTAATCATGAAATATTTTAATCCAGAATATTCCAAATAAATCAATATTAATGTAACAAAGTTCTTATTAGTAAGCTGTTTGATCACTATACATAACCGGTATAACGCTACCTAGCGTGTCGGCTTTGACACCAAGCACGGAATATGTTACAGTGCGTTCAACCCCAAAAGAGATTGCCTTTCCAAAAGCTTATTACCTCTTTATTTATGATAAACAATTTTATTTTAATTTCCTTTTACTGTTTGGATTAGTTTTCGAGGAAATTTAAAAATCTGATCCTGTGTGTACATATGCGACGTAATATTTCGTATCTTTTGGATTCCCAGAACCCCCAAACACAAGCATCCACAAAATAAATATGAATTACCAAATATAAATAACTCAATAACGCCCCCCTTACATGAAACTGTGCATCAAAGCAAATTACACGACCCTGTTGCATGAAATGAACTAGAAAGCTATAAGAGTATTTTCCTTTATATAGTCTTGCGAGGTCCTTCATTCTAAAATACTCACACACTAATGACATAAAACATGCTCCTGTAGATATTACACCCTAATTTCGTCAGTATCCAAAAAATAAAGTAGGACATATCAAGGCGAATCAGTTGAACAAAAGAATATCACTTTTCATCGATAAAAACCTTCTAACATTTAAAAGACACATTGAAAAGAAATACAATGCTAGCATAAATGATCTATATACAACAATATTTTCAAAGTTGTCGCTTAAATCGCATGAGATGCATCCTTTGCCATGGGATTATAGAACAAAAAACCGTCCAGTGTCAGAAACACGAAGGCGAAACAAGGGTTATAACCCTTTAATTTCGCGGAGGAAGATTAATTAAAAAAATCATTGATAAAAAATTATGCCATTGTTACAATACAAAAAGTTTTAGTGTTTTTCATCTACTGTCTTCAAAAAATTTATTCTACAATAGCTGAGTAAAGGAAGTGGCTTGTAAACAGAGCAAATTATTATTAAAGTGGAAAACTTGGTAAATACGTTTTACGTATTTATGTATAAAGCTTATTAAACTATCATTATCTTTTCCACAAGTGTTAGATGACGAGAAAATAATTATGAAAGCTGCGTATTTTTTTTCTCTTGTTTCAGAGGTATTTACTATTTTCATTTTAATTGAAAATTAAACATGGATAAGGAAAATAAGATTAATATTTGAGGAATTGAAAGGATGACTGAGTTTATACTTAGTAAAATGTTATAATCATGTAAAATTCTGATTTAACCCTAATTTTCTCTTACCTTCAAGGGAAAACTGACAGTAAAATAATCAAGAGAATTGCGATTCCTTTCAGTCTTTAATAACTTAAAAATCAACATTAAAATCAAAATTAGACGGGTATTAAACAGTTATAGCTTAAGAACTTACTTTGGAGATGTGCTTGTTGGCAGATCTTTGGTCATCCCACTTAACTTTCCTTCCTGCCTGTTTGGATCTGTTTCCAAGCCAAATTGTAAAATTTTTTTCCTTTTTTTTTCTAATACGCTTTGTACGCTTGTGTTGCAACTTTTGCAAAGCCGGACTTGTGCATGTTTGTCTTCAGCAGCCATCAACGATGGCAGGTAACTTACTGTAACCGAGTTTTCCTTCACGCCACCGTAAATCTTAAAAATATAACATAATATACGCCCGGGTAATAAGTCAAAAATATAAAACTACTTTACACTATTCAGAATAAAAACGGCTTGACATTATTAATGGACTTCCTGCTTGATTTATGGACTATTTTCCTTGTAACATTTGATAGAGAAGAAATTTTCTGGCATACATTGAACATCATAGATAAAAAAACAAGATGAATAGCTTCATTGTAAAATTTTATAAAATAAGAATCAATTTGCCTGAGTAGTTATAAATTATAAAGGACAAAATTATTTAGAAATAAATAAAATTACATTTTAAACTTTAATTGGGAATTTTAGCATATATTCTAAGAGGTGACTTACATAAAATTATTAAATGTTTACAGGTGTGTGTACCCATAATAATTGGATACCAGATAAAGATACCTTAAAACTTGAGATTATATATATATATATATATATATATATATATATATATATATATATATGCACATACAGTGGAACCTCGATCTATCATTCCCCGAATCATCGTTTCCCCGTATATGTCGTTTATTTCATCCAGTCCCGATGATATTTCTTTGTTATATTTCTGCATTTATCTTTTAGTGCAATAGGTCACTTTGAAAACGATGAATCGTAGTTCCACTGTATATATATATATATATATATATATATATATATATATATATATATATATATATATACACTTAAATTTTTTTAAAGTTGATAATATTAATAATATTGTTAATAGAAATTACCAAATATTTAGATATATTGATGACATAATTGTAATTAATAATAGTAATAATTATATAGCCCTAAATTTTTACCCCCCTAATCTAGAACTAGTACAATCTAGCCAAGATAAACTTAATGTAAACTTCTTAGATATAAACATAAAAATAAATTCTCATAGAAATTTTACTTTTGATCTTTATGATAAAAGATCAGAATATGACTTTAATATAGTAAAATATCAAAGTTACTTAACATGCTTACACAAATCTGTATTTAATAATATTATTGTTAATCAACTAGTAAGAATAAATAGGCTTTGTTCTAAGGACAATAGGCATAAGCATATAAAAGAATTGTTAGTACTGCTAAAACGTAATTATTACCCTGATAGTCTTTCCAAGAACATAATTGGTTGTTTTAGATTTAATGAATAGCATGTTCTGTTGCTAATAATTAGTAATACAAAACAAAAGGATTAAAGTTAGTAAAAACTACTAAAAAAGTAAATAAAAACTAGTGTTATTAAAGTAATAAATAATAATAACTCTTAGTCATGATAAATGTCCATTTGCTCCATGGTTGCAATGTTTGTGACGTCAGTCTTCTTGCGGTCTCCTTAACTTAACTTTCACTTTGTCTGGCGCCGAGTTTGGTGTTCTATGATAAAGCCACTGATTATTCACTTCTTCTGTTTCTTAGGGATTGTACGGTGTCTAAGTATGTTTATTGCTCGGATCATACTTATTAGAAACAATTCATTGGTTTTTAGACAGTATCGGCACCGCTGATGAAAAGATGCTGTCAAAAACCCATTTTTCATATATCTTTTCAAGTTTTTGGTTCCTGGCTGTAGTGGTTTATGGCTGATACTGGTTTTTCACTTACAACTTTGTCTCACACACACACACACACACACACACACATATATATATATATATATATATATATATATGTGTGTGTGTGTGTATATATAGTAATATATATATATATATATATATATACACTGCTGGCCACTGAAAATGCAACACCCTGAAGGAAACATGCAAATAACATGAAATTTACAACATGCATTAGCGGAGGTGAGATATGCAAATGATTAGAATTTCAGCGCAGACGCACATCACGCGCGCCTGTGGCGCCACTTCAAACCGCTATTTAAGGCTTGGAGATTTCGACGATTTCAAGTTCGGCAATTGTGTTTTTCTTGTGGTTTTTTCAAAAAAACGATCAATTATGCCTCGTCAAAAACAGCGATCATCTTTTGATCAAGTATCCGAGTTCGACAGAGGAAGGATAGTGGCTTACCGAGATTGTGGAATATCTTTCAGGGAAATCGGTAGTCGTGTTGGACGAAACCAAACAACTGTAATGCGGATATGTGATCGTTGGATGCAGGAGGGTACGACGGACCGGCATGTTCGATCGCATCCACCTCAGCGCACCACTTCACGTGATGACAGGCAAATTGTGCGCATGGCAGTGACGGATCGCTAAGTCACATCACGAACCATAGCACAGCACATGCAGTCTGTAACGCATCATCCAGTGTCTGCGCGTACCATTCGACGCCGTTTACAGCAGAGTGGTCTGTCCGCAAGACGTCCATTGCTTTGTCTACCCTTGGCGCAGAACCAAAGACGTCTCCGCCGCCAATGGTGCGATGACAGAAGGATGTGGACGGCAGAATGGAATGAAATTGTCTTTACTGACGAGTCACGCTTCTGTTTGCAACACCACGATGGTCGCATTCGAGTCTGGAGACACCGTGAAGAGAGGATGCTGGACGGCTGCGTTATGTACCGCCACACTGGTCCTGCACCGGGTATTATGGTATGGGGCGGTATTGGATATCACTCTCGCACACCTCTAGTGCACATTGTCGGTACTTTAAACAGCCAGCACTACATATCCGATGTGTTGGAGCCAGTTGTCCTTCCTTACCTTCAGAGCTTGCCCACAGCCATATTTCAACAGGATAATGCGCGACCACACTTGGCACGCATTGTCCAACGGTTCTTCGTCAATCGCCAGATTGAATTGCTTCCCTGACCGCCTCGCTCTCCGGATCTTTCGCCGATAGAAAACATGTGGTCCATGGTTGCTCTATGATTGACCCAGATTCCATCCCCAGCTGCCACAGCAGATCAACTTTGGCAACGTGTGGAAGCTGCTTGGTCTGCTGTACCCCAAAAACTCATCCAAAGTCTCTTTGAATCAATGCCGAGGCGTGTGGCAGCGGTGATCTCCAACAATGGCGGCTACTCTGGCTACTGATTTTGGCAGGAACCACACTTCACAGAAGTCTATAAATTTAATCATTTGATACTTGGTCAACATGTTATCTACAAAATAAATTTTGTTGTGATATCTCTGGTCTTTCTTGGTGTTGCAATTTGGGTGGCCAGCAGTGTATATATATATATACATATATATATATAGATATACATACATACATATATATATATATATATATAATATATATATATATATATAATATATATATATATATATATTATATATATATATATATATATATATATATATATATATATATATATATATATACATATAACATATATATATATACACACACACACACACACACACACACACACACACACATATATATATATATATATATATATATATATATTCTGTCAAATTAATACCGGAATGGTTCATTTAAAAAAAAAACTTGCATAAAATTAATAAAAAAGAAAACTTGCCCTAAGATGGGGCTAGTGTACCTAATTGTCGCCTAGAGTTTTGGCGTCGTTGTGGCAACAAATTTTTCGCCAGCTGTTATTTTTGATAGTGGTACTTAAGTCTAAACTAAAGACATAAAACTAAATTCTCTTAAGGAGCTCAAATCCATACCGATAAGTGTCATTAAGAAGTGTTTCGACGACTGGGTTATTCGTTGTGTATTAACTGTATTTCATCAAATGGAGCCTATTTTGAAGGTTCCAAAATAAATTTGGGTTATTAAACCAATATTTTGTGTTATAATGAATAATACCCGGTATTTATCTGACGGAATATATCCATTATTAATTTATGCATAATTGTATCAACAACAATAACAAATTTGGACAACAACAATTAAACATCATTTGAAGTCATGCGCCCAGGCAGCTATAAACAGCAAAGCTTATAAACAAAATCTGACAAAATTTACACGCCTTATAATAGTGTGTTGATTATTTCAATTCTGTCTTCGCTTTAACCACGACTGACGAGCTTAGCGGAGATGGGAAACGTTTTGGATTTTTTTAACCTAATATGAGTGCGTTTTTTTGGTGTAAATTCACCTACGTTTTTTTCGATTGTAGATTCACTTACTGGGGATTTCTTTTTGGGCGTTAACTCGCCTAATACATGCTAAGCTACAGCATACATACTACAGCATACATGCTAAGCTACAGCATACTGTTATAAAGCGCGTAAATTCTGTCAAAAGTCATGTGTATATACACTGGTGTAAGAAATTTAGAGAATTTGCAGACTTGGTCGATTATCTCTAGAACTACTGTACCGATTTTAATTAAATTTGATATGTACATACATTGATACAATACAAAACAAATAACCATTCAATAATTGTAATACACAAGCATGATCGTGCGTAACACTCGTTGGAGTCGGAAGGTATAAAACAGCGGTTGCAGAACAGACAAAAAATGGGTTAATAGATGGGTTAATAGGGGGTCTGGTCCCCTCTTACAGATATGCAGGTCTCGCAGCGTGATTTCATACTTGAAATAAGGCAGTTTATCATTTCCTGTGGCAATTGGTCCCACTCGTTCAGCAACGCTGTTTTCATTCCCTGGATGGTTCTCGGAGGTGTTGCGAGTTGCTATTGCCCTTCCCAGAGCATCCCAGACATGCTCTATAGGGTTAAGGTCTGGAGATCTGGCTGGCCAATCCATCCGGCGAATATCCTCACTCTCTAGAAATTCGTCGACCAGAAGAGCTCTATGTGGCATCGCGTTATCGTCCATTAAAATGAACTCAGTGCCAACTGCACTCCCGAAAAGGAGAACATAGGGCTCCAAGACCTCATCCCTATACCTCACACCGGTCACAGTGCCTCTTTCAAAGACATGGAGAGGTGTGCGGCCATCCAACATGATGCCTGCCCAAACCATTAAACCTCCTCCGCCATAATGGTCGATTTCGCTGACATTGGAGGGTAGGCAGCGGGTCCCTGGTTCTCTCCATATGAACGTACGGCGAGAATCGATGTTTAGGCGGAACTGGGACTCATCAGTGAAGATAACGATCGCCCATTGATCCATACTCCAATGTCTATGCTCTCTGCACCATGATAAACGGATTCTCCTGTTCGTAGAAGTGAGTGGGACGCAAACAGCAGGTCTTCTTGCAAACAACCCTCTCTCATGAAGTCTTTTGGAAACAGTCACCCTTGATACACGGGTTCCTGTGGCTGCATACAAGTCACGAGAGAGCTGAGAAGCTGTATCACTCCTGTTACGCCTCGTTATAATCGACAAATGGCGATCTTCTCTGGCCGTCGTGGCTCTTGGACGACCATGCCCAGGCTTTCTCTCGATGGACCCGGTATCCTGGAACTGTTTACATAAGTTACACACGACGCTGGGCGTTAAATTGAACTCTCTACATATTTGAACTTGAGATTGGCCTGCTTCTAGCCTCCTCACAATTCGCCACCTCATTCCATCATCTAAACGTTGGTGGTTACTCATTTTTACTGTTACAATTTTAAATTAACCGATTGCTGCAAAATAACGCGAAGAATTAACCCATTTTTTGTTTATTCTGCAACCGCTGTTTCATACCTTCCGACTCCAACGAGTGTTACGCACGATCATGCTTGTGTATTACAATTATTGAATGGTTATTTGTTTTGTATTGTATCAATGTATGTACATATCACATTTCTTTATAATCGGTTCAGTAGTTCTAGAGATAATCGACCAAGTCTGCAAATTCTCTTAATTTCTTATACCAGGGTATATATATATTCCATTCTCATCATAAAGTGGTCATGAACTTCCATGGTATGATCTCGGCTGTAAATCCTAAACGAAATCATTACCAGCAGATGGACTTGGCTCTTGTTTTTCAGTCCTTCACTTAAAGAAAGTCCAATATGAGATTTCAACTTTTTACCAGCGTGTGACTCAGTATCGCCAGGCTGGTTGACAGCCATGGATATGCTGATCGGGTTTATAACAACTCTAGATGGGCCATAAAGTGATAAACTGAAACTGTTCAAGAAATGTTGAAAAACGACAGGTATTTTCAAAGCAGCAGCTCTCTCGACTCTAGGAACTATCTGCTCCCGTATGGCAACTATGGTTTTCATCCTATTCAACTCGGAAGACAGATTTTTAATGATTTCCACCTTCGACTTATTACTAATTTTCTCTCGCAGTGCAAATGAACTGTATTCCACTTCAGAAACTTGGAAAGTGTCAAGTGGTTTCAGTTTTTCGACAGCTTCCTCGTCAACTTTCGAGCTACTACTTGTGCTTACATTCCAGCATTGGCAGTAATATTGCTGATGGATATTGCTTTTCAACTTAGTATCGCAATTGTCTTTTTCGTTCCTACGTTTTTCAGAACAACAGGAGCACTGACTGCAGTTTGGTAGGTTACACGCGGTAGAGTGTTGATTGTTGCTTTGAACTGCTGGAAACATTGTTTTACACTCTTTGTGACGGCAACCTGAAAATGCAAGCATTTTTCTCGTTTGTAAATTTTCATCTAAGTGAAACTACAATTTAGTAGCAAAATTGAATTGAATTAAACAAATAAGTCTCTGCTATTTATATTATGAAAGACGCCTACTAGAATACCTTAAAACTAAACATCAGATTGTGGAATAAGTATTTACTGATACTTTCCTTATCGGTAAAAATATTTAGTTTATTTAGTTTGCCTACTCCCTAGTTTTGATAATTCGCTCATATGTATGAAATTTTAGGCTGGTAGCGCAATTATGCTATAAGTGCTATTGCATAAGAAATGTGCACTCTTTTTTTTCTATATTCATAAAAAAATTCAAAAAGGGTAAATCGTTGCATGAATCCAAATTTTATGTATCAAATATTGGAGTTATGTCCCAGATTTAGTTTTGAGTTTTATTCTGAAGATGTATAACAGGGGTTGCCAACTTTTGTGTACATAAGATCTTCTTTTTATTTTAAAAATGTGTCGCGATCGACTTGTTGTTATAGGCGTAGTCTAAGTGGGGAGGGGGAGGTGTGAAATACATACTATGTTTATACACTGTGTTTCATTACGAGGTGCACTCTCGCGAGATATGGGTATATAAGCAAAATATATGTTCAAACATACTTATCTATCTACGTGAAAAACAACATATATAACGGGCCAAAACAGTCACGTCCAGGGTACTTAAAACAACATGAGTAATTATTGACAATATTAGTTCAAATAAGCTACAGATAAAGACAGATTTAGAATTTATTACGTTGGCATTAATTGGAAGACTGAGTTTGCATGTCTCTAACCAAGGAATCACAATTAGGCGTATATCAATGGCAATTTTCTTATGCTTGGAAAGCACGTATGCCATGGTATGCGTTCGGTCTCAGACTGAATTACAGTCCCGGTCTAGTGCAGTGTAAACAGAACCCTTACTGCAGCCCTAACTAGGGTCCTAAATGAGTGCTCTATTTATCACGTAGTCTAATCGGTTTCTAAGTTAAGACATCGCGAGCGATCGACTAAAATTGGCTTCGCGATCAACTTGTTGGCCACCCCTGATGTATAACATGCGAAACGACACGGATGTACATATGATTACCGACAGTATTTTACAGAAATTATTAAGGGCCTGTTCACATAGGAGTCCGTTGCGTAGCGTTAAGGAAAAGATGACGTTGAGTCGAAAATAAACCAATCATAGGCGTTAAAAATTTCATTGCTAATCGTTTGGAGGCATATGATTGGTTTATTTTCGTCTCAACGTCATCTTTTCCTTAACGCAACGCAACGGACTCCTATGTGAACAGGACCTAAGACTTAGTTCTTAGAAAGCTCCAACTTTATAAAAAAAAATTGACGCTTTTCAGAATCAAAGCCTAGGATTTCAAATTTCTTATTTAACCAAAAAAAAAAAACATTTATTTGATTCTACTCAGTTAATTTCTATAACTGCATTTTAATTCTTTTTTATTGATAATATTAAGAAGAAATTTATGACAATGATTATAAAGTAGATTAATGTTTTCTGGATTCAGATTCAGAGGCAGTTTTATTAAACATTCGAGCGATATCGGTATATTGCATGAAATAAAGACGCTTTTGCTACTTATTGACGATGTTATATCTTAAAAAGATTTGTCTTGTTTTCACACAAAATACTGACCGTAGGAATATATATAATAAAAAAGGATAGTGTAGGAGATGAGACTAATTTTTCAAGAAGTGATTTTTTAGGAGCACTGCAGGGTAGGAAAATACGGCAGAAGCAATTTTTTAATTCGAATATCCTGACAACACGAGAGAAAACAGCACTGAAATACGATACTTTAATTTGTTATTAAAATAGTTTTTAAATCAGTACAAAATCAGAGCCTTCAAACTGCATTAACCAAATCAATGGAATCTTGCAAGGATGATACCGAGTCATTACAACATTGGACTATTAACGACGAAAGAATTCCACTGAAAAGAGGAAGATATTTTCGGTTGCAAACTTTTTAATCTGATCAGTAATGACGTTTCAGTGGGTGAACACTATCAAAAGGGAAAGAAAAAGTATTAAAGAGTCAGAACTGGATCCCTGATCTTTGTGTAGATAGTGGGCATAAAAAATTAAATTAAAACAGGTGATAAAAGGAATTAAGAAGCAATTAAAGCTACTATGTATTTGCATTTTTTTATAAAGATAAAAATTCCTTCTAGTTCTTTAAATGCGATAGTATTGTACTTATTTTCTCACAAAATGTTAATTAGCATTTGAAGTTCCTTAAAACATCCTTAAAACACCCTGAAAGTTCCTTCAGCATTTGGAGTTCCTTGTAACGCGTAATAGAGAAGGAAGTTTTTTACATATGTATAATTGTCACTTTTCAAAAGCGACACTATCAAAAGTAATATAATATATAGAATTAGTGAAAAGGACCATTTGGCACCTCTGTGCGAGTGGCGCCCGGGGCATGATAGACCCCTGTACCCCCCCCCCCCCTCCCCCCTCGCTACGCCACTGGGTTGCGATTGACAAGCTTACAAGGTTCGTTTTTGTTTTTATTCGTAGTCGTTTCCCCTACCACCTTGCGCTTTAAACTGAACGTCCCAGTCTGTTAAACCCTTGTGTAGCAGAAGGTGACTGTAGCGCTGCAAAACTAACGAACCAACCACCACCTACCTTATGCATAGAAAACGGGGATGAAAATTATTGAGAGATGATTAAGAATTTCTTACACTTATAAATGCATTCGTGCTGATTCTCGTGATTATAGGAACAGTGACGACATTTCGCATCATTTAATATCCCTCCAGCTTCTTCTGTCTTTTCTTCTCTGGCCACCATCAGAGGTGCATACGGCAAGTCTTCAGTGTCTATCGCCTTTTCAGAAATCTTTTCCCTGTCAACTATGCAAATATTGAAATCTGTTGACGTAGCAGCGTTTGAGAGTTGATCAGTTTGAGTTGATGCCGTATATACCTTGTCAATGGAAAATACTGCAGCAGTTTCGGTCTGAGAGGACCCAGTCACTCTTTCAATATCAGTCTGAAGTGACACTTGCTTTTTAAGGATCGCCTCAGTTTCTAACTCTATGGACTCTACCTCCTTGCGTTCAGTGGAAGTTGAAGCATCACATTTCCTGTCTGTCTGGACTTTTGCCTCTTGTATGCTCCTCGGATAAAGTACTTCAACACTGGTCGTCTGAGCACTAGTGGATTCAGTTTCCTTTTCCGTCTGAGATTTTGTTGAAGATAACTCGATAATGTACTTTATAGGAACTCCTGGTGTTTCTTTCGACGATTGTATGTAACATGATGCTTCTCTGCATAGATTAGTTTCTCCGAAACCCAAAAATGGATCAACTCTGCCGAAACACCTCCTTCTGGAACTTGGATTCTCATCTTCGTTGGCAAAATCTCTTACATCATTTTTGGATTTTATGTAGAGTTCAAATTCGTTGTTTTCATTGCCCAGTTTTAACTAGAATAAAATTAATGATCACCAAGTTGTCGTAACCTCGAAGAGAGAATCATACAGGGAAAGATTACTAAGAATTATATAGGGTAATTCCCTCGGGACTTTACCCCAAAAAAACGTTATATTATGAAAGGAGGAAAACAAACAAACAAACACACACACACACACACACACACACACACACACATATATATATATATATATATATATATATATATATATATATGGATTAATGGAGTTCTCTGAAAGGTATTGCATAAAGGAAGAAGCCTGGGACTATTCAGCAGCTGAAAAGCATCGCATAGGAAATTGAAGCAATAAATACCAACATGCTGAAGAGTACGTTTGACAATACGCAGCGATGAGCTGACCTTTTTTTGGATGAAAATGGCGGGCATTTTATGCATCATCTGTGATATCGATGTGTTGTGAAGAGGTAAGGATCTTTGTATTCAAATTTCAGATTGAAATGTTTTCCCTCTTACAAACTATACCGCTTTTGGGGTGTAAGGTCCCGAGTGAATCATCCTGTATATAAACTTGTTTAACTCATTGTTGTCCATAAAATATTTATAACACTCTACAGTCTATATCAGAGTTAACAATGGAATTTTACTCAGCTTAAGATAAGACCGGCAAAATGTAGAGTAATGTATACTTAATTTGAGTGCAATTGCAAACTCTTAGGCATTGGTCCGTCTAACTAATTGACAACTAGAGAAAACACTGCTCGAAGAGATATAATAATAGGGAACTATACTGAAAATTGCAGTACTTTTCAAAAATTGTAAAAAAAAAACAAACTTTTTAAATGCTATAATTGTACACTACTGGCCACTGTAAATGCAACACCCTGAAGGAAACATGCAAATAACATGAAATTTACAACATGTATTAGCGGAGGTGAGATATGCAAATGATTAGAATTTCAGCGCAGACGCACATCACGCGCGCCTGTGGCGCCACTTCAAAGCCGCTATTTAAGGCTTGGAGATTTCGACGATTTCAAGTTCGGCAATTGTGTTTTTCTTGTGGTTTTTAAAAAAAAACGATCAATTATGCCTCGTCGAAAACAGCGATCATCTTTTGATCAAGCATCCGAGTTCGACAGAGGAAGGATAGTGGCCTACCGAGATTGTGGATTATCTTTCAGGGAAATCGGTAGTCGTGTTGGACGAAACCAAACAACTGTAATGCGGATATGTGATCGTTGGATGCAGGAGTGTCCGACGGACCGGCGTGTTCGATCGCATCCACCTCAGCGCACCACTTCACGTGATGACAGACAAATTGTGCGCATGGCAGTGACGGATCGCTCAGTCACATCACGAACCATAGCACAGCACATGCAGTCTGTAACGCATCATCCAGTGTCTGCGCCTACCATTCGACGCCGTTTACAGCAGAGTGGTCTGTCCGCAAGACATCGATTGCTTTGTCTACCCTTGACGCAGAACCACAGACGTCTCCGCCGCCAATGGTGCGATGACAGAAGGATGTGGACGGCAGAATGGAATGAAGTTGTCTTTACTGACGAGTACGCTTCTGTCTGCAACACCACGATGGTCGCATTCGAGTCTGGAGACACCGTGAAGAGAGGATGCTGAACAGCTGCGTTATGCACCTCCACACTGGTCCTGCACCGGGTATTATGGTATGGGGCGGTATTGGATATCACTCTCGCACACCTCTAGTACGCACTGCCGGTACTTTAAACAGCCAGCGCTACATCTCCGAGGTGTTGGAGCCAGTTATCCTTCCTTACATTCAGGGCTTGCCCACAGCCATATTTCAACAGGATAATGCGCGACCACACGTGGCACGCATTGTCCAACGGTTCTTCGTCAATCGCTAGATTGAATTGCTTCCCTGGCCGCATCGCTCTCCCGATCTTTCGCCGATAGAAAACATGTGGTCCATGGTTGCTCTACGATTTACCCAGATTCCATCCCCAGCTGCCACAGCAGATCAACTTTGGCAACGTGTGGAAGCTGCTTGGTCTGCTGTACCCCAAGAACTCATCCAAAGTCTCTTTGAATCAATGCCGAGGCGTGTGGCAGCGGTGATCTCCAACAATGGCGGCTACTCTGGCTACTGATTTTGGCAGGAACCACACTTCACAGAAGTCTATAAATTTAATCATTTGATACTTGGTCAACATGTTATCTACAAAATAAATTTTGTTGTGATATCTCTTGTCTTTCTTGGTGTTGCAATTTGGGTGGCCAGCAGTGTATTTGATAACTAATTACAAACCATGAAACTAGATAATTTTTTTACAAAGTTATGATAAAAATGTTATTTTTCGAAAAGAATTCTAACTGCAGAGCCCGAGTTTGAGTTTCTATTAAAACTTCTGTGAGCACGTTTTCAAAAACTTTGATTTTGATGCTATTACACATTTTCTTGAATAATTTTTTGAATCTTAAACATCATTCAGACTCACGTGGAAACTGTGGATATGATTTATTATTTAATTTTATGAATTTTCCCCATTCATTTTTTAAATATATTTTTTTTTTAACATAGACAGTGGCAGAAATTCGCACTCAGGCAGTCAGAAAGGGACGTTAAGGAAACAACTTAACTTCAAGATGAGGATTTAATATAACAACCAGATAAGGTCAAAGTGATTAGAAGTGGGAAGCCTACGATTAAAAGTAGCCTATATTTCCCGCACTGTCCTTGGGAGTAACTGATCAAAATTTACGGAATGTATTGGGAACAGATAGACATAACTTTAATTATATATTGCATAACATAGCTGTATATATAACGTAAAACATTATACTAAAACCCACACGCGTGGCAATGTTTCAGTTTTCCAAATAGATTACTTTTGTGCTCGTTTAGCATTTTTTATAAAGTTATGAATAAATTTTCTATTAAGTAAAAGTCATATTTTTTTCGAGATGATTTAGAATTTTTTTAAAAATGAGATTTCAGAGATTTTGCTCGATAGTTTTCTTGTCATTGAATACTCAACCACTCAAATGGCATTATCTGTCGTTATTCTTTAGGTACAAAGGGAACATTTCGATGACTTCGTCTTGAAATTAGCGCCCTTTACACGCACGTTCTTTCCCGCGTGAAACCACGATCCCGCGCGATTGAGAGCACGTGTGAAGGTGTCGGAGAGGGAGGGAAAGCTGCTTTGGAGCGTACTGCAAGTTTTCCTGCCGCTCAATCCCGTATGCTCCAAGCACCCGCGAAAGAACGTACGTGTAAAGGGCGCTAATGACAGATTCATTCCTTTCTATAAATACTTATTACAGTATTATAATTACAATTATAGCATGCATTTTTTGATGGTATTACAGGTAAAATGGTTCAAAAGGAAAGAAAAGTATACTTCGAGAGCTGGAGTTTTTACGCTTTTTGTACTTTTTAAATTTGTAATGTGCGCTTGGGGCAGTGATTGTTCATCCACTTGGGGAATTTTGAAAAATTTCCTGACTCCCCTACATCCATCATGATGTGGCTCAATGACATCCCGACCGAATATCTGGAATGAAATAATTGCATCAATTTTATTATGCATCTGTGACTTTCTTATCAATCTCTATGTTCAATTTTGTTATTCATCTGTGAATTTCTAGCTAATTTTATGTCAAGAGACAATCAACAAATATTTTTCTAAAGGTAGCTTTATAGGTGAAAAAAAATTACCAGAAAAAGTATCCGGAAAGAATTCTGTATCTAAAAGACGTTTTTAGACAGAAGAACGAGAAAAATATAACACGATGCCACACGAAAGAGAATGGTTGAGTATGAGTTTATATATATGTGTGTATGTGTGTGTGTGTGTGTGTGTGTGTGTGTGTGTGTGTGTGGTAGTGGTACCTGAGCCTACATAGGAGAGTGGTACCTCCGTATTCCACCAGATGACACTATTATCCGTTTGCGCCGCTCCAACTCAACTAAAGCAGAAGAGATCTGGCAACCCCAGTCATTCAGCCAATGTTGCCAACTTGGGGGTTTTCCTCCTAAATTTGGGGGTAAGTTAGGCGAAAAGAGGTGTTTTTAGGGGCCCCATTTTTTAAGGGGCATTTTGTGTGGGGGGGGGGGAACATTTTTTAATATTTTGTACAATCGAGACGCGTTTTTTTATTAGATTATAAGTTCCATACTCGACAGTAAAACTGCGGCTTAGTAAGGGCGAAAGTTGGATTACACGTGCCTCCGCATTAGAAAATAATAATAATAATAATAATAATAAAAATAAGTTCCATACATATGTCAAATGTAAATAAACCTCCATTCCATTATTCAAGTGTGTATTTTCTATTTATTTCAATTTATCTCTCAAACAGGATGCCTATTTAGAACCAGAATTTCTTTTAGGAAGGTCTAGGGTGATCTCTAGTTGGTGTTAGGGGGAAACAGGGAGATTTCGAGATGGCACTAGGGGGAGGCGCTTCGTAGAGGTTGGCAACACTGCAGTCAGCGGATGGACGGCGATGAGCCATGGCGCGTTTGTTTGATGGCAGTAGACGACTGCTCCTTCATTAGCCTATAATGTTATTAATTAGCGACGCTTCTTTGTAAATATTTTTGTAAATAATTATTTATTAAATTTTAGTATAAATTATAATAGTAATTATTTTATATCACCGCATGGCTATTTTGACCCCCCCCCCCCTCCACACACACACACACATATATATATATATATCCTCTTCACTCTTTTTTTAACTTTTCAAGGTTTTTGGAACATATTCTAAGCGATTCAAATTTCGAGGTAATTCGATTAAGGACATTTGTATTCTTTAGATATTACATGAAAATTTAACGTAATTTCATTACCTTTGGTGATTTTGAGGTATATACACAATATTGAAACGAAACATAAAATTTTTTTAAAGCGAGTCAAACTTACTCTCTTGGAGTTGTCTAGAGCTGTTAAAGTATCGGCTGATTTACTCTTCGTTTTATCCAGAGCGAAAGAATAGGCCTGATCGCCGTTAACTTTTACTTTGAAACCAACGATATGCAAATTTTCATCTTCAGCGTCGTCTTCTGGGATGATGGATAACCGCTTTGAGAACATGTCGCCTGAAAATAAAAACTTTTTTAAGTTGCAGCTGAATGAAACTTTATGATGAAGGAAGTTACTTTGTTTTCAAGTTTATTATAATCTGGGAAAGATGCAAAGAAGTTGTAGCGGAGATTTGTCTCTTTCGAAGTTTTCGCTTAGGAAAAATCGTATTAAAATAATACTTCCTCTTACTGCTGGGGAACTTCAGTTACTGAAGCATCCAACTGAAGTTCGGAAGGCTGGTGGCATGAATTCTGACCTAAGCAAGTGATAGCAAGCATCTTGACCTAAGCAAGTGACCTAAGCATGAATAGGACTTTGGTGGAAAGAAAATTGACAATTCATTTATAATTATTGCTAGGAACAAAGGTATAGCTAGACAACGCTTCAATCTACGTGTGAAGACATGAACTAGGCGTACATATACTAGTAAGATCTGTTCATTCGCCCTAAAACCTACCAGACACTTTGAACTTAGTACCAGATTATTGCTTAGCAACTGGTCTGCTGGTTAAAACACGCCGCATGCCTCATCGGCCGGAACGGTTTATATTTAGTGAATTAAACCTAGTATCAACGAGGTATTAACATACAACAGGCCA
The DNA here is from genome assembly GCA_907164885.2 of Dolomedes plantarius. NCBI lineage: Eukaryota > Metazoa > Arthropoda > Arachnida > Araneae > Dolomedidae > Dolomedes > Dolomedes plantarius. Next base: position 137,432,211 of record OU015492.1, read on the forward strand.
TATCAACAGAGCTTGGCACGTTTACTGAGAGATTCATGATCTTTTCCTCAAATTTAGGTGACAAATTTTACCAGATACTAAAGGGGTTGCTTGACAACTGATTTTGGGCAGCCAAATTTGTTTCCCTTCAATGGTGCAAGCTTTTCCGAAAAGAATTGGCTAGAATAAATAGGCAGTTTTGGGGTGAAAATCTCGCCTTACTCATAACTATCTTTTTTAAACAGGTCTGTATTAGGATTTTAAAGACTATTAACCTTTCTGCGAGAGTATATATATATATATATATATATATATATATATGTACACACACGCACACATTCTGTCAAATCAATACCGGTAATTATTCAATAGAGTACAAAATATTAATTTAATCATCCAAATTGGCTTTGTCGCCTTCAAAATAGGCACCATTTGATGAAATACACTTATGCACTGAATAATCAATTCGTCGAAACACTTTTTATAGGCACTTATCGGTATGGCCTTGAGCTCCTTCAGCGAATTTTGTTTTATGTCTTCAATGGACACAAAACGTCTCCCCGGAAGTGGTCAATTGAAGTTTTGAGGTTGGAGAACAGGAAAAGTCAGCCGAGGCCATATCTGGTGAATACGGTACTTGGTCGATGACAATCGTTGAGTTTTTAGTCAAAAAATCGCTTACAAGGATTGAGCAACCTGTCTTCAGCAACTTGCATGCGTTGCTCTTTTTGAAGAAAATTCAGCTCCTTCAGGACAATCCGTGCGTCTCATGGCCAAAACATCAACTAAAAAGGTACGAACGGATTCGTGAGACATATCCAGACCCAGAGCCATCTATCTTAAGCTTAAATGACGATTTTCTATCACTATTCCCTTCACTTTGTCGAATTTTTCGTCAGTCGAAGACATTGAATGTCGACCTGAACGAAGCAAGTATTAAACCACTTCTAGGGTTTCTTTGAATGCTTTGTACCACTCGTATGTTAGTGTTTTAGATAATGCTGACTCACCTTAAGTCTTCTCCAACATTTTCAAGAATTTAGCACACGAAATTTCGTTGGCAACACAAAATTTGAGGCAAACTCTTTGTTCGATACTTTTATCCATTTAAAAAATAGCAGAGCATTCGGTACAGATGTGTTTCACGCACCTTTTTCAATTTGGCGATTTTTTTTTATGTTTGGCGATTTTTTTTTTTTAGCGATTTTTTTTGTTTGGTCTGGCAGCCATGCGATTTGGCGTGATGTTTGTTTTTTGTTGCAACCCTGAATAGGTGTTGTGGTATTGTGTAGTGTTTTTGGAAGTTTAATATACCGGTGTTCGATATTTTTGTTGGCGTTTCATAGTAGCGGTTTAGGATTTCTGTAATGTTTTTGGAAGTTTAATGTCTTCGTTTTTTGATATATCTGCGTATGTTTTAAATAAGTGGTTGAGTATTTCTGCTGAGGTTTTGAAGTTTAATACAGCTGTTTTTATATATTTTTGCGTGTTTTAAAGTAGCGGTTGAGCATTTCTGTTTAGGTTTTGAATTTTAATACAGCCGTTTTTAGATATATTCGTGTATGTTTTAAAGTAGCTGTTGTGGTTTTGTGACATGTTTTTGAAAGTTTATTATTGCCATTGGTAAGTTTGTTTTGAATTTATTTTTATATTTGAGTTGTTATTGATATTTTGTGTATATTTGTTATTTTAAGTGTAAAATGTCCGCGTAGGCCTGTTTTGGCGACAAGTTGGCGACAAAATTTTTTTGACGATTTTTTTGGCGTCAAAAAAATTTTGTCGCCAAATTGTCGCCAAGGGAGGTGCGTGTAATACATCTGTTCCGAGCATTCTTGAGTATCACTAACAAAAATGACAGCAGGCAAAAATTAGTTGACACAAAGACACCAAAACTCTAGGTGACAATTAGATAAACTGGTCCCATCTTACGGAAAGTTTTCTTATGAATCCCTTTTACGCAAGTTTTTTAAATGAATCATTCCCGGTATTTATTTGACTGAATGTATTTATTTGACTGAATGTATCGCCTCAAAATAGATAATTTAGTGTTCTTGCAGAGTAGGGTATCCTTGACGCATTTTTCGTAATCTCACATAACCCCCTTCCTCTCCTTAGCACTAGGGTTGGAAATATTATAACCAGTAGTTCCGTTTCGAATTCTTTCTACGGTAGTTAATGTTTTGGCCTAGTTCCAATTACAGATCTTTAATTTTGGCATGGTATCTCTCGTTTGGCGAGTAATTTGTTTTTTATTTTGGTGACTCATATTTTGTCGTCCAGTCTTGATCCTTGCTCTCAGATGTTGGATTTCATATACTCTCTTAAAAACATTTTTTCTTGCTATTAGCAAATTTCTATTACCGAATTTCCATGGCGGAAAAATAGATTAGCAAGATTTTTGTGATTAAATGGGTTTGTTAATTTGTTACATAAGTAAATAATATATATATATATATATTTCACAGAATCAACATTTAACGAATAAGCCTCAAACTTTCAATTTTACTTGCCAGTGAGACAAATTTACTCATCATCACACGGATTCTTAATTTATAGCGTCTATAAAAGAGTAATGTTAACATACTTTCTGTCTGATTTTTATCGGACGAATTTTTGATGTCAGAGACTGTGTTTTCCAGTTCTTCCGGAAATTCCATCCAACGCAAGGTAATTTTAAAATTTAAATCTTATATCAAAAGATGTAGTGGGCTTTTTCATAAGGTATAAAATTTAATTCAATGGTTGATCGTCAGCGTTTAACGGGGTGAAAATTTACATAACTTTCATAAATATTGAATAAAATTGAGAAGCTGTTACTATAAGTTATATAATATCAGCTATTATAGAAATTGTCCGGCATTGTTTATAAATTTAGCATTTTCTTTGAAGTGTAATTATATGTAATGTTTATTGAGATGTTGGAGTCCTTCACATAAATCAAATGAGAACATGGAGTTTTGAAAAGGCTTTAAACTCATAATATTTTGGAAGTGTGTTACAAAACATATTGAGGTATAATTAAATATTTTGATATTTTGCCAGGAACAGCGTTTTTCCACTTCGAAATTTTTATATGCCAAAATCGAAATGCGGAGTATTTTCGCCGAAGGCACGAAGAGATGACACTTGAAAAGGAAGATGAAAACAAGAGAATATTTTTCCGTAGAGAAAGACATGCACTTGACAGAGATTCTCAATGTGTGTTTCGCGGAACCCTGAGGTTCCGCCGAAAAATTTAGAGGGTCCACGAGTTCTGACGGTAAGCCGAACTTGAGAACCAAGGCAATTTTTACCATGTTTTTATTAACTCGCTTTCTTGTTTGTTTGTGTGTTTGTGTGTTTGTCCCGTACAAGTCTTGCAATCGATTTTTAACTAACTTCCCGACTAGCTAGACTTTTGAAACTTTTAGAATAGCTCAGAACACGATGACAATGCATTATTTTAAGACTTTTAGCCATCTTTAAGCAGAATTAAATTCATTTTCAGTTATTTTCAGTTAATTTTGCTTTGTAGACTGGTGCAGCCATATATTGGCCGGGATGGGAACGAAAAGTTAAACGCAAGGTAACTTCCAATTAACTTCATTTTCTTTCAAGTTGATGGGATAATTCATCAAAACAATTTGTAAAAAGTATTTATTAATACATAGAATTGTCAAGTTTATATGATTCAACAGAAAATTTAAAAACATGGTATATAAAAAGTTCTTTTAATTTTGTAATTATTGGGTACAGAACCCAATCCTTTCAATATAAGAAAAAAAGCCAAAAGGAGTTATGACCACGGATTATGAATATTTAATTGAACTGAGTTCAAATAGTCGATTGGAAGCGAAATTTAAGAGTTTCGTTAACAATATTATGGCCAGATGTATTCGATAAATATCAAAATTTAGCAAAACAGGATATTCGTATTCTATCGCCCTTTGCAACCAGTTATTTGTGTGAAGGTGGATTTTCAAGATATACTGCGAATAGAAACAAAATTGACGCCGCACCAGATATGCGAATTCAGTTATTGAACATAATGCCAAATTTTAAGTGGATTCTGGAATCGAAGAAGCAACAAGATTCTTCTCATTAAGGTTTTTTTACTTAATTTTTTATTTGCTCTCATATCTTTTTATAATCACTATTATTTGTTTTTACGAAGCATTTAAATTTTTTTTTTGTTTAGTTCAATAAAATCTACGTATTGAAACAATATTTGTCTTCTTTAAAATCACATTAAATTTAGGGGGGGGGGGTATATTTATCAAAAAATGTAGAAGGTTCTGTGAACTTTGAAAAATGTTCTGAGGGTTCCGCTATCAAAAAAGGTTAGGAAATACTGTACTTGACAATAGAGAGGATGTAATAAAATAAAATCGCTTGTCCATCACCCAACAGATAAATCAATTTGAAGAATCTGGGAAACACAGAATTATTTAATTTTTATTTACAAGCATTTAGTTGTAATTTTTTAACTTTAATAAAATTTTTATTTATGTTCACACAATTTTTTTTAACAGTTTAAGTTTTGTTGATGAAAATTTAAATTTAAAATAAGCTTAAAATAAGTTTGAAAAATAAGTTTGAAAGCTTAAATTTAAAATAAGTTTGAAAAATTCAAATTTAAAATAATCCTAGTATATTGTATACATGCTAAACTTATTGTACTATTTATATTATTTTCTCCGTATTGCACGGGTAAATTTTTAAAAATTATTTGTCTTCGGGATTAAAAAAAAATTAAAATTATTCAGCAAATATTTTAATCACGTCAAAAAAGTATATATAAAAAAAAAATCAAGAGAAATTTTAGCTTCAGGGAAAATGTTTTCGTAATTTTTTCTCGAAATTAAAATTCCTGCACATAGTTTACTGAAAATAAAAGAAAGTAACGAGCTACAATGTTTTGCAGAGATACCTAGCGAAGAATTCTATATGTTGTATATTATTTTACAAATGGTACTTGATGAAAAGTACTATTCTGAGATGAACTAGACTTTAAGTTCAGATACACAACACAATGCACAGAAAAAAATGTAACTGCAAAAAATGATGTGTTTGGCTATGCAATCATAGCAGAAGCATGCGGTTCTAGTAAGTATAAAGCTATATAAAAATGTGCATTTGTTGAAAATATTATGTTCCAGATCCCCTTAAAAACCATTTTAGCAAGAGAAACAACCCATTTCAGAAAAATCAAGTAGAACAAATGTAAAATAAAACTTCAGTGATCGCGGTGTACCGGAAACAACAGAAATTATGTTATGAATTTTTCAAAATACATTTGGAAAAATGGAAGTAAAGAAAAAAATAGAAACTTTTTGGGGATGGATTTTTAAGGAAACTAAAATATTTTTACGAAAAATAAACTCTCGTAAATCTTGTTTCCCTGTTTATAATAATAGCTCTAACTTAGTGGCCGTTGAAGAAATTGCTTTATAATAACACTAGCGGCCCGTCCCGACTTTGTCCGGGTTGAACAAAATATTATACCAATAAATTTCCAGTTGATAGCCAATAAATTGTAAATCTTTTTTTACCTTAAATGTCCAATAAAAAGCGTAGTTCCAAATGTAGTTTTCTTCAATAAACCCTTTAACGTTGCCAGTTTCAAAAATCCTTTTTGTATTTATCAATACCTCCTCTACTTGAATCTTAAAAATATTAAACCTTTTCCTTATGGGGTGGGATAGCATATATCCGAAGCACATACCCTCGAAAAATACGGTGTGATGTCGGCAGAGATATAGTCTCGAATTCCACTTCGTTGTGACTTTCCTAACGGCTTTGCCCCCAAAGAACAATTGGGTGACATTCTGGGAACGGAGGGTGAATCTTGCTGAAAAGGACTGAATAATAATCTTTTGTCGTTCTAGCTAGAGGCTATTTCTTTTCAGGCGAGAGACATCAGAAGGGCGGTTCACCCGCGGTTCATCCATTTTCAGCCTTTTGAGAGATGAAAGAGGCACGGAGTGCCGATGAACTACTATTGAAATTCTTCTTCAATAGTAAGAAAGCAATAAGAAAACAATTAACCACTCTTTCCCCTGACTCCCTACGCTGAATGTCCCCCTCGTAAAATGGGGATAGAAAGTAGATAACATTTTCCCGTTGTAAAGATCGATTTCGAAAAACGGACCCCGTAAGCTAAAGGGTGTTGCTATGGTTACTTGACTGCGGTTGACAAAGGAAAAGATGTAAGGTACATTTTAATGTGCAAAAGTTGTACATTACCCTCCACATACAAAATCTACTCTCTCTTTATATATTATTATAGAAGTACAGATACACATTGGTATCCAAAAATTAGAATAAGAGATGAAATAAAAATACAAAAATAAAAAAGGATTTTAAGTAAAGAATATTTTTTAATTATTTTAAGCACCTAAAATAATATTCAAATTAATATTACGTTATTTATTAATTAAATTTTTAAAAGAAAGAGGTGTGCTTGAGACCGTAGTTTTATTCAAAAATGAAAAAGGATTTTAAGTAAAGAATGTTTTTTTAATTATTTTAAGCACCTAAAATAGTATTCAAATTAATATTACGTTAGTTATTAATTAAAGTTAATTTTTTAAAAGAAAGACGTGTGCTTGAGACCGTAGTTTTATTCAAAAATAAAAAAAGGATTTTAAGTAAAGAATGTTTTTTTAATTATTTTAAGCACCTAAAATAGTATTCAAATTAATATTACGTTAGTTATTAATTAAAGTTAATTTTTTAAAAGAGAGAGGTTAAGAGATGAAATAAAAATACAAAAATAAAAAAAGGATTTTAAGTAAAGAATGTTTTTTTAAATATACAATTTTTAAAAAAATAATGTTCTTAAAATAATATTCAAATTAATATAACGTTAATTAATAATTAAAGTTAATTTTTTAAAAGAAAAAAAGCGCGCCGGAGAACGGCTAGATTCGAACCACTATAGTAAGAACAGAAGCCCACCGCGACAGCATCACTCTAAGGACCGTTGAAGACTTCGAAACAAAAAGCGATAGAGGACAGTAGCGGTAACAATGGAGATTGTTAGGATTAAGCCCCTAACTTTCTTTCTACTGATCAGATATACATAATATATAGCCTATGTCCATCTGGAATAATGTACCTTTCAAACAGTGAAAGAATTTTTCAAATAGATGCAGTGGTTCTGGAGATTACCCTCCACGTACAAAATCGCTCTCTCTTTATATATAAGTATAGATTAATTTCCTTCTCCGTCACAATATTATTTCAAACTTTTAAAACATAACACTCAAGTTCTTATGCATCACTGAGCGTGTATCAAAAATATTTTTAAGAAATTAACATAACTAGAAAACTGCTCCATTTTAAATTGCCATCTTCAATTTTATTAATACTCGGTGTAATTTGCTATTTGTACTCTAATATTATAGATCGTTTATCTATTTATCCTGGTCGACATTAGAAGCAAAGTTTATGCTGATAGTTTTTCTGTTTTATTTTGTGAAATTTTTTATTCACAATACCTTCAACCCTAGTGATTGTTCATTTCTATAGTCTCCTACCAATCCTATCACTTTAGATCTTTGAGACTGATATCTCACTAATTTAAGAGTAAAAAAATTTCATAAAATACGTTTTTCCAATATTTGTGTTATTCCTGTTACTCTGATCATATGCGTAATCATTTACTCAGCTTATATCAAGATTGAATCTTGTGCATATTTTTAAAACTTTAAAGGTTTTCTGAATGCATTTTTCTAGAATAATGTAGCATTTTTTTTCACCAGTACCACTACTGTTTTGTGTTTCCCGATAAAACTGTGTTGCTTTCGTTCATTACTATACCTACATCTTCAAAACTGTTCTCACTATTTAAATAAAGTCAATCTCAAATTATTCTTCAATTTGATTTTTATCAGGATTTTTTTAAACAAGTGTCATTATTATTATGTGTTTAGTTATGATACTGAATTTCTGTCGATCGTTAATTCATTTCTGCATCTTCAAATTTAGTAATCTGAATCACTTTCGCTCGGAATCGTGTTGTCTTCAGTTCATTATTCACCAAAATCATGATTCGGACCATCTTCACCCTCATATTCTCAAATCTTTTCTTGAAACTGACAGTTCAAAGTCTGTTGTTGTTGTATATGTTCCTAGGGTAAAGTTAACTAGACCGGTGTTCATGAAAACGTAATACAGTAAACAGACAAAACACACACAGAAGAAATATTTATTTATAGACAAGGCACACCGGCAATACACAGCAAGTATTTTCAGCTCCTTTTTCGAGACAGGGCTCTTTGATTGCCACTTTGTCACTGGGCGGCATTAAAGTCTATATTGCTATAACGCAGCCTTCAGTCTTTTCGAAATTCTGTCAGCTGTATTCACGTTTGTAGCTATGCAGCAGAAATTTACTGAAAATATCGTACGGAGGTTTCAAAAACCTTATCAAAAAATTTATCGAAAACCAATACGCGACAAAACAATGCAGTTTCTACTTTCATTAAGTAGGAAATAGAAAATAAAAATTTTCGGTAATATTGTTACTGAAAGCCATTGAAGGTAAGGAATCAGAATTATTCGTTAACATGAATTTTCTATGAAATAAAAAATACCTTGCACTCCCTGAGAAAGTTCAATAGATTAGAAACACACCGCTACGCACCGAATAGCAAGGTTAGAAAATGAGGTTATACAACTCGAGAAAAACATCGAAACTTCGTAGTTCTTTTCTATGATTGATTGATACATTGGCTGTAAGTACAGGATTCCATTTCATGTATGACTGTTTCCTTCTACTGTACTTGACCAGTGAAAATACTTCGAAAGTCCCTAGTATACTAATCGGATTCAGAAAATAACATACTTTTCGTAATTCGTCCCATTGATTATGTTCGAGGTATAATAAAAAACCTTACAGCTGCTCTAAACCGCCATTTAAGAACGAAAAAAAAGGCCTAATTTTTGCTGTAAGATTCATTAGTAAAACAGTAAGATTCATTAATGAAACATACTGCAGTGTCTGTCAACCTCTACGAAGCCTTAGCGCCATCTCGAAATCCCCCTGTTCTCCCCTAACACCAACTTAAAACCCAACCCCTAATAAAAAATGTGGCTCCTAAAAACACCCTTTTTCATCTAACTTACCCCCAAAATTTAGGGGGTAAACCACCAAGTTGTCAACACTAGCACGAGATTGTGGTCATTTCCCCAATTAGGCGATGAAAGTGCGCCAACACGTACTTTGAATAATTATGGTAATCCTCTAGCGGGCAAGAGAATTGTCTGTCTGGTTTTGGCTAGAGTGTGAACATGGAAATAAATTAATGTCCGTTTTGGAGTCATACATCAATTCTCAACAATATCTAAATACCAAGTCACTAGAAGATATTATAAAAGCTTCATCTCAATTAACTGACATATTTCAGAGCGAAATTTCAGTATGAAATATTTTTTAGCCTCAAACAGTTTACTGTAAGCACTATGTATGAATTCATTGAAGGATGCAATTTGTTTTTGTAAAAAGAAAAAAATAAGAATGTTGTTTGATTTGACCGAAAATTACAAATCTTTTTCAATATTAAATGAATGTCATCATTTGGCTGCAGTTAAATGGGTTTTTTTTTACATGCAGGTTTGAAAACGCATTTCGTTCTTGGGTTTCATACATTGTATAAATTATTAAAGTCTGCTAAAAAATAAAGATGAAAAATCTAAATGAGAAAAATGCGTAGGAATTTTTAACACTATTTCGTTGATACCATTTTAAGCACATCTCCATACAAGTTATTATTTAAAAGGATTTGTAAAGACTGGTGTTCATTAAGTAGAAATTTAAAAATGCTAAACTGGTAGACTTGGTTTCACTTAATTGGTACAATCAGATAATTTCCCTAGAATTAAATATGAATCAGTTTTATTGCAACAAATCTTACTATGAAACATTCATAAACTGCAACATAAAAACAGTTTATGAACTTTGTAATAAACTATTTTTTTAACAGAAAAGGAATACATAGAGAATAGATCGATATAAATCTATCCTAATCAGACACCCATTCAGTTTTTTCTCAAAACAGAAAAATAATTTAAGTTGGAAGCACATCACAATAAATATTTAGTATGATAAAAATTGAGCTTTCAGAGAAAAGACAGAGTAAAAGGGAGGTGAATCAAGTACACAGATAAAGAAATCCAAATTAGCATCGATCTAACACAGTAGAAATTTCCAAAAATGAACATCAGCTATAGGATACATGAAAAACTGTAACAATGCAATGTCCTATGCTAAAAATATATTAACTTCAAGAACCCTTTCATTTGACAAACAGCAGGGGCAAGGACGCAAATTGGGCCTCCTGAAATATTTCGACTTTATTTTTTACCCCCTGTCTTGGGGATCCCCTTACCTACCTCGGGAGATCGGGCATTGCCGCGGTTGCCCCAGCCTAGTTACATCCCTGGCAAACAGTGATATACAAAGTGGGTTATACTGCTTTATGTATGTAACCAAAAAATATTTGATAATCGAATGAACAGGAATATGTATATACGTATTTCTACAATGATAATTTTTATGAAAATGACATTTTATTACCGTTACCATCAGCCATTCAAGTAAATATAATAGCACTAGGGATAAATCTGTGTTATCTTTATATATAAAATCAAGCAGGATCACACTCTGTACACTTTGTATGAAGGTGAGGGGTGCTCACATACCTTATTAATGTCGGTTTTGGTTGTTTGTTTTGCATTTAAACATCATTTTGTTAATGACGTAAATATGACGTCAACTTATAATTTTTTGAAAATTCAATATTTTTTTTATCTCTGTTTGTAATTCTTTGTTTTGCTTCACGAATAAACATAGAGCAACTTACTTGCAGCATTTCATGTCAATCAAAGCAGTACTTATCCATTTTTTCGCATTTTACCGCTCCGTGCTTAACTTTTGGAAGTGAGTGTATATGTATTTATATATCTTGTTCAAATTTTCAATTGTTAATAAAATACCTTTTATTCATCCACTCAAGTTCAAATACATTTTTTTAAACTTGTAGTGGATGACACTTGATGTTAATACAGTTTTTTCAAATATTAATTCATTAATTAAATTTAATTAGTCAATTTTAGTTTTAGACCGGGAGCGTCTCTTGCTCTTGAATAGTAATTTCCCTCTTCTTACTGTGTAAACAGTAGCACTGCGGTAGCGCGGGCTCCTCCCGTGCTGTAGGTTGCGGGATCGAATCCTCAACCTGACAAACTTTTTCTCTCTCTCCCCCCCCCCCCCTAATCTCGTACAGTAGGCAAGGTTCTGGCAGGCAATCCTTTTTTTCAGTTCCTACTATTAGTTCGCACTCTCCCTAGATTCAATTCCTACTATTAGTTCACACTCAAATTTTTCTTTGTTGACCTAAGTAGGAATTGACTTTAAAATTTTTTTTGATATTGTTTTTGAGTATAAAATCTGACTTGAAAGATTATTATTTTCATTTATTATTCTGGTTTAATATGACTTGAAACTTTTTTATTTTATTTTTTTTATCTTTTCGCTCGCTGTTTGTCAGTTATCCCTAACGTGGCCGCCATATTCAGAGAGTTGATTCCACAAAATGTAACAGTTTACATTTAGAGCAAGCACCCTTCAAAAATTGTTGGTTTTTTATTAATTAAAAATCAACGGTAATTAATTTCGATTTTGGAAGTTCTTAAAACCCTCGGCTATTTTTAAAGACGCCTGTATGTAAAATTTCACGATCGTTGCTCCTAAACTGTGGATTTCTATACAATTACAGACAGACAAACATTCATTTTTATATATTAGATGAATGTTTGTTTGTTTGTTTGTTTGTTCGTATTTTATGCGCTGCTGTACCGTTCATCCGATTGCGATGAAACTTGGTCAACTTATTACCTGAACTTGCGCGATGGTTTTAGACTATTTTCATTCCGCTACGACGTTCCATTCCCGAATTATGTTAGAAGTATCAACGGATATTGAAAATCGCCAAATTTCCCCGGATATTTTTGTTCAAAGCCACTATAACATTTCATTGTTGCCAATTAAATTATAACATTTCGGTAAAAATAAATAGACATGAATTAAAAACGTGATTTATTCATATATTGGCGCATGCAAGAATGAATTTGATATATTATTTTCATGTTCGTGGCAACGCCGGAATGTTTCTTTTTAAAAGTGAAAATATAAGGATGGAAAGTCATTCATTTTCAATGAATGTGTTATTTATCCATTTCATGAATTGAAACTATCCCAAGCTACCTGTTCAAACTCAAATGTACTGCAGAACACGTTGACTTAGCTAGAAACACGTGCGTCTAGCCTTGACGCGATGATTTATATAACTGAAGTGACATTGAAACATAGCAGATGATTTAGTTTTGAGAAAGAATTACAATCATGAAATACGTGTATATTATAATTAAGAAAGTCTGAAAGTGGCATTGAAGCGTAGCAGACGATTTAGTTTTGAGAAAGAATTCGGAGCATGAAATACGTGTATATACTTTTTCCATAATAATTACCAGATTTGCTGTGTTTTAATATTGAATGTGATCTCAATCCATTCAAACATTATTGATTATTTTTCTATAATAATAAATCCATTCAAACGTTATTGACTAGCTGTAAATTAATGCTTTAAAATGTCCAAAAAAGAGGAGAGCAATTTTTAATCCTGCAGAAGTATGGGGAAAATGTCAAAGATTGTTGAGAAATGAGCAATGTGATGGAAAAAAAACAGAAGAGCGCGAAGTCAACAGAATTCGAAATGCAGTTAGACGCACACAAGAATCTGAGAAAAAACATTCCCAAGAGCTCGAAGGTAACAGAATTCAAATTGTACTGATCCGAAGCAGTGAGACTGATGAAACTTTTAACGCGTCGAACATACGATTGTCTTCGAGCTTCAACATCGAAAGGAGAGGAAAGCGATGAACAACGACAGCACCGACAACAAACTAATGCTATTTGCTACCGCAAAAGAATTTTAGCGAAAACTGTAGAACATCATTAGAGCAAACCAAGATTTCACCGAAATCTTTGCTAAAATATATACTTGAGTTTAACGTTATGAAGGAAAAAATAGTAAAGTTGATTTTTAAAAGAAACGTTATCTCTTGAGTATTTCACCTACTTCTGAGCCCCAGGCTCCACAGAAAGCAGTTTCTACAAATAATAACGCCATTTCTTTCAAAAAATCCACCTTTATTCCATCATTTACAAAACGCAACTAACGAACAAGCGAGAGTGATGCCAAGTTCAAAGTTTTAAAATAAAAAATAGCAATACACCACGCGCCTGCATTGCTGCCAATCTTTTGAACCTAACATCCTCCCACCTTTTGATTATGCATTATGATCAAAACGTTACACAAAATACATAGCCAAGAATAAATGGCATACACATAAATAATGCAGAATATAAAGAAACAAAAATAAGAGTAAATAAATAAATAATCCCAAAGTCAATTTTTTTTTTTACAGATCTAATTTCTCCGGAACTTTTATCTCTCTTCCTGATCTAGATATCTTACTTTTAGAGGTGGAAATACTTTCATTTCCATTTTTTACAATAGTGCAATTTTCTTTAAATGGGGTTGGAAACTCACAAGCAGAAGAAATCTCTAAAGGGTATACACGTTGAATTGGACGGAGTAACTTCGAATGCGAAGTTTGTATTTTAACAAGTCGAACACATCCATCCTTCCCAGGTATAAGATCCGTTATTCGACCTAGTGGCCAGTTGATTCTTTTGAGATTGTCTGCTCCAATTAGTACAATATCTCCAACCGCGATCTTACGAATATCTTTACGTTTTGTTCTTTGTACGAGAAGTCCCAAGTATTCACTTCTGAATCGGTTTCGCAAGTCTTTTTGTAGATTTTGTCTGTACTTGATTCTTCTGTTCAGACTCTGATGATCAACAGCATCAATATCTGGTGTACTCCATTCCTTGATGTCTTGCAGGAATGACAAAGGAGATATAGGGACTAACTGTTCCTTTTCAGACTGGTAGGTGAGAGGTCGAGAATTCATCAATGCTTCACAGTCACATAAAATGGTCACCATTTCTTCATAAAGTAACTGTGCTCGACCTAAGACCCTTTTTAAGAGGTCCTTCATTATTCGAATCAATCGCTCCCACCAACCTCCCCACCATGAGGCTGTTGGTGGATTAAATTTCCAATCAATAGCGTTTATAGCACCATGCTTAACAATTTTATTCCAATCTAAACCACGGAGTAGGTTGGCAGCACCGATAAAATTGGTGCCATTGTCACAATAAATAGTTGAGCATCTTCCCCGTCTGGCGACAAATCTACGAAACGCCAACAAAAATGCTTCAGTAGATAAACTGGTGACAAGTTCCAGATGTACTGCTCTGTAAATGGCACAGGTGAAGAGCAGTACCCAAGCTTTCTGATCTCCTCTAAGGAATAATGGTCCGGCTGCATCCACTCCTGTGATCTGGAAAACAGCAGCATCTCGAACTCGATTCTCTGGTAAAAGTCCAGAATCAACTTCTAGTTTCTTTGAAGTGAATCGTTTACAAGTGACACACTTTGATATGATTTTCCGTATGACTTTCCTCCCGTTTAAGATCCAAAATTTTTCTCGTAACAAATTTTGTAAAATTTGTAAACCACAATGTAAATTGTTCTTATGATAATGGTCTATTAGCTTCAGTACGACTTCATGATTTGAGGGTAAAAGCATTGGTTTACGAAAATCTTCTTCATCCCTTCGATTTATAATTTGCGTCTTTACTCGTAAGATTTTATCTCCATCTACAAAAATAGCCAAACCCTTAAATCTTTTGTCCTCTTCTCCATCGAAAGATTCTTGCTGAATTATCTTCACTAATTTCAACTCTGCTTTTTGAAATTCTGAAAAAGTAAGGTCTCCTTTTTTCTTTTCTACACAAACAATTATTTCTAAATCTTAAAATCCAACCTACTAAACGTACTATTTGTTGGTATTTGGAGAAATAAGAGTATATCCTATCGCATTGGATAATATTTTCAGTGTTAGTCATCGATTTTGTCGATTTTAACTTTTCCTTTAGTATCTCTTCTTCATTAATGTCTTCACTTAAAATGTCTCCAAGATGCCAAAATTCAGGAGGTTCAGTCAACCATTGTGGACTCTCCCACCATCTAAGTGACACAAGTTTTGTTGCTGTACAGCCTCTTGATGGTAAGTCTGCGGGATTCAATTCACTAGATACATGATTCCATGATAAAGGAGAAGTCAGTTTTCTTATCTCTTGTATTCTATTTCGGACAAATATTGACCAATTTTCTTCTCGATGTATCCATGCTAGTACAGTAGTTGAATCGCTCCAGTAGAAACATTTTACTTCTTTCCAGTTTAATGCTTCCACTACGGAATTTGTTAATCTTGCTCCCACCAACGCGGCTAAAAGTTCCATACGTGGTATTGTACCACCTCTTAGGGGAGCTACTCTGGATTTAGCAGCTAGAAGAGACAGTCTAACAGAACCTTCTTCTTCTAATCTCAAAAATACTGCAGCAGCATATGCATCTTTGCTGGCATCGCAAAAGGTGTGAATTGTACAATGTTTCAAATTTTCTTCTGTAACATGTATCCATCTAGAGATATTGATTTCTTCGAGGTTCTTTAGTTCCTTAAACCACTGTAAGAACTCTTTTCTCAGATTACCAGTGATTTCCATATCCCAACTTATATCCATCTTCCAAGCCTTTTGCAACATTAACTTGGGGCAAATCATAACTGGGGTGGTATATCCAATGGGATCAAACACTTTATGAGCCACTGACAGTATAACTCGCTTTGTTATTTTCTCAAGGCTTAATTCATTCATCCAGTTTATATTAACTTTCAGAGAATCCAGCTGACGATTCCATTTCAAGCCTAACACAGGGGTTTCCCAATCATTTTCAGCTTTGCATTCTCCTGTGTATTCCCAGTCTCTCAGATAAAAACCTCCCTGTGACATTAATTGACTGGATTTAGAAATAAAATTGCTTAGATTCTTGTAACTGTCAAAACTAGCTAGAACATTGTCAACATAGAAGCTTTGTTGTAGTATCTTCCTAAATTCACAGTCAAAACCTTTGCTAACTTCAATATGGTATTCTATCACTGAAGCGAGTAGAAAAGGGTTGCTCTTAATTCCAAAAACAACTCTTGTATGGCGAAATACTCTAAGTTTCTTTTCTTCTAAATTCTTCCACCAAAAAAAACGTATGTAGTTTCTATCCTCTTTAGAAACGCTTATCTGCAAAAAGGCTTTTCTAATATCTGCGGTGACGCCAAATTTCTTTTCCTTGAATCGTATCAGAATGTCCGGAATGAGTTCAATAAGATTTGGCCCACATTGTAAGCACTGATTTAAAGAGGGGTAGTTTTGTAATCTTGCTGATGCATCAAAAACTGGTCGAATGGGTGTTGTGCTACTACTTTCTTTTATTACAGGTCGATGAGGTAAGTAATTCCCATACAAAGTTACTTCATTTGGAGGAACTTCCTCAATGATTCCTTCATCAAGCCATTCCTGAAAAACCTTATCATATTTGTCATATAAGTTGAGAGACAAGAGCTTTTCAGTTGTTACTTCAAGCCTTTTCTTGGCGAGGCTGAAGTTGTCAGGTAGGGAAGAACTATCATCAGACCATGGTAAACAAACTTCGTAACGTTTATCCTCATTGATAGTCACTGTTTCTCTAAAGTGTTCTTTAGTTTTTAGATCTTGCTGAAGTTTCGACATTTTCTCCATGGGATCTTTGTTTCCAATAACATCTAGTTTCCAGAGGTCAGCAATTTCAGCCTCCTTTACAAACAATGATGTTACAGACATAGCTAAGTTTACCCTCTCTGTGTTTGTTTGTGGGACTTTGCCCATTAATGTCCATCCGAGATGGGTTTCTACTGCAACTAAACCCGATGACAATATTTTTCTTCTGCCTGTCAAAAGTCTACCTATAATATCTGCTCCAATGAGGACTTGTATAGATGCACAAAAGGCGTTTGTATCGGTTAAAACAACACCCAAATCTTTTAACTCATCCAACCAAGGTCCGTCAATTACAGGTAGTACACTTTCACATATAACAGTCTGATCCAATACTTCAAAATTGCAGGAGAAGTTCCCATTTAATTGTTTCAACTTTATTTTATAACAGTTATGTTTATATTCCTTGGTAGAAACACCGCCAAACAAGGAGTGTATAATAGTCTCTTGGCGACTAATGGGATACTTCATCTCTTCTGCAATATTCTTCAAAATGTATGACCTTTGTGAACCAGTATCACACAGCACGCGAACTGTTTTCTCTTTATCACCGGAAAGAAGCTTTGCTTTAAAAGTTTGAAGAAATACCTTTGGCTTTGAACTTAAATTTGACAAGTTCACATCATTTCCGAGAGAATTTTCTTCCTCTTCTTTCTTCTGGCTTGTCTTGTTGAAAGTGTGAAGTTGATCACACATTAAAGGAACATGTTTTTTGCTACAAATCAGACACTTTAAAAATATTCGACATTTTCTAACTGAATGGCCAGGAAGAAGGCATGCGAAACAACAGTTCTTGTTCCTTACTATCTTCTGTTCTTCTTCCAGCGTCAGTTTTTGAGCATTGAAACAATCAGGACTAGCATGCTTGCCATCACAAAATATGCATCTGGTTTTCTTTGTTTCAGGTACCCCAGTGGAAGTCAGTAACATGGATGCAGTTGGAACTTTGCCTCTTTGAGATTCTAAATTATACTTCTTTTTCCTGTGCATCTTCATATCTTCACTTTTTGTTAAACCAAAACCAGACATAGCCAAGGATATCCTCTCTTCTCCTTCTACCTCTCCCTTGAGGAATAACATCAAATTGTCCAAGCGTTGCTTTGGATCTTTTGCAGAACTTGAGGCAGGACTTCTATTCCAAGCTTTTAGAAATTCTTCATCAAAGCATGATTCTACCATAGGATAGAGAATGGAGGCGCATTTATCTGTTGTTACTCTCAATGTTTCGAGAGCTCTTAAATATGATTCAAGCTTATCATAGAGGTTTGTTGGCGATAATTTTTGGTTAGATTGAACGGATGTTATTAATTTTAACAACTCCCGTACATAAACTTCCACCAAAATATCTTCTCTTCCAAAACGGGTTTTTAAGCTATCTACAGCTTTTGAATAATTTTCCCCTGTCGGTGGAAAACTTTCCACGACCTCTCTTGCTCTGGAACCGATGACAGTGGCTTGCACTAAGTATTGAAATTTATTTTCAGGAGCAATATCATCATCTTTGTCAATATGTTCAAACTGGCTCCAGAAAGGAAGCCAGTCTTTCATATCATCGCCAAACTGTCTGAATTGTAATTTAGGCAAAGTGAACTTTTTCTTTGAATTACTAGTTTCTGGAATTTGCTGATAAACCACACTTGCATTTTGAGTTTGTGCTTGAATTCTAGCCAACTCCAATTGATTATTCAATTTCACCTTTTCTAATTCCAATTCATGTTCTTGCTTCTTATTTAATTTTATCAACTCTAATTCATGTTCTTGCTTCTTATTTAGTTTTATCAACTCCAATTCCTGTTCTTGTGTTTTGATTCTTTCAGCTACAGTATTTTCCAAAACTCCTTTAACAAAGTCTGGATCACTTTTGTACTGGCTACTATTTAAAATTATTTCTTTCAACTCGGAGATTCTTGCCGTTGGCGGCACATTTTCGCCAATTTCTTCAGCAACGAATTTTAAATCTTCTTTCTTAAAGGATTTCACAGATAAAAACATCTTGAAAATTTAGACTTAACAATCCTGTCGCGGACGCCAAATGTTAGAGCAAACCAAGATTTCACCGAAATCTTTGCTAAAATATATACTTGAGTTTAACGTTATGAAGGAAAAAATAGTAAAGTTGATTTTTAAAAGAAACGTTATCTCTTGAGTATTTCACCTACTTCTGAGCCCCAGGCTCCACAGAAAGCAGTTTCTGCAAATAATAACGCCATTTCTTACAAAAAATCCACCTTTATTCCATCATTTACAAAACGCAACTAACGAACAAGCGAGAGTGATGCCAAGTTCAATCTTTTGAACCTAACAGAATTCAAATTGTACTGATCCGAAGCAGTGAGACTGATGAAACTTTTAACGCGTCGAACATACGATTGTCTTCGAGCTTCAACATCGAAAGGAGAGGAAAGCGATGAACAACGACAGCACCGACAACAAACTAATGCTATTTGCTACCGCAAAAGAATTTTAGCGAAAACTGTAGAACATCATAACATGAGGCTAATCATTGAAAAAAAAATAACAGAAACTGAATCCCGAGCAAAGCCGGGTAATACATCTAGTTGGGAATAAAATATAATTACCAATTTATCTTAGACTACGTTATATTATTCACTTAGACAGAAACAACACAAAAGCTATTCATAAACATTAAATAAAAATTTCAACTGTAACAATGCAATGTCCTATGCTAACAATATATTAACGTCAAGAACCCTTTCATTTGACAAAAAGCAGGGGCGTAACTAGGCATTTAGGATCCCCGGGGTAAGGACGCAAATGGGGCCTCCTGAAATATTACGACTTCATTTTTTTACCCCCTGTCGAAGAGTAAAGCCGATCTTTCACAGTGATAGTAATTAAATTTTAAAACACCACCTGCTCTTAGGGCCTGTTCACATAGAAGTCCGTTGTGTTGCGTTAAGGAAAATATGACGTTGCGACGAAAATAAACCAATCATAGGCGTTAAAAATTTCATTGCTAATCGTTTGGAGGCATATGATTGGTTTATTTTCGTCCCAACGTCATCTTTTCCTTAACGCAACGCAACAGACTCCTATGTGAACAGACCCTAAATCCTGTACGAAATCGCATTCTCCAATTTTGGTTCTAGGGTAGTTTTTGCTCCTTTATAGATTTCAGGACGTGCAGAGAGCTAATATTCATTAATTTAAGATATAATAATATTTGTTTTCGCCTTTTACGGGAGAATAACATGAGCTGACATAGCTGTTATTGCCCAACATGGTGGCCATGACGTCACCACTTAGTTGGCGTATGTCAGTGCCACTTCGTTTTATATCGATTATACGTCTTATTAACAAAACAAATATTCGGATCTTGCGCCTTCTAGCGTATATTGCAAAACTTTTTGAAGAGGTTCCATGTGTGTTTATAAATTATATTTATCTAATATCTTTTCAGTCGTGAGAAGGTTTGGTTAAACTATGTTCATAAAGAGCGTAATGTTGAAATTTTATCAAAATTTACAGAAAACTGCCAAGTTTTACCCCATTAGAACGTTTAAATATCAGTTTTCAACTCGTATCTGTAATACATTGCATTCGTATTCTTCAGTATTTAGTGTGGAGAAACTAAAGTGCTCTCATAAAATGAGTTATTCTCGACATTTTCCGTCTGCTAATTTTTGGACAAGTGTTAAACTTAGGCACAGTGAGTAATATAAGTAATTTATTATACTCAGATTTGAAACTTGTATATAGAAGAAATTCTTACTTCTTCGTCTATATATATGGTGGAAATTTTTGTGAGATTGCACAAGTCAATGAAGGTTATTGCCGGGATGTATTATATGTATAAAATTTAGTCATGTCCTATTGATTTTTATTCTAAAAACTAACATATTTCATGGAAATGATTTATAATTAAATTAGTTTGTTCCACACTTATGTATATATTTTAAAACTATGCTCAACCTCATATAATATAATCAGCATTCTAATATAATATGAACAGTGTATATTGAATATCATTCTTTGTTCAGATTATTTAAAAAAAGGATGGTTCGTCAATTTGGTTGGTTTGTTGGTTGGATCGATGTCTTATCCTGATCATTCTGGTAAAAATTCAGGAACATTGAACTTTTTGAACTCCTGCTTTATGACCGGCATTCTGCGCGAGCAAAAGGTTGGTTTTAGAATTGAACTTACGTTTTCTTCAATTTCTCAATATGAAATTTCACTATAGGATTCTAATTTGATTGTGTAATGTAGTTATAGAAGATTTATATAAACTTTTCTCATTCTGTAAATTTTATGGTCATTTTATCCTGATAAATAATTAAAGTTTTTAAAGTCAAAGGGTTTTGTTGAAAATTTGTCATAAAATCTTTCATGATACTTCGTTATGATAACCTTAAGATTGAAATAAATTTATTTTCATCTTTTTTTTCCCTATGTTTTTTGTTAACACGACAACTAATTTTCTTGAAACACATCCATTAGTTTGGGGATATCTAATTTTTTCTTTCTTTTTTATTACTTGCAGTAGCTAAACATAATGAAAGTACAATAATATTTTTTAAAAAAAGCATTATAATGATAAATATTCCAACTTTTTTTTTTCTTTTGAGCCAACTTAGAATTATTTAAAGAATATTTGAAATTTACTGGGGAAAACTAATTAAAACATGCTTTTTTGAGGAAAAATTGAAGAAAACTAGAAGGCAAATTTTCATTAAAAAGTGCTTTTTAATAATAAATTTGAATAATTATTGACTATGTTAATATGATAATTTTCCGAAAATAAAGTGCAGGGAAGAATAAATTCTCTGTCCCTGCTTCTTTAACTTATACATTTGTCAAAAAATGACCAGAGAAAAAGTCAAAATGAGAAATATATGGAGATTTTTAAGTTTACTATCAAGTAGGAATTCAAAAGTTTTATAAGATGGAATTAGATAAAAAAAGGTGTACAGTTATCTTTCTGGCATGGCAAATGGAACATGTAAAGTTGTCTTAAGAATAGTTCCTTCTCTAAAACATTTAACATTTAACTTGACAAATAGCTTGGATAAAATAACCAAGCCAAACATATAATTCACAGAATAAATGAGTATATTTAGCTTAAAAGTAGCATTTTGAAACTTCAAATGCTATTTATGGAAAATACATTAAAAACATCCATTTTGCCTGTATATTAAAATTGATGAGCATTAGTCATAAAATGTTTTGGTACTTTTTCATTATACCGACCTGTTGCCAAATATGATTGAAATACTGTTCTCCTATGTCTCCAGAGATCGATGATTGATTTTTCGTGCATCTTACAAATTATAGGCGGAATCATCATGCTACAGCCTTACTAATAAAACTATCTTTATTAAGTATATGTAAGAGTAAGCAGAAGTGTACATAAAAATGAAATTTAAAGATTTATTTCCCAATGTAGCTCTCTCCACATCTTACACTTTAGAGTTAGTTCACCGACTTCTTATACACGCCTTCATGTGAATGAAATTCCCACATGAAAGGAATAACAATATTTATCAAACCAAAAGTAGAAATGTAGATTTAAAAAAAATATGATGTGAAAAGATTGTACTTACATTTATTTTCCTCTCTTTTAATCTTTTTTTTTTTTACTTTAACGTTAAAATGTTCACAAAAGGGAGTATTTTCTCATATTCCTCTTATTTCTTTAATTAGTGACTTTATAATGTAATTGGCAATTTTTTGTATTATAGTTGGTGACAGTATAATGGGAAAGTAACATTGTATTTAATTAAGAAGGTGAGAAAAACATTTAATTTGGCTGTGAGTAAGTACCATAAAAAAATAAATTAAAATTATATGATAATAAAAAGTTGCCTGGAACTATATTTTATTGTAGAAGTATAAAATATAAGTAAAAATGTTCTAGAGCAGGGTTTCCCAACCTTTTTTTTTAGTCACAATCCTATTCAATGGTTTTCATGCATCCTCCCCCCTTCTCCCCCTGCTTATTTTCATAAAAAAAGCCTTTTAGGACATGGAAAATACTTTTTATTCTTTATAATTTAATTCCAACTAAATGTTTAATATAAGAAAAATTGAATTTCTAAGAACTGGAGAACATTAAGGAAAATTCATCTCTCACTCTAAGATTGTGTAAAAGCAAGATCAGAGTAGACCAGAACCTCAAGAAAAATAATTGCGGTATTGATGAAGAATTATATAACAATAAAAGTAGAAAAACTCTTACTTTTATAAAATTGCTTTATTCAGTAAGAGAAACTAAAATGGTAATCTTAAAATAGATTTAACAGACTGATAAAGGACAAACTGATGTTTAGAATTTGTGTACTGTATGTTGTAATTAACCGGAATTTTCATTTACCACCAAATAAAGGAGGAAGTATTCTAACAAACTGAGTTTGCACTTTAAGTCAAACTTTTGTTTTTAAAAAACATTACTACCCTACAGTTTTAATGTTAAATATTAACAAATTTTTTTGATGAAATCCACTAAAAAGGTATTTTAAATGAATAAAACTATGACTACACCTGAGAAAACACTTTGATCCCCTTGGGGTCATGACCTACAGGTTGGGAACCTCCTGTTCTGGATGCAAAATTTTTGTTCAGAAAGCACATATTTTTAAACACACGCTCTTATTAAAAAATTTTTGTGATCCAATTAGGTACAGATTTCTCAGACGCACCGCGTTGAAAGCTTGGCGATTTTGTGTATGGCGTGGTAACCATGTGATTTTGGCGAAATTTTTTGGTTGCCAAGCTGAGGCGATTAAGGCGCCAACATTGTGGCTCCTGTAAAAATTAAACATTAAAATTTATTAACTTTGGAAATGAAAATAATCAATGCCTGCTACCCCTTAACTTGGAGGATCTGTTTGTTACATAACATGTCAGCTGATATATTTTATCCTGGCTGTTTCAGTGACTTTTTGACAAATTTTCTCTTGGCATTCTAGTAACCTCCATTCAGCATGGGCAAAATTTTGTTTCCAAAGTAGAATTTTTTTTTTTTAATTAAAAGAGGCAACACCATTTCATGGTACATAGCTGTTAATAACTTAAATATACAGATTTTTTAAAATCATTTTCATGATATATTTTCCTACATTTTAAATATATCTTGGAGAAAGTAGCTATTAGTTGTGTAAGCATATTAATATGTGTGGGAAATTGTTTTATTAAACAGATTTTCCAAAAGCTGTATTTAGAATAAAGTATCAAATTTGTTAAAAAAAATATTAAAATTAAATATTTTCACTGATTTCTTTTATAGAGATTTTTTATAGGTTTATTTTAATGATTATACATTGAAATTATAATGCCTTTAACTTTGAAAATTTACAGAGAAAAGTAATTTATAACATGCTTTCTAGTAGAATGATTAAATATAACTAGTTAGCATGTACTTAAGGCAGTACAAAAAAAAAATTTATTAAATTTTGATCAATTTTGAGGTTAATATAAGTTAAATTTTTCTTAAATTACTAAATTTAAAAAAAAACATTGATTTTGCCAGTAGTTATGCAAAGTTTTTATAAGTTACTTATTAGAAAAATATGGTAAAAGGAATCTGGAAGGAAATCATATGTAAGGAATTTTTAAATATTCAAATTAATCATAAAATGTATAGTCAACAATGAAGTTTTTATAAAGGAAATTAGCTAATGGGAGAAGTCCTTTTAAAAAGTAAATATCCCTTTTTTTAATCTGCTGAAAGGGGAGTGTAGGTGTTCCTCTTCTAAAAAAAGGGGGTGGGGGAGATTCTGCAACTGATTTTTTTTTTTACCTTATCAGGTTGTGATATGTATTCACACTCAAGCATTAATGCATATATATATATATATATACAGTGTGTAACAAAATTATAAGACCACTGTGGATTTTGTGATTTTTACTATAAATAGTATAATTTTTTAAAAATTAAATTAGGTTGATATTAATAAATGAAATATAAAATATATGTATATTATTTTTAAGAGATATTTAAATATACTAATTATTTTATCAACAATTTCAAATTTTTTCAATCAAATATCTGTAACAAAATTATAAGACCACTAATTAAAACAAATTTTTTTTAATAAAACTAATATGATGTTGATCCACCATTTTTCTAAATAACTTCAAATTCTCGATTTTTCATTGAATTAATTAGGTTTTCGAGCAAATATTTGGGAATTTTGTCCTATTCATCCATGATAGCTAGTCCCAATTCATACACAGAATCATACTGACGGTTATTTGCATACACTTGATGAGCCAAATGGCCCCACAAGTTTTCGGTGGAATTCAGGTCTGGACTAAGGCTTGGTCAGTTTAAGACCTCGATTTTTTTCTTTTTGAAACCAGATTTTAGTTGATTTAGACACATGGCATGGCACATTGTCTTGCTGAAATTTCCAGTTTGATCCTCCTAAAAATGGGCCAAAAGGTATAAGGTGTTAGTAAAGCAGTTGTTGATAACAAATGGAGTCCATTTTTCCAAGAACTCGCTGCAGATCACATTTCCCATCATATGCAAAAGCTCCCCACACCATCACAGAGCCACCACCCATCTGTCTACTGAAGAAAACTCTAGGTTCTGTTCGTAAATCATGCCAATAGGGAATATTACCGTCCGGGCCATCCAAATTAAATTTTTTTCGTCTGAAAAAATATTTTTCCAAGCAGCATTCCAGGTCATGATTTCCTTTGCCCACTTCAGCCTTCCTTCTTTATGATACTTTAACAGTCTTGGTTTTCTTTGTATTTCCGAAGAGCAACACTTGAATTTGATCTTAAAGTGCGCCAGACTGTCATATGTGAAATAGTTTTACTTGTCTGCTGTGTTATTTTACGAGTAGACAAGTTCTGTTTCGTTGCAAGCTTGAAAATTTGTCTATTATCGCAAGCTGATAATTTACTCTTTCTGCCAGATCTTTTATATTTTCCATAAAAATCTATTTTACTTAAAACGTTATGAATAGCAGTTTTAGAACGTTTAAGTATCTTAATTATTTCACGTTCCGATTTTCCAGAGCCCTTATAAAACCAAATTTTTCGAACTTCTAGTTCAGATAATTCTCTTCCACGCGGCATTGTGAATTTCCTCATAAAAACAAACAAATTAAATTCTATTTCTTTTACAATATTATCGTTTGGACTTTTTTGTGATGTAAAGTTACAGTTTATCTACGATTTTGAAAGAAAAAATAAAATAGTTTTAAAAACACAAATGATTTTAAATAAAAAAATAAGTGGTCTTATATTTATGTTACACCGAGATTTCAAAAAATCTTTTGCTGTGGGCAATTAACTAAATTTTTTTTCCTTTAAGCGATTTATTTGAGAAAATATAACTTTTTTCATTTGATTCAAACTTTAAAATTATTCATTTTATGCAGTGTAATATTAAAATGAGTGATATTTTGGGTGGTCTTATAATTTTGTTACACACTGTATATATATATATACATACAATTAATTGCTCTATGTGGCATAAAAAAAATTATTTGGGAGCTACAGTTATTATAGTTTTGAGTGTGAGTCAAATTGCTAATACATTCTGAAGTGCTTATATTTTGTGCTAAAAATATAAATTCTGATAAAAAATGTTGATCTTGGTAGGGTGTATGGCTGTTTTGAAAAGTTCATTGAACAGTTAAAATCAGATTAATTTTCCAAAGAAATAGGATAATATTTTGCTCTACATTTAAGAATCTGCTGACCTGTTGGCTCTTAATGAAAATTTCTTGGATAAAATTGATATTTTAAGTCCAGTATAAAGCACCTTGTGTCAAAAAATAAGTAAATAATTTTTGTTTGAATGCAATCTTGAAAAATAGTAAGAATTAGTAAGTTTCCCATACTAGACTAGACACCTATACTTATGCTTGTGCTTCTGTCTTACATTAGTAATTTTCAAACATAAATCAAAATCCTTAAAGTAAGGTAGCTATTTGGCTGTTTATCCTTGATATCTTTAAATTTTGTGTTTTTATAATGATGAAAGTTTTGGTGTTTGGTTTTAAATAGTGTTAACTTCAGTTTTAAGATAAAAATGTATCCTATAGATGTTTTGAGTATTAAACTATAAAACCATTTTATTTTCATTCTAAAAATTATATTTTAGGTGATCCTGAGGAAGAAAAGAATCCTCATATGTAAGTATTGATATATTTGAAAGATTTTGCTTCGTTTTCAAGCAATTGCAGTTTGATTATTTTCAGAAATTTGTTTATATAACATTGTACACTGATGAAATAAATTAAGAGAGTTTGCATATTTTATCAAATTTCATAAAAAGAACTGAACTGAATGTAAAACCACTGATTCTAGACAAAAATGCAAATCTTGTACGTCAAATACGTAAGCGTGCACATGTGTGTAGACGGAGCCAGTAGAGAAACAGGCTTTATAAGTGTGCGTAAGTTAAAACAAGACTCATTTCGTTCGCAAGCACACCTTTGCGAATTTCTTGGTGTTGTTTTGCAGCAATCGGTTAATTTCAAATTGTAACAGTTAAAATGAGTAACCACCAACATTTAGATGATGGAATGAGGTGGCGAATTGTGGGGAGGCTAGAAGCAGGCCAATCTCTAGTCCAAATTTGTAGAGAGTTCAATTTAATGCCCAGCGTCGTGTGCAACTTATGGAAACAGTTCCAGGATACCGGATCCATCAAGAGAAAGCCTGGGCAGTCATCCAACAGCCACGACGGCCAGAGAAGATCGCCATTTGTCGATTATAGCGAGGCGTAACAGGAGTGCTACAGCTCCTCAGCTCTCTCGTGATTTGTATACAGCCACAGGAACCCATGTATCAAGGGTGACTGTTTCCAAAAGACTTCAGGAGAGAGAGTTGTTTGCAAGAAGACCTGCTGTTTGCGTCCCGCTCACTTCTACGAACAGGAGAATCCGTTTATCATGGTGCAGAGAGCATGGAGATTGGAGTATGGATCAATGGGCTACCGTTCTCTTCACTCATGAGTCACGGTTCAGCCTAAACACCGATTCTCGCCGTAAGTTCATATGGAAAGAACCAGGGACCTGCTACCTACCCTCCAATGTCAGCAAAATCGACCATTATCGTGGAGGAGGGTTTAATGGTCTGCCCAGGCATCATGTTGGATGGCCGCACACCTCTCCATGTCTTTGAAAGAGGTACTGTGACTGGTGTGAGGTATAGGGATGAGGTCTTGGAGCCCTGTGTTCGCCTTTTCAGGGGTGCAGTTGGCCCTGAGTTCATTTTAATTGACGATAACGCGAGGCCACATAGAGCTCTTCTGGTCGACGAATTTCTAGAGAGTGAGGATATTTGCCGGATGGATTTGCCAGCCAGATCTCCAGACCTCAACCCTATAGACCATGTCTGGGACGCTCTGGGGAGGGCAATTGCAACTCGCAACCCCCCTTCAGAAACCATCCAGGGAATGAAAACTGCGTTGCAGTACGAGTGGGACCAATTGCCACAGGAAATGATAAACTGCCTTATTTCAAGTATGAAATCATGCGGAGAGACCTGTATATCTGTAAGAGGGTACCATACCCCCTATTAACCTATCTATTAACCCATTTTTTTGTTTATTCTGCAACCGCTGTTTCATACCTTCCGACTCCAACGAGTGTTACGCATGATCATACGTGTGTATAACAATTATTGAATGGTTATTTGTTTTGTATTGTATCAATGTATGTACATATCAAATTTCAGTAAAATCAGTACAGTAGTTCTAGAGATAATCGACCAAGTCGGCAAAGTCTCTTAATTTCTTACACCAGTGTATTTTGTAACTAATCATCAGAAACGAATTTCTGTATATTATTTTTTATGATTTCTTTTAAACTTGGAATATCTCTTCTTTAATAAATATATAAGTATCAGCATATTATTTGCTTAGCTGGATAATATCTTCATGACAATACCTTAGGTACATTTGATGAGTCAGACTAATCATGTATCTTTTGTGCTATTGTGGAAAAAAAAATGTAGAGAATTTCTCCTAATTGAATCTATGCCCAAGGTGTTAATTTAAAGCTTTACGTAGTATAGTTAATGATCTTAAATGATAGGCATCCTTTTTTACAATACATAGTATGAACAATGTCTTTTGAATACTATTGATCATTTTTTATGTCCAAGAACATATTTTGATTTGTGTTAAAGAGTTGAAAGTGCAGTTGAATGTACTTTGCATATTTTTTTGCAGTTGGGCATTACTTTCAACACCTTTGTAGTGGAAAATATGTAGTATTTTCTGTATCATAAGCATTTTCCTATTTGTATGTTTTAATATGATTGAAAAATTTGGTAAAACTGCTGATTATTGAACACAGCCCAAGTTGTGATTTTTAAAAGATTACAAAATTTATGTTGGTATGATTTTAAGATGTCAAAAGCTGCCAAACAGATTTATTAGATAGTTTTGCAAATTATTTTTATACAATGCATACAAAACAATAAATAAGTTATGAATTGAAGACAATGTAATGTAAATTTGACTCTTGATGATTATGAGACTATTCTAATATTTTAGAGCTATAATACTTGAACTTTGAATTTTTTAAACTGAATTCAACACTTACTAGATCATTAAAATTTATAATACATTTGAAGTTTATCAAAGTTTATGTAACATATTTACATTCTTTAAAATATGTTTACTCAACTCCCGGGGAATATACAAAATCTTTTAATTTTCTGTGACAATGGCACATTCTGTTATCAACCTATTTAAAATTGAACTATAAAAATTTTTGTGCATGGATCTAAATACTTAAGTCAGTTGCCATTATTCTAATAAGAAATAAATGGAACATCTTTTAAAATTAATATTTTATCTGGTTATATTGACACTACACTATCTGTCAAGTTTATGAGAAAGAGGATGCAAAAAAAATTTGGTGTCTAATGTCATTTGGCACCACTGGGGTTGTAATCTGCAGTTTTCCCAAAGATTATTTCATACCTTTGTTATTTATTCTTGAGTTTTATTTCTTGTCATAATTCATATTAAAATATCAGAAACTAATTCAGTGTTTTTATACACATATATGTGTAAATGAAGGGTGAAACTTATTTTTATCAAACCTAATGGAGAAGAAATTATACTACAAGGCAGAGCTGGTGAATCTGTTATGTTAGCTGCAATTAAACAGCATGGTGTTATGCAAGGTGAGGTTTATTATTAATTTTCATTTAAGTTATTCATAATATGAATGCACTTTACACAAAATGTCTTGTCTGTTCTATAAATTTGTGTCATCTAATGATATTTTACCTGTAATGTTCAAGTTATAACTGGTTGCATATTAGAGAAAGCCTAATATGAGTAGTCATTTATAGCAGTTAACTTTTCAACTTTGAATACTTTTTCTGAGAGTAAGGTCTCATTTCCACAACATTTTATATTTTTCATTTGAAAATTCAAAATAGTTTTTTTTCACAATTTCTTTATTAATCACTGTGAACCGAGCATTTTTTCCGAGAAAGATAGCTTAGCTTACACAGTAAAACAGCTTTAAATGATTTCTCTCTTTTTATTCTTTCTTAAACACATGAATGTCTTCCTCTATGGTTAGAGGATAGCATTTATGAGATTTCATTTGAAAAATTAAATCCTACATTTTTAGGGCTTGTGTTGCAAAATATAACAATAGTATTTGAAACAAATCAAACCACACCAGCATTTTAGGGAGATCGTTGATAAACAATGGTTAGGATGCTGGCCTCCGAAACCTATAGGAGTCTGAGTCAATGGGATTAAGTCCTGAAGCTTACATGAGTGACTATAGATGTTTAGCTATAAAGTGTATTCATAAACTGTCTGTTTAGCTTAAGTGCAGCTAGATACATCTAAAAGGAACCAACCATTAATTTTAGGTTTAGTGGAGCATTTGACTGTCTGTGCATTCGAACAAAATGCAGGGTGAAAGGTTGTTGTAACATACCTCTATTTCTACTATAAACAAAGAACAGAAATTTTATAAATAAGTAATGGTATTTCTACTAAAGTGCTGAAAAAAAATGAAAAGAAATCTACACTGCCTGATTACTGTCTGAAAAATCAGCAAACAATTTGACATGATTAAAAAAGTTTTATGAAGGATAATGGATAGTGCACCTTGACTTCATCATTAGAATAACATTACCATCTTATAGGGTTACAATGGAAAATTTTGCTGATTGAATAATAAAAAATTGGAATTATTAGCTTGAAGCTTCAAACATCAATGGTAGCAAGTATTGGTTTTTTTGGAGAATGTGTTGAGGGTTAATTTTTAAATGTTAATTATATATTTAGGACAACAGGAATTTTTAAATAAATATTTGGCATCTGGGAACTGCCTATACACTAATTCTCAATTTTTATTGTGGATTTTAAGAACTTTGTATTTTTGATTTAACATTTTCCATAAGTTTTGTTAAAGTAATGTATATTTTTCTTTAAATATGAACTGCTTATTTGGAATATGAAATATTTCATTTTTTATATCTCTCTGCAGGGAGAATAACTTTTGATTTTATTTTTATGATCTTGGAGCATTATTTTTTAACTAACCAGTTATAATAATAATAGTTTCCAGTCAAATCTAAACTGTATTATGATTAAATATCAAAATAATAGCAGCATGTATATTAAGGAACCACCCAGATAATGACTTTTTCTATTTGTAAGCTTCTTGAGGATTTCAAGACGTTTCAAAACTTCAAAGCAGTTTCACACAAACTTAAAAAATACTGCAGTTTCCCAGATTTCAAAAAACAGACAAACATTGAATCACATAATTTTCTTGAAGAGAGGAATTAGAATTACCTTTGCTTTTTGTAAAATGTTCCTTATAAAAAATAAATTATGAGCTATAAACTTCTTTTTACAATGATCAGCAACATTAAATATTTTCTGAGGGAAGTGCAAGGGTCTTTAGTGCCTTTCAAGTCCTGAATGATTTCTTACTTTAATTTTTTTTTTGTCTAAGGACTTAAAAAAAAAGTGTTGTAGTATTATTTTCATACTCATTGCCTCTAGAACCTAAGTTTTGTTGACCAGCTTAAAAAAATTTGTATTTACAAATTTATATCAAATGTGTATTTTGAAGTAAAATCTCTTAAATTTTGCTAGTGCTTGCTATGTACTTTTGTTTTTGTGTGTGTGAGGAGTATATAGGATATTTTATACTCCTCTTGTGTGGGTGTGTATGTGTGTGTGTGTGTATATATATATATATATATATATATATATATATATATGGTACTTTGGGATTATCCCGTCGACCATTTTCGCCAAACCCGATATTATCACCAAAAGGTAGCTTTTATGCCAATAAACGCAAATTTTATCACATTTACTGTGTAATCCTTGACTACACAAGTTAGTGTTCTGTAGCGTGTTGAAATATACTGTTTTTTTTACTCTGCTGCAAAATGATTCGAATTTAGAATTTGCCTAGCACCGAAGAGAGTGCAGTGGCATATTTTCAAGAGTATGGAATCATTTCTTCTAAGAAAATGTGCGTGAATGGCGACTGCACAAGGATAATGACTTGTTTGTTTGAGCTTTAAAAGCTATCAAGGACTTTTGGCCGCCGAAATGATTGATAATAATATATATGGTTAGATTCAAGAATAATTCAATGTGTAATTATAAAAAAATAGAGGTTTTTACTTTGTTTTGATTCTTTTTATTAATAATGTGTTTTAATAATATTGTATTAATAATAAATTTAATGTGCTTAGAATGTTTATTTTGAAAATTGCTTTTCATTATGATGCCGCCAAAGGATTTGCATATTTTCGCGAGTGTTGACAGGTCGACGGAATAATCCTAAAGTACCATATATATATATATATATATCCATTACACACGTTCTTAATATATAACCTGAAAAGGAAAACTAGCTCATATTTACATGGCTGGAGCTAGACTCAGCCTGAAAGGAATTAAAATTTTGAAGCAGTCGGGTCGAATCATTTTATTTCAGCGATAAAAAAATACGTCCATTGCAGATGACAGCTCGGAGCGAATTCAATATCACCTTTCAACCTTACACGCGAGATGTGAAAAAAACATGTGGCTGTTATTTTGAATGGTCAGCAGAAAATTGGGGCTGGCGATGCAAACCCACGCCTTTCTCCAGAAGTATACACGTGTCGAAATGCAAGGCATACGTCTGTTGCTAAGGGCTTTTAAACGATAAATTAAGATTACTGCGGATTGGATTTAGAAATGGGAATTTAAATGCTAGAATGGAGGGCCTAATATTTAATTTATTACATATATATGTATATATATATCTACATATATATATATATATATACACATATATATGTTATGGCCTAAGCCCGAAGTCTGGCCAATTAGGTAAATGGCTAGCCACTTCTAGTATTAGCCATTTTCTCCTTGATTTTGAAGTGATTTTTTTCTACTTTGATGAAACTAAAGCTATTTTCACAGTGGTAATAGTATGAGTTAGAACTCGTATGATCAACTCCCATAACTGCATAATCCAGATTCGCAAAACTTCTAGCTTTGGCCTCTTTTACTTGAAAATTTGTGAACTGCCCATTGATTGTCGGGCACATTGCAAATTGACTGACCAAAGCTCAAAGTAGTCGTAAATTCTTGATTATTTCAGGCTTTGGCCAAGTGACTAGGCTAATGCTAAAATTGGCTGTCCATTTTGCAAATTGGCTGGACTTCAGACTTTAGCTGTAACATATATGTATATATACAGTGGAACCTCGATCAATTGTTTTAAAAGGGACCTATTGCACTGAACAATGAATGCGGGAACATAACAAAGAACTTTTATCATTGAGACTGGATGAAGTATGCAATTATTCAGGGAACAATTGATTGAGGTTGTACTGTATTTATTTATTTTGATCAATAAAATTAAACTTACTTGTCTGCACAAATTGTCTTTTGTATGGTCATTTTTATGAATCCTTGTTTGTAATATTCTATTCTTCTTGCTTCTGGAGAAATTTTGTCAACAGATTGTGAATGTTTACAAACTGCATTTGATTTTTGAAACCCTATTTTTTATATCACACTGTCCCTAAGGTGTACTTCTTAATTTTCAATATTTTCAAATTTTTTTGTTAATTACTCAGCATCAACTTCAAATCACTAGTCCTATACATAATGTATTATGATGAATTTGTTCCTTTTTTGTTATTTTTGAGAACAACTATTGAAAATTAGAAGCTTATGCTATGAGAGGGCAATTATCTCTGTGATAAAAATGTGTGTATGGATCTTGCATGTTTGCACAAGTTTTGAAGTTTATTCTCAGATTTTTGATCCCTTGATTCCTGTGGAACCTTATTTGCTGAAATTCTTGTTATTTATTAATATTATGATTTATTTATTAGCTGCTTGTGAAGGACAGTTAGCTTGTACAACGTGCCATGTTTATGTTGATCCAAAAATTAAAGACCTTTTTCGTGAAGCACAATTAGAGTAAGTAAATTATCACACTGTTTACTTTCATGTATTTAATAAAATTTATTTTTTACATTACGAATTACTGTTCTAGTATGTATTTTTTTAGTGTATTATTTAGTAGAAGTGTATGCCATCCTGCACTGTGCACATAGTTGTGTTAAATTTTACATGAAAGATTCAGACTGTGTTAAACTTAAATGGATTTCAATTGTAATGTGATTTTTTTAAGTTGTGCATAGTTTTTAACACAGCTGTAGTTCTGAAACTGGTTCATTCATTATTTAAATTTAGGTGTCAGTAACATGCTCCCTTTCCTTAATCCATCTTTTTAAAAGGTGAACTGCAAATTATTTTTAGTTATCATTAAAAAAAAAATAAAGTTCAAGTAAAAAATTCTTAAAATTTTTCTTTTCAAGATGATCTTCATGATTCTTGGTAGTGAGTGATCCCTTTTCCACCAGTATTTATCTAGAATTATTTTACAAAGCCCTGCACTTTCTTCCCTTTTTATTGTCTACTTTTTTCTGCATACTTTCCTTAAATTAATCTGTAAAGAAGCATAGCTTAAGAGTCAGTTTGTTCAAAATTAAACCTTTCATTGCTGAGGTATTAAAGGAACACCATCTATTATGCAAAGCTATGGAGCAAAATATAATTGTTAATTTTATATATGTGGGCTTGTGGCGGCCCAGTGGTACAGCGCGCTGGTTTTCGGTGCTGAGGGTGCTCAGATCGAGTCCCAGCGTTGCGCCACGAAAAATGCCTCCGTTCGTGTCGTCCCTTCATAGGGGGTAATGCTGTCCGCCTATATGGTGCCCCCACAATAAAATGGACAGTAAAACTGCGGCGTAGTAAGGGCCAATGTTTGAAATACAAGTGCCTCCGCATTGGATAAAAAAAAAAAAAAAAAAAAAAATTTTATATATGTATACCGTCAACTGGGGTAACTTCGTCCCATTTTTCATGTTTATTTCACAGGAAAAGCAAATAATAGTTGTAAACCAATTATAATTTTATGTGGTCAGTGGTTTATATTATTTTAAACACATTAAACTGTAATATAAACCATTGTTAAAGTATACATACTAACTTTAAACAATTTTTTTTAATTTTTTAAAATTTTAGGGTTAATGTTACCTTGAATTGGAGCAACTTTGGCCCAGTTCTTAAAACTCAAACGTGTAAATTGTTGAGATAGCTTAGGGTAATGTCAAACCATGTACAAGTATTGCCAAATTATCTATCAATAATATCTTATCTAATCAGAGTTAATCTCAAGCTTAATTTGGAAAAAAATTAATAAATCAACATTTTTTCTATGCAAAACTGATTTTATTTTTAAATTAAAAGTGGAATTTTCAAAGAAAAGAAAATAATAGATAGTAAACAGTAGTTTAACAGTCTTATATGTTTTGATGAATTGATAGTCTAAACTATGGAGAAGAAACATAATCCAGTTCTGGAACATTAAACTGATTCCTCTTTGACTCGATTTTTGGAGGATTGATTTTCCCACACTTCTTCTCACTCATAATTTATACAGTCTTGTTTTCCTGACCAATGCCAAAATTTGAGCTTCCTTTTCATACATTCTACAGTTGGTCAATATCTGTTAAACTTAAAATCTTTCAAGGATCTTTAACACCATTGTACTTCAAAATAACAAAATCATCTACAGCATATATATACCAGTTCAGAGCATACATGTACAAATTCAGAGTCTGCCTGTCTTTGAGATTTACTTGCTTGTTTGTAATGTTTTGTTTATTACTTTCTGACGAGCTGGAGCATTGTCATTTTCGCCTCTTTGAAACTGGGCCCTTTTTAGAAGTAGGAGTAGTAGTGTTGGGCCAAAGTTACCCCAAGACCTGGGACAAAGTTTGCCTAATGTAGTAAATATTCATTAGTTGGCAAACCACAAAATAAATCAAGATAATGAAAGTGAAAATAGTTGAAACAATTAATAATAAACTGAGGCAATTCGCTTATTTGCTCTGAATCACATACTCTATCACATTTATAAGGAAAAGTTAGAAGAAAACAACAATATACGTTTTAGTGATACCAAAGTGGAGCAGCAAGGTAGTTGTGATAAATTGAGGAACTACAAGACAAAATTATGAGAAAGTCAAGGCAGTACTGCCTATCTATTGGCCCTTGCAATAAATAAGTGATAATCACTCGGCTTTGTGTAGATACAGCGCATAGCAATCTTTTTTCGTTTGTTAGGCCAGTTACCCCAGTTGATGGTACCTATTTTAATTTTTTTAAATGAAAATTAAAAATTTTGTAATTTTTGTACTTAAGTTTTTATATTAAAAAGTAGTTTTTTCTTTCAAAAAGCAGCTTTTATTGCTTCTTTTAATAACTGAATGAAACAGCTGAAAATAGTATTTTTTTTACATAGAGAGAAGCTTTAAAATCTCGCAAACCTGTGGTAAAACCTATGTGTTTTTCATTTTTCACTCCGTGTCCAAAAACTGTTTTTATTACTTTCTTTTATAAATTTATGTATATTAATTTTATATGCTCATGCTTTGAGCT
Source organism: Dolomedes plantarius (assembly GCA_907164885.2). Lineage (NCBI taxonomy): Eukaryota > Metazoa > Arthropoda > Arachnida > Araneae > Dolomedidae > Dolomedes > Dolomedes plantarius. Next base: position 137,468,900 of record OU015492.1, read on the forward strand.
TTCAAATTTGAATAGCCTTTAATTATGTTAAATTTGCAATTTCTATGACATTGAGATTTTTATTTTACTGTAGAGAGGATGACTTACTGGATAATGCACCTTTCTGCAAGCCAAACTCAAGACTTTGTAAGTTTCACTTTATATTTTGCTTATTTATATTATATGTTAAATTTTTATCTTTATTTACACTTTATACTGATCATTCTTTTTGAAAATTCATTTTATTATGTCTAAACTAAATATTCAAATTAGACTATTTTTACATTAATCATCTTATGAGTCAATAATGAAGTTCCTGTGTACAGTTATATATGATCAACGTTATATTTTGTAATGAACCATAAACAAAAGAATTTTTCTTTATAGGTCATAAATGCTTTCACAATTGCTGTTAATATAAATTTTAACATTTTTGGACATTAGTTGATTGTATGTTTTTAAACAGTTAGAAGAAATATAAATATGTACTCCCAAAATATATTAATGGAAATGGAAATTTAAGAATCTTAATTATATAAGCATAAAATATTTATATGTATTTGTTGTGTGTGTGTGTATATATATGTAATGAAAAATGCCTACTTCGAGTTTTAACCCAATATATACTGTAAAATCTTGACTATAATACGCATCTGAGTATAATATGCATGCTTGATTTTGCGTGAAATTTTCGGGAAAAATTTAAATTCGACTATATTACATACCCATAACTTTTGAATATTTTATTTAAAAATTGCACAAATATTGATTAACATAAATAAAATTTGTAATAAAAAGAAACAAAAATGTCAAAGTTCGATAAAAAAAACTTCAATTATTAATTTAAAACAAACAATACTGTGAAATTATCAGTCTTAATCACTTTCTCTAGAATACAGCTCATCTATTGTTGTTGCATCCATGTCATAATTATTGGTGCCATCGTAATATATATCGCCATCATCATCCTTACTTGATGATATGAACTGTGAGTTCCGTTTGTTTAAAAGGAATACCTTAGTAAACGGGTGGATGAATCATGGAGTACAGATGTGCACGCACCCATGTTGCGACAATGTCTTACAGCTCCTGTACATTTGTTTATCCAATGTTTAAAACTACACTTTTTTTGTATGCGAGTATAATATGCACCCTCATTGTTTTGCTGACTAAAATGTGAAAAAAGTGCGTATTATACTCTAGATTTTACGGTATTCTAAATTCTCTTTATAATAAAGCAGAACCCCCTCTTCTAAAATTTTGATCTATGAATAACATAATTGATAATTTATATTTGCCCTTAATGCATATGCCGCTGAATCTTTCCCAGGCACTAGAAATATTTCAACCCTGCAATTAATGCTAAAATTCAATAACATGATATATGGTCTGAACACATAAGTTTGTGTATAATAAATAACGCCTGATAATAAATTCTTTGCTGACAGAACCCAGAAACACATGGGACTATTTCATCATAAAATTGAAAATCACATGAGAAATACAGGGGTATAGGCCATGTGATTGATTCTAGCTAATTAAATAATTCCAACTCTAGTGGTGAAATCAGGAAATGTCCATTATTTTTTTTATATGCTTGGACATAGGGCTCTTCTGCTTTTTGTAAATGTGTACGTTGTCAGTGCTTCTTGTAAAATTTTGATGAAAGGCCATACAGTTCCCTAACTTTGTGTTGTCCTGCAATCTCATGTCTTTCACCCTGCACTCTCCCGGCAAAGTCCAATGGCCACTTCTGCCAATCTATCTTCATTATGTTAGATGTGAATAAAGTTAAACTTAGATAAATGCATCACCTTTGTTTGGGAAGGATTACTCTCACCTTAATTTTTCATTCATTATGTGAAAATTATCATGCACACACACACACATACTAATAGGTTACCAAAGTATGTACATTCTTTTTAAGTAAATGACAAGAATTGTTCAAATGCTGACCTTATTCAGAAATTGATGAATAACAATGAAAAAACAATTTTAAATTCTAATATGTTTAAAAGTTATCTTTGATCTTTGTTTCACTATTATATTGAGCTTATTAGTAAGATGTAGAAGCAAAATAGAACCCCACTTTTATGCCTTTAAATGCTTGAAATAGTAACATCAATTAAAATTTTGAAATTTCGTTGTTCAAGGCTTCAAGTTATTACATTTTTATATTATATTATTTTAATTTAAAAATAATTTCAGCTTGCCAATTGGTGTTAACTGAGGAGATGACAGAAGCTCGATTTGGTTTGCCAACTGCTACAACTAATATGAGCATTGATAGCAAAAATGGAAAAAGTAAAACTAAAGAAGAAAGAGCAAAAAATAGTTGATGCTGCTGTAATAAAGTAAATATTTTGAAATTGAGTGTTTTCTTGTATGAAGGTATAGGGGTGTGGGCTAAAAGAGGTAGTAATCAAACTTCATAAACATTGTCTCTTTTTGATTTCATTCTTATAGGTATATATTCTTTCTTTTTCTCTCTCTCTTTTCTTTTCTTTTTTTTTTTTTTATAAAGCATGGTGTTTTTGTTGGCTCAGCTTTTTATTTATGTACACTGTTGTTGCATTTTATAGATTCACTCACTATGAAAAATAACTTTCACTCTTCATTTTTATATGTGAGGACTGTTCTCACAAAGCTAGTTTATTAGTTAATTTATTTTTTCTGAAATGCTGAAAATTTTAAAGTTTATACATTATTAGCGAATTATCAATTTAACACGTTTTACTTTCAATTCTTGCAAAATATTAAGAATGATGAAATAAAGTGGGGAAATTAATAAAATAAGAATAAAATTTCAGTCTTCATATAGATGTATTTTTTGTTAGAATTGTCCATTTATTAAGAATTGGAGGTTTCTGTTATATCCATGTTTTGTCTTTGTTTCTTTGTACAAAAAATTATTTTATCTGTTGTAATTGTTTTTGAAGCAGCAACCTACAACCTATGACGAAAAAAGAAAAACAAACAAACCTACATTCCCATGTTCTAAAGAAATGTAATTAGATGAATGTAAAATTTTGTTATTGAAAGCAAATTGAAACAAGGATATGCATAGAACACCTTAATCTTATGAACATATAATGTTATTGTATACTGCTAATAAGGGGGGGGGGGGATTTACAATGTCTGTTTTTGAAATCAGGATTTCTAGAGGAATAAGTTTTACCTGAAGACTGTAGAAGTATAATAGTGTGTACTCTCCACTCTATAGAAGTCTTCCAAAAATTTCAAACAACTTTTTCATCATTTTAACGGGATGTTACTTTCCTTTTCTCCAGGCCTTCTACTTAACAATTTACATTTGCATCACTTTCATTTTTAATCATTGCAAAATTTGTAAATAGTTTTAAAATGTTACTCCATTTTCTCCAGATGAAGACTGTTGCAAATTGAAATTATATATGTTTGTTTTTGGCGTACTGGTAGCACCACCTGGCTGCTTCGCGGTTTGCGTGAAGCATGTGCAGTTTAGTTGTTGGACTCTTGAACAAAATAAAGCCTGACACTTGAAATCTTGGTTGCATTTAATATTTCTTGAATTCTTGGTTAATATTTCTTGAATTTTCTTCAGAGACTATATAATGTAAATATGTAATACCATTTTAGCACAAATTTAAATTTGCTATTAGCATAAAAACATTAAAAGAAATTAATGTAGAATAATTGAAGAGCTTGCATGAAAAAAGAATTGTTTTAAACTTAAATATATCTGTGAGCTATAATATTTATTTGTACATAACATATTTAGTTCATTGAATCAAGGCTTAATTACTTATTTAGAACTACTGCAATGGAAATAAACTCTAAGCCTCTGTTAGTACTCGGTTTTATATTCTGTAATATGTACTAAAGTTTGAGTCATTGATAATAAATTATGAGTGGTTTAAATGTCACTATGGGCATATTAAATTTCCTAGGTGTATAAAAATGGCAGTTTTAATTGAATAAAAATGTTAGAAGAATATTGTTTTGAAAAAGCCAAAAGCCAGTTTTTTTATTTGCTGTAGTCCATTGTTGAAATCGAACAGCAGTGAAACTGATTAGAGACCATCAACCAATGTTTGTTTCATAGGGTAAGAAGAGTGGGGTTAAAGTGTAGTTCTTCAGTCAGAAATTTTAAAAATTTAGTCTAAAAATTCAATATCTAAAAAATAAACAATTTAACTAATTCAGTTTTATAGAATGTTTTTATTATGAGTTGAAAAAAAAAGTTCTTGCAGATTAACATACCATCTAAAGTGCTTATCTTTGTACTTAATATAGCTTTTAATACACTATTGATTTTTTTGCTACCTCTCTACGTTGATGTAACGAAGCTTTTTTACCAATACAGCAGGTACTTGTTTTGACAACATTTGCCCATCCACAATGCGATTTTGGTGGCTTCTTTATTATGGTAGCACCATATTGTTGAACCAACATCACTTCTTATTAGGGGACAGCACAAGAACATCGATGCCTTGAGATTCAAACCCAAGCCTACTCCCTGGAAGCTCTTGATGCTAATCACTGTACAATGTGGGCAGCATGTAATGAAACATGAACTTATTAATATCCTAACTGAAAATATGGTTTTAGGAACTTGCCTCTTGCGTATTATATACCATATGGTAGCTATCTGTAGTTCCTTTGTTCCCTTCATTTTATGACTGTGAAGGACATTTTGAAGCACCTAAAATTTGAATTGAGTACTATGTTATTTCAATATCAAACTTCTAAGGTTCATTTTTTATTCACTGACCATATTCTTAAAGTGCTCTATAATGCTTAATTTGCATTATGAATCACTTTTATATAATCATTCTGTTAGGTCTCCATCAAACATGCTTTAATTTTTAATGCTATAATTCATAATGTTGTATCTGACAGACTTTTAAAATGTTTTGTATTTTTAATGAACTTTTCAAAATTATTTATTCAAACTTATCTGATAAGGCTTTTAAAGGCTCAAAGAATAAAAAAAAGCTGCTTGTATCATCATTGTCAGTGGTGGATTTAGGACTAGGCCAATAAGGCTTTGGCTTATTTAGGGGCTGCATGCCCTTTAATTAAAAATAAATAAATAAATATATATATATATACACACATATATATATACATACACCTTGTGAGTTTCTTAACTTATCTAAAATATTTATAAACAGAAATTGGTTAATGATTGGTAATTGATTAATGGGTTATCACATACATGGTAAAAATGTATACTTTTCTTATTGCTTTCAAATGAATTGGGGGTGGGGGCGAGAATTTGGCTTAGGGCCACAGAAATTCTAAATTTGCCTTTGATCATTATTTGGGAAACACTTGAGAGGTGCCTGCTTTCATGTAATGCTAAATTATATATAAATAATTTCATAAGGGGTAAGAAAAGTGAACTTTCAATTCCCAGACCTAGTTTAACTCCTAATCATTAAGAGAAGCAAATTATATGTAAGATTCATTATGAATCATCGAAAGTTACCCATTAAAAGCAGCAGCTTTGCCAGAATTGCTATGCTTTTAGAAAAAACATAGAATTTAATTATGAGTATTTAAAAAAATGATTAAAAGAGAAACTTGCAGCAAAACTATGAAAGTCTTTTTTTTTTTTGTGTCCAAACCATTTTTAGTTTGTTGAAAATATGAGAAAAAGTTATGAAATTAAAAAAAAAAATTGAGTCATGTGCTCAATCTATTGTGAAAAAAGTAGATCTTGAGAAACTAAGGGTTTATTGATTTGCTTTCATTGACAGTGTACTAACCATATGACAAGAATGATTTTTTTTTTTGGGGGGGGGGTGGTGGTGGGGGGGGGGTTGGGGGTCATCTGAATTAAAGTGATACATCAAAGTACATAGTTGAATTTTGCAAAGTTAACTCTAAAGGGAGATTTAAAAATCATTTTATGTAGGAATCATCAAAATTGTTTTGGTATGTTTAGTAAAATTTTTTAAACTACACATTTGGTGTTGCAAAAGAATATTCTCTCTTATGTAAGAATAATTCCATGAGATAATGGTAGATTAGATGAAATAGATACGTGATCACATAGTATAGTTTCTTTTACCCAGAGAATAATAAAAATTCTGGCTACTTGGCAGATGAAGTCTTTGTATATATTTTTACTTATACATCTATTCAGATCTATTTGCTCTTTTCTCATCAGATTTTGATTTCATCTTTTTCTATCATGTCTTTACAGTAAAATTAAAATTTTGAAATACCATCATATATTGAAAGGAATAAGATTTATAATTATCTAAAATTACATAAAAACTGCTATTTTTGTTTCATTCAGTGATATGCTCGTTTAAAAATGTAGACTTTACAAAACTTCTTGAGATTCAAATGAAATACTTAATTTAAACAGGAATTTTAAGAATAATTTTAGCCTGTTCAAATTAAGTTGTTCTTCTAATATTTTTAGAGTGATTATCTTTATTTGTGTAAGTATACTCAATGTATACAGTGTTTGGGATATTAATTTTTTCTTAAATCTCTTTAAGGGAGGATTATTTAATGCAGTTTTTTTTTTAAATAGCTGCTGTTAAACATTTTCTCATTAGTTTACTTGTGTGAAAATGCTATGTATAAAAATTTGAGCAAATTGTAGTATTGTTTTAGAATTTGTAAAGTAATTAAAACAAACTTCCTGGATACATTTAAAATAATATCCTATGTTGTCTTGAAACATAACATTTGAATTTAGTTTTAATATATTAACAGAAATAGCAGGTAATATGGAGTTGCTATGTGGTAGAATAAGTACATATTGTCAGAATGAGACCAAAGTCCTTTCATTTTAAGACAGATGTTCTAGCTCTCCCAGCGGGGCTATCTTGGCATTCCGTAGAAGTCTTGATTGCTATCCTCTACATTCTTCCTCACTGCCCCTCCTTTTTTTTAGGCCAATTACATGAGATGTTAGTCTTACACAATTTTTTTCTGCTTGTCAAATGCTATCTCATTTCAGTTTATCACATATTTTACTTTACAGTTCATCAGGATTTATTCCAATAATTAGTGCCATTATTATGATTACTGACTGCCAGGATCAGCAATCTATCCAGCAAATTTTATTGTTACTTTTAAATTGAGTTTCTTTTGCTCCATTATATATCTTCAAGATCAAGAAGTCTAATAACAAACTATACATGCCTTTATGAAAATGTGCTACAAATATATCAAAATCTTCAACTCTGAAGAAAATTGATTAGTGTAATGAAGTATGCTTTCTCAGTTAACATATCTAAATACCTTTTATTAATGTTGCTTTGGCAAATCTTATTTTAAAATTTCTGCATTTTATTAATTTAAGTGTGAAAACTGCTAAAAATTTGTTAAATCCCAGTTTAAATATGTCATTACTTTTTTCTGATGGTTAATTATTTGTGGTGTAAGAGTGTTTTCCATTTTAAAGTTTTATATTTAAATGTTGCATAAGTTATGACTGATATTTAAATAATTACAAGATAAAAAGAACTTTTTATATACCATGTTTTTAAATTTTCTGTTGAATCATATAAACTTGACAATTCTATGTATTAATAAATACTTTTTAAAAATTTTCTTGATGAATTATCCCATCAACTTGAAAGAAAATAAAGTTAATCGGAAGTTTAATTTTTAACATTTTGAATTTAACATCATTATTTGATTTTTTAAAATTTTTTTTAAATATTTTCTGCGAACTTTAATGTATAAATTGTTTAATTTGTAACATTGTTATTTGAACATTATTTGATTTTTTTTATTTATTTAAAATTAAATAAATATTCTCTATAAATTAGGAAAGATAAGCTTTATTTGATTTTTAACTCTTGATCAGATTTACTTAACTTTTCATTTCCGTTCCAGCCAATAGATGGCTGCACCAGTCTATAAAATAAAATTAACTGAAAATTAATTTGATTCTGCTTAAAGATGGCTAAAAAAATGCATTGTCATTGTGTTCTGAGCTATTCTAAGAGTTTCAAATGTCTAGTTAGTCGGGAAGTTAGTTAAAAATCGATTGCAAGATTTGTGCTTGACAAACACACAAACAAGAAAGCAAGTTAATAAAAACATGGTAAAAAAATAATGAATACTTTACAGTATCTAAATAAACTTGTTACATATTTATATATACTTTTATAAGTATGATGCTCATAATAGAGGTTGAAATATTAGAATTTATAAGTTATGAAATGTGTGTAAAATAACACAATTTTTTTTAATAGTTAATGATGTTCAAAATAGCATTAAAAGGGTTATGCTTCTGTCTTTTATTAAAAGTTCACTATTTTCACCTACATGTTTTAGTGCCGACAAACCATTGTTATATAATTATTACAGCTCAAAATAATTCAGACTATTACAGACACAAATAATTTACTGAACTTTGATAAGACTATGATTTTTTTCATCTTTGTGTATAGTTGTCTCAAGATAAAATATCTATCTGATGGTTAGACCTTTATATCTGAATGCTGGAAGTTTTTAAAATCTGTAGCATAGATTTGTTCTAATGTTTGAATTTTCACTGCTAGTTTTGAATTTAATTTTAAGGCATTCTTTGTGTAAAATTTGCTGCATAAAAAAGGAAAAGTGAAATTGTTACTACAGTATTTAGTTTTACTGACATCATTGAAAAGCATTTTTTGTACTAATTAGTGCAAACACTGGTTGGTCTCTACTCAAGTTTTACGAGTATATGACGTTCATATAGACATATCAGAAATTTTCCTTAGACCTGTAAAAGGCTTGAATATTTCATTTTTTAAGACTAAAAAAATAATGGGGGTGGGGATGCTGTCAAATATATTTTGTAGATATATATGTGATATTTATTTGATAAAATTTGAGTTTGCACCTGCACTCGGCAAACAGTGAAAAGAAAGATACTAATGCATCTAAGCCTCAGTTTTTCAAAACTTAAAGTTGATTCTGATGTAATGTTAATTGTGGATTTTATGTGATAAAAAAAGTATTAAACATTCCTGTTCAGAGTGATGATGCTATATTACTAATTATCTGTTTCTAAAAACTATCATCATTGGAAGGGCCTTGAAATTAATGAGATCTTTTTCAGGATTGTGCCATTTATTTGTCAGTGAATTGCCCTCCTTTTGCTTTCAGTTTTATCTAAAGCTTTAATCCTGTGCCCCTTCTCTTTATTTTTTTAGCCAAAATAAAATTTTTAAGAATTTTGAGTTTTTGTATATTTATATGCTGCCACAGTCAGCATATTAGGTTTTTTTTTCAACTTATATAGTATCTTGCTTGTGATCAGTTTAATCTAAAAATATGGTAACCATTGAATTTTAATTATCTGATTTAGTCATTGACTTTGTTCTATTCATTCATTTTATTACTCATAAAGTTTCTCAAAGTTTATATATCTACAATAAATGAATTCTAATACATTAAATAAAAACTTAGCAGGCAAAATTTACTGTTCATTTGCATGTTTTTGTCATTGAGTGACTGTAAGGCTGGAATGTCTAGCATTAGTCCCAAAGTTCTATATTAGAAAGTCACCCATGCTTGCTTCTTATACAATTAAAATACTTTTTGCACAAAAACTTAGTAGCTATGTGAATAGGCCTGTCAAAACTAAATGAAAATACGTTTTATTACCTATTAACACCATTATATTTGTATTAGGATTTACCTCTTTTGCTTGATTTTGTTGTTTTTGAGTAATGTTATTAAATTTTAGATGATGAAATTATGTTCAGCTTAAATTTCTCTGTTTCTTAGAACTTAAAATATTTTATTACAAGCGTTATCACATTTTTGCCTGTTACTTCTAAAAAGAATTCTTAAGTCAAGCAAAATTGTTTTGACAGCTGTTGTTTGACAGGTAGTAAGAACATATCAAATGTTTTAGGAGACAATGTGCTATCTATTTGAGCTTTATAATTTAAGCTAGTCATAACTAATAGTAAGTCACTATGGAATTTTAAACAATATAAAGTAAGTCAATATTAACAGTAATTAATAAATGGAGAAAAAAACTCATATAAGATATGGTAATCATTTTACAGAAATCTGACAGTTATAAAAATAAGCCCCAACTTACTATAATCAGCTAATAGTAGCCATTACAAGTTTTCCATTAATTAAGTATAGCATAAAAACTGACATTAATAACGGTTTCATGTCTAATTTTTTAAAAATAGGAATTTTGTTGTTTAATGCGAATTGACCTAACCAATGTTCATAGAACATTGTCTACCTCATTGTTATTTTATGAGATTGAGTGCTATACTATGTTTTTAAGGTAGTGAGATTGCAAGAAGTTGTTTTATTTAGTCTGGGAATATGTGTGCATTAATTGGGAAAAACTGATACAGTTGGCTCTCTGTTTAACGACTTTCAAGGGACCGTGAAAAATATCCTTAAGTAGAGATCGTCCTTAAACAGAATTTGTGAAAAAGTAACATTTCCCATAACGTGGGAGGGGCCGGGACTGGAAAATATTGTCTTTAAATAGAGATCGTCATTAAACAGAGAGCCAACTGTATATCATTTTATGTATAATTTAAAACTGGTTTAGTTTGTGAAGCTCTTTTACTTTGTGTACATAGCATTTTTTGTTTGTTTTGTAATGATTAGATATATGTTGATTTGATGGGTTTTTTTAAAATTTGTTGATGTGGATAATATCTTAGGAATAATGCCTTTTTTTAAATATTAATTCAAACACAGACATTATCTTAACATTCAAATGTTTTATTGTAGTTTATGGAACTAAAGTTATGTGAAATGTTACATTGTTAAGTTGTAGTTGTGTGTTTAAAATATATTGTACATAAATGTTAATCAGCTGTAAATATTCACAATAAAATATTTTTGTAAGCTGAATCATATTTTGCTTTTTTCTTTGAAATTGACTGAATTAAAATTGATTTGGAAAAAAAGTAAAGTGAGGTTATGTCATTAAGAGGGAAACCAAATTAGCATTAAAATTGAATCAACATAAAGTAGCAGTGAGCATGTATTTTATAAAATTATTTCTATTTCTGTCTCTTTTCTTTGTGTATTTTAAACTGTGAATTTATGAACTTTTAATATACGTCTCTGCTTTAACCAACAGAGATTAATGTTGTAAAATCCATCCAAGCATTTGCTTTTATTTAGCATAACTATCTACTATTTTTGTTTAGACAAAGGGATCTACTAAGCTAACACTTTTCCCTGTTATGAAGTGAAAGAAGCACTGACTAATATCTGGGGAATGTTTAGCCTCTTGATGTAGTTCTTTTGTCGAAGTTTCATAACTCAACCTCAATTATAGAATATCTTTACCTGAAATATAGTATACTGATTTAATAAAAAATCTTAGTATTCTGAATTTTGAAACACTAGTCGCTGCGCGACCAGCATGGTCGCTTTTAGTATTATATTTTCTTTTGCAAAACAACTCAACTGAAAGAAACGTATGTAAGGAATGTTACTATTACCTGTCATCATAAATATACGTTGTAAAGTGGTAGTGTGATCTCAGCCAAAAAATTTATAATCATTGCAAAATTCTCTATAAGGCTGATTCTAAAACATCGGGATTAAAAAAAAAAGAATTTCCATTACTTCAGAACAGAGTTAATGATAAGACTGAGAAACCCAACAACAAAGATTTTAAAAATTACATTCCTCTATGTATGTAATATTTTTCAAAATTAAGATATCTACACTTTATCATTGCATCAAATAAGAAATTGTTACAAATTTTTTCACTAAAAAAGGAGTAAAAAATTCAGCAAGTACTAAAATATAGTGTGGATTACATCACTCTCTATATGTATTATTGTTCACAATTCAGATATCTACACTTAATCATACCAAATAAAAAATTGTTGGGAAAATTTTTTAACTTATAAAATGGAGTAAAAATTCATCAAGTACTACTAAAAAAAGTGTAGACAATTACTCTTACTTAATATTACTATTAAGATATTATAATGCAATTATTAATATTTTACTATGATATTCCTCAAACTTCTTGATATACACAGGTGAGTATTTCAGAAATAGGAGATACTACAGTGACAGAATCAAAAGAACAATCTGAAGTTAGTGAAGAATTATAATTTCTAGTTTGGAATTTTGAGACGGGACATTTTTTGGCGCCCGAACAGGGACGCCGGTCTTGAAAGTTGTTTTGAAGTAAAATATTGATATCCTTTAACTGATTGGATAAATGAATGGAATATATTCTATATTTTTGAAGATGTTTATTTAAACAGTATTGAATTTTGAATAGATATATTCTATATTGAAGAAATGTTTTATAGTATTGAATAGAATTGTTTTCTATAAGTAACGGTTTTTTTTTAATAATCTGAAGTTAGTGAAGAATAATATTATCTTGTTTGAATTTGCAACGTTGTGTTTTCATTTAATAAACTTTCGATTTATGAATATCTGTTGAAAGGGAAATTAGTCTTATGCTATGGATCAGCTAATTAAATTGCGTGGCTCTTATCGAGGTACCTTTACAAAATTTGCAGAAAAGGTGAAGGACTTTTTGAAATCAGAAGCCATTGATCTTGATTCTTGCGCCGGATTTTTGGCACAGCTGCAAGAAAAATATTCTAAAATTGAATCCTTTGATGAGGAAATTCTTAACACTTTGCGGAGCGACAAGAATTGTACTCAGAAAATGTTGAATGATGAAATCGAAAGTGCTGATAATTATAGTGGTACATTTATTGACTTAAAAACGAAACTTGAACGACGATTGAATTCTTCAGGCGATTTGAATGGAACACATATTGAAAGCGAAGCAAATTCCAAAAGAAATTTTAAACTACCAAAAATTGAATTACAAAAGTTTGATGGTAATCTAAAGGATTGGCTTTCGTTTTGGGGGTTATTTGAAAAAATTCATAAAGATGCAAATATTTCGGAAGTAGACAAATTTCAATATCTTCTCCAATCGACTCAAAAGGGTTCAAGAGCTAGGGAAGTGGTGGAATCTTTTCCTGTAACAGCTGAAAATTATCAACAGGCTGTTGAATGTTTACACACGCGTTTTGGCCGAGAAGACGTATTAGTTGAAGTTTATGTCAGGGAATTGTTAAGCCTTGTGCTTGGTAATACTTTAGGTCAGGAACATAAACTACCGATTTCGAAACTTTACGACAGATTAGAGACACAATTAAGATCTCTAAAAATGCTTGGCGTCACCAGTGACAAGTATGCGTCTATGTTGTACCCCTTAGTTGAATCCAGTCTACCAATTGAGCTTTTACGCATTTGGGAAAGACACTTAAATTCTGTTTCTCTTGGATCTAACGATAAAACTTTTAATAAATTAGAAACATTGATGCAATTTCTACGTAATGAAATTCAAGGGGAAGAGAGAATTAATCTTGCTACAAGTGGCTTTGGGTTTGAAAACAAAACAAAGAAATCTTTTCAAAATAAGTCCAAATATTTTCCAAATCAAAATAAAGCTATCCCAACTGGTATGGAACTTTTAACCTCATCCCAAGGTAAACAGAGTAGAGAACATGAGTGTGTATTCTGCGATAAGCCCCATCCCAGTGCGGAATGCAGAAAGGTAGTAAATTTTACTTATGAACAAAGAAAGCAAAGCCTTATGAACCGGGGAGGCTGCTTTAAATGCTTAAAATTGAACCATGTTTCTAGTTCGTGTAGAAGTAAATATAACTGCACGATTTGTGGAAAATCCCACCATAGTCTCCTCTGCAGAAATAATCAAAAATTCACTCCCAATACACAAGGTGTTAGGAGTGACAAAGCTACTTCCGTGCAAGACGAAACATTGGCTAATGTTTCTTCGACTCCAAGAGTTTTGTTGCCAACACTCGTTGTCGTTTTGAAGGGTGATAACAGGAGTTTGAAAATACGTGCAATAATCGATTCCGCATCCCACAGATCCTACCTGTTAGAAAGCACTGCGGAAAAGGTCGGCTACAAGTCGATGAGGAAGGAAAAATTGAAACATTCCTTATTTGGCGGTTCAAGCACGAATACTTGTGAACACAATGTCTATAAAGCTTACCTCTCTGATATCGGTGACAACTACCGCTGTAATTTTGATGTTCGTAACCAGACTACAATTTGTCAAACTATGCCACCTAGCACACAACTGTGTGAAGATGATTTGTCCGATATGGGGATACGTTTAGAAGATTGCCTTGGCCCCATAGAACTTCTCATGGGTGCAGATGTGGCCGGTAAGCTAATGACAGGGAAATTGAAAAGACTTAAATCTGGTCTTACAGCTGTGGAAACAAAGTTAGGTTGGACGGTCTTGGGTCGTACAAAGGGACATTCGGAGCAGACTGAAAACCTTGTAGTTACTTCGATGTTAGCTACAGATGTACGAATTGCAGACCTGTGGGAATTAGATAGCCTTGGTATCAGAGATCCTGCCGAAAAACAATCCCAATTAGAACTTGAAGAGGCATCTGGAAAACATTTTGAAAAGACCCTAAGCAGAGATGGTGATGGCCGATACGTGGTCTCATTGCCATGGATAGAGGGACACCAAGTTCTCTCAGATAATAAGGTTGTTGCTGAGCGAAGACTGAAATCAACTGTGAATGCTCTAAAAAATAAGGGCTTAATTGAAGATTATGAAGAAGTCTTTAATGAATGGCTTGGTGAAAAAATAATCGAAGAAGTGAAACCCGATGAGTTAGAGAAGACAAATTGTCATTACCTGCCACATAGAGCAGTCATCAAGGAGCATTCGACGACGAGAATTCGACCTGTTTTCGATGCTTCCGCGAAAGAAAAGGGTAGCTTCTCACTTAATGATTGTCTAACTAAAGGCCCAAACTACATCAAGTTAATTCCGAGTGTTTTGAATAAGTTTCGTTTGAACAAGTACGGAGTGATTGCAGACATCCGGAAAGCTTTTTTGCAAATTGGAATAAATGAAGCGGATTGCGACTTTCTCAGATTTCTGTGGTGGGAGAATGGTGATCCTAACAAAATGAAAATTTTCAGACATCGCCGAGTAGTTTTTGGGGTGAACTCCAGTCCATTCCTTTTAGGAGCTACCCTGAACTACCATTTAAGTAATGTTCCTGTTTACTTGCAAGAGACAGCTACCAAACTGAAGATGTCTATGTACGTGGATAACTGCGTTACGAGTTGCGACTCAGAAGAAGAAGTGATTAATTTTATTAAAGAATCAAAAGAGATCATGTCATCAGCATGTTTTGATCTCAGGGGTTGGATGGTTAATGGTCTGCAACCAGAAACATCAGAAACTCTAGAAGAAACTGTCTCTGTTCTAGGATTAAATTGGAATGTTTCGGAGGATACTCTATACTGCGATCCGAAATTTAGTGATTACGAAGATGTAAATTTGAGCAAGAGAATTATTCTGTCTTTAGCTAGTCAGATATTCGATCCGATAGGTTTTCTTTGTCCCGTGATTTTGATTCCAAAAATTTTATTACAAGAATGTTGGCGAAGAAAATTGCCGTGGGATGCCAGACTACCCAGTGATCTCGAGAAAAAATTCCAAAAATGGAAAAATGAATTGAAATTCTTGCAAGATATCAGAATCCCTAGAAGAATATTGAGAAATTCTGATCTGGATACTAATTTGTCATTTCACGTATTTTGTGATGCGTCACAACACGCTTATGCAACCTGTATATATCTTAGACAAGAAAATAATTTTGGCGCTAAATGTCAATTGGTACAAGCTCGTGCTCGTGTAGCACCTTTGAAATCTGTCTCAATTTCCAGGCTTGAACTCCTAGCATGTTGTTTGGGAGTTAGACTGATGAACTCTATTAAGAAAGATTTTCCTTACGAGAGAGCTCAGATTTTTTACTGGACAGATTCCATGAATGCTTTGTTCTGGATAAAAAACCAAGAAGCTTGGGCGGTGTTTGTTATGAACCGTGTTATTGAAATCAGATCTTTGAGCAACACAGATGAGTGGAAATTTGTTCCAGGAAGTATGAATCCTGCCGACCTCCCGTCACGTGGTTGTAATGCTGATGTCCTACTCGAATCTGTCTGGTGGGAGGGTCCTGAGTTTTTGAAAACACCCATCAGTGAATGGCCAAAGCACAAAGCGTCCCCTGAAATGCATATCGTTAACTCGGAAAAGAAGAAATCAATTATTTCCGCCTTGAACACAGAAAACACGGGAAAGTTTTATGAAAGATACTCTTCTTACATGAAGTTATTGAGAATTACAGCATGGATATGCAGATTCATCTCGAACATACGAAATTCCCATCGTACTTCAGGGGAACTTAACAACAAAGAATTGAAGCATGCTGAAATAATCTTGATGAAGATGGTTCAGAGAGAAGAGTTTCCTAACGGAATTGAAGGCCGTTTGCAGAGATTACATCCTATGGTAGATAAAGAAGGACTTTTAAGAGTAAAGTCTCTTATCCTCAGAAGCAAAGATAGCACAGATTTTCGTTTGCCTATTATTCTACCTGGAAATCACTACATAGTGCAGAGACTAATAGAGTGGAAACATAAAGAGTTGAATCACGCAGGTGTCCAAATATTAATGAATAACCTACGGGAGAGGTATTGGATACTGAGATGTAGAAGATCCATCCGACAAGTGACATTGCGTTGTGTTAGATGCAGAAGGTTTACTGTGAACTCTGTTCAACCAGAATCCCCTGCTTTGCCAGAAGATCGAATTAGAGATGCAGCCCCGTTCGAGGTTACCGGTGTTGATCTAGCTGGTCCTTTACATTTGAGACACGGGGGAAAATGTTGGATCGTGCTGTACACTTGTGCAGTTTACAGAGCGGTTCACTTCGAATTATTAACGTCATTGTCATCAGAAGCATTTTTGCAAACACTGAGAAGGTTTGTTGCGAGAAGAGGCAGACCTTTAATTATATACAGTGATCGAGGTACAAATTTTTGTGGAGCTTCGAAGTTATTCGCCGACCCTGCACATGCAAAAATCCGTAACGAAGCTCTTGTAAAGAACATAACATGGAAATTCAACCCTCCAGCTGCACCATGGTGGGGTGGCTGGTGGGAGCGGTTAATAGGCTGTACAAAGCAAATTTTGAGAAGAATATTGGGACGAGCAGCCTTGGACTTTGAAGAACTTTATACGGTTATATGCGATATTGAAGGCTTGATGAACTCTAGACCACTAACTACTATCTGCGAAGATACTGATGATTTGGTTCCCTTGACTCCTAATATGTTTATACAAGGAATTACAGAAACTGGACTTCCCGACCTAGATAACCTTGAAAACGTGAATCTAAAAAGAAGATTTCGATATTTGTTAAAGTTGAAAAAAAATTTACGTAGCAGATTCAGAGTCGAGTACTTGGGGCAATTAAAAAATTCTAAAGGGATGGCTAAGAACAACAAGAAAATTGCTGTAGGAGATATTGTTCTGGTAGGTCACGATAACCAAAGAAGAATAAATTGGCCATTGGCTAAGATAGTAGAAGTATATCCTGGTAAGGATGGATTAGTTAGGGTGGCTAAAATTAAGACGGAAAACGGTTTTTTAATACGTCCAGTACAAAGACTGTATCCTTTGGAAATTTCTACTGAGGAAAGTGGCAACATTCGAACAAAATGTACTACACTTATAGCTAAGATACCTCCTCGAGAAACTTCGAAGAGATGCACTGATAATTCGAAGCTGTCCCCGAGTACAGACCCCAGTGCTGTCAAGAAGACGGACTCTGTTGTGAGATCCAGTCAGCAACCACGAGTTACTAGAAAGGGCAGAATCATTAAGACTCCAAATAGACTGAATTTATGAACTCATTGACTATTTTCTTTGCTTCCCATTTATTTGTTTATTGTAACATGTTTATTAATGTTTTCTTTTCCTTTTGTTTGATTTTGAGCCTTGGTGACCAAAACCAAAGGTGGGAGGATGACCCGTTCTTACCAGCAGGTGGCGGGTCCGTGTTTTGATTATTGCCTTGGCCTTGGAGGTTTGGCATGTAGGAAAGAACTAGATCCATGGTCATGTGTTTTTTTGTACTCTATTCTCTCTTTTAGGTTGGAAGTAGTCGCTTAAAAGTGCGATTCTAAAGAAAGCTTTTATAGCTGATGGTTGTAATATTTAGACAGTGGTGTAATTCGCCTCTGAATGTGCTAGTTTCTTCATGTAAATCTTAAGAATAAATGTTTTGTGATGTACAAAGACCATGATTTTGCCTGAATCCACACTGACTACAAAACAACGCCGGCGTAATCGAAAAGACCCGTCAGGTAAACTAAGATTTTAATTATAATTTCTAGTTTGGAATTTTGAGACGGGACAATTTCAGAAATAGGAGATACTACAGTGACAGAATCAAAAGAACAGACTCTAGATAAACCTACATACAACTGTCCAGGACTAAACACTGGATTTGATAGGGCTAAACATATTTTGTCAAAAGTTTGTCCTCTTATATACATTTAGAAAAACCGATGGAACAAAAGAATAAATTATCTTGTGATTTAAAATTATTCACGTGTAAAATGCAGCAATTAAATTGCACCAAATTACGTGCTATCGTCGAACGTAATACGTATACGTATTACGTAATATCGTCGAACACACACGCGGTTGGACGCTAATGTTTACATCTGGTAGTTCCAGCCGTTGCCATTCGGACTGTAGAAATATCGCCGATTTTTGTGCTGCATACCTACGCGTTTTATATATATAGATGTGTGAATGGTTTTATGAATCTCTTGACACTAGAGCTTGTCATTTGTTAATATACAAGCTTCTAGTAGTTTAGAAAAAAAAAAATAGATTCTCTAATCAAAAATAGTAAAAGAATCTTTGCTCTGAGTTTCAAACACATAAGTTCTTCAGATCAAGAGTTATGGTTGTAATGGTGTTATCCGGATTAGAAATAGAAAACGAGAAAAAAAGAAAGTGAAATTAGAAGTAAATTAAGGAATTAAGGTAAAAAAAAAAGTTTTTGAAAGTCATTAGGACTTAACAGCTCTCAGTTTGTTTCCATAATGAACAATAGGAAAGAAACTAAAGTCGTTAACCAATTACACGGAGAAGAGTCCTTGCTCGCATTCCTTCTGCGTTAAAAATTTTAACCAATTGGAGAGCTCTATACATTGATGTCATCCGTCAGCGTTGAAGTTAATTTCACCGCTGACGGACGTCGCAAAAACAACGTGATATGTCAAACCTGTCAGGCCAACTCAACAATCGTCTGCTTACTTGTTTAAAATACAGGAGTGACCATCAGCTAATCAGATGCGCTCGTCGCTATTTAACGGAGGCTATGTGAACAACCATTTCTCGGCGCCAATGGAAGCACTCCACGCATTAAGCCGGAAGTTAGACCTTGTTCACATTACAGCCAGAGCATAACGTTGCATTCCTCCGTTGACGCCGTGATTGTTGACGTGCTTGTGATTAGTTTGTCACGTGGTCATGCGTTGAGCTCTGTGATTGGTTAAAATTTTTATCGTGGGCTCTACGATTTGAAAACAGTGTGAACGAGGCTTAATGTGTATCTCGGTCCATTGCTCCCGGAGCGTGCTTCCGTTGACACCGAGAAGAAATGACATCAGATTGTTCTCTTGCATTAAGGCTGCTGTGTACAGTGGCGTAGCAAAGGGGGGGGGGCAAGGGGGTCTATCATGCCCCGGGCGCCTCTCGCAGAGGGGCGCCAAATGGTCCTTTTAACTAATTCAACTATATTATATTACTATATGTTTTTTCGGGGGGAACGCCAAAAAGGTATCGTGCCCCGGGCGCCAGTTATGCTCGCTACGCCACTGGCTGTGTACTAACCCTATAAGATTTGCTCACCTCAATGTTAACCCATGGACAAGATTTGTCTACTATTTGCAGCTACATAAATACTGATAATCAAATAAAATTCGTATTTTCAGATAGCCTGAACTTTTCTGCACCTTGCAACATAATTCATTTTATTCATACCGTCTACCAAAGGAATTTAAGAGCGTTTAAAACACATTATACCAGATTTTTTTCTCGGAGTAATTTAAATTTAAAAAATATTCCATTTTTTCTAACAACGAAAAATGCCCCAAGGTGTCAACTTTCTTTCTCTATTACGGAGTACAATTTAAAAAAAAATCTTTAAATCCAAGTCGTCGGTCCTTTGACAAATTTTCTCCATAGGTTAACATTGACGTGAGCGAATCCAGTAGGCTGACCTCCATTAGCTGACGATCGGTTGGTTTGGCGTATCACTTGCGCCATCCGTTGGCGTTGCACTTACGTCAGCTTCAGTTCTACGGATGACATCATTGTGATGAGCTCTGCGATTGATTAAAATTTTGAACGAAAATTGTTGGTCACCCTCGAAAGCATAGATAGCGAAGTTTTTCTAGGAATTCACGTCAGAATTCGAAGCTGGATTTATTAGTGTTGGATATTGTACTATTTCAAAAGAAAAATCCTTTATGTTCAATAGTTTTTAATTTATCAGGGTTTCTTAATTAGTACATTTTAATAGTTTTTTTAAAAAAATATATCTATATAAATGGATGTATGTAGGTATATTCCAGCATCACTCTAGAACGCCTGGAGCAATTTCAACCAAACTTGGTACACATATTTTGAACGAAAATTGACGTGAATTGAATTCCCAGACTTACAATCTGGGAAGAAACACTGGAGGGAAGAAGGGGGACATAGAAAAATAATTGAAAGCGACTGATATTAGTGCCGAATCCATAGTTTTTGGGGTCGCTGAGATGAATAGTGACACTCCCGAGGCAGTTTAAGGTCAAGTTCAGTTCCCCATCAGCATTCAGGTAGAGAGGGGAAGAAGAGGTGATAAATAAAATGACCGAGAGTAGTGTCGGATCCATAGTTTTCGGGGTCGCTGAGATGAATAGGGGAAACTAAAAATGTTGTTTATAATCAAGTTTTGAGTTAAATTAATATTATAGTGAATTTGTAATTTTACATTATAATTTGTACACTGTACATATACTTTTAAATACCTGTAAATAAAATTTCTTAGATGTTACACTATAGGTAGAATTCATTCCTTTTCCTGTCTAATAAAAAAAAAATGGGATAAATAAATTCCCGAGCAACGCAGGGTAAACAGTTAGTATGTATATATAGAAGACCATATATATATATATATATATATATATATATATATATATATATTTTATTGAAGACGCTGTAGTGAACTTAATTGCAATCTTTAACACAAAATTTAGAAATTGTTTTAAATGACGACTTTGCTCCAAATTGTATAGTGTTGAAATTGCTTTAATTTAAATACCGGCAAATGTACTAACTGATACTTAATATCATGTATTGTATTCACTTTTGACGAAAATGGTTGGCAACGTCAAGACTGAGGCTTTTGTTTTCGTGATATTTGGCTAACATTGTTTATTAGAAATGGATTCTCAGCGTCAGTCAAACATGAAAGTAAATATATTTCTGTATTGGATCTGAAAATGAGGTAATAGTCTTCCTTTCAGTATAAATAAGTTGTTTTTTTTATAATTTTTGCATACAAATGCGTTTTGGCATTGTCTGTAGCAGTTTAGAAATATTCCAGGATGCCCAGATAAGAAATAATTGTCTTTGGCACCTTCACTAACCCTACAAATTCCATGTACTAGTTTCCTGGGAGTTAATTTTCTGTGGTTTTGGATAAATTTGCTCTTTTATTTAAAAGACGTTATTACATTTTAAGAGATTAGCAAGGCGAGATGTTTCAAATACGCCCAGCACCATAGGCGTGCCCCCCCCCCCCAACTTGAAATAAATTAAAATGTTAATAGAAGTTAAGTTAGAATCGGAGAATTGTAGAAAACTTTTAAGAAAGTTCGTTTTTTCCCGCTTTTTCAAATTGTGAAACTGAAGTTTCCGATTATGTCTTTAGCCTTAACATAGTTTTTAACAATGATATGATCCTTTACAAAAATGTGATGCTATATTTTTTTTTCTCGTTTTATTTATATTATATTTATTTTTCTCATAGTATAACTTTTGAATTCTACTCAAACATCAAGTCTTGTTATTCAATTTAAAAAAAATCATAATGTTTCATATTTTAAGGACCGTCCGACAGTCAATGCGCCGAGGAGGGCCCTAACTGAATTCAATTCGTGCCCACCCAAAAGTTAGAAGCACGCTACGCCTATGCCCAGCACTTTAAGGAAAATTGCTTCTTGACGATAGTTTGTTGCTGTATGGTTATGCGCTAAATCAGTAGTTCCTAACCGGTGGTCCGAGAGAACCAAAAATGTGGTCCGCGATGTCAGAAGTGATTAAAAAAATAACCATTTTCTCGTTTCAAAACGACCGCGAATTAAAATTTTTTTTTTTAAACTGGGAGCAGAAAAATTTTTATTACTCAATTTTTTTGTTGAAATTCTAAAAATTTCTGTATTCCTACCGCTTTCTGACGTTTTGAGTAAGAAAAAAATTCCTGTTCTGCTTAAAAATTTCTATTATATTTTCTGTGACGTGGACTTGCAGCGTCACAGTAATTTAACAGCGAGTAAAGCAAATAATGCAAGTTGAAAAATCTCGTTCATTTTAACGTTTTCGTGGGCGTTTATATTAAATTTGTTATTGTTATGAAGTTTATTTGTGACTTTTTGTTAAAGTTGTTTATCACAAGTAGTTTGTTTATTGAAAAAGTAAAACCCATTTTTGCCTCTAAAAGGATTGGTTGGGACGAATTTTTTTTTTCTTTTGACAAGTGGTCCCTAATCAACAGAAGGTTAGGAACCACTGCTCTAAATTGATATATTGAAAGTGGATCATACGAGAAACGACTACCCACGTGGTTTTGTTATTAGGAGGATGAAATACGTAACCTAATTGCCATTGGAACTTCTAAAATAGTGAGTGGTACTGAAGTTAAAATTAATTTCTTCATTTTCGAAAAATTGGTATTATGTCATGCATTATATGATCTAGATCAGGGGTCTCCAAACTACGGCCCATGGGATAGCACAGCACCGGCCCGCGGTAGCTGTCCAGACATGCCCGGTATCCGGCCCGCCATAGTTTATTTTGATTACATTGTAAAATTTACAATGTAATAAATCATACAAAATAATCAGATGCTTTTATTTTACGACCAATTAAGAAACACAATAACTGACATGCAAAATGAAATTGAACGTTTTAACTTAATTAATGATACGATATTTATCCTAAAAACTTACAATAAGTGACATACATACTTAATTTACATAATGAAATCAAACATTACAGTTATGATTAATGAGATCAGCTACTACAGTAGCTGTAACTTTCCATTGACAATCGTTTGCAGTTGTGGATCAAGTTTACTAGTGGAAATTATCAGCAGCGACTTCAAATGTTCAACAGTTAATTTGGATCTATAAATTTTTTCTACTGTAGCTTTGACACGTTCTGCACTTAACTTCCCTACTCTCCGCCCTGTGCCATAGATATCTTACTCGCCGGCTAGTCTTGAAACGAAAATTTGCGCGTAATTCAAAACTACAGTATGTTTGTATGATGAGCTAGCTAGGTCTTGGCCCTTGGGACTTACTAGAGGTGTCTGTGTGGCTCTTAGGCTAAAAAGTTTGGAGACCCTTGATCTAGATCAATGGTTTTGAAACTGTGACTCGCGGACCTCTTAGGGTCCAGATTTGAAAAGATTTTGCATTTAAAAAAGAACACAACGAAAAAATAAGTACATAGAATTTGAACAACGATAAAAGTACATACCGTCAGAAATGGAGCTTTTTAACGTTCTTTTAGAAAATGTGAATGAAAATTTCAGACATTTCTTTCAAAAACAAGAAGCCCACAGAAGTTAGTTTTATTTGTTTAGTTGAAAAAATATTCGTGAAATTATGATAGGCTTCTTCTGACGTAGATCCATCATGTGATGGGTTAAGATGACAGTTCAAAGGCTGCAGTTTGCCAGATTTGTGATTAGCAGTTTGATATAACCATTAGGGTGGAGTGTTCTTATAGGGAAAATTTTTTTTTTCAAATTTTCATTTCTAATAGTGATAAAAGTTTGACCTACCTATAGAGGAACAAAAAATGTATTACAATTTTTTTATTAATATTTTCCTTTTACCGCATTTGCTTTGAAAATTTACATTTTTCCTGGCATACAGATGAAACTTGAACGAGGATATTGTTCTAAATTCTATATAAACTATCAGTTATTAAGAATAAAACGACTCACAAGGAACAAAAGATTACTAATTTAATAAAAAATAAACTTCACTTAAAACATAAAACATATAAAAAACTAGTCAAAGGATACTTTAAAATCACGTTTGGTGTCGAATTTGGGCATCAATTTTCTTGTCTCAATTTTGGAATTCATGAGACCTTCTCTGGACTTTTTATCACATACCTGCATAGAAACCTCCGTTAGTGTGTTTACTGAACGTTCTACGGCTTGGGTATTACATGGAATCTTTTTACTTCCTTTTGTTTCCACCATCGAGAGCAAATCTTCATCCTTGACGTCTCTAAGAATGGGAAGCTGGAAATACTTTTGTTGTGAATCTATAAGGTCTGTGTAAGATTTGGCATTAATATTTGTTTTAGGGACCTCAAAAACACGAGGAAACAGTACATGATGAATTACGTGTCTTGCTTTTAAGATTCTTCTAGCTGCAAGTTCACGAACGTGTTTTTCAGGATCTGAGAGCATCGATAATAGAACATTCTCAGGATGTGCAAAGAAGCTGTTCCGCTGAATAACAGGATCGACTACTTCTTTTAGTTGAGGTGGAAGGTATCGAGAATCTGAAATCAATTTCCAAAAATGTCTAGATCCATCTTTGCATGACGGATGCATTTTAATTTGGAACCAAACAGGCGCGTAAACTCTAACAACAAACTTGGCAAGATGTTTAAGATTTTCAGACGGTTTTCTCGTCGAAATATATAGCCTTAATATCCTGTTGGCTTTCGTTAACCATCGAGCATGCGACATTTTTTCTGTAGCTCTGTTTGCTAGATCGGAAGAACACTCGCCACTAACTACAGCTGATGCAATATCATACAAATAACGTTGATCCGAACTTAGATCTCTGATGATATCCGACTGAATATCCGGCAACATGCTTTCTATCTTTTCATACTGTACAGCCTGATTGTTTTCACATTTTTCTAGTAATCTTCCAAAAGTACCAGAATAGGAAGTAGGCCCAGTAGTTTCGCCATCTAAGTATGAAAACAGGTGTCTTAAAGGCAATTCATTCGTGTGTAAAAGGCATATAATCGATTGTAAAGGCTGATTCAAGCGTTTTTCTAACAACCGTATAACACCACCTTTTTTTTTCCCTGTATTTGTATCTGTTCCATCACATCTGACCGCTACAGTTTCTCTCATTGAAATGTTTTTAGAAGAAAGCAAGTCACATATAGCAAGTTCTATTCTTTTCGCTGTCCCAGTACTTAAGACAGCGTAGCCGACATAAACAGAGTCTGGTTCCTTGATAACTGAAATGTGCTCTTCTACCATCACTTGGTGGTATTTTTTGACACCCTTTTTCACTATCGTTAAAACTTTATCATTTTTGCCGTCAACGAATAAAGCTGGAACACCGAAAACGCGATGTTTAGCTAATATTTCTGTGCGTTCTTTTGCTCTCTCACGGCGCAATTTTGATCTGTCTATTATTTCGACATCTGATTTAATGTCACGAAGAACTGCAGACGCGATTGCTGCACAAGCTCTATCAGATAGGCCATATCGATCACATGTTTTTGACAAAGACGGCAATCTGAGATTTGATTTTTTTCTGGGGCACTTAGAGCTTTGAAGAACACGGTTCTAAATTATCGCCTATATCAATTGTATCTTCTGACTCGTCCGATATAACAGAGCTTCGTGGAGAAAGTTCTCTATTCTTGCGTTTCTCTGTATTTGTCACGGAAGCATAATATATTTCTAACTTTCTATATCTACCATTTCGTTTTTGTATTTTTTTCGTTTGCGAAAAGTCTGTACCACCAATAATCATTTTTCTTTCAGTCCTCTGATCAGTCAAAAAAGTTTGTTCTTCTTTCGCTACTTTTGTTCCTTTTGGACACTTTACATTGTAGAAAATCTTTGCACTTACTTACAAGAACAGACATCAAATAGTTTGTTACTACGGGTATGGAAATCTTTTTTATCGTCAGTCAATCGTTTCCAAGATTTTATCATTTTTTTTTATATTTCGAATGGTAAGCTTTTATCAACTGTATAATGCGGGTGTGGGATACGATTGGAATTGAAGCTTTTTGCCATATAGTTTCGATTCTCATCGCAACGATTTCTGCAATATGTAAAACAGCTGGCTCCCTTTGAGAATCCGATTTAAGCTTTAGCTGAAATCTTACAAAATTATAAAATTTCATGACCTCCTTATACGTAGGTAGCATATTACCTTTCACCTTTTCAATGTTGCCAAAAATACAAGAACTAGAAGCTTTTCTTGTTTTATCCATACTCAACTCTGTAACAATTAGCAAACGAAACTCTAGTTACAACCGAACTGTGAACAATAATCGTTGAAAATCACTGATTCTTATTAAAGAAGTGTATATGGCACGCGTGCTTGCACATGCGCACGGGCAGAGGAGTAATGACCGCCCCAGGACATTGACCCGAACACACGTATATGATTGCAAAAAAACCGCTCTTTGGCTACTTAATTGATTTTTGCTTTATCGTCAAATTATTTTCGCTATTAGGAAAGATTGTGGCAAAATTGCATGTTTCGTTCCACCCTAATAACCATACAGACTTATCCGGAAAAGTCTTATAGTATTTCGTTCAATTTACCTTCGGGTAGAGAGGATTTTCTCTATAACACTAGATGTCAGTGATGATCAGCAGGTTGATCATCCCCAATGGAGTTTTATTTTTTTCAATTTTAGTTCTACACTCCATCCACATTACGATGCTTTGAGATTTTTTGCTTAGTTGACCATTTTTAAAACTTATAAGGATTGCTTTTAAGGAATGGAACAACCAGTTAAAAACGGAATTCAGCGCAGAATTTTCCTGTACTTTGGAACCGAGTTTCAGACTCAGCCGAGTCTGAAAATGGTCAAATTTATAAGCGAACTTGCTTCAATAATTTAATGACTTTAAATATTGCCTTTCA
Organism: Dolomedes plantarius; assembly: GCA_907164885.2. Classification (NCBI taxonomy): domain Eukaryota; kingdom Metazoa; phylum Arthropoda; class Arachnida; order Araneae; family Dolomedidae; genus Dolomedes; species Dolomedes plantarius. Next base: position 137,495,933 of record OU015492.1, read on the forward strand.
GTTGAATTTTCCTGTTTATTTTCGATTGTTAATTTGATGAATTTCATTCGCCGTTAAAAAGTAAAAAAAGTTAAAAAAAAAAAAAACTAATCTCGGCGTTTGGCACCCTCTCACTTAGCAATGTGAGTCTAAACATAAAAGTTTCAGTGATTAAATTCCGTTTTTTAAGTAAAAATTCTTCAACTAATATAATTAAAAATGTTCCAACTAAACGCGCATAAATTGAGTGTTTTTAACGCGACTTTCAGCCGCATCTGTTGTAAAACTCACAGAATTGCACTAAACTTTCTGCATAATGATGGGTGGGATGAAGACCAAGTGGCTAAGGTGGTGGCATTTGGTATCAGAATCGGTCTGATTAGCTCGTGTGTAGTCTAAAATAACAACGTTCCCAACCAACTAGTTTTTTCTGATGATTTTTAAGATGTCTCATCATTGTGCAGAATCAAATTTTCGTGTCGTTATGAAAGGTCTTGTTTGACAACTGTTTTTGAGGTCATGGTAGCCGATTTCCAATAATGGACACTTATTAGAGTTCCTTGGCCGAAAGGCTTTATCTCTAGTATTACATATGCAAAGTAATGAACAGGGTGCTCGTGAAATAGAAAAGAATAAGAGAGCCAGTCAAAACTGGCTCAACATCAGGAATGACTTCCAAGATTTGGTCGAGGATACTTTTATACACCCACGTCCATAAAATAAGGATAATGACAGCTCCGTCAAATAAAGGTTCAGAAACAAAACAAACGTGACTTATTCATACAGCCCATTTATTAAACAAAAGATAAAGAACGAAAAAGATGGTGTATGTATGATACCATCCTTAAAAACTACGATTTTTGCTCCCTGGAGCAATTGTAAAAAATATCTCCTTTAAAAAAGCTTAATATTACATGGTTGGTATGATGGTTAATACATTGTATGTCTCCCATGCGATGAAATACAGTCAGTACAACGCCTAGGCATGTTGAGTATCAAATTATCGAGCTGATATTGGGGAAGATAACTCCACTCAGCAAGCGATGCTGAGACTGGAAACGAAGGAGCAATAGGCAAAGAATGCACGTAAGTCGCGAAACTCGTGTAAAACCACGTGTGTATCGTACTCAAGGCTGAACACCACTAGCTGAAAAACACGTCTGTGCACCTCGGTGTCACAAACCGGAATCCCTGTCTCTGGTCATGGTATTTTTTCTTTTTTTAAAGATCTATCAAGAAAACGGGAAATATTTGTTGTAGCGACTTCTTTTTAAGAACATACTTAAATATCCATTAAAAATAACATAAGGGTGACTAAATTACAATTTTTACGAGCCAACAAATGACCGGATGGGATTTTCCATAGCTTGACTGATAACACTGCTGAAGGTGCTAGATATAGTTAGTTCAATATTTCCCTATCACTTTCGACCCCTTTTTTTAATAACCAAATAACATGCGACCTTTACCACATTGATTTTTCAAAAATGATTTAGTAAAAATAGATTTTTCAGAATATAGTCCTAATTTCACCAACCTGATTGTAGTGTAATGTTTGTAGAAGTGCTGTACCCCGTGATCCCCCCCCCCTTTCACCAATCAGAGAGATTGGCTGCGGGGGCGTTGAACCCTAGGGGGTGAAGGGATCGTCGGGAGAAATCAGTAGTAGGAGTCGGGGTCTGGTAAGATGCAATAGGCTTGCCCACCTCGTGCTCACAGTTTTTGTTGTAATCTTTTGTTAAATTGTCAATAAATGTTTGTGTCGTTTAGACGACTAGTTTTATCTACCTCATTGTCCCTATGCCAGAGAAAGAACATCGGTGTAGTGTGAATACTCCACACTGATATTTAATGCGATGGTTGTATTTGCATGTGAACAATAACTTCAAAGTTCGCTGCTTAAAGACAATCTCTTGCAGGGCGATGGCTTTCGGGTCCCAGTATTGGCATGGACGTTTGTAGCCGTTCGGAATCGGCTTTAAGCAGTAGGTTCCGGTCTAATTAGCCCGCGTGTAGCAAAAAATGATCTTGGTGCTCTCAACCAACCATGTCATCCTCGTTTGGACTGTTTCTCTACTTTAGTTTTCATATGAAGAAAAGTTAAAAACTCACTCTTGCTAAGATATGTTGAGGAAAAACTCGAAAGGTTCAACCGTTGGTAATAGTTTTCAAGATTTATTTTCACACACAAGATTTACTGTTTTAATAAACCAGCTACTGAGGATAGGCGTTAATTCGGATAATGTGCGCTACCGTTAGTGTAGTTTCATCTGTTCTAAAAATGTCACTTTCATTTATCGAAAATCGGGCCAACCATCACAAGAGGGGGAAAAATTGAAACGCGGATATATTGAAACAAATGATTGTTGAGAATCCCCGTGAGGAAATTTCCCGTAAAATTCATTCAATCAATAGAATGTAACCGCGGCGATACCCCAGAAAAACTTTGCGACCCACAGGTTGGGAATTCCTGATCTTGTATGAAGGTTGGATTGATACAAATGCATGGGAATATGAGAAAAAAAAGCGAGTTTCATTGTTTGAGATACATGACTTTTTTTTTTACTAAAATAAGCAATGTAGGTCTTGTTAAATTTACTTTCGTTATTTCCTTCTAAACAAAGAAAAAAAAAGATTATTTACAATGAGGCGTTCCTGTTGAAAAGCAAGTAAGTGCCAAAATTTCCGAAGAGTATTTTTTCACTGATACAAGGGTTTGTTCCAAAGCTAATGGCGTGGAAAAGGAGGCAAGGGCCTAGATAGTTTGATTTAGTTCTGAGCTAGGCACTTACTTCCTTTTCTATGACATTAGCCTTGGAACAAACCCTTGTATCAATGAAAAAATACATTTGGAAATTTTGGCACTTACCCGCTTTTCAAAAGTAACGCCTCAATTATACTTTTATGAAAAATCATATCTATACGAAGGCATATGGATATAAACAAATGGCAGAGCTAACTTATGACGATTGAAGCACAATGGATTTTAATTTCCTTATTTATAAAACTTTGAAGGATAATTCATGCAAGTAACTACAAAGTTTTCTGTATTTGTCTACATCATTGCAGTATGTAATATTAATTTAAATTTCTGTCTCTCTAAAAAATAATTTATACTTCAAATTCAAGATAAAATTTCAGTGTTATTTGAGCCTTTCCTATTCTTCTCATTGGTCTACTCAGTTGAATACGATTTTACTGTATTGACAGCAGCTGGTGTATCTGTGAAAGAAAATCGCTTTTCTTTCTCAGTTCTGAGCTCTTTTGTTTCTTGTATCATTTCGTCTACAATTATCAGCCATGTTTTCAAAAATTAACAGATTCTTGAAATGCACCAACATAGTGAGTGAATACTACTGCTGCATTTGATAAGGTTCACAATTTGTGAGTAGCAAAACGGCTAATCCTTGAGAAAATTGATTCTATTTTCCCAGATGGTAAAATATGAATAAATGACATTTATGCCAATATAGTGAGTAACCGCAAGTTAGAACAGCTTTCAGCAGAAAGATTCCAGTAATTGGGAAAAACATAAACGATGTTTAACATTTTGCGGAAGGACCTAGTTTTAATTTCGATGCCGTGTCTAAGTTTCATGTATTTTTAAATATAATGAACTTTTTTTTTCTTTTTAGAATCATTGTTTGATGTCAAAGGAGGCGGTTACAAAATCTTTTTCGAAAGAGTGCAAAACAATACCAGAAGGATTCAGGGAGTCATGGCAATGGTCGAATAGTAACATAATATTCAAAGCCTTGTCCAATTTCATAACAGCGAACACTAACCATTTAGCATGCTTACAGATGCTTTACGAATGCACCAGGGTTTGTTCATAACGGCGTTTTTTTTTAAAGAAGCGTAAATCCAATCTAAAGGCTCCTTGAAGATTGTGGCTAACGGCAAGTGAAGTATAACAGGATTGGTTCGACATAAGTTTGATAGACTAAATGCTCTGCCATGTGGAGGCGCTTCCTGACATCCCAGGGGGAGAAGGCCGCAGGTCAAGTTTGGCATGTAGTGACGGTGAGTAGTCTAAAATATTTTTATTTTCGACACCCAGCAAGTATTAAATTGAGGGCGTGGGTCGTTAGGTCTAACAGCAAAAGTATCTACAGTGAAATGAGCTAGCCCGACGAACAACGGTCACAGTTACTTCTCCTTCAGTTAGACAGAAAAACTCAGACAAAATTCTAAAAACTTGCATAATTTTATTGAAGCATAAAGAGAATGCATAAAGAGAACCATAGTTCGTCTTACAAAATACCTTTGAAAATAGGCTAACTGGTTCACGTGTTTTGCTTGCTGCGCCAACTAAAGCTCTCACATCTGCAGCTCTCTTGATATTTCTGTTGATCAATAGCGGCTTGTATTGCGAGACGAGGACGTTAGGATCTTCCCAGTATAGTATATCTTGTAAGCAATGGTTGTTACCAAAACCTCTGCTCCACGAACTTTATTATTCTACCTGTAACTCTTCATGCTGACAGCTTCTGCTGCTTTCTTTCGCCGAGTTGAAGTTCAACAACTTATGCTAAGAAAAAGAAAGTCATTAATTAGCAACGAGTTTTAAACAGTTGTAAGGTATCCTTACACATTATAAATGGATCTCAAATCATGCAGTTTTTAAAGATTGTCATTTTGGTTACAGATGCGAACTTCCTGGCAGTTATAAAATTCCTGTGCATTCTCTAACACAGAAAACCATTACTTTATAGTGTAAGGATTACACTGTCACTACACCTGCAAAAATGGCTTGCTTGTACATCTCTCATACTTATTCAATAATTTTTCAGTTTTCAAAAGAGTTGCACACACAGAGAAAGGGGGGGGGGTAAAAAAAAATTGTACTTATTTAATATTTTTAAGCTTTTAATGCTGGAGGAGAGATGTCAACCAAGTCCTTTAAATACGGTTTTATTTTAAACGTTTACTAATGGAGTGGACAAACGCTGTGAAATAAGGACATTTCATTTGATTAAATGTTCATAACACTGCTGCTACTTTTAGAATAACGACGATGCAGAAATTTTGTAATTACTCCCTAAAACACATCACAAAAATATTATGTAAATATCTGCTTGGCGTAAAAATGCATCCAATACCTACTCTTTCGAGACGCAGTTTTTCCTACTCGCCAGAAAATTAGTTATAATAAGTGTGGAAATTAACACTGTACTAGTAGTATTCTGGAACTCTCTGGTCTTAAATCTGTAAGAAATAAACTTGAGAAAAGAAGAAAAATATTTCAATTTAAATATAAACATATTCTGTGTTTATGTGAATAAAGCAAGCAGAAACACTTGCCTAACTTCACAAAGAAAAAATAATACAAATATTACGTTTAGAACCTCCTCCGAAATTTGCAAATGTCTACAACCTTTATTTTTAGAGTGGTTATACTCAATTATTTCTTACGCATCACTCAATATTCGTCTAAGGACTTCGTTCTTTATGCGTTTGCTCACGGGCAAAATAAATTCTGAATTTATTAATAATTCGGATAATTTAAACTGGACCTAAGAAAAGGTTTGAAAATTAAAAAGGAAAAAGCATATGGAAATAACTACAGGTACCAACCTTTTGATCAGGTATTTCATATTAGTTATTTATATGCCTGTATTTACAATCAAATAGTAACAAAAAAACCCTTCATTTATCTGGATTTAAATATAAAAATTTGCATAGTTAAAATACCATATTAAACGCAATTATAAATTAGATGTGTTACTTGGGTTTTCTGTACTGAAATTATTATGGAGGTTTTTACCGATGGCGTCATCTACGCACAAACTCTCTTAATCTGTCAAAATACAATGATTTCATAAAAATTACCTGCTCTTTCTCTACTACGTTTTCAAGTTAAACAGTAGTCACCTCTTGCAACGATGTATTGTTTCGGACCAACATGCTTGCTGACAAGTTATGAACACTTGAATAGAGGGCATCTGTACACAGCTGTAAGGAGGAACCTTTATAAACTAAAACATAGTAAGAAAAGTTATTATATACAGTAGCTCCCAAAAATGTTCGTACACTTACGATTTTCAAGGCAATAGGGGTCTATCCATTAATTAAAATGAATATTTCAGAATGGGTATTTAATAATAAGATCTATAATCTATTCTTAACAAAACTACATGAAATATTTTGAAAACATAGTAAAACTTTATTTTTAAGAAACCAGTAATCAAAAAGTAACAAAATCTTTCTCACAAAAGTCATCGTACACTGATATATTTTCGGATAAATTCATAATTAAAATTATCATCTAGCGCTTTATTTTGAATTGTGGTGGCATTTAAAATATCGTTTGGCTTAATTTTTGCTTGCCTACTCCTGAATATTCTATTTATTATTTAAAAATGGCTCGTAGTCGTAAAGAAACAACAAACAACATTCGAAAATTGATTTTTTTTCATCATAGTAGTGGCAAATCAGTTCAGAATATTGCTAAATTGATTAATTTATCCCATTCTATTGTGCAGTATGGGATAAAAAGCTTTAAAGAAGAAAATCGGATCGAAAACAAGGTAAGAAAAGGTCGTCCGGCAAAATTAAGAATAAGATTTAGAATTAGAAAATTTGAAAAATCCACGTTTGAGTGCTGCAAAAGTTTCTGCACAATTTAATTAAACATTTTCTACTTCAATTTCACCTGAAACTGTTCGACGAGTTCTCAGAGCAGCTGGATTACATTGGCGTTCTGCCCGTAGAAAATTTTTTGTGAATGAGAAAAACAGATAGCTTAGGCTTTCCTTCGCACTATCAATGATAAATAAGCTCCAAACGTATTGGAATAATGTCTTATTTGCCGATTAAAGCAAGTTTAACATTTTTGGTTCCGATAATTGTATGGAGAAGAAAAAATGAGGAACTTAATCCCAAGAACTTAGTAGGAACAGCTGAGCATCGCGGTGGAGGTGTCCTTGTGTGGGGGTGCATGTCAGTATCAGGACTACGTAATTTGGTATTTATTGATGGCATAATGAATCATGCTGCTTATATAAATGTAGGAAGGAGTTAGTACTCCTTCCTTTAGAAGTGAATCATTAGACTTAATTATTTTGAACATTTAATTAAACTAGACGATGTTTACAAGACAGGACTAACACTTAGTATGAAATTAAGAAAAAACAAAGCATTAACATAGCTATTTGACTCAAAACGGCAAGCCTGCGGAGCGACACATCCGCTTCGTAATGTCACTAGTCTATCACACTGTTTTTGCGCCAAGTCCTTCGCGCCGAAGTAGTAGGAGTGGAAGTTGTAGTAATAGTTCAGTTGTGTTGCCAAACTCATTCTCACACGGCCGTTCTGACTTTCCAGACGTCCGCGGCTGGGTTGTAAACAATAATTCTGAAAAGATAAAAAAAAAAGAGCAGAAAAAGGAAAAATATTTCAAAAAATCAAGCAGTGTTCAACACAGTGGTATTGGTGTTCAGTTTCTGCACCACTGTTTCATTTTGTCCGCTGCAGTTGATGTTATGGTTGGACCATCGTGATGTCCTAACTTTCGAACTTCGTAACGATCGTTGGGGTTGATGTTCGTGATCTCATATGGTCCGAAGAACTTTGGTCGGAGCTTTAATCCGGTTCCAAATTGAGTTCGTTGTATTGCCACTTTGTCATCTATCTTGTATTTACGAGCTGGTTTACGCCGTTTCTTATATTGTCGTATGTTTTCTTTCTGTTTTCCAGATTTTCGCGAGGACAAAATGCAAGGAATAGAATTCGAAATAATTTCTTGAACTAATTTCTTAAGTTGAGGGAGGGGGATGAAAAATTCACGAGAAACAATTAATTCGGTTTTTTGTGAAGCAAAATGACCTTGTGAATGGGCGTTTAGCACTATTTCTTTCTGCATCATTTGTGGTACTACTAAAAGTTCGGCATCCTGATGAAGTTTATAAAGAATTCCGTTTTTAACAAAAAATTCATCAGAAGGTGTAGATTCAAGCATAGATTTAATTTGAGATATAAATTCATCCTGGTCTTGGGCATTTTTCACCTTTTGAGTGATATCATTTGAGGTAATTACAAGAATGGGGTTACGACTTAAAGCATCAACATGTTTCATCTGTCTACCGGGTCGATGACAAACTTCATAATCAAAGTCTTCTAACATCAATGCCCATCGAGCAATTTTAGCTGGTAGGTCTTTTTTGTGCATCGTTTTTTGGAAAGCATCACAATCGGTGATAATTTTAAATTTTGTTCCCAACAAGTAGTTTCGAAATTTTTTTAGCGCTTCAATAACGGCAAGAACTTCCAGTTCATAACTATGATATTTTTCTTGTTGAACTGTAGTTTTACGGCTAAAATAATGAATAGGATGAAACTGTCCATCATCGGATTGTTGCAAGAGCACAGCGACAAAACCTAAGGAGCTGGCATCAGTGTGGAGTTCTAATGGGTATCCCTGTTGAAAAACATGAAGAACTGGGTTTTGTGAAAGAATGTTTTTCTGTTGTTGAAAAGCTGCTATTTGTTCAGGGGGTTTGGGAGCTTCAATAACTTGAAATTTTGGTTCAACCTTTTCACTTTTGACGGATTCATTCTCAAGGGCATCATCATCGGCATCAAACATTTTTGGTTCAAGAGTTGCCTTGATAGCTCCAATATCAAAAGCATTATCATTATCGTTATCATGAAGCAAATCTAAATCATTGGCATCGGCATCATCTAAATCTTTTCCATCATCATCATCATCATCATCATCAACACATTCAAAATCAATTGGAATATCTATTTTCTCTACCCTAGAAATCTTATCTTGAGTAGATGTTAGAGGTTTTTCAGACATGCCTATTTGGCCCTGATCTTGAATTTGTTTTTCTACAATTTCCTGTTCCGCAAAAGGGAGTCGTCGAGAACGTTGATTTACGGGGATTTCATCTTGTAATAAAATAGTCCTTTTAATTTCAGTGTCTTGAACTTTATGTGGTTTGTAGGAAGTAACGATATTTTGAACTTCCTCACGAGTTTCAGAATTCAAAATGTGTGAAAGATCAAATGGAAAAGCTTGATCATCAGAAACATTAGCAATATTAACGAAGGTGTTATTTTCAGGAGTTTTGCATAAACGAATACCGTCTTTATCAAATGTAAATTGGGTTTGCTGTAAAAAGTCGATTCCGATAATCACATCAAAAGGAATCAAGTCATCCTCTAGAACATGTATTTTAGCAGGAAAAGTAATGGTTTGAATTTCGATGGAATCCTGAAAGAATCCGATGCTGTGAACTTGGTTTTTGCCAATTCCTGAAAAGGGAATGTTGGTGGGCTGCAATGGTGGCGAACCAATTCTTCGATAGGTTTTCTCATTGATGAGGGTTGCCTGTGACCCAGTGTCACAGAGTGCTGTCAATTGAATTCCTGCAAGTTGAATGTCAACATGCATGGGATTTTTCGATGAAGTTTCAGGAGAAAGTGCATTTACAGTTTTATCAGAAATAGGTTTTTGAGAATTAGGTTTTGGTTTAGAATTTCGATAACTTTTAGGGCAATTAGCATGAACATGACCAAAACTTTTACATCCGTAGCATTGTTTACCATGTGACTTATTCAAACATTGGTTGCTTTTGTGACCTCTCAAGCCACAGGAAAAACATACTGGCTGTGTATTTGGGCTACGTGTATTATCGACTTTCACATTGAGGTAGGAAGCATCAATTTTTTTCTGATTATTTTGTCTGAAATTTTGTGATCTGTTAAAGATTTGTTCATAAATTTTCAACTTTTCCTTAAATTCAGGGACGGATTTACAACCGTAAAGAATAACTTTATTGTTTGTTGAATCAGGAATTCCGTTTATGACATACTCAAACAGAGAGGAGTCATCGAGAGAACCTTTGTGTGCCAAATCTCTCATAGCTAAGAAATATTCTTGTAGGGTTTCAAACGGTTTCATACGTCGAGATTCCATTAATTTATGTAACTGAATACCGTTAATTTTGTCCGAAAATTCGTCTAATAAATGGTGCTTCAATTGTTCCCAATTTGTAATTCCACGAATAGACCTAATTAAAGTTTGAGCGGGACCAGTTAAACATTTTCTAACAAAAGTAATTTGGTGAATTGGATTGTTTATCTGATATAAACAAAAAAGTTCAACGTCAGATATAAAATTCTCAACACTGTAATTATCACGAGACGAGAAAGGTTTTATTAAATCAACAACGTCTTTCAGACTAAACAACTGGAAAGAGAGATTCGCAGTTTCAACTGAAGGCAATGAATTTTGATCTGATTCACCAACGGAAATGTGTGTATTTTGCTTATTCGAAGATTCTTTTGAGTCAATGGTGGGGGAAAAGGGAGATCTATTTTCCTCTATAACGCTGTTAGTTTGGGATGAACGTGCATCCGGAAGTGAGTCATCATTCACTTCGCATTCCGAAAGATCAGAAAATTCTGCTTTTAATAACGATAAATCACTAAGACTCATAAGAATGGTATTGGCACATTTGTCTGGGTCAGTTGAAAATTCTAAATGAAGTAGATTACAAATAGAAATCAAGTCTTTAAGTGAAAACTCTTTAAGTACTTTCTGTTTCGTTGCTTCCAACACGAATGGCTGTTTAAAACCTGTAAATTTACGTAATCTGGTACGATTTTGTCTGTCGCCGTCTGTACCAAAAATTAAACGATGTAGAACCTTTATTTGATTCGTGCTACCAATTTTTAATGATTTTGCAATATTGGGGTAATCGTTGAGAGTAGCCATAACTATATACTAGGTTCAAACAATTATAGTACACAAATATACAAATATTCAAAACCAAAATCAATACTTATAATACGTAGGTACTCAAATTCAAAAATAGAAAATAATATTTCAAATCGAAATTTTTTCAAATACCAATTCAATAATAAAATATTGATTCTCAAAATATGCATCAAAATAAGTAATCTTTAAAACAGGTTTTGTTCAAGAAAACAAAATTATGAACTAAAATAAGCATCAAATATCAAATAATAAGTTCTTCAAAATAATTTCTCTGGTTGAAGAAAACAGATGACGTAAATTTAGATATGTATCAAGTTAGATATTACTTCAGCAAAATATTCATCAAATTAATCTTCAAAATAAATCAAATTCTGGTTTTGGTTCTCATCATCCCATCAGAGTATCATCAGAGTCCGTGGCACATCACTTTGGCTTTCGCTTTCGATATCCAAATCCAAAATGACAGACAACAGTAATCCAGTCGAAATCAAGTCGAAATCAAGTCGTATCATCGACAGAAAATAAAGTTTTTTTTTTTTAAGTTCAGCATGCTAGGGGTATTTTTCGAGTCCGAGGGCCGAGCACCCATGTAGGAAGGAGTTAGTACTCCTTCCTTTAGAAGTGAATCATTAGACTTAATTATTTTGAACATTTAATTAAACTAGACGATGTTTACAAGACAGGACTAACACTTAGTATGAAATTAAGAAAAAACAAAGCATTAACATAGCTATTTGACTCAAAACGGCAAGCCTGCGGAGCGACACATCCGCTTCGTAATGTCACTAGTCTATCACACTGTTTTTGCGCCAAGTCCTTCGCGCCGAAGTAGTAGGAGTGGAAGTTGTAGTAATAGTTCAGTTGTGTTGCCAAACTCATTCTCACATAAATATTTTAAGACAGTTTAAAATTATCAACCCAAAATTTGGGTATTGGAAACAACTTTTTTTTTTTTTAAATCAAGATAACGATCCTAAGCACACGGCTCTTAACGTTCGCCTCTTGGTGTCTCTATAATTGTCCACAAGTTTTGAAAACACCATCTCAATCGCCAGATTTAAACCCAATAGAACATATTTGGAGAGAACTGGAAGTTTAGAACTGGAGTTTAAAAAACAAATGAGTATAAATAAATGTTATAATTATCTGTAAGAAAAATTTTTTTTTAACTCAAATTAAATACAAAACTTGTGCATTAAAGGGTTAAAGATTACCACCATTTTAACTTTAGGGATATTAATTCTAGATACACAGGTATTATAAATGAAACTAGCCACTGCGCGACCAGCATGGTCGCTTTTAGTTTTATATTTTCTTTTGCAAAACAACTCAACTGAAAGAAATGTATGTAAGGAATGTTACTATTACCTGTCGTCATAAATATACGTTGTTAAGTGGTAGTGCGATCTCAGCCAAAAAATTTATAATCATTGCAAAATTCTCTATAAGGATGATTCTAAAACATCGTGATTAAAAAAAAATAGGAATTTCCATTACTTCAGAACAGAGTTAAAGATAAGACTGAGAAACCCAACAACAAAGATTTTAAGAATTACATTCCTCTCTGTATGTAACATTTTTCAAAATTAAGATATCTACATTTTATTACATCAAATAAGAAATTGTTAAAGACAAATTTTTTCATTAAAAAAGGAGTAAAAATTCAGCAAGTACCAAAATATAGTGTGGATTACATCACTCTCTATATGTACTATTGTTTCCAATTCAGATATCTGCACTTAATCATATCAAATAAAAAAGTTTAGACAATTAATTCTTACTTATTATTTAGATATTATAATGCAATTATTAATATTTTACTATGATATTCCTCAAACTTCTTGATATACACAGTTGAGTATTTTAGAAATAGGAGATACTATAGTGACAGAATCAAAAGAACGGACTCTAGATAAACCTACATACAACTGTCCATGACTAAACACTGGATTTGATAGGTCTAAACATATTTTATCAAAAGTTTGTCCTCTTACATACATTTAGAAAAGCCGATGGAGCAAAAGAATAAATTATCTCGTGAATAAATTAAAATTATTCACGTGTAAAATACAGCAATTAAATTGTACCAAATTACGTTCTATCGTCAAACCACTACAGACACGCGGTCGGCCGCTAATGTTTACATCTGGTAGTTGCAGCCGTTGCCATTCGGAGTGTAGAAAAATCGCTGATTTTTGTGCCGCATACCTACGCGTTTTATATATATAGATGTTAAATCCTCGTATTTGTAAGTTAATAGGGAATGATGAAGTTGCCATAAAAACTTGGCAAATAAGGATTTTATTTAAAATTTATATTATAAAATCAATACTCAACAAATTTTTAGACTGAAGTTAAAATATTTTTCTTTGAATCTCACCTCTTAAAATGGTTAATTTTTCCATGGGATAGAAACACAGTAAGAAGTTAACAGCCTGTTCACACTGAATCCGGAGCTTTACGTAGAGTGAAAAATTTTCACCAATCACAGAGCTCAATTCACTGATCACGTGATACGCCAAACCAATCACAAATAATGTCAACAATCTCGAAGCCAACGGAGTAACGCAACGCTTCGAATGAAATGTGAACGAGGCCTTATAAACTTGTTAATGCCATTTTATAAAAAAGGGATTTAAAACTCTTGATTAAATAAAAACTTTATCTAAAGTCCATTTGCTACGTTCAGTCCTGTCTTGTATGTTTTATATTTATATAAATGTTACTCTTTAGTTTAAATTAATTACCTGTAATTTATTTTGAAGCTAAAAAATTGATAATAGAAAGTTTTTACAATCTATTCTCAATTTTTTTTAGTTCAAATTTTAAAGTCATTTGAAGGCTATACAACTGAAGATATTCCAAACAGTTTTACGAACTATCCACTATTGGAAATTAGACCAGTAGGAAGTCTCCAGTAATTAAAAAAATCAGTATAGAGAAGCCAAATTCAAGTGTTTGATTTTCTGGGTTAGGGTTTTGAGAAAAATTTTCTTGTTGCCGATTAAAATAACATTGCTTTACCTTTTTCCCATCGTGGTTACTAATTTTTTTTATAGATGCTTGAGTCAATATTTAAAAAGTAATACCAATTATCTGAAACTATAACAAACTGGACCATTATCATATATTAAAAAAGTTGATATACTATCCAGTACTTACTTGTAGCTTCTAGATTAAATCTTAAACTGAAGTAAGTACATTAGAAAAGTTAATAAACTGACAAATTTCTAATTAACCAATCTAGATAAACGTTTTTCAGTCAAATCTCAATAGTTTGAAATGTTAAGTAAATGATATAATTAGCACAAAATGGGAAAGATAAGAATACAGATTTAGAGTTTCACAATATTTTACTTTGTTTTTTAGAAGAAACTACTGTAGGAAACCAAAGATATATTTGTACTTCAGTGAATACAAGATGAATGAGATATGCTAAGGCAAATCTGTTGCATATGCATAATATTGATGTCAAATGGTTTTGGGCTTAAAATTTCTAATCAATAAAAGAAAGGGAAATAAACTGCTCTAGAACAAAGAATCTTTTTAAGGTTTCCTTGTAAAACGCCTCTTTTTGGGGCCTCTAAAACGATTTTGAAATGTAAGCCCCTTTCGGCCCTTCTTATATTTAACCTGAAGTCAGTACTTTAAAAAAATATGATCATTTTAGGATTTAAATTTTTTTTCTATGTTGATCAAATTACCGATTGTTGGTGCTTAACCACCGTAATTTACCATCCTTCGAGAAAGAAGCTTGCCTAGCACTCCTCAGCCGCTTTCCTTGCAAGGACTTCGAAATATTAGAGTCCGCACTCCATACACGCACTGAAAACGAACCGTGGATATCGCCGAAAATATGTCTGAAACACCTTGATTACTTTCATAACTAATAGGTTACACTGGAATGTGCTATAATATTTCCTTCCAATAAACAGACGTCTTTTGCAGTAACTACATACAATATACATTAACTTCGATATTTTACCCCTAAATATATTGTAGTCAACCGTCATTCAAGTTATGAGGGATTTTTGCAGCTGGCACAGCGCTGTTTGTAATAAACTTTTTACCTCAAGGCTGCGCTTTTGGATGCTAGCGTGGTAATGATGCCTGCATATTCATCAGCATTTTTCCCATCATAATTTTGTCTATGAGATCGATCCTGTCGTTAAGCTTTTATGAGTATAAGCATCTGTTCTGTCGGATAAGCTTCTCTGGATAGTTTTATGAAAAATACAGCTGATAAAAAGGGAATGGTTCGGCGAATACCCACTTTTCACGTGTTTAGGGTTTGTCATTTATGGGAATTTTAAACCATTTTAAGTAGGTCTTAAAATACGTTTTAACCAGTTTTGGCTAGTTTTAGAATTTTACCCGTTTCACATAAATTCAAAATTTTAACTGACTGATCACTCGTTGGTTGAACCCCTGTAGATAGGTTATTCAAACTGAATTGTGTACTCTACAGAAAGGGTTTATTTTTATATTAATGAAACATTAAATATTTGTTGTTGATAGTTAAAAAGTCAAATCACCAATAACACGAATAAATTTGTAAGGACTGGGAAGGAACAACACAACTCCACCCTGGGTTAGAGTAGATAAGGAGAGGTCCTCCATGTTGGTTGACGTGAGGAGCTGCCTATGACTACTTAGTTGTATTTTCGATTATTTTGTGTAATGTGCTGCTTTAGAAAGTAATTAAAAGTTTGGCAACTAAAAAGAAACTTTTTTTTTTTGGTTTGTCTTCAAACGTCTCTCACTGCCTTTACCCACTTGTCCAACGATGGGGAATTTCTACTAGACAAAAAAATGTCAAAATAGGTTTATTTTGTAGCTATATTTCTTTCGTTTGAATTCTTATTTATCCATATTTAGAAATCTTGTATAATTATATTCTTATAAATATAATTTTTTTCTTATCTAAATTACCATAAACTTCTAGAGTTTGTGATTGCGTAATTTCATTTTCCAAAGGTCTAGAATTTCCTTTGACCTTCATCAGGTGAATACGGTTTAATTCTTAAAAGCTAAAATTAATTTAATTATATATATATATATATATATATATATATATATATTTTATTAGTCTCTTAAATCTTATAGGCCATCTTCTGAATCGTAATTTGACTTTCAGAAATAGTCAATTGAGTCAATAAAAGCTTGTATTCTGCTTGGAAGACAGCTTTATACTGATATGATTTTTGCTAATTTGAAAGAAAATATTTAAAATTTATAGCCTACATTTGGTGTAAGCGATTCCAAAACTTTCAAAATACGCATTTTATGCAAGAGTTTACAAAATGTCAGCTGTGAATCAGCCAAATTCTTAACTGTGATTTCTAAAAAGTTCATTAGAGTAATATACTAGATGGTATTTATAACATTTGTGTAAAGCTTTTTTTCACAGATTTTATAGTTTTAATATTTTTTTTACATGAGTTCAAATACAGGCTGAATCAATGAGGAATTTATAAACTGAATAATGTACGAATCTTACGACAGAAAGTGTCAGCAGAAAATTAGATTTAGATGCTCTGAAACTGCCCATTGTACGTTATGTTTGAACATAAGGAATTTCCAAGTCTTCTGCCTTTATTTTCAAATCCAAAACCATTACCAAAGTACGTATTACTTAATTACTTAAAATATCTACGGTACAGGTTAAATTTTGAATCGCGCCATAATGAAATACCAATACACCGTTTCTCACGAATAGAAGCAGAATCTGCGTATTTTATGAACCCAAACAATTCTTACCTATAAGTCGACGTCTTAAACCTCGTTGAATTTCCATCAGCTTTCTAACCACGGAAAAATAAACCCGTCGACCGCCCTAGAATCAAAAATATTCGGTTGCCGACAACCACATAAAATTTACTGCACGCTCACATGAAATTACATAAGAGGGTCTCTAGACGGCAGACCAGGTTTAAGAATAGACGAATATATTGAAATAATTCCATCAAGATGCATTTCATTACCGAAGATATATCCAGTGATATTTATAAAACAAACAAATGAGAAAAAACATACTGAATCAATATTAGGATGGTGTCAAACCTGAAAGCCTCGATACTCCTCTCCCGTCTAAACGCCTTTGTAGGAGTTGAGAGATAAACAGCATTCAATACGGCAAGTAATTATGATAACGAGAAAAACAGACTTAGGGCCTGTTCACATAGGAGTCCGTTGCGTTGCGTTGCGTTGCGTTGCGTTGCGTTAAGGAAAAGATGACGTTGAGACGAAAATAAACCAATCATATGCCTCCAAACGATTAGCAATGAAATTTTTAACGCCTATGATTGGTTTATTTTCGTCTCAACGTCATCTTTTCCTTAACGCAACGCAACGGACTCCTATGTGAACAGGCCCTTACACTTTCCTTACATTTGAACGTAAGATGCAGTGGAATATTTTAACGAATCGTGGAGCTCAACGTAGTGATGTCATTCGCTATCGACGAAGGTCTTTGGGCCTGTTCACATACAGAATCCGTTAGCATCAGCATTTACGTATAGATTCCTTTGGCGCTGATTGGTTAGATGGGTCGATGATTGGTATATGGTTGGTTAAAAATTGTTAAGCTGCGAATTCTATGGGAACAGGCCCTCTCAGGTTTAACGTTAATGAAGAGCGCAGGAACCACTTGATATGATTGCCTAGAGATATTCCAATTAAGGGGCTCATCCGGCTGCGTCGGCGTTATTTTGATCGACAAATTTTTAACCAATCATAGAGCTCAACATGATGACTCATGAAATAATTGAGCTAGGTGATAGGTTAAAAAAATTTCAATGCGAGTAACACTGACAGATGTAATGTGTAAAGCCTCTTATTCCGTCTACGTTTAGTCTCAGTTCTGTGCTTAATCATGGAGAGAAAGCGTTATGCGTAAAAAATGTCAAATTAGTTCTTAAGACAGCTATCTTCAAACGAATTTCAAAGCAAACTAACCCTACGCTGATTACTCCCGTCACTGGATTACTTTTTTGAACTTACCTGCATCCCCCAGAGGGCTAAAGAATACATTTATACCCTACGCTGATTATTCCCGTCACTGGATTACTTTTTTGAACTTATCTACATCCCCAGAGTGCTAAAGAATAGAATTTATACCCTACGCTGATTATTCCCGTCACTGGATTACTTTTTGAACTTACCTGCATCCCTCAGAGTGCAAAAGAATACAATTTATAATGCTCTCTAAAAATACCTAGAATAATAAAACGTACCAGGTCTTTAAAAACGGCAACTACAACACTTACATCCAATTTTGGGTATATACGAGTATCTGATCGCTAGTGATGAGCGGAGTAAACATATACAACAATATGGCATATAAAAAAATAACTTCAGTTCGACGAAACTTTCTAACCTCCTTACACATGTCCTTATATTATATAAACACCCCTTGCCAGTTTCAATGGATTATACATTAAACTTGATCGGTATAGAGATGTAAAGAAATAATAACAAGTTCCCGTTGTTGTCTGATGTAAATTTGACATCATATAGTCCCAAAACTCTACTTATCTGCAGACACAATACAGTAAAAGTGGATCCTAAATAATTTATTTTTAGGAAGATTCACTAGTAAAAAGAGGTGCTCTAATTTAGGAGCTAGGAAGAATGGAAAAATAATATCTAATTAAAGACCAAATCACATTAATTCGAACCTTTTCAATAACTATTAGTTTTTTTATCTTACAGTTTCCATTATTTTGTCTACTACTCGTTGTCCACGAAGATTTTGCAAACTTCAAAAAGTCTACCAGGACAATCGGGGTATCAGTCATCAGCTCTACGATATCTTGAATTGCATTAGGGCTAAATCACATTTAGCTATTACTAGTTTCAAAATATTCAAATTTTATTTGCTTATGTCTCACACTTTTCGAGAGCGGGAAAAACCACCTTCAATTTTCATCTCTTGGTTTGTTGGTATTAACAGTGCGTTCTTTTTATTTTCGAATTGATAGTTTGTTGAGATACTCAATAACATTGTTGAATTTGATAGCGCTAACTTACACTAATGTGGCATAGCACTACGGTCAATTTTTGCTACACGACTGCTAATTCGACCGGGACCTACTGCTTGACGCCGATTCAGAACAGCTACAAACGTCCATGCCAAGAGTAGGACTCGAACCCACAGACTCTGGTTCAGAAGGCCAGAACCCTATCAATTCGGCCATCGTCCAGGCCCAGAGCAGAGAAAAGGAAATGAAATTCTATCATATTTTCTAAATAAATGGCAAGTCAACTAAAATTTTGTAATCAAAAGCATTATTGTTTCTAAGAGCTAAGAAAAATGAAATAAGAAATAAATGATGCCAATACTGAAGGTTAATTTAATTAAATATTTAAATCCATTAGACTCATTCATCTGAAAAGAACTCCTATATTTTGATTCAATATTCAAATCAGTTTGAATTCTTCATAATCTATGAATACCCAATGGATTGTTTGTGTTTTTCTAGAAACTACACTTTTTAGTAGAGGCCATTTTCGAGAAAAAAAACAAACTCAAAGTTAAATAAATATTTGGCTAAAAATAGGAAGGATATCTTAAAAAAATATCGCAAATGAATCGAACCATATCAGGAATTTTCAAACTGACATTTCAATGAATATGAGATTAATTTCATATGAAATGCTTAGATAAAGAGCACAAGACTAAAAATAAATTTTAATTTCAATCTTGTGTGAGAATTCATACTAAAAATCTCCGCCAGAAACCTTTTTAAATGATAGTTATAAAATTATTTTTGGCTTTTACTGACGAAAATTATTATAGAAGAAACTCTAAAAAGGAGAGTAGATAGACTGGATAGATTGTTTTATAGCTTCCACCCAAACCACTCTATATAAAGGGATATTTTTAATGAAATTAAATAATTTATTTTTACTTTTCTGTTTACGTTCATGATATAATTTTACCAATAATACATATTCCTGAGATTCATGTGCGTTTATTCACAGTTATCCAATTTTTTTAATGTTAAAGCAATTTGAAACATAAAAGTAGCAAAATGGCCTCCGAGTCAGAATTGCTTCGAGGCACCTGTCTCCCAGGAACCGCATGTGGCCAAGGGCCGTTAAAGAAGGGGGGGGGGGGCCCTCAGCCCACATGGGCCCCAAGGATCCAGTTGCCAACGACGCAAGACCGATATACCGTTCCCAATTTATATTTCGGTAATTTATGTCTCCTCATCGGCCATGAAGCTTGTTAAACCGTTAATAATTGTTAGTAGAGGATACCGATAAGCAATCTCGCACACAACGAACAATGCCCCACTGCGATTCGAACCCACCTTCTCCCACTTTCAGACGGACTCCCTTGCGCTAAACCATTCAACCACAATAGACACGCACGGAAAACGTTCATTATTGTACATTTTCTTTGATAACCTGACTATATAATATTTATTCTGGGTAGATTTGATAAAGAGATAGATTATGTTAGATCTGAAAACCAAGACATAAAGGGAAACCAAATCGAGAAATTAGCTTAATGATTATGATTCTTGCAATGCAGATGTAATTATGTATTTGAATTTTAATTTAGATTTGATTAGATATTATACCTACACTACTGTTTTCTGATTTCTTGGTTTGGTTTGTCATCCTGTAGGGGTTTTCAATTTCAAATTTTATATATTTTTCTTCTTATATTGGACAGTGCTGTGATCTGCCCCTTCCTTGCAATTAATTTTACCAAACACCCCTTCTTCACGCTTTTATGTTGTTGTTTTAATGACTAAATTTATAATTTTTCCCGAGTGTTTTTCAAATTTCATATATATATATTTAATATCACGACCAGCTAAGCCGATGGAGACAGGAAACACGTTAGAAGTCGGCCGGCCGTGATACTACAGCGCTGGTTATTTCTACAGATACTTGGTAGACACCATTCCCGCATTATACTTCGTGGCACACAGCATCCCGGAGATATTCTCCCCAAACTGGCCTTTCAGGCCCCAATCACACAGGAACAAGCCATAACATGCAACAAACTTCTTTATTTCGTCCTAAGAACTACATGTTGATTAGACAACGACAATCCAAGAAGTGTGTACTTCTACATGACCCAGGGTCTTTTATAAACTGCTTGAGGTCACTCGTCATGTAATCTTGAATAGGAATAATAATTGGCTAGCTCTGACTCTGGTGTCAGAGGTGACATGATATATGCGCGATTATTTTTGATTTTGGAGGTGACGCTACACAGATTTATTGTCTTTAAAATCGGAAACGAAATTAACTCAAACGCCCAAGGAAATTTAGAAGAAACTAGAATTTGAAAAGGATATAGGGGTTTTTATGTTATATATATATATATATATATATATATATAACTGATTTGTGTTGATGATTGAAAGTTTTAAATGATCCACAGGAAGGGTTCTTTAAGAATACAGTCATACCTCAGTACTCGTCGCATTTCGACGCGAAAAAAGGGCTTTGGTACTCGACATTTGCTCGGTACTCGTCACATATGCTGAATTGTGTTCTAAATGAGTTGAATTGCAAAATTTTGTTCAAAAGTATCACCCTGACAAAGCTCTAGCGAGCTGAAATTTGGACTTGTTTAATGATAAAACACCATCTCACTTCAGAAACATAAGCAGAAGCAAGTTTCTCTTGATAGGTTTGTAGTGTTAATCTCTAAATCTGAGTCTACACCAGGGATCGGTGGTGTTAAGAGGAGAAAAGGTAAAGAATCTCCGTGCGAGCGCCCGATGTTTCACTGGAAGGAAACTTCACTTGCAAGCAATAATCCCTCTCCTTCTCTACTTCGCCTTTATTCCATTAGGCCATGAACTCATCTGTGTACTCGAGTGAAGTTAAATTGTATTTTAATTTATCTAATTATTGTTTTAAATTATTTATGTATAGTTTTAAGATTTCGTATAAAAAAAACCCCATCCATTTATAAATTGCCGAGTAAAATGTGAAATTTCTGATTTTCAGGAACGAATTGATATAATTTACATTACTTCTTATGGGAAAAATTTCTTCGGTACTCGTTGCCTTCAGGAACCAATTAACGGCGAGTACCGAAGTATCACTGTGTTTTATTTCATTCTTTATGTTAAGATTAGAATTTATTATATATTTGTTATTTTGAGATGTAATGCATCACTGCATAACAAAGAATATTTTCACATTTTCGTTTGATTTCACGTAAACAATGCCCCCCCCCAAAAAAAAAAGATTGTGTACTTGCATTTGTCTTAACTTTTTTTCTTTGAAATGTTAGATTTACTGAGAAAGGGGAGACTTATAAAATATACGGTACCATATAAATTAGCAAAATCTACTTATCCGGCATGTTTAATTCGAAATTGTCTTTTCCAGTTGTTTTATCAGAGGTAGCATTAGACTGTAACGTCTTGGATTCCCCTTTCCCGAGAAGATTCCCCCCCCCCCCCCAAACCACAGATTCTCTTTTTCTTAGAAAACCTATTCCGAGGAGTTGAGGGGGCCACACTTAATTACCACGAAAATGCAAGCCCCTGGGCTACTGCTGTGTAAATTTTCTTTCATGTATCTAGCTGAGACCAACTGACGCCTCGAGGACCTCTGCCCGCATCTCTTGTCTATCGAGAAAGGTTACAAAGAAGGAGACTGGCTGGTGTCAACCCCTGGGTAGCTCGAAGAAACACTGAGACTGACTGGCGCTCGGACGGGAAAGGGCCCACCGAGATGAAGACGACCCCGCGGGGAACTGAAGTGTTGATCGTTCGTTTGACCAGCGTCTGTAGCCGCGGAAAGCGCGGGAAACCGCTACCAAACCAACATATATATAGGAACGCCTGACAAAAGGATGAAGAGAGTGCCAGCTGCCGAAATCAACGAGATCAGCGGAAGGATTGGGGTGAAACTGTCCCGGGTGCTGATCGGTGCGGGTTCATCTCGCGGTTAAAGACTGAAAAAGTCGTAGTGAATGTTTGAGAGAAATCCCTTAGATACAGACTAGGAATAGTATCTATGCAATTGTAAATATTGTACATAAGCTGAGTTTATAATACAAGCTGAGTCTAAAATAATTCTGTCTCTCGTGTGTTTATTTTCAACTACGAGGACGTTACAAGACCATATTATCCCAGATAACGGACTATCAATTGTATGTATCAGATCTCGTTTTTCCCATTTATGAATTTTCTACAGAAACTAGTTATTTCAGAATTGAAAATTTTGTTCTTGTTATGATTAGAAAACTCAATTTTTTATCCTTTGCTTTAGTGCTATATGATAAAACAGTAAAAAGTTAATTTTCGTGGAGATCAAATAGTAGTAAAAAAAAATTGAGAACAGAAGCGTTTAAGAATAGAAAGACAAATTATACAACTTAGCAAAGTTTCGAGATCCCGAGTTTTCTCCTTAAAGCTAGAAAACTGAGAATAAATATTTAACTCCCACTTTCATTGGGTAGAAAAAGTTGACCGTAGCGCGCTCAAATAACCAACTCAACTTAACTCTCACATTTTTGCTTGCTGACATTTCCTTAATTCTAGATCTACGGGCAATAAAGATTTACCTTTGTTTTCTACCAAACCTGCCAAATTGATTATTTAAAAAATGTAGGGTAGACCTGGGCTTGTTGGCCCATTTTTCTTCAATATTTAAAAAAAAATTGATTAAAATTTTTAATTTTTTTTAGTTTGTACAATCAGCTCATCTTAAAGCATAACCACGTATGAGAAAATTTGAAAAATATTAATTAATAGTTTCTATATGAAGCTCAGCAGGACATCAAGTCACTATAGCAACCTGCCCCATAGAACGGGGCAGGTTGGCCCTCTAAATTGATTTGATTTTCGGAATACTTACGGAAATAAAACAAACACATAAAATATCAAATGTAATTTTAATATGGTATATAAAAGATACAAAGGATAAGAAATGATATTTTGTCCAACTTAACTACTTCCTTCATCGATCTTTCTCATCATCACAATGAATGAAAACATAAAATATCGTGTCCCCAGTGACACATGATTCATGTGCCCAACGATTGCACCTGGAACATCGAATCTAGTCTTCTCCTGATTTATTGACAATTTTATTGACTTTTATAGGCTTATGAATGTAGAAAACAAACTCTTGGACTGCGGGACATCTTGGTCCACTGGGTCAACATGCCCCGGATTAAATGGGCCAATTTGCCCCATATCGCCGTTTTGGCTTTTGATCGTTGTAACAAATATTCTGTTAATATTTTTTCAAATCAGTAGGTAGAAAATTAGCTCTGAACAACGATCTTTTAGATTGCTATTCACCTAAGTGAAATTTTATTTTAGAAACAAATCAGAAACGATCATTTATAAGTGGGAAAAAAAACCTCCAGTGAAAATTTGAAGTGGCTTTCGTTTCATTGCTTCTTCGCTGCTGATGCTGTTATGGGTGAATGATAATTTGCTAAGACACACGTTGCTTAGCTAGTAACGCAATCTACCCGGATAGTTTGAACAATATCGCAGATGGGCCAACGTGCCCCTATAGCCTACATGCCCCGGTCTACTCACGTGCGTAGTTTAATAACTACATTTTTTTCTTAGCTTAAAACAGGTAATAGTCAACTCAATTCAACTAATTATAAACCAAATAAAATTTACGTAATAAATTTTCTAGTTATATTTTCTCAAGCGTAAATTAAAAGTATCCCCCTTCATCGATAGCGGCTAAGGACTTTATCATTTCCGCTGTTTAATTTCTTGTCTTTAGAGTCAAAATTTCACCTTAGCTTTCTTTGTTTATGTAATTTATTTATTCTACTATCTTAAGGTTTCATTCTTACAAGTAAACTCTATGATAGCGGCTAAGGACTTTATCATTTCTGCTGTTTAATTTCTTGTCTTTAGAGTAAAAATTTCACCTTAGCTTTCTTTGTTTATGTAATTTATTTATTCTACTATCTTAAGGTATCATTCTTACAAGTAAACTCTATGGATGGAAAAATAAACGAAAAATATATAATACTAAAGACTGAATACTGTTGTTCTGTGTTCAATTTTTCTTATTCTAAAATAATAGCCTAAATACGGGAATATTCTGGGTATTATGTAAGAAAGTATTCATCTATGAGTAAAAACAGGGCTACAATATGAGTGAATGTCCCAGCATATTAATGTTGTAGGTTTGAGAATATTTTGGAATTTTTTAACACGTATACTTCATAAAAATATATAAATTTACTTATACATTCAAAATGACTGTTTCCGATATATTAAGGTGTGCTACAGAGTGTACTATAGTAAGATATACTAATGTACCTCAGAAAAAATAAAAGAAAAGGAGAAATGGACTGTATAAACTGATCAAAAGAAAAAATAGTGAAACCCTGAGAAAATGCGACGAAATTTAAAGTAGAAATTTTTTATCTAAAAATTTACAGTTTGTCATTTTTCATCTGGATGGTAGTTTTGGTGGTTTGAAAAAAGCTAAGTACTATGAATACACTCTTTTAAAGACTTTTACAAAATGCCCCTTTTTTAAAACATACATAAAAAACTTTATCTTTAGAAATATCCAAACTTACCAGATAATTTTCTTTGGGATCAGTTAAACTTCAAGCAGAATATATTTATAGTTCAGCTTGTCACTTCTTTCAAACGTGCAATAGTAGAAACGTGTAGTAGGAATCAATTATTTTAATGGGCTCGAGCCATCGACTATATCGGATATTCCATAAATGAAAGAGTTATGCATCAAAAGTTTATTACTTCACCTATTCAATTATAATGCATTTTATCAAGTATCAGTTTTTGACGGAATTTTAATGTTTATAAACAAAGCAAGAAAGCAATCGAAGCAAAATGAACATCTGACTACTCGGTCATGTTCGATTTTCTTCCTCATTCCACGTAAGTTAATGCAAACTTTTTACATCGGAATTTCTAATGCATGTTAGCGAAGCATTGAAACAATGTTTGAACAGGACCTACTTAAACGAAACAGAACATTCATTTGGTTTTAGTTGGATGAGATATTTAATTTCAGTTGGTTTCAAAGTGACACGTTAAAGATAATTCGACACCATTTTACGAGGGAAAAACCAAAAGTTTGCAGGCGAATCGTAGAATCAGTGTGACAAACTGATAGAAGCGTAAAATTAGCGTTCGTAAACACGAATTTTAGTTGGTTTGGCTCAGCTTTTTCTGGCTGTCATGGCGAAGAAAACGAATAAGTATATTTTACCATCATTTTAGAAGGCGAAATGGTTTTCACTAATTTTAGTCATAAATTTCAACAAACTGACTATCCAGTTGACTGAGATATAAAGTTTTATTTGGAGAGAGTCAATAATTATGGATATTTTATACATTTTCGCTTCCCTTTTGTGAAAAGTTGAAGGTGTCGGCTGCTAGCCGGTTTCCTAGATATATCAAGGCATAACTACATCAGGATTGCTGAATCTAGTTCAGCCTCGGTATATTTTCTACTCTTATTAATTTTCTAGGTGGCTGAAAGAAATTTTCCTGTGTGCATTGTTGACCGTGATCACAACCCTACAACCCCTACCGGGAAAATTTTAAATTACTTTTTAGAAACTGCATATCATCTAAATATGCTGTTTTCAAAAGTATTCTTTATTGAAGAGAAGGATGTTACACCTTAACATAATCAGAAACAATTAGTTCTCATACTTTAGTAATGAATAATAGTTATGTATTGAAATAATTAAACTATAACCATCATTTCAAGCCCTTTTCAATTTTTCATAACGTATGAATAGGGGTTGACCAATTGTGGTGATCTAGTAACTAAAATTTGTATTAAAGAGTTACTTATGTGGTTTATAAATTATCAGTAAACATCTAACAACAATATCAGAATAAGGCGGATTAGCTGAAATATTTGAAAAAAAAAATGAGTAAGCAAGTTTTTAAAATTTCGGAATCACTGATCTACACGATTGTGTTTTTTTCGATGCGCCATTACTTTGAAAAAGACTCCACTCACTTTCAGGTAACAATCTAACGATAAACGAAAGAATACTGAAACAGCTCTCAGTTCCCTTTGTTAACGTTATATGACCAGTAATACAATAAGTGGAATAGCATTCCATTTGAATATCAAACTCAGACTACCGAAAATTAAGACATACAGTTATTTCTCGACTTACGACCGAAATTTTTAAATAATTTTTTTTCTCAAAAATACTGTTCCTCGAATGTACAGTACATACCTATATGTATTGCATAATTATTAAAAAATGCGATGCAATATTTTGCACTACTGCAAAAATTTATGACGCAATAATAAAAATGTATGATGCAATAGTATAATTCGATATCCACACTATAAATCAAATAAACCTTCATTGGCTTCAGAAATGGCTTCAGCTTTTCATTATATTAATAAAAGACTACAACAATTAGAAGCAATGGATCCAAATGAAGAAAGATTCACAAGTGCAAATCTTCGTAATCGGGAAAATCTGGCTTGCTACCAGATAACATACAAGGAAAAGAAGACGCAAACTGTTCAGACTACCTTGGATAACTTTGTTAAAAAATCTTTAAACGTATCGTCGCAAATTCAGAGCCAGTGGATTGTACTAACATAATAAGTAGTGATGACGAGAATAATTTATGTCTTCTAAATACAACGTATTTTATTACGTATGAAAGTAAAAAATATATGCATGTGCACATACAAAGAAAAACAAATTGTTTGAAACTCGACTATCGACCAACTCAGCTTACGACTAATGTCTCTGTCCCTATCTCGGTCGTAAGTCGAGGAATAACTGTATCTACTATTTCTATGAAGTATTTTCTTCTTTTCAATGCAGTAGGCCTTGTCTCTGACAGTAGTTACTTCTTGACATTGGCCCATGAAGACCGCGAAGATTTTGCTGGCTAATTTATTATTGGAACATCATTTGGGTGAGCCAGCCTTGCTCCCTACAACACGGAAATGACAGAAAGCGGTCTGTTGTGACAGGAAGTGATCTCTACCTGGTGGCGGGCGAGCGGTCTAGATGTATTACCGCTATGTTGCATCATCTCTGTCAGACAGAACACGCTCGACGTCTCCCGCCAGCTTTTATCGCGACGACGACCGATCCGGTTGTACAAATTTACAGATTTCTCGAGCGACCGCCCCTGCTTCGGTTTAAATGAACGATGAAACGGAAATTTTTATAGAAACTGTTTGTAAAAAAACGCATTTGTTTGCCAGTTCACACGAACACTATAAAAATGTTTTAACTCTTAGCACCCATATGAGTGGGGGTGGGAAGGGGGTGACACGTGAAAATAATCGAAAACGACTAATATTAGTGCCAAATCCGTAAATTTAGGTGTCTCTGAGATGAATAGTGACACTCCCGACGCCATGTAAGTTCAGCCATGTAAGTTTTAATTTTTGAAGAAGAAATTCCAGCCTTATAAGGAAGGACAATGATAAAGTTGAGCTTCATGTGGACAAAGCCTCTAGTCACACGTGTAAATAAACTGCCACTTATTTAGCAAAGAAAGAATCAGAAACAGGAATAAAGTGTATCCCATTTAATGAAATACCTGTAAAATTACCAGACGCTTCTCCAATGGACTTTTGCGCTGTCGGTTTATTAAAACAAGTCACAGGAAAACGGCATCCAAGGACACTGAACGGACTTTGGAAAACGGTCCAAGAGGAATGGGATAAAATTGACATGACAGTACTAAGAAAAAGTTTACTTTCATGGAAAATTCAAGCTAGAGCTATTGTCAAGAACCATGGCTATCAGATAGAAGCAAATCGTCGCAAAAAATACGGCATTTATACATAAAACTTAACTATCAAAATCGTTTCCATAAAGTACGAACGACCTTCTGTATATGGGCGGCATAAATGTTAAAGTAGCTATTAATGTTTGTAAATAATCGAATGATTTTAATTAGAATTAAACCTAACATTATTTACTTATATTTTTTACCTTGCGTCCAATAATGCAGCTAGTTGAATTGTAACCAGAACTCAATATCCAGTGGTTTAGAGATCGATGATTCAAGATAACTGGAACCAACGTGGTACTTACTGCAAATTTATGCATTAAGCGAAATTACGAAACACACGCACGGTACTTAGGTGAAGTCGTTAAATCTCCAAGAAATTTTGAATGACATGGCTATAAAAGGACATACAGCGTTATCAGTAAAATGAAAAAAATATGTGTTTATTTAGCTATACGGGGTTCAGTAGCCTTAGTGAATGAATGACCTTTATAATTCGAAAGTATTCAGTCGATTTCGATGTCTCATTTAGAACAGCTTACGATTACATAAGGAACTCTTAAACTTATAGACCACCAGAATTTTACGAAGTTGTAATATTAAGTAAAATTTTCCCATCTATTATATCTAAAACTGTGAAAAGGAGGGAGGGAGCAAGAAAGAAGCATAAAAATGAAAATTGATTTAAGCCTCCCATCTACAACTTAAAATCGTTAAATTAATATAAAAATTCTGATTTTTTTAAAACATAGGGATCCATTTAAATGTGAATTAATGACAGTAAAGTTTCATATCTTCATAACCATGTAATTTTCCCCCATGTCAAATGCTTATTACTAACTAAATGAAAATCCGCACTTCGCTACGGAGTACATTCAAATTAAATACAATGGTCAATGTATGCAATTAATGCCAAAATATATATACAGTATATTTATAATAAATACGACGATCTATATATACAATTGATGTAGAAAAAATATATATATTTATAAAAAAATCATAAGGGATATTTTTATAGACAAAATAATGTCCAATCGTCTGCCGCATTAGCAAGAAAAAAAATATTTTTTTATCTATTTAGTTGTTATGCACGTGACGATAAATTTATTTAAAGTACCAGAAAAAGAAATCACGTGATCAGCATTTAATAAATTAAATTGTAAAAATTAATCTTTAAAAATTCACCAAAAATCAGAAAATAGAGGTAAAGATTCGAAAAAGATTTCATTTTAAAGGAATTTTTATGATCTTTCTCACGATATAAATTTTATAACCCTCAGATTATTATTTTAAATGAAAACTTAAAAATAGTTACTAAAACAGCTTAAAAATTTAATTTAAAAAAATCTAAGAAGAATTTTTCAAAAATCTCTCTTAGTGCACCCCTACACTATAAGAAGAATCGCTATGCAAAATTTCAGCCCTTTAGATCCAGCGGTTTGGTCTGTGCGTTGTATGTCAGTCAGTGAGTCAGTCACGGAACTGTTTTATATATATAGATCATTAAAAGACGATTAAAATTATGGTGTACTGAAATGATGTTTGAATTCTTTTATCACAGATATATTTTCCCAATATCTCACAAATCAACTTATAACTTTGTTACATTACTTGTAACTGGCCTCAATAGAACACGTTTGCTTCTGTATCATTGAACTGCAAGCGCCAACATTAGTGTAACCTAAATTGTTTTACAGGATACTCCGAATTTCCCCACTCTTTCCTTTGTTTCCCCCCAAAAAGAGGAAAGTGAGTTAAGAGTTCATTGTATCATTATCGAGTTCACTCATTCTATTATATTTTAATAGAATATATTTCTTCGATTTATATTTTCCATATTCAGTTTATCAATACAAAAACCAACTTGCTAATCGGTTACTAATTTTAATTGTATATAAAAGTATCTATCATTTTAAAATTATGGGGTATGTTAAGAGGTGCAGAGGTGCTCAGGCTAGCTGATAACAGGTCGTATAATAAGATAAATTTTAAGTGACTGTACGTGAAGTATGTTTGTTGCCTTGTTAACTCCTTTTGTAGTTCATATTTTTGTCTTTTTGTTACATTTCCCCTGTGGGACAGTTGCCCTGAGGGAGATTGGCCTCCGTTTTCCTGGTATCAAACTGGCACTTTTTCCCTATGTTTCTATTTACCTGAAATTGGTTTTCTTCTTTTCAAAGTCAATAAATCTCTATAAATTGCTTAGAATAGGTTAGAACATTTTTTTTTTCAAATGTTGTTTTGCCTTGGACCAGTCGAGAGAATGTTTTCTATTTGTCTTTACATGCGTACAATGGCTTTTCTACGAATATCTCTTCTGATTTCAATATTATGTTAAGGGCTTCTTAAATTTGGACGGGGTTCAGATTGCCCTGTTAATTCTGGGGCCAACTGTCTCTCTAAATTCTTGTTATAAGTGCTTTGCTAAATTTTGATTGATTGTTTGAGGATTCATATCAGCCGTGGCTTGATGGTATTTGGATTTTATCAAATTCTTGCTAGTGAATGAGTTAAGTTGAGCTAGTGTTCGAATCATGTTTTTAAAATCCAAGCCGTGTGGGTGCATGAATTTGCGTACTCTTGTACTTGAAACGAATCTCTAATGAATACTTTTTTCTCGAATGGAGAGGAATTGCATTTGGGTTGAAATCTTAACTTATCAGAAAAGAATACATAATTGTTTTATGTTTTTTTTTAATTCCTTGTAGTAGCTAGTGTTAGCGTGTCGGCTTTCGGTGCTGAGGGTGCTCAGATCGATTCTCGACAAGCGCCCGTTAAATACCTCCGTGTCTAGGCCGGATATGGGGACGTTAAATCCGTAGACCGGGAAGTCCCTCTATAGCTGCGTTTACATAGACAACAATACTCGGGATTTACCCGCTAACGGGGAAATTCTTTGAAGTCCGTTTACACGGGACAACATTTTCGTCCTGCTATTACCCGCCTTACCGGATGTAAAGGCCATCACATGATTCGACGGAAGTGATCATCAAACACCATCATTCCTTGTTTATTTATTATTTAAATGCAGCACATGTCAGTCGCTGTTGATAATCATGGAACGTTTATGATTTTTTCTGTTGTTTTTAAAAAAAAATTTAGAAAATAGATTGGAAAAAAGGAATATAAGAACTAGAAGATTGATGCGGATATTAGATATAATCGTAAGATCTGTGGCTTCATCGCTAAATTTAGTTTTTCCACAACGAAGAATATGGGCACAATTACGAAGCTCTGTTTGGTGGGAAGAAATTGTTTTAAATTCCTGGAGTAATAAAAACTGGAAAGAAAATTTTCCAATCGATAGGTACATTTTTTTAAATTATAAGATTAATTGTAAGATACTTATTGTTTTAATAAATCCTTTTATAAAATCAAAATGTAATTTTGATTTCAATTTTGTTTCAGTAATTTTTAGTCATGTATAAATAAAAAAAATCATAAATAGGTATAAATTAATTTTTATCTGTGAATTCTAAAATAATTAATTTATAAATAAATTTTAATGTTAATTATTGATTATACTTATTAAATTTATAATTTTTACCATAACACTTTAAATGAAAATGTTATTGAAATGAAATTTTATTTCTTATTTTACATACTAGATGGCAATACCAGTCTATTTATAATGTAATTGGGGATGGGTTTTTTTAAAAACTAGATGTGGCAGATCAAGAAATAAATGAAATCCTCCTGAAAAAATAGGCAATTTTCTACTGTTTTCGTGAAAATTATGCGATCGTTAAGGTGTTCCAGATCCCTCCATCGATCATTTGGCTGCATTTTCATGCATTCGCATATGTACAAATCCACCATGTTTGTTTACTACTAGCTTCCTGCTTCGAAATGCATCATGGGTAATTAGCGGGTTTTATCCTAGTTCGAAGCAGGGTCGAAATTCCACACTGCATTTTCCCCTATCGTAGGGAACAGGAGTGAAAAAGCAAGAAACAACCCTGCTTTGACCCGGGTTTTTGGCACATGTAAACGGAATGAGGTCAGAGAGGGTACAGATACCCCAGATGTCATCCCTAGGGGTTCTCGGTCAAAATTGAGGTGGCACCTGGCTAAATCGGACTCCGATCCTTGTGGTGCCATTATAAACCGGATCCGCAACCCTTAGCCCACTAGTCTATACGGACCTGATCTGGAATATTTCCGGCCAGGGAGCATTAGAAACAACAACAACAACTTAACATGATACCACTGTAGAAACTCAAGCTTTGAGGAAACAAATTAGAGACAGCATTACCCATACGAAGGACAGAAATAGCTAATGAATTAAGATGGAAGAAAATTCATTGATTACCATAATATACTAGTAATAAGAATCTATGTATCTGTTCGCTAATTTTAAACTTCGATACGGCTTTTCTCATGAGGAACTGTGCTAAAGAACCCACGAAGTACAAGCAATAGTGGGAAAATGGCCCTCAGATAATGTTGCCATTCCGTCGCAGAAAACTGTGGCGAATAAAAATTGCCATCACGAGAAACAGAAAAGAGAAGAGAAAACAAGAACAGCTTGAAAAAAAGAAACAAGGGTAGTAAGGAAACAATACTTGGGGCAATATAATAGAAAGAAAAAAAATTAATGCAGATAGACTGAGAAGAAGAATTAATGATTGGGGCAATTTCCCGAAACTGTCAATGTTTGGAGGAAACTATGAGGAAATTTTCGCAATAATCCAGGTCAAAAATCAAACGGAGAGTGCACAGTATACAAAATTAAAAATTAGGAAAAAAATTGAAAAATTAAAATTTTTTTTGTGAATCTCAAGAATGGAAGGAGATAAAATACCTGATATATATTTTTTATTTAACACACAGCTCTTATGTTCTTTTAGCTGAAACGTAAGAGTCCTTCAGCCAAGGTGCTGTCATCAAAAATAAAACAATTTTTCCTTCCCTATTCTCACTCACCAATTTTTGTGTTTTTTTTTCAATGAGTTGATATATATTTATACGCATTATTAAAATTTGTCCATGTTTGATACCGTATTTTTCGGACAATAAGACGCACCCTGTATTACATAAAAAAATCGACTTGAAATTGGGTTGCATCTTATGGCCCGAAGGCAACATTAAAATAAAAGGAATATCTTACTATACACACACACACACACATATATATATATATATATATATACACACACTTGAATCTCGATCTATCGTTTTTCAAGGGACCGACTGAAATGAACAAGGATTCGGGAAACCATCGATCGAGATTCCACTATATATATATATATATATATATATATATATATATATATATATATATATATATATATATATATATATATATATATATATATATATATATATAAATAATATAATATATTATATATATATATATATAATCTTTATTTAGTAAGAAATTGAAAATATTTTTATATACCTAACAAAATACAAAATATTCTTTTCCAAAAAATCTTCCCATAAGTTTGATGCTCGCCTTATCGTCCGATGTGTCTTATGGTCAGAAAAATACGGTAGGTGCATTGTTCTTAGTTCTATATTTGTTTGAAAGTACATATAGTTTATTCTTTCGCCCCTAGATGTCAGTCAAATGCTATCGTATTTTGAATAGTTTTGTATTATAGATTGGCAACTGCTAGTAATGTTTTGTCTTTCTGTAGAGTTAGTTTTGATTCGATATAAGATGGTTGAGTTCTGTTTAGCTTCGTTCTAAGATTAGCATTGCGATGCTGTTCTGATTTCTATCTATATGTGTGAAAATAAAGTACCTTGTCTTTGTGTCGTCACGCCAGATGATTATTTACAGGCGTTGTTTTTATATTTCCTGAACTTTAATCCGAAGATATGAACACATGGCTTCCGGCGGGTCAACATTTATAGTATATATTTATAAATATATACAGGGTGTCCGGCTAAAAGTATCCAAAAGTTATCACTTATTTTTACGAAACTATCCATTAGAATTAAAAAAAATATTTTAATAGAAAGAACATCTCACCAAGTTTTAATATAAATCATAGATTTCGATCATAGTATCATAGATTTCAATGTGTGCACCTTTTGTAGCACGACTGACGTCTAAATCAGTGGTTCTCAAACTTTATATAGTCTGAGCGCACTTGCAACACTACAGATACTTGCTGGCGCACTGTATACAAAATAGGTATATGTTATAATTTAATTAAATGTATAGAAAAACGCATTTAATTAAAGCATACTTAACATACCTCTATGAAGTTTATTCATTCCTGTGTTAATAAGAAACATGAGCTTGATGAGACCTTACGATTTCTTCAATGTTTGGTCTTATGTTTGAGAAACAAACTCTCATTTCCTCATCAACGCATTGAAAAGTTCCTCTCTTTGTACACTTAATTGTGGCGATGGTTGAAAATCCCAGTTCACATAAATATGAGGTGGAAAATTGCAATAAAATGGTCAGCGCTGTTTTAGATATCAACACATGTTCTTCTTTGATAGAAATCCAAAATGTTCAAGAGACAATTCTTTGTATTTAATCATCAATCCACGATCAGTGGACACAGCTGCCAGTTCTTCTTTTCTGTTAGCGTTAAACTAGAATCTATTGCAGTTTCTACAAAAGGGTTTCTAATCCAGTCATATTGCGCAGTGTTAGTTGATGGAAAATAATAAATCAAATTTTCTTCTAAAGTTGATAAATGTTCAACTATTATTGGCAGAATTTCAGTTTGCAAGTATTACTTACCAATGGAAACACTTCGAGACTGCCTTCCATCGCTGTTCTTTTCCAAATCTGTAGCTTTCTCTGCAACGTTTTTATTTTGTCAATAGGATATTTTTCTCTTTCCCTTTCATGCTAGAGTTCAAAATATTGAGATGCTGAAAAATAGATGTCAAATATTGTAACTTTGTAATCCAAAATTCACATTGAAGGAAGTTACGAAAATGAGATTGTTTCATTGATTCAAAAAATGTGATAAGTTCTTGTCGTAACTCGTGTACACGGGTAAGTACTTTGCCTCTTTACAGCCACCTCACATCGGTGTGTAAAAGTAGCCGTCTGTGTTAAGAATCCATATTGGTGCAAATCTGTTCAAATAGACGTGATTTAACTTGTTTTAATAGAGTTCACCATTTTAACAACTTGATCTAAGACCTCTCTTAAATCCTCTGCTAATGTTCTTGACATCAAGGCCTTTCTATGAAGGAAGCAATCAGTTACAATAACATTTTCGTTTTTTTCCTTTATAAAAGATACAAGACCCTTGTTGCAGCCTATCATAGAAGGAGCTCCATCTGTGCAAATGCCTACACACGATTTCCACGATAACTGCCATTTATCAAGGTAGTAATTCAGGATGTTAAAAATGTCCTCACCTTTTGTAGTCAGACTTAATTCTTTGCAAAAAAGAAACTGATTTGTTATTTGATTTTCGTTAATGGAACGAATGAATGCTATGAGTTGCGCCTTGTTGGTAATGTCGGTTGACTCGTCAACTTGCAGTGGAAAATCAGAACACTGGAGTTTATTACCATATGCATTTTTCTCAATATCAGAAGACATTTCCAAAATACGGCTGTTAACAGTATCATTGGACAGAGGTATCTTGCTTATTTTCATAGCTGCTTCATTTCCTAACATCGTACTGACAATCTTTTGGAAAGCAGGCAAAATAAGTGACTCACCCAAAGTATGAGCTTTCATATTTTGTGCGATCAGTTCTGAGACTTGGTAAGAAGCAATTTGAGCTTTATCAGAAACAGTCATTGGACTTTTAAAAGAATCACCTACTTTTCTTTGCTGTTCGGACATTCTCTTAAAATAACTTGTGGGTTTGTCTTGTAAATGGGAGTGTTTACTTTTCAAATGTTTACCAAGTTTACTAGAGAGCATTGATTGATTTGACATTTTTATTCCACAACCTAAACATACTGGCTGCGGATTATCAACATTTCCGGTCCAAGAAAAGCCAAGGCTTAAATACCTTACTCTCATCGTATTTACGAGTCGGTCGAGATTTTACTTTCCACATTTGAGGTTTGCTCACTTTCAGGATTACATTCATCAGTGTCACGCTTCTTTTTAAGGGTTAAAAGGAAGTTTTAAGGGTTAAAAGGAAGTTTTAAGGGTTAAAAGGAAGTTTTAAGGGTTTTAAGGGTTAAAGTTAAAATTTTGAATTTTTTTGTTTTGGTTAACCATATAATTTGTAAACAAAATCACATTATAAAAATTCTCAAATTCTCATATTTTTTTCGAATTTGCTGAATCAAAATTAAAATAAAATAGTTGAAAAAGACATTTTATAAGTTTCAACCATTTATCTTTAACGCTTCTTGACTTATAACAATTTAAAGGGACACATTTCAAAATTTTTTTTATTTATTGAGTTAAAATTTTGAATTTTTTTGTTTTGGTTAACCATATAATTTGTAAACAAAATCACATTATAAAAATTCTCAAAAAGTTTTTAAAAAATTTTAAATTTTAAAATTTTTAATAAAAGTGGGGTAATTTAAAATCGTCATAACTCGAAATATTATTTGTCGAATTTCAAAACTTTTTCATTTAATTAAACAGCAATATATAAGTTTTAATTTTAATTCACCATTTTTTAAAATATTAATTTTTTAAAAAATTAAAAATATTTAGATGAAAAATTACAAAAAAATTATGTAACTTATTTTAAAAAAATCATATTTTCAAAAGTAAATATTTTTTCGAATTTGCTGAATCAAAATTAAAATAAAATAGTTGAAAAAGACATTTTATAAGTTTCAACCATTTATCTTTAACGCTTCTTGACTTATAACAATTTAAAGACGAGAAATGGGGAAAAAACCCATCATGCAGTAAAATGCACTTACAGGTTTAAACAACAGTTGGCTACTATAAGAATGTTGCAAAAAAAATAATAATTTCTCCTGTTCTAATTAAGATAGAAACATTATTTAAACGTAATTTTAAGCGTGAAAGAACACAGAAATTTTTAATGCCATAAATTTTTTTCGAAAATTCGAACAATTTTGTGTCCTGGACCCCCTTAAGAAACTTATACATTTTTATGGGTGAATTATTCTTAACAAAGACAATTATATCAACGGTAATTATTCTGAAAGTTGTAAAAGGTACAATACATTTACTCTTGACGGCAGTTCATAAGACACGACACACCCACTCACCGACGCCTGTTATGCAACACTGCCAGTTGCCACGTGATGTAAGCTAGTGCCGGTGTTCACATGCCGTTCCAGCCACGTTTGTTACGTGTTTTAAACGCATAAAAAATTTTCGGATCAGAAGCTAGTTGCGAGAAAAGTAACTTATAACTATTATAATAATGTCGCAACGAAACAAGCCGAGTTTTCGAAAAGAAATGGTATAATATAGTAACTTAGTATAAATTTGCTTTTCATATCTGGATAGGTTTTTTAGGAATACTACGGAGCGTACCTGAAAAAGCTCTGGGGCGCACAATTTGAGAACCACTGGTCTAAATGGTAATCCAGTTCTCTCGAAGTGTTTCGTAGCTTATCAGGAGTTATTAGACTTTTTTTAAATTGGGGATTCCTTAAATTCGTTGTGTATAAACAAATTATTGAAACTGTGAATGAATTGAAGAAGCGTATCATTCAAGTAATTCGTGTAATGACTCCTGATATGCTACGAAACACTTGGAGAGAACTGGATTACCAATTAGACATTTGTCGTGCTACAAAAGGTACACACATCGAAATCTATGATTGATATTAAAACTTGGTAAGATGTTCTTTCTATTTAAATATTTTTAAAAAAATTCTAATGGGTAGTTCCGTAAAAATAAGCCATAACTTTTGGATACTTTTAGCCCGGACACCCTGTACTATAAATGTAGAATTATAAATTTAATAAATGTTATGCAGTAAAAGGTGAGATTCAATTTTACCCTCTACAAAGTTGTTTTTAAGGCACTTTGCACTCTTGACTCTTTGTCTTTTGTACTCTGGAATGGAAAAAAAAAGATGTTTATTAACTTAATTTGCGTGTGCTATAAAGATAGTTTAGCATTTCGCTCAGAGTTTTTTTTTTTATCAAAGGAAGGAATTAGAGCTCTCTAAGGAATTATCTAAAGAGAAGGAAGCATCAATATAAATGTGGGAAGTTAAATGATCTCTATTTGATTATCTGAATCCCCACTGAACGAGAGTCCCCGATCAATTATACAACAACACCACAGGCTGCAGAAAATGTTTTTTTAGTTGAAAAAAAAAGCCACAAATAATTAGTTAGTTTGTGAAACGAACTGCGTTAATTGAAAAAGGGAGATTTCCAGGTGGACTTCGTACAAAAAAATATTTTATACATAAAACCATATTAAAGTTTTTGGGAGTATATTTAAGTGAAATAGAGCCGCAAAATGTGGAAGAAATTTCTTGCTGATACATTTCTATTTTTTTTAATTAATCATTTTAAAATTCTGTCCGTTCCAGTTTATAATCTGGACCTTTTTTTTAACTTCACTGAAAATTAGAGTTTATAGGCTAAAGGGATTGACGAGACACACATTAGGAAACAAAAGTTTATATGTTTAGAAAAAGCACATTATAAAAACTTTGTTATTAAAAATATTTCTCAGTTATTAAAAATTTCAGTTATTAAAAATTATATTCAGCGACCGCCCTCTGGACACTTCTTATAGGGTCACAGAAATAAAAAGTATAACTGCGGTTAACGTGTAAAGGAAATTAAAGTTGAATAAACAAAAATCTTATTAAAACTGATTTCTGTGCGAAAAATACGTAAATAAATGAATAAATTAATGAGACAAAGTGTATTCTTTTTTATTAGCTAATGATTTAAATTATTACTTTTCGAGGTTTGGTTTAACGAATTAATTTTTCTTAAACTTTATTTACCTTAAAAATTTCATTACTTATTTTCATTTGCTGGAGCATAGAATTAGAGAATCACAAGGGACAATCATAAATATTCGTTAAATCGAGGGATTCGTTAAATATAAAATTCATGCATTAAGGTTTTAAAAAAAAATACATCAACTTGATTGGAAAATATTATTTGCTTTTGACTCTGAATATACTTTTTCTTCTGTGTTATAAAAGAAATTATTATCTAAAAAATCAGCTAACAATGGGGATTATTAGTAGTTAAAGCGGAACACATGATCCTTATGACCTTTAAGCAATATGTAAAAAAACATGCCCGACAAAATCATTTTCGAGAGAAATATTGATTGATATTTGCCGAATCCTGGTCACTTATCATTTAATCCGAAGGATTAACTACTTGAAATCACATTCCTTTCAATCG
Organism: Dolomedes plantarius; assembly: GCA_907164885.2. NCBI lineage: Eukaryota > Metazoa > Arthropoda > Arachnida > Araneae > Dolomedidae > Dolomedes > Dolomedes plantarius. Next base: position 137,535,648 of record OU015492.1, read on the forward strand.
GTATCAGAGGGGAAAAAAATGCGATTTCCTTAATAGAGGTACCTTCAAATTAGTGTCAAATTTTATGTATGTTAAAATATATAATTATTGATGCATTTTAGCTTATATGCTTCATTGCATTCAGTTTTTTTTCTGCTTCTGTTCTGCCTCTCCTTTATTTATCTTATCAAATTTCGCTGAATGTAAATAGCTTTTGATATGAAGTCGCCAAAAAGTACACAGAATATCTCTCTTTTTACTTTATACAGCATTATTATGCTAATGGAGTTAGAAAGTATTCTAAAGTGTTAAATTACTGTCGAAAAGTGAGCATCTACATTACGACAATTGTTTTTCTGTCATCTATAATCTCTTTTTGCTGGAGATTTACAGTAATCCGGAAATAGAACCTCCGTTTGTCCTCTTACGTAAGAAAAATTTAGGGCGAAGTTCAGTTTTGCTGCCATCCGGAAGAACTGAGAAACTGTTTGTGTAACCTTAAAATTTCCGGAAAGATTTCCCCAAAATCTCGTGTCAATGATCTTCAAGCCCGTTATAAATTTGGGAAAAATATGCGATTTTTGTCAGACCTATATTTGCGTCCGTTGCTGCTGACAGAAGAAAAAGCTTCAAGATGAAGAGAATTGCCCTGATTTTGTGCACTTTATGTCTGGTGGCTAGTCTAGCTGCAAGTTCTAGCAGTAAGTTTTTGGAAATGCATTCGTTGATTCCTTTTTTTATTTTATTTTGCCATAAATATTGGAAATATTGTGTTTTTTAATAATTTGTATCGTTTGTAAACCTTTTTTGTTGTTTGATAAGTTTTGTTAGAATCTGTAGTCTTTTATTAGACATTGAGAGATCCCAAAATCCAGATGGTTTAGTTCAAAATTTCCCCTTCAGGCAATTTTATTTTTAAAATCCTCTGTAATTCAGCAGAGTATACCATGGAATTTTTTATATGTTGACATCTGTACGTCAGGTATTAATGAGTGGTCATATTTTATCTACATCAGGTAACATAATAAAATCTATCTTTTAAACTGCAGGTTACATGCTATTGCTGCGAACAACTTCTATGCTTTATAGAATATTGGTCAGTTAAATATTAAACGCAATTTTGCATTGAAATTCGTACTTTATTGATAAATAGTTTTAGTTTTAAATCTTCAGGTTTCAGTGTTATAATTCCCATTTCAGAGAACAACATTTTCTGCAACTTTTTTTCGCGATTCGAAGTTTTTTAAGGGCATATTTTCAACCGTTTCATACTTAAAATAATAAATTCATAGAAACTTAATCTAAATGCTTCGAGTGAGGTATTTTATGGATAGGTTTGTAATATATTATTCCTCACTTGTATTTTTACAGGTGTTGAAAAGCAGACAAAATTCTACAAATATTTATGAAGTATCTAGTTATAGATGGAGCGTGGTCCTTTATTGATGGCTAATACAAAGATAACATAACTAAGGAAAATAATATAAATAATACAAATTAATGAAAAATGCAATGAATATTATAAAATCAATGAAAAATACAATCATATTATAACGAACATAATTTCTCGATCGACTTGTTGACTACCCGCGAGCTAAATTATAAAACAATTCTTTTTTTTCATAATGAAAACAGTTTTATATTGTGTTTCACATATTAGGAGGACCCCTTTAGCTTTAACACTAGAACTACGAAACCAATCCAAAGGACTGATTTTTTTCTTTTACCAATGGTAAAAATAGGAATATTAATTGCCCGTTGTTTTAATGCAAAAGATAGTGACTATTCATGTAGGGATATTGCCAAATTTAAAATTAGTGTAGTTTATAGAAACTTTTGCAAAAGTCAAGTTCCTGCATTTTAGTCGACACACAGCTTTTTTATTCCAGCCAAGACGACTTTTTTAGTGTAGTAATCTCTGGCGGTAGGAAATTTTCAGTCTCTATGGTCTAAAAATTTTCCATTAAACCTCTTGAAAATACTAACTCCACCTACTCCTATGGGGCTATTAACGTATGTCACTTCTATTCAATTCAGAAGTAAATTTTTAAGACACATGACTCTTTTACAAAAATCACCTCGATTTTTTTTAACACAAAAAAGTATTTCTTCTTACTTTTTTGTGGTTGCTCCAATCTGTGCATAAACAACTTCTAATAATTAACTTTAACTAGAATTATGACTGTCTTTTAAAAGACACGACTTTAAAAGGTTCGAATATACACTTGAATGATAGCAGAGGTCTGTTAGAGCATGAGAATCAATTTCAGCAATCGACATGTAAGTCGGCCACCTATACTTCTTTCCCAATAAATTTTTTTTATCTTGACAACAAGATGAGGTTCAATTCAAAGTAGGTCGGGGAGGTAAAAGAGAGGTGATACCTTCGAGCAAGACTGAATAATCATAAGGTTTTTCACATATACGAGATTCTAGAAATTTGTGTTTTATAACAATCAAATTTTATATGAATACTAGCTGAAAACCCGCACTTCGGAGACATTCAAATTAAATACAACGGTCAATGTATTCAATTAATGCCAAACAAATATATATATATATATATAATAAATACTACGATCAATGTATACAATTGATATAAAAAAATATATTTATAAAAAAATCGTAAGAGATATTTTTATAGACAAAATAATGTAAAAGAAAATGTTCAAATTAAATCTAATAGGACATACTAAAGAATATAGTACAGTTAATATAGTACAGTTTTAGAAACATATCTTTTACTGTATTTTAATATTTTTTAGGATAATGTCCAATCGTCTGCAGCATTAGCAAGGGAAAAATATTTTTTTTGTCTGTTACATTGTTATGGACGTGAGGATTAAAGTACCAGAAAAAGAAATCACGTGATCAGCATTTAATAAATTAAATTCTAAAACTTAATATTTAAAAATTCACCAAAAATCAGAAAATGGAGGTAAAGATTCGAAAAAGATTTCATTTTAAAGAAATTTTTATGATCTTTCTCGTGATATAAATTTTATAACCCTCAAATTATTATTTTTAATGCAAACTTAAAAAAAGTTACTAAAATAGCTTAAAAATTTAATTTAAAAAAATCTAAGAAGAATTTTTCAAAAATCTTTCTTAGTGCGCCCCTACACTATAAGAAGAATCGCCATGCAAAATTTCAGCCCTTTAGGTCCAGTGGTTTGGTCTGTGCGTTGTATGTCAGTCAGTCAATCAGTCAGTCAGTTATGGAACTGTTTTATATATATAGATAAGAAATTTGAAACTGAAGACCCCACAAGAACTGCCAATTCTTGTATTCCATCACACTTAAGGACTATTATAGCAATAATGTATTTTATGTAATAAACTGATGATTTAATGTAATAAAACTATATTTGTTAAAACAAATATCATCTTTAAAGCAAGAAATATAAAGTGATGTGAGGGGCAATTCTGACACTTCAAATACCTGATTATTATAAATATTAATACTAAGAGTATAATAGATCAAACATTAATGATAACGCGGGTTCATAGATCGCGTAAAAAACAAAGTTTACACGGGATATATATATATATATATATATATATATATATATATATATATATATATATATATATATATATATATATATATATATATATATTAAACACTCTAACGTTTTACCTTAGAATCATTTGCCTTATAAAAGATTTTTACTCGTACAACACGCTTTCCTGTAACGGGATTTCATACAACGCGTAATATATTAATCGCGTCTACTGTATTTGAAACAGATGGCCAAGAGTCAAATGAAAGAGCGATGAAATATGCATTTTTAAAAGTCCAATTGTTTAAATAGTTTTAATAATTTCAATAAGTCATTGCTGTAATTTTCCGATAAATAACACTAAAAATATTAAAAAAAATTAATCCTTTTTTTTTCTAAGCAAGTGCAGATTTTCTAGCAGATAAATATAAAAGTTAAACTCATTATCATGCTCCAGCTGACAGTAAGTTTTGGCAAACGGCCATTTCTGCGATCGAGTTTCCTGATATTATTTTATTGATATATATTTATTTTTAATAGGATATGTAGAACGAAAATATTCTTTTTTCCTTTTTTATGAATTAATATCTGTCAAAAGTAGTGACATCTTATTACTTTAAAAATGTTTATTTCATTGGAGTTTTCGGAATTGTAGATTCAGAAGTACTTAACGAGGATTATTTAAAATAAGATTTTTAGTATTTTTTTTTATTTTTATGATTTACATTAAATACTTGACGTTCTAATTAGTTATACTGATATTATAACAGTGATCTGTTAAAAGAAGAAATTTTAAAAGTTTAATGTCAGGAAGTTAGATTATTCAGGTCATGTATAAAGTAAAAAGTATTTATATATATATATATATATATATATATATATATATATATATATATATATATATATATATATATATATATATATATATATACAGTGGAATCTCGATCGATCTTTTTCGGATCCATCGTTTTTCCGTATGTGTCGTTCATTTTATCCAGTCCCAACGATCGTATTGCTTTGTTATGTTTTTCCGCATCTATCGTTTTCCCGCATTTATCGTTCATTTCAATCGGTCCCTTGAAAAACGATAGATCGAGATTCCACTGTATATATATATATGCCTATGTGAATAATTATTTTGTAAAAATAGTATTTACAGAAAGTTTACTCACAAAAAAGTCAGAAATTTATTAAAAACTTCGACTTATATGGGTATTCTCAGAAAAAATCTAAAGTATGAGGCAGTTGATTGCTAATTTATTATTATTATTATTTTTAAGAAGATAAGTAATAGAAAGTTTAGATAGTCGTTTAGTTACCACTCGACTTTACTTAGCTAAGGGAGCTAGCTATCTTTTGGCTGGCAAATTAAAGGTCAGTCGGTCAATATATTTACTTGAGCAGGAATATAACCAAAATACAGTTTGTCTTTCCAGTTACAAGAGAGCGGCTCTAGAATTTTATGCTAAAGAAGGGGGAAACGATACCTGTCACAGAAGATTTTACGCTGTAATCGAGTTATAAGTTCAAATAAACCTTTTTAAGATTATATTTCGTCGTATTCATGTATTTCAGTTGAGAGCATGGAATTGAATAAAATCTCTTTTACTATGGTAAAAGTTGGTTCTTTTTTAATGCAGTTTTTTTATATTATTTCACAGGGAAGCTGTCGGCAGATGTATCGTATTGTTGAGAGGTGAATAGTATGTTTTGAGAACTATAAAATGAAAAGTGAATTTCCTTTATATTTAATTCCTTCTTTCTTTCAGGTGTAAAAGGAAAGAAGCCAGCAGAAAAATTCAAATTCAACAGCTATCCCGAGGTATTTAAAAATACAATTTTTTTAGGAAATAATGGTGGAATATTGTTTACTTTTTTTTCGAAATATTAAAAGAAAGAATATTGTGAAGTAAGAATATTGATTTGCTGCATCAAATTCGGACATAATCTTATTTTCTCCCTAAAGTATAATGAAACAGATTATAAGAATGAAGTGAAGTGAAATCATATTTTAAAAGATATAATATAGAATTTTTATTTCACTACTTTTTATGAGGCCTTCAATCGGTGTTTTTCGGTCGATTGCACCTATATTTGGATAAAATATAATGTTTTTAACTCAAACAATTTATTGAAAGATTTATAAGAATTTTTTGCTTTGATCCTGTTTTTATTTTTCGTCTTTACTTCATTCAAGCTACTGAGTGGGGTGTTTTAAAATTCTAAATAATTTTTTTTTATTAAAACAGAAGCAAGCTGATTAAATTTTGAAATACCTTCAGAGTTTTTCAAAACTAGTCATCATCCAAAATTAGAAATAAATAGAAATACTTTATTTGGATGTTAAAAATTAAACATTAGCATTTCATGGTCTACACAAAAAAGATTCGAAATAAGAATAAAAATGTAAAGAAAAAAGTACATATTGCTGAAGGACTCTCATTTATATTTAAAGTTAAAAATATAAAGTTTTTATGAGGCAATTATAAACTTCAATTATAATTTTAGTTTTCCCGTAAAGATTTTTTTAAAGCCTGATAGTAATAACTACTGACAAGTTAGGCAATTCTAGATAATTCACATACCTGCAACAGGAGGGCGAGGCATTCTGAATAGGAAAGACGAATTTGATAATTATTTTCCCCAGATTTGAGAGAAATGTGACATTGAAAATGCGCATGGACTATTATGTTTTGTTAGTTGATTTCCCAAAGACGAATAATTCCAGTTTTTTTACGAAAAATGTTATTGTGGAAATTTTATGGAGCTTCATCCGCTATACATGAATTAAACTATTCTGATACATCGATCAACACGAACACTATGCAGTCATACCGACGGACTGAACTCACCTTTTTTTCGACTTGCCAATTGGCCGTATCAGCGCACTTGGCTAAACTGACTTCGCCAACAACGAGGCACTGACTCCAACAGACAATAATTCCAGACAGACAGTAATTTCCATTCTGCTGTACGTGTGATGTTTAATCAGGCGTCATAAAGATTTCCCCCATCTTTTGAATGGAAACAAGCAATTAACTCTAAAAAAACTTTGTTATAGCCTTTGTATCGGTAATTTAACTACAACCCGCAGCTCAGGGAAGTTAACCTGATCAAATTAGATACTGCCCAAACAAAATTTCGCCTTATATCTAAAAATTTCCCCCTAAAAATGAATTATAATACAAAAAAGGTTTCAGGTCAGATGAAAAGTTTTTGGAGTAAAACATGTGAAGTACATTGATTAACATTGGCTAAATAGTTTTATAACAAGATTACTTAGGGATATATCATTAGCTGAGCTCAAACAGCTTGGTGCACTTGTGAACAAATAAGTTCCTCACACATTTTTGAAAACCTTAAATTGTTTGTACACATGATATTAATATTATTCCGGTGGCAATGTTGTGAAATACTCAGAGCCAAAAATATTTTTTATAGGCAGCTACAATAATTGTGTCTCCAACACAATAGAACAGCTTAATAAAATGCATTTACAAAATAAATTAGAAGGGCATTTCTTTCCTCAGGAACGGGGCTTAAAATAAACATAATAAACAGATCCCTATTGATAGGGGATTTAATTTATTCCATCAAAAATAAAGAGGAAAAATGATACTGTCAAAATATTTATTCTCTCATTGTAAGGAACACATTTTTTTTTCTCGAATAATTTTTAGTTGTGCATCTTCACAAATGAACAAAAGGATGCATATCATGTTTTTATTTTTTAATTTTTTATTTTGCCTTTCATGTGCCTTGTTTCCGCATAATATACTTCGTATCTGCTCCATTAGTTTCGGATACTGTCCAAACAAAGATTATTTAATGAAATATGAATGAGCTCGGACACAAAGAACAAACTGTACACTAGGAAGAGCTCAGCAATGGTGGATAAGAGAGTAAAGTACGAGCTCTAAACAAATTCAGGGGAGAAAAAAAATCGGTAGTTTTTACACTGTTTCTGTCCTATCAGAAAAAAAATAATTACTTGGGAATAAATACTGGATAAAATTTTACTCAGTTTTTCTAGCTATTTCTAGTCAATGAGAAAAAAAAAATAATAATTTTTTTTTTTGAGTAAGAGTGTATGAGAGTAGAGAGTCTGGGAGAGAAGAGATGAAAGAGTTAACAGTAGTTGGAGAGTTGATAGAGAGAAAAAGGAAGTGACTAAAAGAAGTGATAGAGAGCGAGAGAGAGCAAAATAGAATTCTCCATTAAAATTATTTAAAAAATTTTCAGGTAGTCTCTTCTAACGAAACTACCGCGGGATATTTACGTAGAATTACTTATCGTTGCTTACCTCTTTTGTATGTGTATATGTATGTATGTGTTATGTTTATATATATATATATATATATATATATATATATATATATATATATATATATATATATATATATATATATATATATACATACATATATGTATGTCAAATTTTACCGCATTTTGGTACTTTTCTGTTTAACTGTTTACTGCTTGTCGAAGAGATACAGACTGAGTTTGGCAGCTGCCAAAATTATAACTCTCGAGGGCGGATGTACGGACGGTTTTAGCGTCTGAAATTTTGCTTTCCGAAGGACCGTTATGGAGGAACGTAATTCTACGTTAAAATAATTATTTGTATTCATTATCGTCAAATCATTTTCTTCTGTAAGTTGGCAAATTTGATTAACGTTATGAAAATGTCTTATTCTAATTTGTGCAATCCTCGGTTATTGTTTTTTAGTTTAGCTGAGTTATTCACTGTTTAGTTTAATACGTAACGAAACTGCAGTATATGGGTTTTAATTGGAGCCATTGTGTTAAAAAAGAAGTTAATGTTATAATAAGTATCTGAATTGTGCGAACATTATTGTTGCTAGTAAATGCAGTATTTAGATGATGATTCGAGTCATCAGTATAAAATTAATATTCAAACTTTATTCGATAAAAGTAAATTAATGTATCTGTCTCTTAACGTTCATAGATTTTCAACTATTTTAGACTTTTTAAAAACGGTTTACCGTAAAATATCGACTACAATACGCACACGTGTATAATACGCATGCTTGATTTTGCGCGAAATTTTCAAAAAAATTAAAATTCGACTGTAATACACACCGATAACTTTTCAATATTTTATTTAAAAATTGCACAAGTATTTATTAACATAAATAAAATTTGTAATAAAAATAAACAAAAACGTCAAATTTGGTAAAAAAAAACACTTACATTTTTAATTCAAAACAAACAATACTGTGAAATTATCAATCTTAATCACTTTCACTAGAATACAGCTCATCTGTTGTTTGTCGTTTATTCAGTGTTTAAAACTACGCTTTTTGTTTGTACGCGAGTATAATACGCACCCTCATTTTTGTGGACTAAAATGTGAAAAAAAAAGGGCGTATTATACTCAAGATTTTACGGTATCTACTTATTTTAAAGGAGATACTCTTTTCAACAATTTGAAATCGTTAAATAAAGTTTTATGATTACATAAACCCACAGAAACATGCTTCTCGCTGAGGAATATATTAGATTCTAGGAGACTGTTTATATTTTGATTCAAATAGACATTTTATTGTTATTTATGTATATTGAATTATGAAATTGTTTGTTTTAGGAATGCCGAGCTGATCTTAATGATTGTCTGGATCATTCCTGGGCTCATCTTCCAGACGTAAGTATAAAATAAATAATCGTGGAAATTTATACTTAAGGTTAAATTATTTGCGAAGCAAATGTAAGTCGCTCTTGCACACACATGGTCGATCACAGAGGTCTGTTAGAGCATGAACGTCGTTCTCAGCAATCGACAAGTCGGCAACCTTTGCTTCTTTCCCAATAAAACTTTTTCATTACTTTTTTATTTTGACAACAAAATGAGACTGAATTCAAAGTAAGTTGAGGAGGTAAAAGAAAGGTAATACCTTCCCCCAAAAGACTGAATAATCATAAGGTTGTTTAAATAGCAATGACGTTTATTAACATTAACAAAAACTTCAGCAAGTGACAATACCAAACATCAGTATGCAATACGCACTTCGAACCCGTACTCGTGTGCAACAAACAGTAGCAGTCGACAAACTACAATGAAAGTGAACACCTGATGTACATCGCAAAATGACGTCAAATGATGCTGTTTTTAATTTTGCATAACGCGGTTGGTTGTTCGCATCGACAATGCCATGGATACTTTATCGAGCAAACAAATTACTGATCTGAAGTCCTACTATGTCCACTTAAGGGAAAGAATATGTATTACTGGTAATTTCAATTCTGCTAGACGGGCGATGATTTTAAGGTAAAAACGAAGTGTGCCCTACAATTAAAAAACATTGTTTTGATCAAAAATGTTATATTACATGATGACAATTTAAATCCCACAAGTTTCTGTGACTATATCTATGATTAGAAATAAATAAGAACTTTAATTATTTATGAGATAATTTCATATGCAGTTGATTTGATGAGAAGTTGTGCAAAGAGGGTTTTATAACATTAAATTATAATTATCTTTTCCAGATTTTATTTTTCAATATCTGGAACTCTAGTTATCGAGAGTGATTATGGGAGCTTTTCAGCATGAAAATAATCTCAACAGTAGTTGTCGCCACTAATAGTATTAAATAGTAATAATTAATAACCATCTTTTCCAGATATTATCATATAAACTCTAATACAAAAATGATGTTTTAAGTAAGCTCTTGATGAATTATAGCTTAATGAAATATAGCTAAATATAAAGTAATGTGAAAAAGAGAAAAACCACCTATTAATGCACTAAGTTATCTACGAAAATAATATACTAATTAACCTTTCTAATCAACGGAATAAGTTAATTAGAAATGACTACTACTACGCAATAAATATCACTTAACAGATTTACAATAATAATTTCCTCGCAAACTTTATTTCACTTGTGTCTTAGAAGTGGATTATCCCGTGCTTCAAGTTTGGAGTATGTATAACAAGCTAGTCAGAATACTGAGAGGTTATCGAAGCGTTTCTGGAGAACGTAACCCAAGCGCCTAAAATGTACTCCATCCAAGTTGCACTTGCTTCTGTAGAGGGTTTTCGACTGAATACTCTAGTGTCTATTGATTGTACACAATATATATTGCCTACCATTCCAACCTTAAAGCAGCATCATGAAATAGCATATTTTTTGGGCACTAAAATATATGAGCTTTGATATAAATAAAATTTTTAAACCATTCTTTAATGAAACTGCTCATAGCACAATTAGTTGCTTTCAGTTTCAATGAATGTACAAAAAGGAAAACTCGTAAGTTTCCGTAACGTTTTGTTTTATACTGCACGAAATAGATGAGAGGATAGATTATTTGAAGATTTTAGTTCTTTTTTTAAAACTTAATTTACTCAGTTTCTATGAATGTACAGAGAGGACAACTCGTTAGTTTTCGTAACGTTTTATTTTATGCTACATTAATTAGATGAGGATAAATTATTTGAAGATTTAAATTCTTTTTTTTAAAACTCAATTTACTCAGAATAAATATTTTTTTATTGTTATTAAATCTTTTATACATAAAATAAATCAATAAAAATATAAATAGAAATCAGTATGGAAAAATGAGATTTTCATAAATACTTATGTTACTGAACAATTTTCTATATTGATAGAATTTATGTGATATTTTATTTTTTTCCTTTAGTCTCCTCCGATTGGCTATTGTTGTGAACATTACAACTACGTAAGTATTGGTTTACTTAGATTTAATATTAAAATCGTTCAGCCCACATATAGATATCAGAGGCTTCATTTTATTTTGAAAATTTGGAATACTTTTCCTTTTACAAGACGCACTCTGGTTCAAAAATATCTCATAGCACGCCTCGCTATACAGGTGTTAAGCGGGAATTAAATTTCGTCTTCATGTTTCTTTAAGATTATTTTAGAACTCTGCTATTCTATATAAGCTAATTTATAAATGTACTGCCTCATTAGGAATTTTTAAACCTCAGTCACTACGCACAAGTCAAATCACTGTGTATTTGGTGCTCAGTATAGCTGATGTGGTGCGATAAACGTATGAAGGAACGAGGAAAATCACTTACCTGAATTATAATTTAGCTTCAATAACTCCTTTACTTTTTGACACGTCTCTAAATATTTACGAATGAAATGCTTAGAATATTAATACGTTCAGTTAACCCGATCAAATATATTTTATATTTAAATAATAAGATTTTTCCTTCACTCTTAAAATTCTTCAAACTAGTATAAAAAATCTCCAGTAGATGGCAGCACTATACCCCTTTACAAGGGAAAAGTGAGGAATTAATCAGTATGTACAATACAACACGGTCGTTAAATTTCTGAATGATATCGTGTATACGAATTCTTGTTGTATGAAACGAAGAACTGGCTTAAAAAGAAGTGTTTGGTTCCAAAAATTAGCAAAACTAAACGATTTTCCTATAACTAAAAAAAAGGTTTATTCGAACAATCAATAATTGATCAAAAGTATTGCATGTTAATATTACGTAATATTTTCTTCTTCATCACTACTAAACAACGTTAAGCTAGAGAGTTTTCTTTGTCGAAAACATATCTTGTATGATTTTTAAGGTAAAATTTTGAACATCAGCTTTTCCATTTGTGTCATTGTCCTTTGAATTAAATTGGTTCGTCTCAGATGCCGTTGCCACCAGATTTTTTTCTTCAAGAGCCTCTTCTTATACCAGTAATTCTCGAAGTGCTTGAAGTAAATTTGTTTTACTTTTTAATGAAAGTTTTACTGATTTTATTACAAAGTTTATGACTTTTTTTCACTTCCATTTTGATTTTTTGATGTTGTCTTGAATAAAGACAGCTAAACAATTTTTGCACTTAAAACTTCTCTTCATGTTCCATGTTGTACGGGGATTTCTCCAATTTTTGAACCGTGTTCGAAAACCTTGTAGCACTAATACCTAGTAGCACGAAAACATTGTAGTACCAGAAAGAAACCTTGTAGCACTAATGACGTGTTGTACTGGGATTTCGTTAATTTCCGAATCGTATAATGGCGAAACCGCGTTTTAGGTTGCTTGCATTTTGAAATAGGAGGGATTTGATATACTTACATATTAATTATCATGAAACAACAGAAAAAAAGTTAATCAGTTCTTTTATAAAAGGATTAATTTTAAGTATTGAATAAAAATATCGGACATTTCTCTTTTCCGAACATTTTATACATTTTTAAATGTAAAACAGGATCCAGGTTTGGGAAAAAATGGCTCCTAAACCAATTAAAAAAAACAAACTTAAAAACTAAAAATAGGAATACCAAATATTAGTACTTTTGAAAATGTGTAAGATTCCAAATTTTGTGTTCAAATAATAAATGTTTGTACCACAGAAATTTTTTCACGTTTTTAGGAGATGTGCATGAGTTAACTTTAACATTTTGGTCTGCACCCACTATACGAATTACAACTTTTTTGTGACCTTACACTGCCATCTTAATCAAAACAAGCGGGAGTACACAAGAAAGATAGTCGATCACTGGAGCTGAAACGCAAAACAAGATTGAATTTGTGATTACTGAAATTCTTTGCATCGGCAATTCCCAAATCTACTTAATATACATTAAAAAATAAGAAATTAAGTTGAAAGGTCAAATTAAAAAATGAAACGGAAATAATCTAACGTGATTTAAGAAGATGTAGGAAATAGAATACAAAGTATACGAGTTTAAACCTAGCCAAAAAAAAAAAAAAAACAGTACTATAAAATAAAAATACGCAAAACTTTGTAAACAGTCATAATAAAACACCCTAAACACGTCACTTAAAAAAACCTTGACAAATCGCTTAAAAAACGCTTAAAGAACTTTAGAAAACGTACTAAGAAAACACCGAAGAAAAACTTGACTCTTAAAATAAATGAAAACTTACAAAAAATCTTTATAAATCTTAATCACAAAATTAAAAAAAATAAAAAAGGTCCTACTAAAAAAAGACTGAAATCTCATAAAAAAAGAAATTTATAACACTTAATAATCAAAGGATTATCAAAACATACATTTAAAAATATTAAACTGTTGACAAACAACAAAATAAATTGAATGACTGTGAGGTTTTATTCTCATCTGAGATTGAAAATTAAGAAAAAAAAGCAGCAATGAAAATGAAAGAAATTCATGATAGTATAATACAAACGATCTCATTTGGCGACGATATTGCTAACTTAGAAAAATAAAAAATTCTAAAACTAGCCAAAGCACAGAAAGCCATTTTCAGAGAGAGAGCCAACGGTTTATTTTTAAGTCTTCACCAGCAAAAGACAGACCCTCTAACTAAAAATTTTCTTTTCTCCCTTGAATGGTAAACATGGAATATACACTTTTCAGTTCTATTTTCCAAGCAAATTTAGCAATAAAACTTTTTCATCATTTCGTTCTTACGGAAATAAAATATATACATTTTTATTTTGAAACATACATATGGTTTTCTTTATTTTCATAATGAACATGTTAAAGTATTATAAAAGTTTTAAAAGAAGATATCCAAAGAATTATTTTACTATGTTTATTTATTTATTTATTCATTTTCAGTGCTTATATGGACCTTGAATCTCATTGAACTGAAAACTGTTTTCGAAGAAATCGATATTCTTGTATGTTAGAAAACAACTACTTAAATACTGCTAAAATAAAAAAAATTATGTCATGAAATCTATGCTTTATAATTATCACAGAACCAAAATTGCTTCTAGTCTTGATAAAACTCATTCTTACACAACTTCTAAGTTTAAAAAAATATCCTGGCTAATTTATGACTTTATTATAAATATTTAAGAAAACAATAATTACAATCACCACTAAAACACGAGAGAAACTATAGTAACTGTTTTCGTAAGCAAAATATAACGTACATATTATACACACAGAATCATCATTCCTTATTCAAGTGTCCTTTTCAATTTCAACCAGACCAGGGTATTTTAAAAATTATTTCCCCTATAAAATGTCGAAAAAAGTAACAAAATAATAAATTTTCCTTCCTGTTCATGTACCATTAGGGATCCACGCAGTCAGAGCTGGTCTTCCCTATAATTGGGCCGGATTCAAGAAATATTTTGGGACCCCAAATAATTTCTTAACGGGGGGAAAACATATATCTCCACTGAATAAAAGGATTATATAATGGCAATAATAAATAAAAGAAATCAACAGTATATTACAAATATAAATTTTTAATTGCTATATCATTAATAATACAAGAAAAATCATAATTTTTGACCGTCTTTCTCTATACTTAACATAGCAAGTGCGTTTAACCCTTCAGCGGGGCGCCAATTTTTGTAACACCACCAGGCGCGCGTTGAGTAAAAGTGCAACGTCTCTTTAAACCTTGATTATTCCTTTTGTAATAAACTTTTTTTTTTCAAATTGGAAATAATAATTCTGCGTTTTATGATAAGATATAAAATGTTGATAATAATGAGATTATTTACATAATGGCCAAAAATGAATAAGAAGAAATTTTCGTAAAAAATTAAAATTTATTTTTAAAACACATATAATTTGTTCAATTATCTTCAGTATTTTTCAATTTATTCACATCGCAAACATATAGTACGGATTTTGCAATGCACCTTGCATGAAAAACTATTACATTTATCACACTTTATCGTGGTAGTTACATTATTTAGCCGCCTGCATATGTATTACACTTTCCTCTCTTTTTTTACCGACACCTCTGGTTCTGCTTCTCGGGCAGTTTCCACTTTATATTTTAGTAAGAATCCAGTTATGTCTGGAGGAAGAGATAGAATATTTGCCCAGGTCTTCAAGTGGCTTTCGAGAAGTTCTAAAACCAAAGAATGCAGATACAATCGCCTTCTTTCAAAACTGCCCGGTTTATTGGATCTAGGACAACTTGCAAATGGATTCCTATTATGGCCAAATACCTAGAAAACAAAGAGAGAGTCCATATTCGGGATATGCGGGATACCGTGAAATAGCTGCACATTTGATCCACTACATCAACTCCTGATTTTGTCGTATTGTAATCTAGTATAATCGCTGGTTTACCAGAATCGTCATCCACTGTTGCATCATCATGCATTGTCGACAAAAGTATGACTCCCATATTTTTTTTCGTAGCTACGAAAAGTAAAATTACTTTTAACATCGGGAACAAAATTATTAATAATTATCTAGTATTTAAAACTTCATCAGGACATTTATCTGATTAGCCATTTTAAATTTATAATCATAGACAAGCAACTTTGTAAATGCTTAGAATTATTTTAGCGAAATAACCAAAAATAAAATAAGGAATATTTTCTTACATATTTTCTTCCAGGCGCGCTGTGCACAGAGTGCAACAAATAGAAGTATCCTCTGTTGGAATCAGGATTAAAAATGAATGGAAAGGAATACAGAGGTCAGAAAATCAGACCTGCATTAGAAAGGGTGTAGCTGTAAATAGAAACTGCTTAGAACATTCAAACCTTAGCCCGTCTGCACACTGAGCAACTCAAAAGAAACTGATAACTGACTCAAATCACAAACCAGTCCGTGATGAGTCGCAACCCATGTAATTGAATGGAGCCACGCACACGGCGCAACTGGTTACAAACCCGTCCGACGGGTTTGTAACCAGTTGCGCCGTGTGCGTGGCTCCATTCAATTACATGGGTTGCGACTCATCACGGACTGGTTTGTGATTTGAGTCAGTTATCAGTTTCTTTTGCGTTGCTCCGTGTGCAGACGGCCTTACATGTAAAAACAAACCATTCAAAATTATGAAAATGTTGCACTTTATACTCGGGCGCTCCCGCTGAAGAGTTAATCATTCAGCGTAAATAATGTTGAACGAAAGGAATTTTTAAAAATACCGATCTACACTTGCAATTGTCCCAGACAATGTAAGGAACATTTTTAGTACCGTTAATGCATTTGGACACAGATCATTGTAGTTGTTATTTAATAGATATTGCGATATATCCTGCTCCTAAAACATATCATTATCATTGAAAGAGGTACTTTAATTAATTCTTAATCTCCATCTAGCAAATCCCATGATTATTTTTCTAATTAATTGTTTTCTATTTTTCTTTTCTATCGGTGTTTAATTAGTAAAATATCAAATATTCCTTCTTCCTGTTTCGACAGCACTGGGTTACCATGGTGTGGCTACAAAAATCCTAATTGTGGTGTGTTCGTAGTATTGCCAGTTCTGTGTTTAGAACGGTAAAAATTCATGTCGAACTTTTAAAATGAGATTAATTTTAACCAATTGAAAAATTTTCTTTCTCATTTAAAAATTATTTTCTGTTTACTGGAGGCCCCTGTATATCCGGGATCCGGGTGCCTTGCACCTGCTACACTAGCGTTGTGACCAATTCTGGATATACAGTGGAATCTCGATATATCGTTTTTCAAGGGACCGATTGAAATGAACAATAAATGAGGGAAAGCGATATATGCGGAAACATAACAAAGCAATATGATCGTTGGGACTGGATAAAATAAACCACACATACGGAAAAACGATGGATCCGAAAACGATCGATCGAGATTCCACTGTATACGTAAATGCTTGTACATTTTTCCTAGAAATCATGCTATTTATAGCATTGCGCTGCTTACATATCCCTTTGAATAGATTCCTTACCTCATTACATTTATCTCAGAGTAGAACTGGAATAATGATGGAATTTCCATATATACATCTCTCTTTCATAAATGCCATATTTCGTTTATATATAAACATACCATCATTTGTCGCCATAGGAATATTTATGGGAATAATATGAATGTGAGTTATAGAAATAGTGAATTGCCTTTCCTTGCCGTAATTTGTTTAAATATGCATCCGAAGAGATTGTGGTCAAAATCTGTAATTAATTTAGACCGAAATCCTCTCCTAGAATTGACTACAGATTTTGTGATTCATTTGCCTACATCTGACAGCACGCATAATGTTAAACAGTACGACTTTAGTTGAAAACTAAAGTCGTTCTTTCCCAAAAAAGTTTTCTTTCCCAAAAAAGTTCTTTCCCAAAAAAGTTTTCTTTTGGGAAATCCCCAAGAGAGTTACATGCTAAATTCAAATATTCTTTATTCTTTCACAGAGCTTGTTTACTTACTGAATTTATAAGAGTTGAAAGTATTATATGACATGATACATATCATTGGAAAATGACATTATTTAAGGTTAAAATAAATGTTAGTTTTTAAGTTTATTATTTCAGGGTCCGGAGTTGTTTACCGGTGGTTCGTTGGGTTCCGGACTAGAGGTGCTTCGATTGAATCCCGATGAGCTCCATTAGATACCTTCGTGTCTAGGCCAGATATGAGCACGCAAAATCCGTAGACAGGAAGGAAAGTCCTACTATGAAGTCAGTGGGTGGGAGAAGGTATGAACCCACCAGGTGGTAGTGTTGGTTAACCTATACGCCATTGAAAGCAACCAATGATTCTCGCGGATAACGTCTTCAATGACTAGTCCCCCCACAGGCAAAAAAAAAGTTTCTAATTTTATAAGTATCAAATTTAATATTGTAAAACCTAATATCAAAGTAAAAAAAAAATGAACACGAAAATATTTCATGTATAAACCAGTTCATGTATATTTTATCTCTCATGTGATTTGCAATGACAACTAATTTAATTTTAATGTAATAAAAATTAAAATATCGAGTATCGTAACCTGTTGAAAACCAAAATATGTTAACACCAAAAGACAGTTTAAAAACTAAAACTGCTTCCTATGTATGCTATGCTTCCAAAGAGAATTACAAAAAGATAAATTGAAGAAAAAATGCAAAGTATATGAAGATGAAGCTGGTATTTGAAGGAAAGACAAAACCAAAAGCTGTGAACGTTTATTAGGAGTGTAATCACTAGAGCTAATGTTTCCAATGCATAAAAGCTGGTGTATCTGATTAGCACTCTTTAGATAGACCAAGAAACAAGAGTTATTTTGTGATATTTGTGAACTTTTAGGTGAAGAAAATGAGTGGTCTGTTTATCTTAATGATCAGACTATTAGGTAAAATAACATTTTGTCTATTGCCATTGTTGACTGACAGAACAATCATAATAGCGTTTATATTTTGTGAAAATTCCAGAGTTTTATCATCATGTAAATAAGAGGATTTTTTTAGTAAATCTAGCCATAACTTTTTATTGAGGAAAAAGAAAAAACTATTCAAGGGTATGATATTTTGATAATTAGAGGATAATTAGAATGGACCTGAAGAAAATTATTTTTTTTAATAATTCCCTTTGAAAACTATAGGTATACATTCAAAGTTCATTGCTTTCCTATTAATAACGTTTTATTCCTAAAATAATCGATTTTAATTTGTATTTTAGCTGAAAATTACGACAACTATCATATAATTTTATTATTTTTTGCACAATAAAATTAATGTCTAAATACATGATCAAAAAAGGTTTACAAATTATAATTTCCCCATCTGGTAGCTCTATATTTTTTTTACTATTTTAAACCTGTCAAAACATGTTTAAGGCTATTACACGAACAATTGTGTTACTTTTAATTGAAAATAACCTCTTTAATTAAAAAAAATATTGATAGTAAAAATCTCAGATTTGACAAACTTACCTTGAAATTAAACAGCATATTTGGAGATTTCGTCCAGCTTTTGATGACAGATGCATTGTCTAGAAAAAACAAATCGATTAATAATTTATTTACACTTCACTAAAATATTTACGTTGTACTTTGGAAGGTTGATTAAGAGAGTACTTTTCTAGTAAGCACACGGTATAGATAAAATTTCTGAAATGACATAGTTTTTTTTTTTAAAAGAGAAAGGATATGTGACGGAGATTGTGTACCATTGTTTCAGTTTCTTTAACAATTATTTTGATGGAAAAATTTCTAAACTTTAGCTAAGGGCAGTACAACAGTAAATACCGTATACACGAATATTTAAAAATAACTAGACTGCTGTTCAATACTTTGTACCGCGGAAACATAGTACTAATTTTGTACACTCTTTGTTTTGGTTTACGGTCCAATAAGGTAAAGTAGTACATTACAATCAAGGATTGATAGCGAAATTTGCTTGATTGTTTGCATATGAAACTATACACTTTTACTAGTAAATTATATTTTTCAAACCCATAATCTATTAAATGCTAAGAAAATAGTTTGGTGTTTATAATCAGGGAGTTGGTTTCACCGGAGAGAGACTGGGGAGGCCCTGATTTCATACCTAAACCCGTTAGTTTCATTCAGGTGCCACTATACCGCGCTATACCTTCTGCCATTCACGTCTAGACTCTTAAAACTACCACGATCATTGTAAGAATCGAGAATTACCGTAAGTCTGATTTGTAAACTTAATCTTTACACCAACGGGCCCTGCTTATAAAACACATTAAATAAATCATAGCTCCCTAAATTTAAATTAAAGCAAACAACATTACAAAAATACAAGAAAATACGTCGATATGGTCGTTGTTTATACATTTCCCCATTCATGCACGACCCACATTTATATTGCATTACATAAATGATAGTTTCCTTTGTTTGGTTTTGGTTATCCAGTATCTCACGCGAGACTACAATTCACTTATCTTATGACAGATGGATGCTTCTTGGAAGTTATTCGTCCTTTAAGGCAGATATGTTTGCTTGAGTTGTCATAATAAAATAAATATATATATATGCATTTCAGCTTACTATCATTTACCTTAAATAATATGGTTAATAAAGAAATCAATATTTACGACTTAAAAAATACTCAACATAAATGCAATAGCAATTGAATACTATACAGGCGAATTACAGTATTTTTTTTAGTTTTAGAAAAAAGATTTAGTTTAGAAAGTTTTCGTTTAGAAAAAAGATACCTTCTTACAGAAAAAATGATTTTTCTGACTCGTTTTCTACGAGTGAAATTTTGCAGCATCGATTCTTAACATACAGATCGGACTGACAAACAATAAAATTATTATGAATTTTATGACCATTTCCTCAGTTTTAACGTAGAATTACGTTCCTTCAAAACGGTCCTGCGGAAAAGAAAATTTCAGACGTTTAAATTGTCCGACCACCCGTCCTCGCGAGGTATAATTTTGGCAGCGCGCCAAACCCAGTCTATCGCTTGGCCAAGTTAAACAGAAAAGTACCAAGATGCGTCAAAATTTTGACATATATGTATGTATAGATATACATACGTACATATATATAGATACATATATATATACAAAAGAGGTAAGAACTATAAGTAATCCTACGTTAATAACCCGCGGTAGTTTCGTTAGAAGGGACTACCTGAAATTTTATGTATACAGTTGAACCTCGTTATAGCTAACCCGGTATATAACGAGCTCACGGATATAACGAACGAAAGTTTTGGTCCCTCCGTTTTCCTATTGTATTTAATGCTAATTTATCCTTTTATAGCAAACCTGTGAAATCTTAAGAATCGGCTATGACGAACCTTTTTTTCAGTCGACTACTGAATTTTTTGTAATGTATTCTTCTGTACTTTCTAAGAATGCTGAAAACTTTCTGTAACTTTCTAAGAATGCTGAAGATACAACGAATGTTGAAGAAGCAAAGAATGTTGAAGAAGAAGATGATGAAGATTTACCTATCGCGATTTGGATAGAAAAGCACAAAATTTCATCATTCACAGATTGTGACATGCAATTGTTCAAAACATGTGATGATAAAGTCATTACATGTCTAAATACGGCTGATGAAGATATTGCGGAAGAAATTAAAATGAATCATTCTGAAATCGAAGATTCTACATCTGATGCTGATGAAGAAGTGCACATAAATGACGAATCCCCACCATCTCAGATGCTACAGCAGCGATGAGTGTTATTAATAAGTTTTTGTCTACATAAACAGTGGAAGAAAGAGTGTTGGGGTCATTTGATGTATTGGACAAAGAAATTCATAAAAATGTTTTTGAAATCGGCATCACGTCAGCAGAAGATTACCGATTATTTCTGTATCAAAACAGTGAATGATTAATGATCAGTTTTTAATAGAATTTACCATTTTTTCAATACATCATTATTGAATACACATAGCAACTAATGAGTTATACATTTTGTAAACTCTAACATTTTTCTTAACGGTTTATATATATATACTAGCTGAAAACCCGCTCTTCGCTACGAAGTACATTTAAATTAAATAGAACGGTCAGTGTATGCAATTGATGCCAAAAAAAATAATATATATATATATATATTTATAGTAAATATGACGATCAATGTATACAATTGATGTAGAAAAAAATATATATTTATAAATAAATCGTAAGGGATATTTTTAAAGACAAAATAATGTCCAATCGTCTGCCGCATTAGCAAGAAATTTTTTTTTTGCCTATTTAGTTTAAATTTATTTAAAGTAGAAAAGAAATCACGTGATCGGCATTTAATAAATTAAATTCTAAAAATGAATCTTTAAAAATTCACCAAAAATCAGAAAATGGAGGTAAAGATTCGAAAAAGATGTCATTTTAAAGGAATTTTTATGATCTTTCTCGTGATATAAATTTTATAACCCCCAATGTATTATTTTAAATGCAAACGTAAAAAAAGTTTAAAAAACAGCTTAAAAATTTAATTAAAAAAATCTAAGAAGAATTTTTGAAAAATCTTTCTTAGTGCACCCCTACACTATTAGAAGAATCGCCATGCAAAATTTCAGCCCTTTAGGTCCAGCGATTTGGTCTGTGCGTTGTATGTCAGTCAGTCAGTCAGTCAGTGAATGAATGAGCCAGTTAGGGAACTGTTTTATATATATAGATATATATAAAACAGTTCCGTAACTGACTCACTGACATACAACGCACAGACCAAACCGCTGGACCTAAAGGGCTGAAATTTTGCATGGCGATTCTTCTTATAGTGTAGGCGTGCACTAAGAAAGATTTTTGAAAAATTCTTCTTAGATTTTTTTAAAATTAAATTTTTAACCTGTTTTAGTAACTTTTTTTAAGTTTACATTTAAAATAATCATTTGAGGGACATAAAATTTATATCACAGTAAAGATCATAAAAATTCCTTTAAAATGATTCCTTTAAATTAATCTTTTTCGAATCTTTACCTCTATTTTCTGATTTTTGGTGAATTTTTAAAGATCAATTTTTAGAATTGAATTTATTAAATGCTGATCACGTGATTTCTTTTCTACTTTAAATAAATTTATCGTCACGTGCATAACAACTAAATAGACAAAAAAAAATTTCTTACTAATGCGGCAGACGATTGGACATTATCAAAAAAACATTAAAATACAGTAAAAGATATTATGTTCCTCAAACTGTACTATATTTCTGTACATTTTCTACTAAGTGTACATTTTCTTTTACATTATTTTGTCTATAAAAATATCCGTTACGACTTTTTATAAATATATTTTTCTCGTTTTTTTTACATCAATTGCATACATTGATCGTTGTATTTATTATAAATATACTAGCTGAAAACCCGTACTTCGCTACGGAGTACATTCAAATTAAATACAACGGTCAATGTATGCAATTCTTGCCAAATATATATATATATTATATGATAAATACGACGATCAATGTATACAATTAATGTAAAATATACAGAGGCTGTTCACACATTTTTTAGACGATGTATATTGTATTCACAAAACTAAATTACATAAAATCCTTGTGTTTTAAATGATCTATTTGACATCCCTTATTCTGAACTATCTTTCGACACCGCAATTTCCAGGATAATAATGCCTTTTGAAGTGTCAGAAGAGGTATTCTATCCCAGTGGTCGGCAAACTCATTAGTCAATAGAGCCAAATATCAACAGTACAACGATTGAATTATCTTTTTAGAGCCAAATTTGTTAAACTTAAACTATATAGGTAGGTACATTGTTATTAACGTAATTAGGATTCTCCAAAGCTGGCTTTTGCTAAAAACATCCCCAATCTGATTGAGGTACGTTCGCTGAGGTTGACCCCTTCCAACTCTCCCACACATACTCGTCTTGTATACTTATTTCGTCTATCTCCTTTCATTCATCCTCTCGATATGTCCAAATCCTCTCAACATACCTTTCTCAATCCTCGACACTAGATCTTCTTTCACTCCATAACGCTCCCTAAAATTAACTTCATAAACTTTAATTAAAGTTTTGAGCCATAGTAAAACTATAGGTGCGTTGAATAAAACTTGATATCATACTTAATAACGATATTATTAATTGATAAAATTAAATTGTAAGGTATCCATAAATTAAACCATGACAATGACAGACAAACACTAAAGGGAACAATAGCCTTGCATCCCCTAGGATAGTTTGGGTAAGTCGGGTTTGTATATTGTTGTTTTTAATTTTAGGCACAATTCCAGGTTCTCATCAATAAAACATCTGAATTTACTCTTGATGAGGTTCATCCTTGAAAATGATTGTATGAATGATCCGTATGAATTTATCGAACCAAATAAGAAAATAACAGCAAACGCTATTTTTTTTCATCTGATTATATGTATTAGTCAGGAATACAATTCCAGGTGCTGAAAATCAACATATCTTCCTTCTCCAGGTCTTTTAAAGCAGACCACTTGTGCTTTGAACACACATTTGTTTCACATTTGTTAACATTTGTTTTTCTTCAATACTAGGTGTCCCGTGAGACCCTTTCGCATGCGATTAAATTACGATAAATTTAATAGCGGTGTTGGTGGTTTGTATTAGGATGAAAGAAGAGCCGGTTTATTTGTAGCATTTGTTTATTTGTTAAATAACAGTGGTGCGTAAGGATAATACAAAACCAATTACAAAACGTCTTTGGCCACAATATTGGAGGTGAAGCATGAGACAAAACAGGGGAATATGAGATATGTATACGTCAAAACACCTTTGTAGACAATATTAAAAGTCAATTACGACAAAAACTCGTGGAAAATGTTATATTTACATTACAAAACCTCTTTGTGCACACTATTGGACCGTGCCGTTTCGACGCATCCAGGGAAAGAACTTTAGGGCCAAAAGTCAATTTTTCGCTTCGATTTTTTAACAAACAATACAATGTGTCATTAGGAATCAACAATTCGTTAGAGGAGGAGAACTTAATCTTTAAAATGGTACCTCATTTATCGATTTTGGTTCAGTATGAAGGGAGTAAAAGGGACAAAACAAAAAAACACCTTTTAGAAGTAATATATAGATAGATATATTTCTACATCAGCACAAACACGTTCAAATTTCGAGCTCCACAATTCTTTGTTTTTTCAAATCAATTGCATTTCAAAATTGCCAATGTCCATATTAAAGGGAGAAAAATTTAATTCTGTTACAGTAGCATTAAGGTTTTTTTTTAGAAATTCTAACGTCGCTTTGCTGTTTCTGACTTCCTCAAACCTGTTGAGGAAAGCTTCCCTCATATTTAAAATCGTTGTTTTCAAATAGCAAATTTTAATATCATAATTATTTTCTTGGCAATGTTTCAATTGGCTTGGAAAGTGAATCGAAGTTGATTTATCAAAATCTTGAGCAAAAAGAAATAATTTGTTTTCGAATGAAATAACTTCTTCTAACATCAAAAAAAGTGTGTTTCCTTTCCCCTGTAGTTTACGATTAAGCTGATATACGGACTCGTAGATGAGACGTAACGTCTACCATGAAATTGATTTTTTGGATCCACTGATCATTCGTTAGTTCTGGATAGTGAAACACCCTTCTCAAGGAGAAATTCTTTAATTTCTGTTTTTAAGGAAGCGAAACGTTTAAAAAAGTTTCCTCCTGATTAGTTTCCTCCTGTACCTTGTTTTGCAGCAGAAGATCTGCGTACTCACTCTCCATTTCACCTAAAAATTCTTTTAATTGTCGGTGATTAAGAGCTTTAGTTATAATGGAGTTGATAATCTTAATCACCAATTCCATAACTTTGCAAATTTCTTCTGGAAATGTCAGCGCACAAAGCACTTATTGAGGAATGATGCAATGGTAAGTAAGTATCTCGTGATTAATTTTTCCTTTCAAAATAGCAACAAATCCGTTTCTTACGCCTGTCATACTTTTCGCCCCGTCTGTTGAAATTGAGACAATTTTAATTTGAGACAGTGAGTTGAATATGATGTTTTTCAATGCACTGAATTACAGCGTTTTCTATATCCTCTCCACGTGTTTGACCTTTGAGTGGCAATAATCCTAAACGTTCTTCTTTAGGATCTGTAGATAAACTAAATCGTACAAAAAGTGAAACTTGCGCTGTATCATTTATTTCACAAGACTCGTCAACTGCTATTGATAAAGATGAAACCAACTTAAGATCTTCGACTTGCTGGTTGGTTATATTCGAAGACATTTTGACTAGTCTAAACTTTCCTGTGGGAACACGCGCTCGGAAGTAATACATTGTACAGAGGCTGTTCGCACATTTTTTAGACGATTTTGGTAAGCGGTAATAAAAATCGTTTGCTGCAAAAGAAATAATTGCAATTGTACTATCTTTTTAAAAGTCAAAATTATCGTCTGCGGCTTGAAAGTTTTGTTTTTATTCAAAATGGCGTTTTTAACAAAGCAGTGGTTCGAAGGCTACATTTATGCTCTTTCCGAAGAAAAATATGCATACTCCGTTATCCAAAAACGATGTGAGAGTCATGGTTTTGGGATATCTAAAGCATCGATAGGTAATATCGTCAACAAGAAAGGAAAAAAACGTCAAATTGGAGCCTCAAGTGGGACAAAAATTCCAAACAAGTATCCAAGGAAAAAACGGACATCTTCGACTATTGCAAAGGTTATGTGGTTCTTCCTTTCGTTTTATATATCTAACGGTCCAGGCACATTATAAAGTACGAGGGATAACTCTAGAATAACTCCTTTATTCTCTACGTAGAGGCAGACTAACATATACAGACTTGGGGCTTCCAAAATAATACACAACCGTACCGCAACCCGCGGTACTAAGAAACTAAAGGTCGCAATGAATCCCTCAGGCAGAGTAGGCATTTACTAATAATCCACGCAAACTTCGGCTCTGAGCTAATTCTCGAAGTCGTGCAGCCACCTCGGCTAAATACCAATACACGCTCTATCATTTAAACACCGCTATCACCTTCCATCAAGCTTGCCTCGCTCTCTCTCGTATCGCTACTCCAGTCTTGGGCTTTTGCCAACTCAGCGTGTGCCCTTTAAATAGATCAAACATCTGCGCCGAACTCACTTTGGCATGTACAGCGCTGCTACCCGAAATTTGCATCTGAGCAACACGCGAACCCTACAAGGTACGTTGTTTAATGTTAAAAGAAAATCCCCCTAGTCAAAGGACAGTTGCAAAATCATTAAAATGCTCGGTGTCCACTGTAAACAAATTGATAAACGTTGATTTAAATCTTAAGAAAGCGAAAAAACGCAATGTACATCGTCTTCTTCCAATTCATATCGCTGAACGCAGGAAACGCTGCAGAATTCTATATGAGAAACACTTATCCAAAGAAAAATGGAAAACAATTGTGACAATAGATGAATCATTGGTGTATTTAAATGACTGCAACAAAAAAGAGTCATTTATTATCATAAAAGGGGAGAAAAAAATTTAAGTACATGGTTCAAAGAATCGAAAGAAAGTTTTTCTAAGGGATTCATGATTGTTGCTGGTTTTTCTTATAATGGCAAGTTAAAAATAAAGAGAGTGGAAAAAAATGTCAAGATTAACTCCAAATACTCTCAGGAACATATTGTATCGCCAATTTTTCTGAATGAAATACCATCGCTTTACCCACAGTGCCATCAATCTGTGAGACTCCATCAGGACAAAGCTAGCAGTCACACATCAAAATCCACTGTAAATTTCCTAAAAGAAATGGAACAAAAAACTGGTATCAAGGCCATACCCTTCACTGATATCCCTACTAAATCTCCCGATGTATCACCTATGGATTTTTGTGCTCTCAGACTTTTAAAATCTGCATTATCCAAACGTCGTCCCAAAACCCTTACAGGACTCTGGAAAGCTGTTCAGGAGGAATGAGATAGAATACCTCTTCTGATACTTCAAAAGGCATTATTATCCTGGAAATTGCGGTGTCGAAAGATAGTTCAGAATAAGGGATAGTTCAGAATAAGGGACGACGTTTGGATAATGCAGATTTTAAAAGTCCGAAAGCACAAAAATCCATAGGTGATACATCGGGAGATTTAGTAGGGATATCAGTGAAGGGTATGGCCTTGATACCAGTTTTTTGTTCCATTTCTTTTAGGAAATTTACAGTGGATTTTGATGTGTGACTGCTAGCTTTGTCCTGATGGAGTCTCACAGATTGATGGCACTGTGGGTAAAGCGATGGTATTTCATCCAGAAAAATTCTCGATAAAATATGTTCCTGATAGTATTTGGAGTTAATCTTGACATTTTTTCCCACTCTCTTTATTTTTAACTTGCCATTATAAGAAAAACCAGCAACAATCATGAATCCCTTAGAAAAACTTTCTTTCGATTCTTTGAACCATGTACTTAAATTTTTATCTCCCCTTTTATGATAATAAATGGCTCTTTTTTTGTTGCAATAATTTAAACACACCCATGATTCATCTATTGTGACAATTGTTTTCCATTTTTCTTTGTATAAGTGTTTCTCATATAGAATTCTGCAGCGTGCCCTGCGTACAGCGATATGATTTGGAAGAAGACGATGCACATTGCGTTTTTTCGCTTTCTTAAGATTTAAATCAACGTTTATCATTTTGTTTACAGTGGTACGTATCTTTGCAATAGTCGAAGATGTCCGTTTTTTCGTTGGATACTTGTTTGGAATTTGTGTCCCACTTGAGGCTCCAATTTGACGTTTTTTTCCTTTCTTGTTGACGATATTACCTATCGACGCTTTAGATATCACAAAACCATGACTCTCACATCGTTTTTGGCTAACGGAGTATGCGTATTTCTCTTCGGAAAGACCATAAATGTAGCCTTCGAACCACTGCTTTGTTAAAAACGCCATTTTGAATAAAAACAAAACTTTCAAGCCGCAGACGATAATTTTGACTTTTAAAAAGATAGTACAATGAGGAATTTGCACATGTGGGGAAAATGCTCATTTCTATTTTTTATTAACAGATTGGTTATCAAATTGTTCGAAAACATCAATTAAAACGTATATATAGATCTAAATAATAAGAATTTTAAATTTAAAATAAGCGAAAAGTGTTGAAAAATCATGTGACCTCAAAACGCTACGTGATTGGTTCTGACGTCACTATGCACCATGCTTCAATGTTTACATTTGTCTAGCGCGAGATTCTACGTTTCCTCCTCTTAAACTAACATTTTAAAATCATATTTTTTTTCTAATTTGGTTTAATTTTTCTAATTTTAGTTTGTGGCTATTGTTTATTCCCCCTTTTTTTAAAATTATATTCTATCGTCGTCTTTATTCTTAGTTTTATTTCTGTTTTGTTTACCATGGCGTTATTACCCGGTTTTGCAAAAGGGTAATCTGACAACCTGCCTAAAATGGATTCATTTGCAGTGTTTTCCTTTTTGGGAAATAATCCAAGTTTTATGGGAGCAGAAATACGAGGATTTAAAGTTCAGAGGGATGTATATATTTGTTTGCATTTTTTATTCTAGTTATGTAATGTAGATTGTAGAACGCTGACTTTCGTTGTACTTTACACAAACTTTAAAGTTACACATTGTTTATGCGTATTATTAAATTAATATCGTACTCTAAAAGTTTAATAAACAGCTTCTATTATTATTCATTCATAGTACATGTTTAATTTTGTAGAATTAATTAGCTCTGCAACATTACAAGTAGTGTCTGTTATAGGATATTTAGTATTTTTAATTGTGTATTAAAAAGTCGACAGAAATTAAAAACACTACCAAATTTACGAATGTGTTCAGTGTTCTGCATTCATATCATAGAAATATGTGTATTTTAAATGGTAAAGGAATTATAATAAATCTGAACTATGCATGATAATTAAACTTTTGACTAATCACATACTAAGTGGTGCAAAGAAACAAATGTTTACTACTCAAAATAATTTTAAACAATCCTCTAACTCCATAATTTTGTGTTTTAAAAACACATTTTTAAATTAATGCTTTAGTACTTAGAAAGTTACTTTTACTTAGATTTGGACGATAAGGCTATGGAGATAATGTTGTAGGATATGTTCAGGTAAAAAGGGATGGAGACATCTGTACAGTCAATGCAAGGGTGACACCAGAACATAATGTCACAAAAAAGACTTACAGTGTGGAACTCAAGTTGGATGAAAAGGAAGAAAATGTCCTTTCCGTCCAATGCAATGATTGTGCAGCATCTTTGGATGAGTTCCTTTATGTATTATATTTAATTTTATCTAAAAGTTTTAATGATAGTGTGTTTGGGGTAGATACAATAGACCATCCATGGTTAGCTTTCCCCGCTTTAAGTAATTTATAAATAATTAGAAATACTTCAGCAGTTATAAAAAAATCTTTTTAATACAATACTTTATACATTTTATGTAAAAAACTAGCACCCAAAACTAGTGTAAAAAGATTAATTAAAAATAAACTTACAAAATAATTAATATATTTTATGCTTTTGTCACATTTTGCACACAAATTGTATTTATTTTAAAATTTCATCACCTACCCCCAACCCAGCATCTGGTGAATTCCATTGTAACGGACGAAACATTCACACGCAAAATAAATAATAAAAAGATTATGAGATGCATATTAATGCTTCAAAATAGGAGAGTATTATTTTTTCCTGATAAAACCAATTCCTGATAAAAACTAAAGATAAACTTGACAGGTTTCAAAATTTATTTCTGGTGTATTTAAGCTGAAAAAAAAAATCTTTAATGTAACGGATGCTACATAAAATGGAACATCATTTGTACTATAGCATCATAAGATAAAAAAAATCTGTGAATCTATTATGTCAATTTGTTCAAAACTTTTAAAAATAACATCACAAGACATGCCTGTAATTTATCAGAACCTTGACATAAAAAATCAGTCATTTTTTTCTGTAATAAAAAATATTAAAACTATTTGTAACAGATGTTACATATAATACATGATGCTGCAACTGTACCCTTAACTAGGCTATTTATATTCAAAACAGTCACAAACATGCATTTATTTTACTTTTATAGTTTTTACATTAATATTAAATTTACTCCAATTAAATTCAGTGGCATAATTTACGTAAGTAATAAGGTATAAAAATGATAATTTTACTTGCTAAAAAAACTTACAAATAGATATTTTCCCATTACATCCCCTACAAAACAAACTTAATATAAGGAAAAAGCAATAGTACGTTCTAGTTCTAGAGGTCATAAGCTTTCCAATGATATATAACACTTAATAATTTGTTTAAAATGATTTTCTTTCGTAATGGTTTCATGTTAGGTGGAATTCACCATCTGGAGAATATAACTCATAACAAAACTCGTTGTGTTTACAAATATATTTAAATATTTATTTAAGTGGAAAATGTCAAAACTTGTATTTTAAATTCATATTTGCTGCAATGATTTGGCAAATCATCTGTATCACATTAAAACTCACAATTATAGCTAAATTAAAAAATTATTGAATGAGGATTTTTTTTTTCGTCGCGTTTCATTGCAACTGTCCATGATTTCCTTTTGACATTATCTGTTGGAACACTAAAAAAAAGCTTTCCAGGTGTATTTACCGTTGTGCTTGTGCAGCAAGGTACTAAACAATATTTAAAATTTTCTGTAACACACTTTGACATCTTAAAAATAAAGAAAAAACACTAGATATCAAACTCAAACTACGCAACACAATCCAAACACCGAAGTAAACAAATTCGCCATAGTGCATTGTGACGTCACATGTATCCGCGTAGGAAAAGTAGCGTTTTTGAGACAAAGTAAATAGTGCGCGTTTAAAAACAAATTATGTTAACTTTTAGAGTTCTAAAACTAAAAAAAAAAGATGCTTTCGATCATATTTTTCTATTTTCTATATCATAAATGTAAAATAAAAAAACGTGCAAATTCCTCATTGCAATTATTTCTTTTGCAGCAAACGATTTTTTATTACCGCTTACCAAAATCGTCTAAAAAATGTGCGAACAGCGTCTGTATATATATATATATATATATATATATATATATATATATATATAAATATATATATATATATATATAAATATATATATATATATATAAATATATATATATATATATATAAATATATATATATATATATAAATATATATATATATATATATAAATATATATATATATATATAAATATATATATATATATATATATATATATATATATATATATATATATATATATATATATATATATATATATATATATAAGAAAATCGTAAAGGATAATTTTATAGATAAAATAATGTAGAAGAAAATATTCAAATTAAATCTAATATAAAGAATACTAAAGAATATAGTACAGTTAATATAGTACAGTTTGTAGAACATTTCTTTTACTGTATTTTAATATTTTTTTGGATAATGTCCAATCGTCTGCCGCATTAGCAAGGAAAAAAATATTTTTTGTTTATTTAGTTGTTATGCACGTGACGATAAATTTATTTAAAGTACCGGAAAAAGAAATCACGAGATCAGCATTTAATAAATTAAATTCTAAAATCTAATCTTTAAAAATTCACCAAAAATCAGGAAATGGAGGTAAAGATTCGAAAAAAATTTCATTTTAAAGGAAGTTTTATGATATTTCTCGTGATATACATTTTATAACCCTCAAAGTATTATTTTAAATGCAAACGTAAAAAAAGTTAAAAAAACAGCTTAAAAATTTTATTTAAAAAAATCTAAGACGAATGTTTGAAAAATATTTCTTAGTGCACCCCTACACTATAAGAAGAATCGCCACGCAAAATTTCAGCTCTTTAGGTCCAGCGGTTTGGTCTGTGCGTTGAATGTCAGTCAGTGAATGAGTCAGTTACGGAACTGTTTTATAGTATATATACATTTACACATATTTTTGGCATTAATTGCATACATTGACCGCTGTATTTAATTTGAATGTAATCCGTAGCGAAGTGCGGGTTTTCAGCTAGTATATATATATGGGAACGCTTGCAACGCAGCTCTGAGGAAACGAGGCGTCGACATCCCGCGGAGAGAGGTGTTACTCATGAGTTGACCCCTGGAAGCAGACGCTGACGGTCGTGTGAGTCAAAGGGCAGACGGCCCTGTAACTGAAGTTTTGGCAAGACGGCCCATAAAAGTATATTGTATTTTCCAGTGACTGTTGTAGACGTTACCTTAATACTCAACTGAACTCCTTATGTATATATTAATTTACTACTTTTATATATAATCAAGTTTAAATATAGATAATCTAAAATTACATATTGTATTGTGAATCTATTTGATGACTCTTGAATTCGCTTCTCTCACACACACACACACACACACACACATATATATATATATATATACTAGCATTATTGCCCGGCGATGCCCTGGTAGATATATAGATATAAAAATTTTGATGCATTCCATAAAAAAATACTGGGCTGCAACCCCCGCTCTTCATGTTCATCTGGCCAGACAGAATGCGCTTAGCGCGTTTCTACTGAAATGATATACAAACAATAAGAAAGAAAGAAACTTTGAGCCTGCGGACCTTCGTCTGATTATACGTCTGATTTTATTGAGAATTAATAACACAGTGTTGCGTGATTCGCACGTTTGGATTGAATAAATTTACTGTTTAATTAGATTGAATTAGATTTGTTTGATCCACTGTTTAATTAGAAATAAGTTTTATAATTTACATTTGCTTTTATTATTTATTTTTCCCTTAAAAGCTCAGTTTGTTCCACATCACCCAAGAGGTAAAGTGCAAGATGCCCCTTTTATTTATTCAAAGTAAGGCGCGATTTCACATGAAGCCTATTTTCCTTACTTTGGTGATTCGGTTTTTTATTGTCGACAGGCCAAAAACCGTAGAAAAAGCAAATTGTAAATCGGTTCAAGCGATGAGAAAAACTGCAAATAACAAAGGACAAAAAGCAGAGCCGGGAAAGTTGTGTTAAAACATACTAATTTGAACTGCATTCTTAAAAAACTCCCATCTCAGTTAGTCTAGTGGTTAAATTTTATCTTTTACCGTATTTTAATATTTCTTGTGTCAATTTATTTCGTTGTTATGCACGTAACGCAAAATTAATTTAAAGTATCACAAAAAGAAAAGAAACCACGTGATCAGCATTTCATAAATTAAATTCTAAAAATTAATCTTTAAAAATTCACCAAAAATCAGAAAAGGGAGGTAACGATTCGAAAAAGATTTCGTTTTAAAGGAATTTTTATGATCTTTCTCGTGATATAAATTTTATAACCCTCGGATTATCATTTTAAATGCAAACTTAAAAAATTAGAAAAAAAGCTTAAAAATTTAACTTTAAAAAATCGAAGAAGAATTTTTCAAAAACCTTTCTCAGTTTACCCCTCCAGTATAAACTCCACTATAGAAGAATCACTATGCAAAATTTCAGCTCTTTATGTCCAACGGTTTTGACTGTGTGTTATCTGTCAGTTAGTCAGGGCCAAAGGTTATTACCATGAAGCTCTCACCCCCCCCCCCCCCCCGCGAACCCCTCTTCTCCCGCGCGGGGGAAGAGGGATAGGTTCGGATTTCACTGAACGTCTGTATCCACAGGGGGTCTCACACCTCTTACGGGCACAAAAAATCATCAAAAAATTAATTTACAAAAACTAATTGAGCCCCAAACTTCGTTTTTGCTGATTTAAGTTTCTCGGGTCCTAAACATTAACTGTGCCGAATTTGGTCCCGGTGGGTGAAACAGTCTATGATTCTATAGCGGACAAACAAACAGACAAGCTCTTTTATATATATAGATAATATTAATGTTCATTCTCTATCGCATTTTTGAATGCCATCTGTAGGAATGAATTTTGTTTGCTCTATATTTTTTCCCGCTGAAGAATGGACGAGGAATATACAAATTCTATCACCAAATAAAAACAAATAAAGCATTTGATTCATAGAAAAAGTTTTTTTTTTGTAAAAAGAATTTGATGTATTGACAGAAAATATAAAATCACTGTAAATAAATTTTGATGAAATTTCTTATATAAAAAAAGAAAGTTTTCATCCTATATATAATAGCCGTTGTCTCTGTATGACACTTCCGGGCTGTACTCATCTTTCAATTGAAGCCCTCAGTAAACAAATCACCGGTTAGGCTTAATTTCAATATCAAATGTGGATCAGAACTTTTTCTTACCTAAAAACAAATATCTCCCTCAAATCACGTTTGTTCGGCCTATTTTTCTATAAAACATTCAGAACTAAAACAAAATTGGATGTTTTTAGCTGTATATTTAACAGTTTTTAAAAATCTGTTTACTTTTGCGATGAATTCTGAAAGTAAACAAATTTGAATGTGAATGAATCGCGTAGTGAACTGTTAAAAATTTTTTTAACTTTCATATACTTTTTCCATTATGACGTCATTTTTAGTATTATGACGTCAAAATGACGGGTTGGATGGCAGTCTACTACTCCAATCGCGTGAAAAACTAAATAAATAAAAAATAATGAAAGGGTTTGCTTTTACAAGGTGTGGATTAAATGCAATATTTTAGATAATTCGGGATATTTTTTAACTTTCATATACTTTTATGACGTCAAAATGGCGGGTTACCTACTAGTATAAAAATAATTTTGTTGTCCCCGATCTACGCATCTCATTTTCTTTTCGGTTTTATCAAGTTGAAAATACCATTCGAGAACAGGAATACTGAGTCCCGGACGATTGTTGCAACTAGGGTGGAATGATTATGTACAGATCAGAGCATCCAGTTTTCGCGGGTTTATGCTTGTAGATAATTTAATCGCTTAATATTGAAGTTTTATACCCTGGTATAAGAAATTAAGAGAATTTGCAGACTTGGTCGATTATCTCTAGAACTACTGTACCGATTTTAATGAAATTTGATTTGTACATACATTGATACAAAAAAAAACAAATAACCATTCATTAATTGTAATACACACGCATGATCGTGCGTAACACTCGTTGGAGTCGGAAGGTATGAAACAGCGGTTGCAGTAAAAACAAAAAAATGGGTTAATAGATGGGTTAATAGGGGGGGGAGGGTATGGTCCCCTCTTAAAGATATACAGGTCTCGCAGCGTGATTTCATACTTGAACTGCGGCCATCCAACATGATGCCTGCCCAGACCATTAAATAACCTCCTCCGCCATAATGGTCGATTTCGCGGACATTAGAGGGTAGGTAGCGGGTCCCTGGTTCTCTCCATATGAACGTACGGCGAGAATCGGTGTTTAGGCTGAACCGGGACTCATCAGTGAAGAGAACGGTCGCCCATTGATCCATACTCCAATCTCTATGATCTCTGCACCAGGATAAACGGATTCTCCTGTTCGTAGAAGTGAGTGGGACGCAAACAGCAGGTCTTCTTGCAAACAACCCTCTCTCATGAAGTCTTTTGGAAACAGTCACCCTTGATACACGGGTTCCTGTGGCTGCATACAAGTCACGACAGAGCTGAGAAGCTGTAGCACTTCTGTCACGCCTTGCTATAATCGACAAATGGCGATCTTCTCTGGCCGTCGTGGCTCTTGGACGACCTTTCTTAGGCTTTCTCTCGATGGATCCAGTATCATGGAACTGTTTCCATAAGTTACACACGACACTAGGCGTTAAATTGAACTCTCTACAAATTTGGACTTGAGATTGACCGGCTTCTAGCCTCCCCACAATTCGCCACCTCATTCCATCATCTAAACGTTGGTGATTACTCATTTTTACTGTTACAATTTGAAATTAACCGATTGCTGCAAAATAATACCAAGAAATTCGCCGAGGTGTGCTAGGGAACGAAATGCGTCTTAACTTACGCGCGCCTATAAAGCCTGTTTCTCTACTGGCTCCGTCTACACACACGTGTACGCTTACGTATTTGACGTACAAGATTTGCATTTTTGTCTAGAAGCAGTGGTTCTACATTCAGTTCAGTTCTTTTCATAAAATTCGATAAAATATGCAAATTCTCTTAATTTATTTCAGCAGTGTATAAACGACCACTACTTCCAATAATAAAACACTACCATAACTAAACTATAATAAATGCTCAATAACTAAACAAAACGGCTGGATGGGAATAACCAGATGATTATTTAGACCTGTAAGGTTTACATAAGATTCGATTAACAATAATCGAACTTTTAAGTGAATAAAGTTAAAGAAGCCGCTTAATATATGCTAATTGCGGCATACGCGGTCGGTATAAATACCAAGCAGCTAGATTAAATAAGGGTCGACGAAGTATTGAGGCAGCGAGAGGAAGTGAAAGGAGGAGCAGTACTGGCGAAACGAAGTATCGAGCTTGATCTAAGCTTAGAGTGTAGTTTAATAATAGTTGAGTTTTGCGAGCCGCCGCTGGAGGCATAGCTAGGTTGCTTCAAAACTACGCCAGTTCTGGTTAGGCCCAAAGTTTAAGTGGCAGTGGAATGTCAACCAGCACTGCTGGTTGACATTCAAAGTATCTGTGAGTATTGCAAAGTGTATTTTTCTTGAATGAGTAGTTATACAAGTGAATATATTGAATTGTATTTCCCTTGCATGAATGCTATATATATCTCGTACTAGAAGTACGTATGCTTTATGTTGAAAAACAAAATCTATATGTGCAAATGCTTGAATAAACTTTGTTATGTAAGAACTGTGTTTGAATGAAATTATTTAGAGTGCCACTTCAAGATATACAAACCCAAAGGTAGGGAAGAAGTGTTAATCTCTATAGACCTAAAAAAGAAAGATCTTGTGCTGTCCATGTGATACGTCACAGTGCGATCAGCAAACCTCAAAAATAGTCCTAGCAGTCATCTTCTTTTGCACGTGTTATGCAAAACTCTCATTAAAGAAGCTGCCACGGGTTTCGACGTTGATTGTTGATGAGGCGTAAATTAAAAGAGTGGAAATAAAAAATCCTGACACATTGCAATTTCAGGACTTTACGTCTTCCCCATCTGCCGTTGTATTCTCGAAATCTTGTACGTATTTTTTCCTGTTGTTCTGACTAATAAAACTTTATTCTTCTATCAAAACTGTTAATGGTATTATTTTTGCCGTCTCTCGAGGTGAAGATTTCGCCCCCCTGCTAGAAGAGTGTTACATCTCAAAATAGCCAAATTTTTAGGAAGAGCTAAAAGAAGATATATGTCGAAATTTCATTTCTTGTTTTAAGAATGTCTATGATAATTTGGGGAAAAATTATTGTCCGAATCACTTCAGAAGGCAAAACTATATGTTATTAAAGTTGTTTTCAATTTTCAAAGCATGATTTTGAATTTTAATTACAAGATCTAACCATCTTCTAGTAACCTCATTTTGTCAAAATGGACTGAAAAGCTTGAGGGAATATTGTAATATCTCTATGCTAATGCACAATCTATCTAAACTTTTCACAATGCAAAGAAAAAACCTTGATAGCATGAATATCAGGCTAGAAAAAAATTGCAAATAAAATTTAATGAACATTTTTATTACAGGAATATTTTAATACAACAACATTAGGCACTGACAAAAATCTTATTTTCATTCTTCGCGCATGAGCAGGTTCCCCTCCTAGTTGTGGAAAAGGGTAATAAACGCCATCTAGGAGATTGTGTTGGTACTAGGCTTATAACATTATTTCGACAATGAGAAGCACTTCTTATAGAGCATTGTGGTGCAATTATCGCAAACTCGAACATTTCGGAGATGTAATACTCTTCTAGTAGCAGAGGTGCGATTTATCTATCACACGCTCCACAATCTAAAGAGAAAAAATTAAGACAACGTTAAGCAGTTTCATAGCACAACTACTACTAGTTAACTGTTAAAAATGCACGGGATTAAAGATCATATAATCATACACAATTAATATTCGTGACTGTTTATTCACGCGTTTTCGAATGATAACAGGCATTTGTTATACATTTCTACTAATAGATACGTTGCTTCACAACTGTGTATTAATATTTTTGTATAAATTAATTCGTCTCTAACCTTAAAATCATGATCATATCCTTATGAGTTTAAACATCACAGCAAAATTTTACATTTTATTACATTTCACATTGGGAGTGAGTTAGGGGGGAGGGTATGTTTTACATAGTTGTATCTATCTGAAGCAGTGTTGTAGACTGATTTCCAAAGAACAAAACATATCACGAAGAATTTCCTTTTAAATAACATGTAAAAATTCAAATATAGAGAAGGATTGTCCTGACATCCATAAAAATGGCAGGTGATATAATTAGACAGAGTATTCAAGGAATATCACTTTCTTAATCTCTACTTTTGACGTGTACGACTTCTGTATTAACCATATTTTCTTGATTTAAGGATATATTTTGTTTCATGTAAATTATTCTTTCCAAGTTTAAATGCATTCAACAAGCTAGTCATCATTTAATATAATGATGAACGAAAATATGGAACTTTTTAAACTTAACATTTTATTAGAGTCCTGATATAATCCTTATTAAGTCCTGATGAATTTCCAGTGACGTTATCTCCCACATAATATGCAAACTTTGAAACATAAATAAACTTATAAATATAAGACCTAAATCTAGGAATATTCAAGGATATGAATTTTAAAATATTAAATATTGGCAAAATAATTTAACAGAAAATATTGATTTCATCAAATATACACTCTGTCACAAAAAATATATGCATCCAGAAGGAAACGAGCTACTATCACGAAACTTAACATGTATGTAGTGTATGAGGAGATAAGCAAATGATTATAAATTCAGAAGAACAGACCGTTTTATTAAGAAGATGTGGCATGAAAAATGTTACAAATCAGTAAGTAGTAAATTCACCTCTGGCAGCTATACAAGCCGAAACACGGCGTGGCATCGAATCAATGAGGTCACTTATGACTTCCTGCGGAAGATCATGCCATAATCTTTGCAACTGGGCAGTAAATTCACCAGTATTCGGGGACGTCTGCAGTTGCCTTCTAAGCACGTCCCAGACGTGCTCTATTGACGAGAGGTCTGGTGACTTAGCAGACCATAGGAGTACGTCATATCCTTGAAGACATTGTTGGGAGAGTCGCGCAGTATGTGGACGAGCGTTGTCTTGCTGATAAATGGTACCTGGGCGACTTGATAGAATAGGCAGTACAACTGGCGTTAAAATCTCGTCCACGTAACGGCGTGCCGTCAAAGTGCATTGAAGGACGACTAGAGGTAATCGTGTGTCCCAACAAATCGCTCCCTACACTGTCAAACCTTGTGTAATCTCCGTATGCCTCTTGACAACAAATGCCGGATCAGACCGGTGGCCTGGCCGTCTCCACACGCGTATGCGCTGGTCATCAACATTGAGACTGAATCGGGAGTCATCGCTGAAAATCATACGCCTCCAGTCGGTCACACTCCAGCTTGGCCGAGGTCGGCAAAAATCCAATCGACACTGCCTATGATGTGGGTAGGCGTCTTAATGGACGTCGGCTCCTTATACCTGCGTCGGTCAGTCGTCTCCGAATGGTTTCCCTTGATATAACCGGATGTCTCGAAGTTGATAAATGGCGTCGAACCGATTCTAGCGACGTTGTTGGCGCGGACGTGGCCGCTCTTATGATTGGGCGATCCTCGCGCGCATTTGTGTTCCTGGGACGCCCTGACCCTCCGCGACAGTAGACTATCTCTTCCGTGATCCAGTGTTGCCAACACCGAGCAACTACCATATCGCACTGACCGAGGTGGCGGCTGATACGCCTGTTCGACCAACTTGCTTCTCTGAGGCCTACTGTACGCCCCCTCTCAAAGTCCGACAATTGTTCGTACTGTCGCCGGTTACGTCTCGTCGCCATGGCATCTCTAGTCACAATATCGTCCCTCCAAGTAGACAGATTTGTTTGAATAACCCATGGCACGAGCAATAATGCTTTTAAACTCTCCCAGCTGCGCATCTCATATGCGAATAGCGCGCTTACCCTTGTCTCATTGGCGTTGAAATTTTAATCATTTGCATATCTTTTACCAGACTACGTTCCTGCCAAGTTTCGTGATAGTAGCTCGATTTCTTCTGGGTGCATATATTTTTTTGGGGACAGAGTGTATTTTTCATATGCATGGTAAATTTCAAATTTTTAGTCTATTAATAATTTCGATCTCTTTATAAATATCAGACCTGAATCTAGGAATATTCAAGGATATAAATTTTAAATCGTTTAATTATGGCAAAATAACTGAATCAGAAATCTTGATCTCATCAAATATATTTTTCATATGCATCGTCCAATTTTCAGTCTATTAGAAGGAGTTTTTCCATAAATACAGATTTCATGTTAGACATAAGATATATAAAATGAATTCGCACGCCTAAACGCTAGTTCGAATTTATCATCGTATTCAGCTACATCGTATCAGAAAGTCGCTGTCATGCAAACTGACAACTACAATGAAACACTTTCGCTGGGCAACAAAAGATCAGCTAAGTTTCGTCGAAGATAAACGTCGACGAAGTCAACGTTTTGCTAGCTTTTGTAGTTATTTCTCCGCTGGCGCATTTCCGTATTTTTATCCTCTAAATTTATTCTTTTAGAATTCATATCTTTTGTTCTCTCGAAGAATACTCGAAGAGTTGTCCTGGAAGAATACTCGATGACTGATGGCTGAAAGATGAATAACGTTTTTCCATTTAGGGAAGCCAGTTTGGTGTTTTCGTTGCAGGGAGAAGTACTATAACATTGCACGTTAATACAATTTGAATAACGTTTTGAGGATAGTATGTTGAAGAAAAATCCGTGATAAAAGAAAGGAATGGAGCGATATGGTGACCAAGGGAGATCTGCCTCCATTTCAGCCACGTTTGAAGCCTAAAATTTCTTTGTTGTGGAAGAAATTGTGGCGCCTGTTCTCGAAGTTACTTATCAGGAATCTACATATTTATATAAAATTTTATGTATGTATGTTCCAGCATAACTCTGGAACACCTGCAGCATTTTCAACCAAACTTCGTACACATATGACTTACAATCTGGGTAAAAAGTTCTGTGGGGTAAGACACGCCTAGCACCCCTAGGGGTGGGAGTGGAAAGGGGTGACATGTAAAAATAACGGAAAACGACAGATATTAGTGTCGAATCCATAGTTTTAGGGGTCGCTGAGATGAATAGTGACACGCTCGATACCAATTTAGTTTAGTGCACCTCTAGGGGTAAGGCTGGAAAGGAGGCGACATTAAAAAAACCCCGTGATTATTGGTGAATCCGTAGTTATCGGGGTCGATGACATGAATGGTGACACTCCTGATGCCATTTAGGTCCCATTCAGACCCATCGGCATGGTGTGTGTGTGTGTGTGCGAGAAGGGGTGAAAAGTAAAATGTCCAAAATACCCGGCCAACGCCCAGTAAATAACTAGTAGTAATAAAAACAGCGAGATAGATCCTAAAAATATTTAATTTCTTGGCCATCAACAGCTTCCAACAAGAAATAGTCTATTTAGGCGCCGGGCTCCGGAAATAGTGGAAGAAAATAAATCTTAAAATAAAAATTCCTTAAATTTCAAAGTACAAGACTGAAATTCTAAACAAAATATCAGCAAATGATTCCCATAAAATGTACACTAAAAAAGTAAAACACGCACCACA
This sequence comes from Dolomedes plantarius, assembly GCA_907164885.2. Taxonomy (NCBI): domain Eukaryota; kingdom Metazoa; phylum Arthropoda; class Arachnida; order Araneae; family Dolomedidae; genus Dolomedes; species Dolomedes plantarius. The sequence continues at coordinate 137,577,761 of OU015492.1, forward strand.
ACTCCACAAAAATTTAAGCCTAGCTAATATATCGGCCATTTTCAAGGCCAGTTGGAGCAGAGTAAAACCCCCAGCAGGTGATCAACGTGTCAAGCTTCCACTGTATGGGCAATGATATAAATCCCAGCTAAGGCCTAAAAATGTAATCTACAAATCTTGGTGTTTATCTTTAGAATGACTGCGTTTCACATTAAAGACTTGCTAAAACTTTACAATAAAAGTATTTGGGGCTATAAAAACATATAGATATACAGGGTGTTTCAAAAAGAATCACCCGATTTGAAATGAGTATATTATGAAAAATACTGAACATAGAAACTTAAAAATTATTTTGTATTACATGGCAAAACTTTATGATTAATTGGTTACTCATAAAGTTTTTTACAAACCAAATTAAAGGTGCTCAATATGCCCACTTTTGGAAGCATTACATATGTCTATATGGTAGGCAAATTCGTCCCAAGCCTTTGCGAGCATGTCTGCATACACTGCTTACACGGCTGTTATGCGTACACAGACAACCCGAGACTTGGAATTGTTTATACCATCGCCTAATGCTCTGAGAGGTAGAAACTTCAATCTACCAGGGTTTTATCGACGGAAATCACGCTGAACAGTTATTACGGACTCACACTTCGCAAAGCGTAGAACACAAAATGATTTCTGATGTTTAGTCGCCACCTTTACAAACACTGAAGTGGCGGGCGAAGGAAGAGCGTTAGCGCTACTTGTCGGCAACTGCGTGAAACTCGAGATTACCCTCTTACTGCCTATACATTATTCGATCACAATGGATTAAAAGATGAATAGTTATGATTTTTTTAAATCGGACGATTCTTTTTGAAACACCCTGTAGTATGTGCATAAATCACCAAGGATAAAGGTACATCTATAATATATATATATATATATATATATGTGTGTGTGTGTGTGTGTGTGTGTGTGTGTGTGTAAGTAACAGTGACATCAATATTACTGGCTTCTCGGTAGATATAGTATCTACAAATTCTACTATTATATTCTGTTGAATACTTTATCTCTATTCTGACCTGAAGTAAACTAAGTTTCACAATAATTTAAGCTAAACACGGTTAGCTGAAGAGGTTCAAAGTTATCGTTAAATGATCCTTAAACGGAGGATTTTCTCGTGGGTGCGGTGGCCCAGTTGGCAAAAGCAACGGGTCAGTGATCTGAACGTCGCTGGTTCGATGCTCGTCGCTGACAAAACCCATCGCCGTGTACGCTAATGGCGGCTGATGCACGTAAAATCTGTCGTGGCCGCAATGTCTTCCAAGTACTTAAAATTTACCTCTGGAGGTGCGGGGTCAAGTGTACCGGTCTCGTTCCTTGACTCGGTTCAAAATTACGGGACCGTTCCGTTAGCCAAGTCTCCGATCCTTGTGCTAACTTAAAACCGGAGCCGCATCACTCAGACCAATAGCCTATAATGGACTTGATCAGATGTTGCTGTCGGTCAAAGGACATATAAGCAACAACAACAACAGGATTTTCTTAAAATACAGGATTCCGATGATACGCAGCCCGGGAAATAGAAAAGCTCTTTGGTAAAATTGGTAAAATTTTAACTTTCGACTAGCCGACGCCCGCATAGTATAGTGGTTGGTGTTCTGAGCTTCCACGCATTGGGCTTAGGTTCAAACCCCGAGTCAGGCTTGGTCATTTTCGTGTCGTCCGCCTGATATTGAGCAATGGCGGCTCCTCTAAAATGGCGCTCCCATAATACAGTTATGAGCAAAACTACGCGGTTCTTCACGGGCCGATGTCAGAGAAGTAACTACTGTCCGAGACAAGTGCCTGCCGCATTGAAAACAGAACAAAACAAACAATAACTTTAGATTAGCCTTCCTCAACACATTATGGACTTCTCGCGAGTTAGATCGTAGTTTCACGCCTAATCATTGTTAACCAGTAAACTCGTGTTTTCACATGGAGTAACCTACGGCTGCTGTGTACTAACCCTACTGGATTCACTCACCTCAGTGTTAACCTACGGCGAAAATGTGCCTACTATTGACAGCTACACTCAAGAGCCAAAACATTATGAACACCTGTCAATAACGAGTTGGCCCACCTTTGGCGTGCAACACAGCTTCAACCCGCCTTGGCATGGATGCCACAAGTCCTTGGTAGATGGCCGGATTGTACCAGATGTTTAAGCAACGGTTACGCAAATCCGAGATATTGCGAATTGGTGGTCTTTGAACTCTGAGCTGCCGTCCCATGACATCCCAAATGTGTTCTATCGGATTGAGATCCGGTGAGTTAGGCGGCCAGGACATTAACTGGAATTCAGCATCATGTTCCTGGAACCACTCCAACACAATTTTAGCCTTGTGACACGGGGCGTTGTCCTGTTGGAACATTCCATTTCCAGCTGGAAAAACAGAGGCCATGTAAGGGTGCAACTGGTCCGCAATGATGTTCAGATACCCTGTAGAATTCATGGTCTGCTCTACCACAACCACGGGTCCCAGAGACGCCCAAGAGAACGTCCCCCAAAGCATAATACCGCCACCACCGGCCTGTGTATGACTTACTGTACATTGAGGGAGCAACAGTTCGCCTGGAAGACGGCGTATCCTGACACGGCCATCAGCGTGATGAATGACAAACCGTGATTCATCTGACCAGGCAACTCTCTCCCACTGATCCATGGACCAGTCGCGATGTTCCCGGGCCCAACGAAGGTGCAGTTGGCGATGACGCTTGGTCAGCAAAGGCACACGAGTGGGACGTTTGCTGCGTAGCCCCATATCCAACAGTGTCAGCTGAACAGTGTGCTGCGGTACTATTCTACTTGGCCCTGCATTGTATTGGGCTGTCAGCTGAGCCACTGTCTGGCTCCGGTTTTGCTTCACCATGCGAGACAGTCTCCGACGACCTTTTTCTTTGATAGCGTGTGGACGTCCAACACCATGTCGTCTACTGCTGGTTTCACCTTCATTCATCCCCTTTGCATACGTACTAACAACTGTAGGTCACGAACAACCCACGAGTCGTGCAGTTTCGGAAATACTTGTTCCGAGCCTCCGAGCCATTACAATCTGCCCTCTATCAAAGTCGCTTAGATCCGCAGCCTTTCCCATCACACACAGAAGTAAGTGAAAGAATGATTCTTCAGACTCTCCAGCAGCAGTTAAATACCACTTCCACCTGATCACGTGCCTTCCACGTCATCCAGGCGAATTCATTGCAAAATGTAGGGGTGGTCGTAATGTTTTGGCTCTTGAGTGTATATAAATGCTGATAATCCATTAAAAAGGGTATTTTCAGATATCCCGAACTTTTATGCACCTTGCAAACAGGATTCATTTTATAAATTTCGCAGATCAAAGTAATTTAAGAGCGTTTAAAACATTATATACCATATTTTCCTCCTCGAATAATTTAAATTAAAAAATATTATTTGCATTTAAAAAAACAAAAATCGACCCTAGGTGTAAAATTTCTTTCTCTAGTACGGCGTGCAATTAAAAAAAACTTTAAATTCAAGCCAGCAATCCTTGAACACATTTTCTCCATAGGTTAACACTATAATAATATCTCCATAACACTATAACTTAATAACACTATAATATCTCCATAGGTATATCTCCATAGGTAAACATCCAATAAGGTTACTACACAACAGCCTTAACGTGCCATGAACAAAACTCAAGAATATGCGCCGTGTTTTGCGGTGGGATTAAGGATCTGCGATGTAAACTGATGTGCCAGCTTAAGGCACTATACATGCTTGCACTAATCTGAAGGAAAATGAGAAAATTAAATTAAATTATAAAAGATTATTAAAATTACTTATGACGGGAAAACAGATTTTAGTTAAAATATTGAACACGGGAAAAGTATGAAATAATGGGAAAGTAAAGCCAAATGATATTTTAGGTCAAGATGAAATTTTTTATGTTAAATTTATGTAGTAACTTAAACCTTATTCCGTAATAGTTTCACCTGAAAAGTATTAGTTTTAAGTCCTGTTTAAGAGAGAAAAAAGCCTTGTTAGCTTTTAGGTTTATCAAGATTCCATTTCAAACTCAATTCACAGGGAAGTAAAACTGTCGATTGTCATCTGTATCGCTTAGCAACGAGATAATACGATACAAATACCAGACATTTCTATATGTATTTAAGTCTGAACAGTTGTATACCATATGTATAAAAGACATATTAAAATCAAACTGTTCTTTCACCTTATAGAAGAAAAAAATTAGCTTGAGTTTAATACATCATATTTCATTCATTATTTTGACATATGGATTCATTCTCCTTTGGCATATTGTTGGACAAATGAATGGGTTCTCTAGCACAGAATTTTCGAACAAAAAAAGGCGTATAGTGGTACTGCATCCATAAATCAACATACAGTCTAGGCAACAAAACGAGAAAAAAAGAAAAAAACATCAAAATAGGTCTATTAGCGATCGTGGTTAAATGGTGAAAGAATCGTTTGAAGAGCCCGTATGGATGACAAAAGCTCAGAAACGAAGCTTTGTTTTGTTCATTTTTACTCGAATTTACGTCGTCTTAGATTGCAGCAGGGTAATTAGACGTGTAGAGTTGTGACATGCGTTTAAGGGTTATGCAAAAATTGATCTACCAGTACCATATAAGGGAGATGCTTATAGTAATGCATAAGCAAAATGCTTATGATGAACCTTATCAAATGATATTCTTATCTTTTGCTAATAGTAAAGATGTATGAATATGTTATCATAATATTAGTTTTGCGTCAAAAACCTTTTTACGAGAAGCATATTGTAACGTTTACTGACTACTGAAATTTTAGGGTTATTCAAAAAATGATCTAGCAATGACATAAGATGAAATCCTAAGTAAATTGATTATGATGAATCTTATCAAATGGTATTTCTATTCTTCATTACTTCGAAAGATGCATGTATATGTCGTTAAAACTTAGGATCTCAAAAAAACGAGTAGTATGGAAAACTAATTGTAACATTTATTAAACAATGATACTAAATCTTGAAGGGTAATGCACAAGGGTTCAAGGGTTATTTTGTTCAGCTCCGTCATGTTATGTAATCGCTAGGTAAATGCCCAGGGTGAACGTTATTATATGATATAAGTTCTATACTAATTTTAAAGATGTATGAATATTCCCATAAAATTAAGAATCGGTTAAAATTCTCAAATTAGAAGCTAAACGTAACATTTATTAAACAATGAAACTAAATCTTGAAGGGTAATGCAAAAGAGTTCAAGGGTTATTTTGTTTAGCTCTGCCATGTTATAGCGGGCAAAAGTCTTATGATTGACGTTATCATATGATACCAAACCCTATACGTATTATAAAGATGTATGAATATGGTCATAAAATTTAGAATCGCATTAAAACTTGTATTTGAGAAGCAAAATGTAACATTTATTAACCAATCAAAAGTAAATCTTGATGAATGAAAAGGTGACTTCTTAATAATCCACAGTCTCTTTTTATTTAACTGGCCATTTAGTTGATTTGGATTACTTTTTTATTAAGCCAGCCCTTTTTAATTGGTTAGGATTACTGGATTATTAAGCTATACCTTTTTAGTTGATTGGATTACTAAGTAACCATCTTTTCCTAGTTTGTTTCCACAAGTATCCTGCAAGTGTTTAATCTTGAAGGGTTACGGCCTACAAATAGCTTGCTCAATTTCAAATTTGACAGCAATAATCGTGCATTTAAACTTTTCCAAATGCTAAGAGAGGTACTTAACAGAGCGCAGAGAATAACCAATCTAGAAAATTATGAAACAACTGATAATGAAAATTAACAAATATGTCTATAGTATTAGTTTCATAAAAAGATCATAATCATCAAAAAAGATCATAAATGTAGTCAAGAGAAAATTAATAAACTGCACTCAGATCTAGAAAATCACATTAACGTGTGAATGTTTTTTACCCCTAATGCGTAGGCACTTTGTCTTGAAACATCCACCTTCGTTATTTACCGCGAATTACTGGCTACTTTATTATGGGAGTACCATATAGGTGAGCCAGCAATGCTCCCTGTGAGAGGGACGACATGGAAACGACCAAACCTTATTTGTGATTTAAACCCAAGCCCACTGCGTGACAGCTCAGAACGCTAACCACTACACCATGTGGGAGGCCAAAAGCTAAACATAACGCTTTGAAAAGAGGAATTGTGATTTAAAATGTCATTATATATCTTTATAAAGTTCTTAATTTTTAACCTCGGTAATATTGTGGGCGGCTGTATGAATGTTTATATATGGGGAACGTAATGTCTCTTTAGTGTTATTGTAATATCCTACATTCAATAGAAATTTTAACGTAAAAACTGATTCAATATGCACCATTAGATCTGATAAGGAGGAAACAAAGTAGTTTCTCTTGTCGCAACTAAGACCAGCTAACAGTGCCTGAAGAATGACAGAGCCTTTCATTCCACAGTCAGTGCACAACCCCTCCAATTTGAGTGTGTTCTTGACGTCCAAATAATAGAATAGGTCATCTCTAATCATTTTAGGAGGCATTTAAAGCGTTTTCTTTTCTATGATCCAAACTTCTAATTTTTCCGCTCTTTTAAATCAGCAGATTTCCGTGATTCGACCTAAAACTGGGAGTTAACTGGAACTTTGAGGCTTTCAATTTTTTCCCAGTCTACAAAGCGAGACAAATCTTTTATCCATATCATGCTTTTCTCTCCTGTTGTTATACTGGTTATAGCTTCCGAGAATAAAATCTATAAACTACTTCGTCAACACAAAATTGGTCGTTTGTGTTTTGTGCACTCAGTTTAGGTTATTAACTTTCTGTGTTGATAACTTGCTTATTTGCACTCTGATTGGAAAATGCTGCAACCATCGAGAATTAGATGGGAACAGCGCAGTCATGCTCAACCTTTTATTATCTCGGGCCACTTGCATACGTTTGCTACGTTACACTCGCAGCACCCTAGTACACTACACCTCATAATGTAATAATGTAAAAAATAAAACTCAAAAACTAAGTGTATTTAAACGTATATTTAAATACTAGCTGAAAACCCATACTTCGCTACGGAGTACATTCAAATAAATACAACGGTCAATGTATGCAATTAATGCCAAAAATATGTATAAATATATTTATAATAAATACAACGATCAATCTATGCAATTGATGCAGAAAAAAACCGAAAAAATATATTTATAAAAAAATCGTAACGGATATTTTTATTGACAAAATAATGTAGAAGAAAATATTGAAATTAAATCTAATAGGACATACTAAAGAATATAGTACAGTTAATATAGTACAGTTTTAGAAACATATCTTTTACTGTATTTAAATATTTTTTTGGATAATGTCCAATCGTCTGCCACAATAGCAAGAAAAGAAAAATATTTTTTTGTCTATTTAGTTGTTATGCACGTGACGATAAATTTATTTACAGTACCAGAAAAAGAATTCACGTGATCAGCATTTAATAAATTAAATTCTAACAATTTTTAAAAATTCACCAAAAATCAGAAAATTGAGATAAAGATTCGAAAAATATTTCATTTTAAAGGAATTTGTATGATCTTTCTCGTGATATAAACTTTATAACCCTCAAATGATTATTTTAAATGCAAACTTAAAAAAGTTACTAAAACAGCTTAAAAATTTAATTTAAAAAAATCTAAGAAGAATTTTTGAAAAATCTTTCTTAATGCACCCCTACACTATAAGAAGATTCGCCATGAAAAATTTCAGCCCTTTAGGTCCAGTGGTTTGGTCTGTGCATTGTATGTCAGTCAGTCAATCAGTCAGTCAGTCAGTGAGTCAGTCAGTTACGGAACTGTTTTATATATGAGGCGGTGAAAGGTAAATATATAGATGATTGTGATTTTCTTTATGTAGAAACAAATTTTAGACTATTTTAGGTAAATCAGGTTTATAATTGCTGCATGCTACTCTCAATACGTCATCAACGTGGGAATTAGTAAACCGATTTCTATATACATCAGTAAGCCGATTACCGTATTTTCCGGCGTATAACACGCACCTATAATTTTAAACTACATTTTTAAAGTTTTAGGTATATTCTCCATACAACGCACACCCTTTTTTTGACGAAGAAACCTGAAATGTACATGTGCGATGCTCTTGTTTTTTGTGGTCATTCATTCGAAGGATTTTCCCAGGCTTTCGAGCAATGGTATACTGAATTGACAAGGGATAAGGGGAATAATATGTCTGAGGGGGAAATGCTTGATGGAGTAATTAATTCCTGGTGCCTGAAAGAACCAAGAAAGTCTTTTAGTTTGGGACATGCTCAGATCCCATCTAACGGATAATACGAAGAAATTGGTGAAAGAGACGAAAAGAAACACAGACATGACAGCGATTCCAGGCTGATTAACGCCATTAGTTCAGCCTTTAGATGTGTGTATCAATAAACCTTTAAAAGGAAATTTAAAACGACAGTGGAACACGCGGATGTTTGAAGGTGAAAAAAAAACACTTACAACAGGAAGCCAAATGCGTCATGCCCGTCTAGAAATTGTGTGTGAGTGGATAATAAAAACACGGAATGAAATTAAACGTGGCATGATTCAAAAGTCTTTTAAAAAATATAGTATATCTAGCAATCTAGATGGAACGGAAGATGATTATTTATTTATGGATCAGAGTAACAGTGATGGTGAAGAAGAAACAGAATTCGATGATGTGCCTGAAGATATAATGGAAGACGAATATGACAAACTATTCATGTTATACGATAATTAAAATACTTAAGTTCATATCGTATGTCATTTCTTTTAAATAAACAGCATTTAGGTACATGTAGAAATCTAATTTTTTTTTATGTTCGTCTTTTCCTTATGTTTAAATTTATCATTTTTATAACCGGTGTATAACGCGCATCCGTAAATTTCGATCTTTATTAAAAAAGTGCGTTATACGCAGGAAAATACGGTATATATATATCATTAAGCCGATTTCTATATTCTTCGTATGTCATTTGGAAATCGGATGATTTACAAAGGTATGTTGATGCGAACAACGTGAGCAGCAGGTGGCACATTTTTGTTCAGGTTTGTATTTTTCAGGCTCCGATTTTCAAAATAGTGTTTACAAAAGCACATGCCTGATAATGAGTGCGAGTGCCTCGGACCGTGCTTAAAAGCTTGGCCGCAGTTTGAGTACCCTTGGACTAGAGCTGGTTTGACTTTGTAGTGCATAAATGGGTCTACTATGTCTCGGAGACGTAACCGAAAATAACCTCCTTCGCAACTATCAAAATAATAGCGCACCAAAATAAAGATTATTATATAGGCGTAGGATTTACAAGAAACGCTTTTATCGCAGATCAACTAATGAAATGTCCAAGATTAAGTATCAGATAGGATACTAAAATAACCTTTTATTATCATATTATTACGGATATTTCATAAAGTATTTCTTTAGCATGTATGGCATACGGATGAAACATCACATTAGATAGTTGAATATAAATGTAACGCGCCAGACTTTCACACCGAAAGATAAAATGAGGTGTATTTGAGAGGACATCAGACAGTGTTTGGGATAGTTGATTAAATCTTTTCTTTCTTAAGAATACAGTTTTATTTCATCGGTAAATTACAGTCACCTTTCCTTTTCCAGACTTAGAAGTATGTGCTAAAAGATTGGGATTGATTTTGGAATAGACTTTCTTTACTTCAACGATAATGCGAAAGAGAAAATGGGAAATTGAAGTTCTTTCATAAATTATAACCTCTAAAGTTACAAAATATATATCGTGAAATAAATTAGTTCTTTTAATGAGAGTACTACCGAACACTCTAAATACACGAAGGTTCAGAGGTTAGAGTCAAACAAAATTTTGAACTAAAACCAAGTAGTTATTAAAAGGTTCCACATGACCTTTATTAGTAAAATTCTATCTATAATTTGGATGGGAAAATCGTGGAGTACTCACCAGAAACTTTTACATTAATTCTAAATCGAAATTTCAGTTGGTTCCTACAGGCTGTATTTATATGACAGAAGCATCAGACACTGTATCCTGAATTTCATACATGGAAAAAAATCATTCGAACTACACTTGTTATCCTAGCGTGGTGCAACTATGAAGTGCTCGGATTTAATTCTCCAGTTTTCACAGATTTCTTCACCTTTTCATTCTATGTCTGTACGTGGCGCAATTAATACGACCAGCTCTGCAGCATCAGACACTGTATCCTGAGCCCCAGACATGAAACAACAACGTTCGAATTACCCTTGTCCTCTTGGCGTGATGTAATTTTGAAGTGCCCGGTTTAATTCTCCTGTTTCCGCCGATTTCTTCACCTTTTCATACTACGTCTCTACGTGGCGCAATATTCCCAATACTTGTTTAAAACTTTGTTCAATGAAAGAGTTTAACACATTTTGGGTTGCGGTGGGGAACACCGTACAACACTAATTAATAATCAAATTAGTTTAGTACTTATTCTAAATGACTCACTGTTGACTTAAACTAAGTAGTTTGTTTCTAGAAGTGCAGGAAAACTTCGTACATGACAGGTTTCTGCTTTCTTACTACGGGAAGAATGCGTACCAAAAACTGCTTATCGGTCCACGTACTTTCCAATCGAATGTTACACTTTTCGCTTCACCGATGCTAGGAAATTTTCTCGCAACTGGCGTATAATCAACTTAATCATCCCTGAGTTTTCTTAAAACATCCCGTATCCTTCGAAAGAACTTACGAAAGTAGCAAGAAGTTTTTACGAGAAATGTGTGAGAACTGCGACATGTAAGACAGACTACTAGTACGTGAATGCATGCAGAATACAAAATAATTATGTTTTTACAATATAATAATCTCGATTTAAGATTGTGACGACCCTGTCTCACATCGCTTCCATTCATACTCTTTTCTCATTGAAAATGAAAGGAAGAATTGAAGCTTTCATCATCTTCGGTGTTCCTGGTCATTATTCTAACCAATGAACAACCAGGCCATGTCGTTGCATTTAACGCCATCATTTCTACTCCCGAAAGAGAGAGACCACAGAGACTCTTACTGCCTGTTCACACTGAATGCAGAGCGTTACGTAGCGTAACCGTGAAAATTGTCAACCAATCACAGAGCTTCATTGACCACGTGTTACGTAAAACCAATCGCAAGCCATGCCAACAATCTTGGAGCCAATTGAGTAGCGCAACGCAACGCTCCGAATGCAATGTAAACACGGCCTTAGTTTGGGAGAAAATTATTCAATTTTTGGTTCAGAGCCACTGTAACAACCACATTTCTTGCAACGCTTTCAAACTAGAAATGGGAGTTACCACGAACCCAACATAGTTAAAATCTAACGTGTGAACTGATATGCAGTGTCATGGATTAGCATTACCTAATAAGATATGAAGTCAGTTTCTGAAGAGTACACAAATAAACATCTGGATTTACAGAAATTTCGCGTGTACGAAATAAATAAATCTGAATACATAAATAAACGAGTGAAAAAATACGTTCAAAATTTTAAAAATATGGGAATTATAACGAATGTATTTTCAGCACTATTTTCATTTTTCACTTCGGGTTGATTCATCACACGAAGATGAAAGCAATATCAGCACCATGATTACAGCCTGATTTACCTGTCAAACAATTTACATATAAACTTGATTTCGCATTTGAAAGCCCCGAGAGGCATCGTTATCCGCCCCAAATCACGCGCTTTAATATGGGAATGTTTGAAGTTGTTTGAATTCTAAAACAGATTGTCTTTGAATAGAATTCTGAGTATTCCGCTTCAGCCCTGTCGCCTTAATGAATCATCTCGTGGCTGAGTATGCTGTTAGTTCCTGACTATATCGAAAACAGTAATATCATTTTGAATATCGTTGTTTCAAAATATTGGTATGGTTGAAAATTTCACTCTTTGGATTTCCTTTGCTTTCGAGGTTTGTTTAAGAGGGTCGTGATACGGTTTGATGGTCGGCTAAAAAGCAGGAGATCCAGGTTCGGGTTAGTTTTTTTTATGGTGAAATAATTGAGGAAAGAAAATTAAGTGTGACAGAACGCTTGTTACAGCTCTAATCGAAGACACGAATTGGTATAAATCCTACAAGAAATCATGCAATAAACAACTTTAGGTACTTACGTATTATAGCTGAAACTTTGCCGCTTGGCGAAAAAAGGGCAATAAAACGCCAATTATGCGTGCCACCCTTTGTTTCTGGTATCTTTCCCGCTATTCATTGCTTTTCGTCGTGGGGGCTTTATGTTACAAATTTCATTTTGAGCTTTTTATTCTTATTTTTTTTCGATTACGATAAAAACTAGCTGAAATACTTATTTTGAATTGAAATTATTATTATTTAGATCTAAAATTATTTATAATAGACATCATGTTCTTGATCTGCTGATTTTTATTTTTTTTAATTAAATTTGTTTAATATTTATTATGCCATGCGTTTACCCCATATTTTTATTTCTTTAACATACTGGTACTCCAAATATCGTTTCCGACTTGCGATTAAAAAGTAGGTTGTCACGGTGAAATTTAGCGTTGGCGAGCTGATATTGCACCAAGTGCAAATAGCCGCCAAGTTTCAGCTATAATATGTAAGTACCCAACTTTATTATTCTGCCTGGTGATGATTTTTCTTCCTTGCAGTTTTCTGTAAGTGTGCTAATATTGGCGTGATACATATTTATTTATGTGGGATGGAATAAGGACGTTTCGTCTGTGCCACAATATTATTTATCATGAAATGAATAAATTTCATGAAAAAATGAGAGAGGAAAATCAGAGTCCCATGAAGAACAATCCTTTTGAACTGTGAAATTCATTGTGATATCAGAAACACGAATTAATAAAAATATCACAAGAATTGGCAAATATATGACAGACAACAGTTAATGTATTCTCCAGTCTTACCTTTTTTTCTTCCCCGAGAACTTGCGTTGTTATTGGTAAGTTTATATTTATTTACCAGGTGCAGAATTAGGCCGATTCGTCATTGACCATACTATTGATCATCCTAACGAGGTCAGAAGGTAATTAGCTCTCCAACCCATGTCTAATAGTTAGAGTCCTCAATGGGGGTCTGCTGCCCTGTGACTGGGTTCATCGAATAGAACTACGAGGGTTTACTATACACTTGCACAAAAGGTAAAACTTTTAACGCCAGTAAAAATTTTGTCTAATCCAGATACTGGCGGGATCCTCCTATAACTTTCCGAAAATCGAGGAATCCGTGTGTAAGCTTTAAGGGTTGTCTAGGCTACCTGAATTTTAATAAGACAATAAAGGAAACAAAAACTGCTTTAGGGAAATTACTCATGAAAAATTAAGTAATAAATAAAATATTTTTATAAAAACTCTCTTTAATGGCTATAAATTTGCGATGGTCATAAAAAAGGATTAAAAAGAATATTAGTTAGGGGAACGTAGGGTATTTTTGGATCCCAGTATCCTTTGAAAATTTGGATAAATTTGTAAAATTTAAAGCACAATCCTGTTTGTTGAGATGTTTAATGTTTGTATAGATATAGTTAGAGAAACCCGATTCCCGCAAATAGTTGCTGCAAACGGTAAATAAATTAGGAGAGCCCGTATTAGTAAATCCCAATATTTATTTCCGAAAAAAAACCTACTACCAGAACACTTTCAAAGATGAATTATCTTCATTTCCCCATTCTCAGAGATAATTTTGGCTTTTCTTTAACCCTGAATGCATTTTGTACCCATTAACTATCCTTGTTCTTCAAATTTGGAAAATATTCAGACAGTGATTCCAACAAGCTATAGAAATGATTCATAATATCCTTAAGGATTTCAACCCCTACATTGCCTACATCCACTTCAGATTCTTAAAGGCAGTCATTAAGGCGACAATGGACCATGAAAAACTTTTTTTTTTTTGTTTATCAACCAATTGCTATGAAATTTTGTATACTTATACAGTGTTGTTTAAAGATGAAAATGCTAAATAAAAAAATCAGAATGTAATTAACTAAGATATTAATTAAAATCAATTTGTTAATTACTCTATTTAAAAATGCTCCATGCGCATCAATTTTTTCCTCAGATATCTAATTTTCTTTCTTAAGCTAGCTTTATATAGTTATAATAAAAGTTAGAAGCAAAATTTAATTTACAGTCATATTTATAAAAACTAGAAAAGAAATGGATAAAAATAGGTCATTTTATGCAAAATTGTATTAACATTTTTTTTTGACTGTAAAACTTTTAAGGTGTTTTAAAATAGTATAATGAATTTATTACTAAGTTTTATTCTAACATATATAAATAATCATTTTATGAAATTTTATGAAAATTCAAGAAAAATTATGACGCATGGAACATTTTGAACTTACCGAAACGACATGAAAACTTGTTTTGAGAAAATAGCATTTAAAGTTTTAATTTAACGTAACATTTCCATTGTTTACGTTTGAAAAAATACTTATAACTGGGTTAATAATGATCGTATCAACATACTTTTTTTTAAGTTTAAAGCCGATGAGTTGCAGAATCATTTTCTGAAATAAAAAAATAGTTTTTGGGACATATTTTTGCCAATCGGAAGGTCCATTGTCGCCTTAAGAATTTGAAAACAGCCAAAAGCATATTTGTTTATAATTGTTTTATTAAAAAAGGCTTTATTTTATTTAATCCCAGAATCTTTCAGCAGAACTTTTGGAGATAGACTGTAAAAATCTATGGAAGCGTAACCCTACTCCATTATTTTTTATACACCATACATTCACATACATAGAGATAGGTAAATCGACGGACGGGAAGAGTGGTTCATCAGCTTATTTACAAAATGTGATTTTTAAAGTGAATATTTGTTTCTAAAGATGACTTTTGATACTTATAACGGTCGACAAGCTTTATAAAAAATTAATAAATCCACGTCCCTTGTTTAATTACCTTTCAACTATTTGCAACCAAATAAGTCCAACGTTTTCGGATCGAAGTAAGAACTAAATGCATGCATTATTTCAGACAATAGTTAAATAACTTTAAATGCCGATGCCACTGCGAGTGAATAAATATTTCGACGGAAGGTTCATTTATCAAAGATTTGAAATTAATCAATTCATTGCCTTGAATCAGTTATAATGAAACTATTCATTTCTGTTATTCGGAAAGAAAACAAAACAGCATTAATCATTACCTTTCCCTTCATTTCTGGCGATGTCAGTCACGTGACAAAACGCTGTCTGTAGGTTAAAGATTCTTTATCGAGCAGACCTCTTTTTTTTCCATGACGCCCATCGTAACAAAGTACCCGCATCCTTCAGCGCAGAGAAAGGTGTTTTCTGCCTCAGTTACTTCGTTAAACATATAAATACAAGAACGAGGAGTAGCACTTAGTTACCCTTTCTATCCCTGTTATTCAATTTGAATCTCCTTTCCTACACTTCATTCTCAAAGACATGATGTCAAGAAGCACCGAGTTTTTTGCTGTTCTCCTTTTGGCCTTCCTTATGTGTCTCGTAGGTAAGTAAGCTGAAATTAGTTGCACGTTTAAAATGTTAAAACGTTAAGGCTGCTGTGTACTAATCCTATTCGATTCGCTCATTTCAATGTCAACCAATGGAGAAAATTTGTCCAAGGGTTGCCGACTTGGATTGAAAGATTTTTTTTTAAAAACTGTACTCCGTAATAGAGAAAGAAATTTTACTACGTGGAGCATTTTTCGTTTAGAAAAAATGCAAATTATATTTTAAAATTTAAATTATTCTGGGAAAAAATCTGGTATAGCGTGTTTTAAACGCCCCTAAATTCCTTTGGTGGACGAAATTTATAAAATGAATCCTGTTGCAAGGTACAGACAAGTTCAGGCTATCTGAAAATACCATTTTTATTGGATTGTCAGGATTAATGCAACTGTAAATAGTAGACACATTTTCTCCATAGATTGAGGTGACCATTCCAAACATTGAGGTGAGCGAATTCAATAGGGTCAGCATACAGCAGCCTTAAGCTGTGTGCCTGCGCACTAAAAAAAATGGATTATGTAAGAAGAATCAAAATTCTTGTCTTTTGTAGAAGAGAAATAGATCTTGATAGAGTTTGTAGTCATTGGATTTTCATAAAGGTTAGTTGCTTGGTTTAGAGCAAATTTGTCAAATAGTCACGATGAGCTTTTGCTATGCAAGGGGTAACTTGTCTCGATTCTGCTGATTTTGAACGGCTACAAACATTCATGTCAACAACAGGACTGGAACCCATAGGTTCTGAATCGAATGCCAGCGCCTTAGCTATTCGGCCATCGCTCGAATTTTCTTGAAGAAAGACGAGAAAATGCTCTCGAATAGTGAGACCAAATTTTAGGGTGATCAAATTTTCTTTGAAAGTTTTGCTTTGCATATAGTTTTCTAAACATGTCAGATTTTCTGGACCATTACTTCATTATTTTCTGTACCATGTAATCGAAGGTACAGGGATTTCCAATTGCACTGTAAACCTTTCTACCATGCAGGTTACCGTCAAAGTACAAAATCGGGCATTCAGTATAAACAATACGCAAGCGTTTTATGCTAGGCCCCATTTGGTGAAACTGATGAATAATTAAGCCTATTAATTCAATCTTATTTTAAATTAAAAGAGCGAAAGCTGTACTTTTTAGCCACAAAAACATGTCTAGAAGTTCGCACTTGATATACATAGTTCTCCAGAAGCCTCAAAAACATAATATTAGCTGTGTATATTAAACTCTCACATAAGGTAAAACTCTTAAAACCACAGAATAACTAATTAAAATTAAGTGAATTTTTATTATTTTCAAGAAAAGTAAAAAAAAACCATTCTTCAGGAAATTAATTCTTTTAAAAATATATCAAGTCTTTTAATTAATCGCCGATGCGAGGAATCAGAAATTTATAAGAGTGTGAAAAAAGTCGTTAGATACTTTAAATATCTCTTGTAATAGGGAAAGTAATTAAAATTTTTGGAGGAGATTTTGTAAAATTATAAGAAGAGTAAGCATTATAATTCTTCCATGAGCCCAGCATTCTTCTTTCTCAGAAAATGGAATAATTAAACCTCTTTTATTCAAAAGTTAGTAAGAATAATATAATCATAGACTCAGCTGCTCGTTACTTGACTTCGCAGATCTTCAGTCCGCGTTTTAAGCCACGGAGAATTTTCCTCTCAGTTTGTTTTTAATCTCCGATTAGTAAATGCATACTTTTGACGGTATATTTAAATACTATTTTCTGCACTTGATAATAGATGCAATGTGCAAGCATTTCAAAAATACTTTAGCTAAAATTTTTCTTAAAATAATTTTAAATTTGCACTTATAGACATAAATAATTTAATGCACTTTAAAAAATAAATTTTTTTTATAAATTACACTTTCTTTATTTTTAATGCCTCAAAAGCAAAAGCATAAGTAAAAAAATATGTGATTTGGTACTGCTTAACATGACGCATAGCTTAATCGGATAACATGACGCTACAAATGCAAAATAAAATATATAAATATGCATTTACTAATCTAAAATTATGCATAGCCTAGCATGACGCATAGCTTAGTCTCACGGCATGGCGCATAGCATGACATTAACATGACTCATAGCTAAATGAGTTTTTTAATCTGTAGTTACGCATAGCTTAACATGAGGATAGAAAAACTATGACTTCAAATGATGCACAGCGTTAAAAAAAGAAATCTGCGATCTCAGGTGAGGGCGGGAGTTGATCGCAGGTGAAAAAACTGATTTACAAAGCTGCCTATCTTAGATGGAATTTTTCAAGATTAATCAATGCCAGCGAGGGAATTATACGCCCCCTTATCCGTTAACATTTTGAGCCAAGAGTAAGAACCAGACAGAGAAATGCAATGTGTGGAGAGGCAAGTGAATCTAATTTAACGTTAGCGTCTTTGGTGGTGTGAGTACCGAGTAGGAGTACTTTTTGTAAAAAGTGCATTCTTTCTATCTTTTGTGAAACTTTTGGGTTCGTCTGTTCTTAGCTGTACGCTAAAATTGAGCAGTAATGAGCCTCAATTTGTAACTGAATTTAAGTGTTAACTTCTGGACTTTGAAACTAAATGAACTGGTCATCCAATGTCATGGATAATAGTTAATTTTTTACTGTTCATATCTGCACCCCATCAGTTGAAGAATGGTCAGGGGTGGAGAAGGTTTTCAGTAAAGGAGTGCTATGTGGTTGATTGGTTCATTTGATTGTTTGAGAGCGCTATGGTCCTTTTTTTTTGCTACAAGAGGGCTAATTAAACCGGGACCTACTGCTTAAAGCTGATTCCAAACGGCTATGAACATCCATGTCAATAATGAGGCTCGAACTCACAGACTTCCACTACTGGCATGGATGCCAAATGCCAGACCCTAGCCTTTCGGCCATCAACTTGGCGAGTGCTATGCGGAAAACTCCCTGAAATAGTAAAAACGGCAGAAAAACAAATCTAATCTAGATAGTATTTCACGAAATTGCTTTAATTTGC
Source organism: Dolomedes plantarius (assembly GCA_907164885.2). Lineage (NCBI taxonomy): Eukaryota > Metazoa > Arthropoda > Arachnida > Araneae > Dolomedidae > Dolomedes > Dolomedes plantarius. Next base: position 137,596,202 of record OU015492.1, read on the forward strand.
AGTTTGAATTAGTTATGAATCAAACATAAAAAATTTAAGATTTGGAAACTTCTCGTTTGAAATTTCTGCTCGCGCCTTTTAAAAATGAATAATCTGATCGCAATGCTAGCACTAAAGTACTTGGAATATGGATTAAAGTAAATATTTTAAGCAAATATCGATTTGAAGAATTTTTTTCTGGACTTTAATGAAATGCTGATTCTCAATTATGTCTGAGTTCCCGGCAAACAGAAGAACCGAGATTATATTTGATTGCAATGAAAATACTCCTTTGTGCAGATGAATGTCTTCTACCAGTTGTTGTTCTTCCAGTTGATTTCTTTGTCATATGTCGAAATCAGCCTTTTGCATACACTCAGGTATAATAGATTTTAACTTAAACAAAAGTAATATAATTTATCCCATAAAAACCTGGACCTGAAATTTTATAGACATACCAATGAGGTATGGATTAAATTCATTAGTCTTTTCCTCCTCTCTCAAACGTCTCCAATGTATAGCTATATTACTTATTTTACCGAAGAACTTGAAAGAGGAAGAAACACAGATCTCTCAAAGAGATAACAATAGCATCTTTGTGCTAATGAATATAAATTTAAAATTTTTACAAAGAAAAATGAAAAAAAATATGGGATTTAAATGGGTGATTACAATGGTAGACTTTTTAAAAATGTTATATTAATATTTAAAAAAAGCTTTCTTGAGTCTTATAAAAACTTTTAGAAGTCTATTTTATCTATAAGTATGCTTCAGTTTTCTAAAACTGGATTTACATAAAACGTAAATCATGTCTTACGAAAATTATATTTATACATATGATAAAAGGCTATTTCTATGGTGCCCGGTATAAAGGGCTTAAGTCAAAAAAAGGGATTTAAACATACCAAGTTATTGGTTTTTATACCAATCGCAGAACAATAATTTCGACTTGGGTCTTTTATACAAAGAAATGTACTTTTGTATACAAAATTGATAGACTTAAGCCTTTTATACAAGTCAAAAGATTTTTTCATCAATACTAGCAAATATCTAAAAGTACCTTTTTTTTGACTTAAGCCCTTTATACCGGGCACCATAGATTTGTCCATGCACCTTATTTTCGTGGAAAATATATTAGTTGCTGAATTAAATTGGTACTTATCCAAGATTAGTTTGTAGCCAATATTTTTTTAAAATAAACAGTATATTTCTCTGGTTTCGGGTAAAATTACAAGCTTGCATCCTCTAAATTAATTTTAAAATCTTTGGTGTAATTTAAAAAAAACACATGCTCTAAATCAGTTTCTATAGGAAGGCCTAAGGAGATTATATATTGTCACCTGTGAAAATGGAATTTAATGAATTACTATTTATATTATCAGCCTCAGTGTAGTAATGAAAAAATCCAAAGCAGGACTTTCCTGAATGCTTTAGATAATACATGTAAGTTAAGGCTTGTTTACATGTTAAAGTCTTGCTTGAGAAGGTTTAGTTACATTATAAGGTAAAGATTAATTTAATAACAACAGCGGACTTATAACCGATCTCCCAACAGGGCAGATCCTCCAGGAAAGTGCTTGTCACGTTTACCGTACATGCTTAGAACGTCAATGTGTTTTTAAAGATGTGGATATTTATAAAAGCAAGTACGACTACGTCACATCACCTTGCTCACAGTTTAAAAGAAGTTTTTTTTAATTAGTGTTTAAACATTTTGTTCGTGATTCTAATTTAATACTTTTTTTTATTGTTTCAGTAGCATTCGCATCGGAAGACGATAATAGAGTAGAAGATCCTATGGCGGTAAGTATTACAGAAAAATAAATTTTCTATATTTTTGCTAATTTGTTTTGTTAATTGTGGTTTTTATTCTTAACAAAAACTCTTTCTGACTGCTCAAATTATTGCAAGGTTTAGTTTTTGAAGTGAGTTCCATTAAAACCCACTAACTATAACATATTCGACTTGAGTGCATAAATAGAATAAAATTTACAACTAAGATGAGAAATATATCATAGCTCGTATTCTTGAAGAGAAAAACAAGAAGTCTAACACCTGTTCCTAACTAAAATCAGTCTGGCAGTGACTTACTTACGACTGCCAGCAAAGCATCGTTAATCGTTGTATTCGCTCTGTTTCGTTAGGGGCAGAATCTTCCCAAAGAACTGCTGCTCGGCCCACTTACTTTGGTTTTGATTCAACTCACTTTGCTTCAACGTTGTTTGTAATTTCTAAAATCTGTTCAATGAAATCGCTATTACGTTTCTTTCTCTCGATTTAGTAACAATGACTTGATGAGAACTGCTTGGTCTCTAAATCTAAGTCGACGAAAACCTTCAACCCATGAAACCAAATTTTTTTGTACTATAGACTATGTCGAGAAACCAATATAAACACTGAACAATAGGATGATTGCATTTTTTGCTTACTGGTTTTATACGACTGATAGTTGAGTTCAAATTTCAACTGTAATCAATTCATTACTTTGTTTACTGCATAACTCTTGAATAAATATATTTATAAAGACTGAAAATTGCAGTCCTCTTTAGATAGTGTTTAGTGTCTAAAGCTTCCGCCCATCAATAGTACTGGTTTCAAATTCCGGCTATGGCATGGATGTTCATCATCCAAGGTTATCCCTCACATTCATTTGACTATTATGTGCTCCTATTATAAAATGGCCGAAATTTTTCCCTCTGGGGGCGAATGTCCTAAGAATAAGTGCCTGTCCTATTAAATAATGTCGTAAAACTTTTGTAAGATGTACATTATGTGACAAATCCGTTACAAAATATTTGTTGTTTGTTGCTAATGAAGAGGCACTTGTTTGGATCCATTCGCATTGTTAACCGCAGTCGTTTGTTGGTTTCTTTTTATCTGAGAGCACCATATCGGTGAATCAACATTGCTCCCTGGGGCCACCTCAATTTTAACCGAGAAGCCACGGGGACGACATCAGGTAGGCTCGTATCCTCCTCCTACACTTACCACATGAAAGGACTCTCCGGCTAGTAGATTTAACGTGCCTCGGGCAACAAAATATTAAACAGCACGCCAAAAACGAATCATTGTGGTGACTGTTATATATAGTATTTAATAATCGTAATTATTAATCGTAAGTAGCTATACGATTAGTTTTATATAGCGTTAAAACTAATAACAGTTCAGGGAGAAGGTGTAATAACGCTTAGAAAAATTTGATGCTTATTCAGCCGTTCAACACGAATAAAAAGTTTCGTGACAAATACGTGAAAAAAAAAAATAACTGAGACAAGCACTATTTGATATAAAGAAAAAATTTAAAACTTTGATTTAATCACCAGAAAACCTTGTAAGGTTTACATAAGATTCGATTCACAAGAATCGAACTTTTAAGTGAATAAATTAAAGAAGCTGCTTGAGATATGCTAATTTCAAGGCATACGCGGTTGGTATAAATACCAAGCAGCTAGATTAAAGAGACGATATGTTGAGGAAGTGTTAAGGAAGTGAAAGGAAGTGTTGAGGGAGGAGCTAGGTTGATGCTAACTGTTCTTCCACATTAATTAAAGTCGAGCCAAGACGCACAAACGGGTCGGCTAAATGAACTTTATTAACACATAACAGAGAACTTTGTACAACCAACACAGAGCCAGAACATAACGTAACTACTTCCAAAACCGGAAGTATCTTAGAACATTTTACCAAAACATAAAAACAGCGGTATCGTGCTGCCATCTACAGAACAACAATCATAACATATTAAACAAATGGATAAATGAAAATACATGAACACTAACCTTACGCGAGTTCTTGTTAGGCCCAAAGTTTACGTGGCAGCACTTCTGGTTTGACGTTCAAGTATTGTGAGTATTTCAAATTGAATTTCTTTGCAACGTGTCTGTATTGAAAGTATATGCCTTGCATGAATGTTATATATATATATATATATATAATTATATATATATATATATATATAATTATATATATATATATATATATATATATCAGACTAGTAGTACGTATGCTTATGTTGAAAAGCAAAGTAATATGTGTCACTTTGAAATAAATGTTTATTAATTTAGAACTGTGTTTGAATCTAATTCATTAGAGTGCCACTTCAAATTATATATACCCAAAGTTAAGGGTAGAAGTAGTAATTCTCTATAACCTTTCCTCGCTTTTTTTAGGCTGAACTGATTTAATGCGTTTCAAATTATCGGTCTTAATGCGATGATCGACGCCGATTTCTGAAATAAAATTTAATCGCTGCTGCAATTAATTTCAAGAAAAATGGAGAAATCCAATGCGGATAGAAAGAGGGCAATGGCATTTTATGTCTTATTCTGTTCCTTAATCTTAAAATTTTAAAATGAAGAGATAATGTGCATATAAAAAATATTTTATGAAGTTTCAACCTTCTCGTACGTCGGATAACTGCTAAATCAGATGAATTTGAAAGAAATTACCATATTTTTCAGACCATAAGACACACCTCAAATTTATGGGAGGATCTTTTAGAAAATTATACTTTGTAAGATACAGAAATTTTTTCCATTTCTTGCTTTTTTTCTTCAATGGCTGCGAGCTGGGCGATACTTTTTTCCCAGGAGAAGCCAGAAGTATGTGACTACTTGGTATTGTATGCGTTGTCTTGAGTGTACTGCAGGGGGTGGATCCACGTTACACCCGTACCGGTCCCGTAATTTTGAACCCAGTCAAGTGACGAGATCGGAACAGTTAACCTTGCACTTCAAGAGGTAATGTTTAGGAACTTGGAGGACATTGCAGCCACGACAGATTTTTCCCCGTGCACCAGCCTCTATTAGTGTACACGTCAGAGGTTTTGTCAGCGTAGGGTATCGAACCAACAACTTATAGATCACTGGCTGGACGCCTTTGCTCACCGAGCCACCGCGCCCTAAAGTGTATCGGCGGGAATCGAACTCACCACTGGCAGATTACGAGTCCAGCGCTCTACGATCATGCTACAGATCTTACTTTTAATTTCTTACTTAATAAAGCTAAAAATGTATATAATAAAAGAAAATACATAATAAATATAATAAATAATATATATAAAATATATATGATCAATATATATAATATATATAATATACAGTTGCCTTCGGAGACGCACACCAAATTAGACGCTCACCAATTTTAAGTCGAGATTTTTTTATGTAAAAAAGGGCTTCTTATGGTCCAAAAAATACTGCGAGTCTAATAAGTTCTAAAAATTAAGAAAAAAAATCTACCTTTGATTAAACAGAAATTATTAAATATGTAGAATTTTATTTTAAATAAAGGGAACACTTTATGTGCAACGTCTTTAGTTACTCTTGAAATAATCTATGCCATTTTGTTGAGGAAATTAAAGTATTTTTGAACGAGAAAAATCTTAAAGAAACGTATGTAGGAATCTGGAAACATTTTCCTTGGATAAAAGGCACATTCGTCATACAAACAGGCATAGCTTCAGACTATTTAACAGTGATTACACGCCTGAGGATAGTATTTTAATATATCTTCAAAGGCAAGTTTCGGTTCAGCGAATGAAAGCAACTACTTCTGAACGGCTGAACATTATTGCGTACATTAATGAAACGCTCTCATTATAATCCATCATTGAAAGCCAGTAAGAGCTTTGTAGAGGAATGATACAGTGCTAGGGGAACATAATTAAACGAGGTAATTCATAATTAGGCAACAAATGCATTTAAATTACAGCAATTCTCTTGATGGCGTACATTCACAATGGGGCTCTAAATATAGAATGGTACAAAATCAAAATTATATAAATGCTTGATTTGGATAATTAATGATGTATTGGACTGCAATTTAGAGAAGTGGTTCTGAACATTTTTCTAGCTGTGGCCCCCGGGTACAATATAGTGAAATTAGCTTGTAATTTTTAGATTAAATATTTTGTGTAAATTAATTTTTTTTTTAGAAAATGTTAGTTTTAGAAACTTAAAAAAAAATATGTAACGTATTTTTGTTGTTTTTCCCCCCTTTTCCCTTTTTATAAAATATGAATCATCGTATTAGAAAATTCAATTATTTATACTATAAACTAGCGGCTTCGCCCCTAGGCTCGCTACGCTCGCTTTTCGTGCGGGACCTTCTGCCCCTAATACGGCTGTGATGTTTGATATGTTGTGATGTTTGAACTGCAGACAGAAGGAAGTGGAACTTCGCTGGGATCGCCGAGTGGGGACATCTCAGTCCGTTGTGATATATTTTGTTTTTCTAATTCTCAATAAATGTTCGTGTTATTCAACACCTGGAAGTCTTTAATACGAAAGTACCGAACGCCTACTGTGTTTAATTTTTAAATTGATTTTGGTTAATAAAATTGAGATTTTTACTTTTCAGCTTTTAGTGGTTTATTATAAATGTACACTCAAGAGCCAAAACATTATGACCACCTGTCAATAACGAGTTGGCCCACCTTTGGCGCGCATCACAGCTTCAACCCGCTTGGCATGGATGCCACAAGTCCTTGGTAGATGGCCGGAGACAGATTGTACCAGATGTTTAAGCAACGGTCACGCAAATCCGAGATATTGCGAATTGGTGGTCTTTGAACTCTGAGCTGCCGTCCCATGACATCCCAAATGTGTTCTATCGGATTGAGTTCCGGTGAGTTAGGCGCCCAGGTCATTAACTGGAATTCAGCATCATGTTCCTGGAACCACTCCAACACAATTTTAGCCTTGTGACACGGGGCGTTGTCCTGTTGGAACATTCCATTTCCAGCTGGAAAAACAGAGGCCATGTAAGGGTGCAACTGGTCCGCAATGATGTTCAGATACCCTGTAGCATTCATGGTCTGCTCTACCACAACCACGGGTCCCAGAGACGCCCAAGAGAACGTCCCCCAAAGCATAATACCGCCACCACCGGCCTGTGTATGACCTACTGTACATTGAGGGAGCAACAGTTCGCCTGGAAGACGGCGTATCCTAACAAGGCCATCGGCGTGATGAATGACAAACCGTGATTCATCTGACCAGGCAACTGTCTCCCACTGATCCATGGACCAGTCGCGATGTTCCCGGGCCCAGCGCAGGCGCAGTTGGCGATGACGCTTGGTCAGCAAAGGCACACGAGTGGGACGTTTGCTGCGTAGCCCCATATCCAACAGTGTCCGCTGAACAGTGTGCTGCGATACTATTCTACTTGGCCCTGCAGTGTATTGGGCTGTCAGCTGAGCCACTGTCTGGCTCCGGTTTTGCTTCACCATGCGAGACAGTCTCCGACGACCTTTTTCTTTGATAGCGTGTGGACGTCCAACACCATGTCGTCTACTGCTGGTTTCACCGTCATTCATCCACTTTGCATAAGTACTAACAACTGTAGGTCGCGAACAACCCACGAGTCGTGTAGTTTCGGAAATACTTGTTCCGAGCCTTCGAGCCATTACAATCTGCCCTCTATCAAAGTCGCTTAGATCCGCAGCCTTTCCCATCACACACAGAAGTAAGTGAAAGAATGATTCTTCAGACTCTCCAGCAGCAGTTAAATACCACTTCCACCTGATCACGTGCCGTCCACGTCATCCAGGCGAATTCATTGCAAAATGTAGGGGTGGTCATAATGTTTTGGCTCTTGAGTGTATATATTTTATGTTTAACTTCTCAGGTTTTTTTTGCTCCAATGATGAAAGGCTAAATCTAGCTGAATTCTGAGGACATTAATTATAAATTTATATTTTTTATATTGGGTTTTCTTTTTATTCATGCGTATAACATTTCACATGCTTTTTTTCTTATGTTATTTAAACTGTGTTTAGTTTTGAAATCGATTTTGGGTAACAATTATTCCAAAATTTGACATTTTTACTTTACAGATTTTAGTGGTACAGTTTGCAAAATGTTTTTGTGTATTACTGCCGAAAGAAATTGTTTTAAAGTTTTTCATGAATCTTAATGTAAATTGATAAGTAATTAACTGCTATTAACTATTAGTAATACACTATTAAAATTCAATAATTAACTTTTTAATTAAATTTTAGTTTAAAATTCAATAATTAACTTAGTATTAACTTTATAAAGTTTATTAGTTTACCTAAATAAAGTTTTTTGTTTAAATGTTTTTGAGTGGGTTTGTCATTATTTATAGTGTTTATGACCTCAACATCCAATAAAATGGATGTGTTGCTCTGAAATATTAAGAAATTTGAAATCATTAATTTCTTGAAAAACAAGCTTTTTAATGCCCATTTGTTTTAATGAACTATAATTATAAAAAATATTTAAATTTTATTTTGCTCGAGACTCAAGAGGTTAATGCTGTTCCGTTAGAATTCAATTCCAGACTGGCACATGAAAATTTATCTTTTTGTAATGCAGGTATGCTCATATCATACCAGGTGGTGGTGGTGGTTGTTAATACGAATAACAAATTTTTCTTTTTATTTCTGTGTGTGTGGGGGGGGGAGACTGCAAATTAATAGTGCCTCTTAGGAAAATTCTCCCTTTCACAGAATCAATTCAAAGCCGTCTGTCTGGTAGACGGATGGCCTGAACGTAGCTGGCCGAAGCCTGCCTAGTGTATTATAAATACACTGGTGTAAGCAATTAAGAGAATTTGCAGACTTGGTCGATTATCTCTAGAACTACTGTACCGATTTTAATGAAATTTGATATGTACGTATATTGATACAATACAAAAGAAATAACCATTCAATAATTGTAATACACACGCATGATCGTGCGTAACACTCGTTGGAGTCGGAAGGTATGAAACAGCGGTTGCAGAATAAACAAACAAATGGGTTAATAGATGAGTTAATAGGGGGTATGGTCCCCTCTTAAAGATATATAGATCTCGCAGCGTGATTTCATACTTGAAATAAGGCAGTCTATCATTTCCTGTGGCAGTTGGTCCCACTCGTTCAGCAACGCTGTTTTCATTCACTGGATTGTTCTCGGAGGGGAGTTGCAAGTTGCAATTGCCCTCCCCAGAGAGTCCCAGACATGGTCTATAGGGTTAAGGTCTAGAGATCTGGCTGGCGAATCCATCCGGTGAATATCCTCACTCTCTAGAAATTTGTCGACCAGAAGAGCTCTATGTGGCTTCGCGTTGTCGTCCATTAAAATGAACTCAGGGCCAACTGCGCCCCTGAAAAGGCGAACGTAGGGCTCCAAGACCTCATCCCTATACCTCACACCAGTCACAGTGCCTCTTTCAAAGACATGGAGAGGTGTGCGGCCATCCAACATGATGCCTGTCCAGACCATCAAACCCTCCTCCACGATAATGGTCGATTTCGCGGACATTGGAGGGTAGGTAGCGGGTCCCTGGTTCTGTCCATATGATCGTACGGCGAGAATCGGTGTTTAGGCTGAACCGGGACTCATCAGTGAAGAGAACGGTCAGTCATTGATCCATACTCCAATCTCTATGCTCTCTGCACCATGATAAACGGATTCTCCTGTTCGTAGAAGTGAGTGGGACGCAAACAGCAGGTCTTCTTGCAAAAAATCCTCTGTCATGAAGTGTTTTGGAAACAGTCACTCTTGATACACGGGTTCCTGTGGCTGCATACAAGTCACGAGAGAGCTGAGAAGCTGTAGCACTCCTGTTACGCCTCGCTATAATCGACAAATGGCGATCTTCTCTGGCCGTCGTGGCTCTTGGACGACCTTGCCCAGGCTTTCTCTCGATGGATCCGGTATCCTGGAACTGTTTCCATAAGTTACACTTGACGCTGGGCGTTAAATTGAACTCTCTACAAATTTGGACTAGAGATTGGCCTGCTTCTAACCTCCCCACAATTCGCCACCTCATTCCATCATCTAAACGTTGGTGGTTACTCATTTTTACTGTTACAATTTGAAATTAACCGATTGCTGCAAAATAACACCAAGAAATTCGCTGAGGTGTACTAGCGAACGAAATCTGTCTTAACTGACGCGCGCTTATAAAGCCTGTTTCTCTACTGGCTCCGCCTACACACACGTGTATGCTTACGTATTTGACGTACAAGATTTTCATTTTTGTCTAGAAGCATTGTTTTTACATTCAGTTCAGTTCTTTTTTTGAAATTCGATAAAATATGCAAATTCTCTTAATTTATTTCACCAGTGTATAATATAAATTTCAAACGTTTCTTTCTGTCAGGTAACTTTCAAGAAAAGCAAACCAATGTTTGACAGTTTAACCTTTGTTGCCACTCTCTGCTTATCTTTAGAGTGAAAAACATTTCAAGAATTCAGTATAAAAATAACGCTCGCGCATGAAGTATTTATTTTGATAAAGATAGTTTTCCCTTTTGAAAAAAATAATAAACTGAACAAATAAACTTCTAAAATGAAAATGGCAACAAAGATCGTTTATTTACAATCGTGAATTTGAGTTTTGGTATGATTAATTTATTAATTATTGACCGATTTTAATTATTTTAGACTTTTTGAGACCACCTGAGGGTGGGTAAGGAGAATTTGAATTTGATTTTAGTATCTTTTGAATTATTTTTGCATCTTTCCTCTGTTAGGGCTAATAGAAAGATACATAGGAGTGATTCTCGGGCAATGTAACAGCTTCCATCCATTTACTGTTGTCACCCTTATGCGAAGGGCTTTTCATCACTGTTGAATTATCAGCTTTAAAATTCAATTAAAAATCTAAATTTTAAGATAGAGATTTGAAACGAGGTTTATATGAATAAGAAAGCTTTCAGCTTCCAGATGATGTAAATATTTTCTTTGTAAGATAAAAACTCCCGGAGCATCGATATTACATCCACATATGGTACGATATTTCTTGAAAAACTATGTTTCAATTTTTAATGAAAATATTAGTCTGTTTTAAAATATTTTTAAACAAATAAGGTCTAGTTTGAAAGAGAAATGTCTGTAGTCTTAGATTGTAAAACGATCAAAATTCTACGATAACTTTTTGGTGAGTTATCGTAATCTGAAGATGAAAAAGTCAATATTTTCCACACAAAACATAGAATAAAAAAAAAACTTAAAGTCCTACAAAGATGAGACATGCCTTACTTTGTTCCCCCCATTTTTCTGCATCCATTGGTATCACTCTCGACCCCATACCCCCAGCGGTTTCGGAGGAGATTGCGTGACAAGCTTTTGACAGCGGCGGCGGCAGCGGGAGTTACTTTTTTTTAGAATAGAGAGATTTAAATTTAACCTTAAAAAATTAAATTTTACAAAAACTATCTCTCCTTAACTCCCACAGAATTAAATTATTTTCCATTGTGTATATTTGTTTAACTTATCCTCTGAATAGTATTTTTAATTTTCGCCACATAATCCCTTTTCATTCCGAATTTTTACCATATCATAGAATATTATTATCACATAATACGCATAGCAGTTTTATTCAATGAAAATGTCCCGTTTGTTCACGGCCCTCCGGGAGGTCCGGACCAACCACTTTAAAAAGCTCTGGTAAAGAGCATTATCCCTAGATATCTGATAAAACTTAATTTAGAGGCTCTACTGAAACTGCTAAAATTGGGTAAGAGTGATTAAAATTTACAAAGTTTCCGCTGGAAAAATAAGAGGCTAAAACTTGTTGCAAAAATGATATACAAAGAGGGAATGTAACATCTCATAAATTTTCTGTTTTGATAATGATTAATATTCAACGGAGTTATTCTAATTTTTGAGTAAGAAATATAAAGTTTATCTTTTACCTAGCAAATTCACGAAGACTATTAAATGTAAGGCCTCTGCAATTATAAACTAGGGTACTTAGAGCTAGACTATCTCGGTTTATAACTAAGAGTATTCGATGATGAAATTTCATTAAGTGTCGAGATGATTCAGCGATAAAGTAAGCGATTTTAAAGTATATATTCGATCCTTAATCCTGCAAGAAGGTCCTCGTTATTTGTGAGGATAAACCGGGTAACAATAAGTTAATTTTCTACCTCACAATTTAGAAAGATATGCAGCTAAACATTCCCAATAATCCAAAACCAATTCCCATTATATTCTTAGGCCTTGTTCACATGATTCAAGCAGAGACTGTTGACCTGACCTCTCATTGGAACACGGGTTTCATTGTGTTGGGCGCTGTGATTGGTTCAGTGGCGCAGCTAGAACTTTTGCCGCCCGGGGCGGTCTCCAATTTGCCGCCCTTTCTAAGTCAATCAATTGGTGGTTTTTATAGACTTGACTTGATGGTTTTATAACATTGACGATGAGGAAAAATATTCGAAATCATATAGTAATTCATAATTCGTAGGAATCGAATAGTAAACTTATGAATTGAACAAGTGGTTTTTTCAACTAATACTAAATAAAAATATGCCGCCCCAAAATATGTGCCGCCCGGTGCGGACCGCACCCACCGCACCCCCTAGCTACGCCACTGGATTGGTTAAAATTTTTATCGTTTAGGCTCCGTTCCCCTCCGGAAACTGTGTGAACAAGGCCTTAGAAATGCCCTCAACCACGGAAATAACATAAATGAACTGCTAAATTCTGTGTTTGTTGTGTAAAGGGTGTCAAGTCTAAAATTGTAGTTTTGAGATAAACGGGATTGAAAACTAATATCTGTGTTTGTGTTTTCTTTCACTTATCCCGAATTTTCACCGATGAATAAAAATATTTAGGAGTGGAATTGGACTTAGTTTTCTGTACCCTGCAGTCTGTCCTTGATTTTTCAAACATGCCTGGTTGGATAACTCATTTTAGCCCATTTTGAACTTAACACCCTTTACACAGCAAGCACAGAATTATATGAAAAAAAAAAAAACATTCAATGAGGAACAAAAATGTAATCGGATGATATAATATTAAAAGTTTAAATGAAGCCAACATAATGCACTTAAAGTGCTCTTAAAAATTCAAAAGCTTATACATTGGTCTTTTTAGAAACAGAGATCCAGAATGTGAGAGATGGTATTTAGATAATAAATTCTTCCATAAAAGTATGGTCTAGACCAGTGCTGTCGAACCTATGACCTGCGGGTCAGACACTGACCCACGCAGGCTTTTTAAAAGACCGACGCGTTGATTTTTTAAAACTTATTTGTTATAATCATAAAAGAGAGAACAGACAATCACAAATATTAGAAAAATAAAGTTAATATATCTACAAAATTTGACCCACTTCTCAAAAAGGTTTACCATCACTGGTCTAGAAGTTAAGATAGTCGTTTCAAAGTTCTCACGTTTCATTTCTACACATGGCAGGGGTCATTTAAAGGCAAAAAACTTAAAAAAGTCTAAACTATTTAAAGGCATCAATACTTAAAAAGTCCTACCATTAAAATGTTGAAATGAAACCCACAATCTTTAGGTTTCGATCAATAAAAAAGTGAATATATTAATCAACTAATGCAGAAAGAAATTTAAACAAGTTAAAATAAATTTATCAAATTCGAACCATATAGGAATTTTCGTACGTATGAAAAATATCAGATAGCTTCCAGCTATCAGAAAGTAATTTAAATATGCCAAAATAAGCTACTTATTTTGAACTCTATAAATGAACTCCATTAAATATAAAAATAATCCAATTCGCTACTTTCCTGGCTATTGACTTCAAAACCGTAAAACTTCTCTTTTAGCACCCCGAAATTTGATTTAACTTCATAAAAAATGTTAAATGATGAAATCTTTTTTTATGAATTTCTAGTAAATCAAATACGATATATATCCGTACATATCAATTCCGTTTAAAATCATTACTGAAATCCGATATAAAAAATCTTCTCAGTCACTCGCAAACAAAAATTATTTTTTCGAAAAATATGCTGAAACTATGCCTCACAAACTTATGAAATTCTTTAAAAGGAAAAAACAAATTTAATTAAAAACGCTCCGAACGTTATTTTCATAAACCGATTTTTTTTTTATTCAAACACTTTTTTTTTCTAATTTCAATCTGAATTGTTTACCAAACCAAAAATGCTTTGCATATTTTGATAACAAGTATCCCCAGCTGCGCGCTAAACTGAAGTCGATATTAAATGGTAAATTCAAGTGAAAAAAACTGCGGCCTGGAAGTAATGAAGGTTTTTTTTTTGTCATTTTCTCGTAGGAGGATTGCCGGAGACAGCTCAATTCCTGCTTGGATCAAGTAGAGGACAGAGTTCCAGGGGTAAGCATTTATCAGTTTTCAGATTTATTCATATATATTGAAAATGGAATTTAAAAAATTGTCTTTTATTTATTTTATATCATTATCAGTGTGCAATGTAAGAGACGGTCAGTGAATATTGATGAAAAATAATTTTTGCGCATATTGAATGTAGAAGCCACATTTTTTTTCATGAATTAAAGAAAGGACATTTAAAAATTTCATTCGTTGCTAAATGAGGTCGATCGAAGTGTTAACCGTGATTTTAAGCTGATGTAAAATACATATTTAACTCTTCAGCGGGCTTGCCCGTGTACAAAGTGCAACATTTTCGTAATTTTGAATGTTTTGTTTTTACTTGTAAGGTTTGAATGTTCTAAGCAGTTTCTATTTATAGCTATACTCTTTCTAATGCAGGTCTGATTTTCTGACCCTTATATTCCTACCCATTCATTGTTAGTAGTAATTTAACCGTGGTAAACCAGCGATTATACTGGATTACAATACGACAAAAGAAGGAGTTGATGTAGTCGATCAAATGTGCAACTATTACACGGTATCCCGAAATGGACAATCTAATTTTGTTTTAGGCTTTTGGACATAATAGGAATCCATTCGCAAGTTGTCCTTAAATTCAATAAATTTTGAAATATGGTGATTGTATCTGCATTCTTTGGCCTTTAATTATAAATATATCTCAATATTATTAACATTTTACATCTTGTCATAAAAAGCAGATTTATTATTTTCAATTTGGAAAAAAAAAGGTTTATTACAAAAGGAAAAATCAAGGTTGAAAGAGACGCTGCGCTTTGTGCCACGCGCGCCTGCTGGTGTTCCAAAAATTGACGCGCCCGCTGAAGGGTTAACGAAAACAGGCTATAGTGATAAGGTTTTGCTTAAATAAACTAGAAATATCTGCAGGCCTCCGTATTATTACTCGGAATTTTGGGACATACAAAAAAAAGTAAAAGTGTGCTGCACTGAAAAACAATATATGACAAATTTAATTTTTTAAATCAACAATGTAGGATGACACATAAATTCACAAAGGGAAAGGTTTGTTGGTTGGTTGAGAGTGCTACTCCCTGTTTTTGCCGAACAAGGGCTACTTTGACCGGTATCTATTGTTTAAAACCGATTCCGAACGGCTATGAACACCCACGCAAACAGTGGGACTCAAACCCACAGGCTCTTGGCCGAATGACAGCGCCCTTGCCATTCAGCCTTCGCCACAAAGGGAGAGAAACAATAAAATATACACATAGAATGCTATAAAATACATACACAGGGCCTAGATAGCAGTTAGCTTGTCAAAGCATACTAAATGCAGATTTTAGCTTTTCTGTGTTTTATAAACTTTCATAGATTTCGCATGCCAGTAGGCATCGCAGATCGCAATTACACAGCTGTTAGATTATCAAAGTATGTAGAACAAATTTCTAGGCTGTTCCATGCTTTATAAACTTTTATAGTTTTAGTAGGCATCAAAGTTTTCCCCAAGCGTCTTGAGACGACAAACTCCCGAATACCTGAACCCGCAAAAGTTGAGGCCCGAAAATTTTAAACATAGTATAATGGATTTTCTATCAGTATAATTAAAAAAAAGTATAAAAAAAGGCGCAGATGTTCTGATAATACAGGATGGGAGAAATTCCCTAATTTCAGTTTGATTGTAACTATAACGTGTCATTTTATCGCTTTAAATGCGTTCATTTGTGAAAAATTTTGCGTTAAATTTGGTGAAAGAGAGCTAAAATTATAAGATCTGAAATGATAGAAAAATTATAATCAGCATACATACATATATATATATATATATATATATATATATATATATATATATATACATAATATGAGAAATACATCCACCTGTCAGAATTTCGGCAATTAAATTCAAAATTCATAGTCACAATTCAGAGTCGTAAGACAGAAAAAGAATTCCCAAAGTTTGGTATTATTTTAAAGAGAGAGGATGTTGATTCAGTCGTACCAGTTTTGATTGAGTATGATGTGAAATGCTGTAGTAAAAGCTGTAGCAATAACTTAGGAAAATATCTTAGGAAAACTTTACTAAAAGATCACAAAATATGAAATTTTGAGCTATAAATGAAATAAAAGTACATACGAATAATTTTAATTTATTTGCATTACCTACCTGTGTTTTTCTAGGTTCCTGAAAGTGGTTGGATATTTTTAGAATCCTTTTGGAAAGTGGTCAGTACTCAAATGAATATTTGCATGTTGACGCACATCATCTCTTTGCACTAACATATATTCATCTCATCATAAAATTCACGAGTGTAAAATTAATGTAATCATTGCCCCGTTGTAGCTTTGACTGCAGCGTAAAGTGTTTAGTAGAGCGCTACGATTATCACGAAATGACTACTTTGTTAATGGTTTTTACCTATTGAAATGCTTAGTAGCTTCTAAGATTTCTGAGGTAATATTAACGCAGTAAGCTCGATAATAACAAATATAATAGTGTTAATAGTTTTACTTTTTGCAATACGAGACACTATATAATGCTACCTACATGGTGTAGAAGTTAGCATTCTGAGATGCCCCGCAGTGGGCTTGGGTTCAAATCCCGAATAAGGCTTGGCCTTTTACGTGTCGTCCCCCCTCATAGGGAGCAATGTTGGCTCACCTGTATGATGCTCCCATAAAAAAGTAGCCAATAAAATCACGGTGAATAACAAAAGGCGAATGTTTCACGACTAAGTGCCTCCGTATCAGACAAAAACAAAAACAAAAAAACATAACTAGGTGGTTTTATTGTGGAAAAGCAATCCCTCTTCCATTGATAATATGGGCAGACTAAACCAGGACTTGCCTTAATGAATTTACTATACACATAAGCATATTGTATTTACAGTCTTTACATATTTATGAATCTGATGGGATTTCTTCCCTAGACCGACCATCATGGCGAAACGAAAACTTCTCGCACACATCCATGCCTTTGTGGATTCTCCACTTACGTTAATGCAGTGGCATCTGCTGGCGGTCTATACAAAACCGACCACAATGGTTACTTGAGTAATATTAGCACTACACATTCGATGATATGAACAGAAGGTTTGTTAAATAGAAAATAAATGGAGCTAATCTGGAGATTGTGGATAGAGGTGAAAAATAACGGTTGTAGATTTACAACAAAATAGATAGAAGTGGCTCGTTGTTGTTGTTTCTAATGCCCCCTGGCTGGAAATTTCAGACTAGGTACTTACAGGATTCAGGCGACTCCGGTTTATATAGCACCACAAGGGTTGGAGTCCGTCTTAGCTAGTTGCCACCTCAATTTTTGAACGAGCAATCCCAGGGGTGATATATGGGGGGATCGTACCCTCCCCCACCCTCTCTGACCTCATAGAGGGGCTTTCCGATCTAGGTATTTAACGGGTTCATATCCGACATACACACGGAGGTATTTAATGGCGTGCGTCAGGACTTGATCCGAGCACCCTCAGCACCGAATGCCAGCGTGATTCCACATGGCCACCAGAGCACTAGGGACTTATTGTTAATATCACAGGCCAAATCGGCCTTATTCAGGAAGGACACACTCCGTTCCAGCAAAGTTGGTAAAAAAAAGTCGTCTGTGAGGATTTCGACGATCCTACAACAGAAAAACTGTGATGTATATGAAACCGAAACACCGAAGAAATAGAGAAAAAAGGAAAAGATAAAGAAAAATCCTAAAATCAAGTAGAACGAGCAAGAAAATAATGCATGAAATAAAATAAATTTAAAAAAATGGTTCATAAAAGCCCTCCAACCCGAAGGAATATATGAAACAGAGATATTGGCATTAATAATAGTTTCAACGTTGATGAAATTTTCAAAATAGGTTGGTTGAAAAATATCAAACTAGGAGATTCTAGAATACGCGAATCTTCAAAGAAATAAACAAAAACATATGACTTGAATTTTAGGCATGGGGTGCGACAGACGACTTGGAAAATTTCTGAACTTTTAAAGAAAAATATGGCCACGTTCCTGAAGTGGCCAATGCCGCACTTAAAAGGAACAAAATAAATACTACAGATATTAGGAAGTTAATTTTGATCCTTTAAAGGAGGTACATTTTCTACCGAACGAACAAGTAAGAAGGTATTGAAAATGACAGATCAAAATGCCGCTGGATAGTCGCAGGTTACCACGTTGCTAAACATATGCTAACTTTAGCAGATTAATTACCGGCAATCAGGATATACCAGTTTCTACCAATGTTAAAGCTAGTCATTCTAGGGCAGAGATGGCGAATTTGTGACCCGCGGGTCACATATAGTGACACGCGAAGCAATTTTAGACGACACGCGAGACGGTCACATTGTTTTAACATCAATTTAATTTAACTTTTCAGATTTTGATTTTCATTCGTCGTACTGAGAGATCAATAATCTAATTTATACTAGAAATAATTTTAAAAAAATAATTGTTTGAAATTAATTTTTTCCTCTTTTTGCCAAACAGAAGTCTTAAAACACTAATCTTCAGTCTTAGCGAATGCAAAAGAAATATTTGACGAAAGATTCTCCCAATTTCGTGAAATGGAGAAAACTTTACAGTTTGTCATTTTACCACACAAACTTAAATTTGAAGATATTAAACTATTCTCTTTCGATTGGCTTCAAATTAATAACTTAAAAACGGAAATAGTTGAATTCTAAAACAGTGTTGTACGGAGGAATAAATTTGCAGAACTAAACGTAAACTTAAAAAAAAAATTGCAAGATCTGGAAAATTGTGACGAATATATTCAAACATTAAGCACTGAAAATATTATTTTAACTGAATGGAACTCGTTGTCTAATTCGCTAATATCGATGGAAAACTTAGCAAGAGCTCCTTTGACAATGTTTGGATCAACCTACGTTTGCGAACAGTTGTTTTCGACAATGAATTTTATTAAAAGTAAGAATAGAAATCGCCTCGGCATCGACGTGTCTGCTACGATTAAAAGTTTCAAATATCGAACCACGTATAAATAAACTATCGTCCGAAAGGCAACAACAAGTGTCACATTAAGTTCAATAATTCTGTACTTATTTTCTTCCTGATATTGATAGTTTTATACAAACCATAATAAAAAGTCAAATTTGTTTTTGTTTTAAATATGTATATCGTATAATTTTTTGAACATCCGAAGGTCTTCTAAACACCAAAAAATTTTTTTAAAGTGACACGCGGTTTTTATTTCTACGGTTTCAAGACATTTTTTGACACGCGTTAGAAAAAGCTTCGCCATCCCTGTTCTAGGGGGTTATCGAAATAATGAAAGCACGAACCGTTTCTTAAAAAGGATTTTATCAACATACTTTAGGCCCACCTATGACTTGCGAAACAGCATGAATTCAACGTGGAATACAGTGATAAGAATCCTGTACATAGCGCATTGGAATTTGGTAGTAATCATCCTGCAACATATGACTTAAATATTCCAGTGGTGCGGGAGGAAGAAAATGTGATCGAACCTTTGTCTTCAAATGTGCCCGCAATATTGTTCAATAACGTTGGGGGCCAAGCTATTGAAGGGGGGTCACAATAGATGTATCTTATCCGCAGGCTTTTCAAACCACATGAGATATATATTGCACCATGCAAGGGTGCTTTATTGTTTTGGAATCAGGGGCGAACATTAGAGATTAACACCCGTAATGTAGGATACATGTGGTCCGCCATAATGGCTTTATAGACTTCCAACGTCACAGGTCACTTTAGAACAATTAAGGCTCGGTGCACGCGGACGACGCCGTCGTCCGTGTGAGTCGGTTAGTTCAACTCTATGTACTGCCTGATCGCAACTGCGGTGCCGCAACGACACCGGATCGCTCGTGTGCACCGAGCCTAAGGGTCCCAGGGAACACCAAAATATCACACCTCACAGCTTCCGAGAGTCCCCAGTAGGATCGACAGTTTGCAACAAGCAGTCGAACGGCATGTCTATGAAGATGTTTGCAAAATGTGTACTGTATGAGTGGTTGACACAATGTGAAACTCGTTTCATCTGACCACATGACACATCGTCAGCGAATCATTTGAACTCTAGTTTTTAAGTTCGTGGCAACCATTGACACGTTTCCTGAATTGGTGTTAGTAATGAGTGGCTTCTGGATAAAAGCACAATTATAAATTTCAGATTTATACAGCTCCAGACGAACTATTATTACTGAAATAGAATCATTACCATCCAAATTCCCCCTCTGCTGTTATTTCAATTTGTACATTAAATTCTTAACAGATAATTGGAAATGACTGCACTATTACTGCGTGATAGTTCATAATCGAACTTCCCCTTGTTATTTACCTCTTCTCGTAGATGACTTTGTTGTTGGGATTTGAATACACGGTAGCAAACGCGCCTCTCTTAAGCAGTGTTTCCATTATTTTGATAACTCTTATAGTTCTTAGGTAAAGTTAATAGGCTCTGACTTATATAGAAATAACAGCTTAACTGCACGTTGTACTAACACTGATTCATTCTATTCCAAATTTCATTCCAAGCTAATTAACTCCAGATGATGCTTGATTCGCTCTGACTTCTGACAAACTTCTTGGAACGAACACGTGCCCGGTGATTTAGCGAGTTAACAAACCCTTGTCTCCTCTCCTCATCCGACTTCCACGCTCTTCAATTTGCCGGCTTACGTTTCATTCTTTAATTACATTACCTTGTTCTTTAGTAATGCTCCGATTGAAGAGTGGGAGGCTTTAGGATGAAATTTCCCGAAGAAGGGTAAAGTGCACTTAAGGGAAACGTTATATACTAAAAATTAAAATCTAATGTCAGACAAGTGGTATATTTCAAGAAAATACATGCCAGTGTCAGCTACCAAGTTGGCTGCTTTGTTTGAATGATTAGCTAGACATGTAGACTCAACATCTTGAATTATGAAATAATTCTGGGGTTTTTAATTTTTCAATTCATAGATAGCTATAAAAAAAGAATTACTTTAAATAATCTTAATCTGATGAGAATAAAGCAAAGCATTATTTATGCTTTAACATCAGTCAAAAGAAAAATGGCAGAATATGAAATTATTTGATCCTTTTTGTTTTGAACGTAAACCGAATTAAATCGATGAGGATTTTCTATTTAATTGTAAAAAAATATATAATTTGTAAATTGTTTAAAAATTAATTCTAAGAATTCAGGCAAGAGATAAATTCTCTGAATTCATAGGATTTAGGGTTGGTAGAAAAATTACTACAAAAGACGACAAATATAATTTCATGAAAATAATTATAAGGTAACTCTAATTTGAATCCTCAAAAAACGTTATAAGCAAGATTTATATGGAATAAGTTTTGATAAAATTATTTTGTGATTTAACATAATGCGTATTCACTTAAATTATCCCTTTTTTTATAACATTTCAGGTTTTTGACATCGATACTTGCTGTGATGAATACAAACAGGTAATTGCTAATGTACACATTTCAATGTTATTGCTTAATTTCAACATTTCTGTTAAAAAATCTCATTGATATGATTCGTTGGCAAGTGATATAACAATTTGAATCAACTGTCAGTTAATATTCGAATTACCATGATTAAAAAAAATATGGTAAATTTCCCATGGTAAACAATTCATGAAAAGAAAAAAAATTAAGAATTGACACTACAGCTTTATATATTAATAAGAAATGATATGTAGCGAAAATAATTTTTCCCATTTGTTGATACTATATTAAAAATTATCACGAGAATCAGCCTTTAAATAAATGTATTAACTTTTCAAAAAGATGTGGCTACATTAAATTGTAAACTGAGCACAGTATTATAAGAAACATATAAGTAGAGTAAAAGAAAAAAATAAAGAAAACAAAAATTAAGAAAAATTAGTAAAGAAAAATTTAAGTAGAACAATAGCCAGATGAAAATGTAAAAAAATACCTTTATTTAGCTTTGAAATCGTAAAGTTATAGAGAGAATATTTAAAGGAATCCGAACCCTAAAATTCTAAAAAAAGATAGAAAGAAAGAATATTTTTATATTCTTGATCTCATGCATACTATACAGCTCTTAGAATCAAATGTCTCAAACCGCATATCTAAGATTACTACATTACCAGACACAAAATTTACCACATACACAAAGCAGCAGTTGTTTCTACGTTGACCACTTTGCCAGATACAAAATTTAATGCGTTGTTTCTACGGTGACTACTTTGCCAGATAAAAATCTGTGCCGTTTTTACCACGATGATTACTTATCACTATGATAAAAATTTTATATCGTTCTATATGAGTGTACTATGCTGCGTATTTGTTCTCTAGGCTTATTAACCTCAGATTAGAATTTTTCACTTTTTGCCATCTTTAAGAGGATGCATCTAAAACTATTAGTGAAGTACCTATGGGAAATGTTGTATAGTTTTTCTTTGATTTATTTTCATTAAATTTCTTTAGAATATTTTAATTCATGGTAAAAACTATGAAAATATTTCTTTAAGGCAAAAATTATCCTGAAATTTTTTGCCGTTCAATGTAATAAATTTTTTTCTAAAATTTTCCTTTGTAAATTTCGAATGTAAATTATTTCGATATCTTTCCTATGGATAAAAGTGATTAAATCATGCAAACAGAACTATTGCTTTGGCAAATTTATTAAAACCCAAGAATACTTTCATGTTTTAACTTCAAATTTTAAAATTATGATCTCAAATTGTTTAAATGTTTCTTTTTATCATAGTAATATTTATGCTTTCACATTTTTCATCTATTATACTTTACATATTTTCGTAACTATTTTTATCCTTTCAAGGAAAATTTATTACAAAATGAGCGTAGATTAAAAATCATGTGAAATCTTGTGTACCAAACTTCTTTTAAATATCATTTAGATTATTCATATTTCAATTAAAACATTTAGATTTTATTTCAGTGTATGTACAAGATTGGAAGAAATCGCCCATGAAGCTTTTTTGGATTTAATAAAATTTTCATATATTGTTTTTCGTTGCTCTTATGAAAAATTATTGTTCTTGCCAGTTGTATTTTTTATTTGATATTACTAAATAAAAATAGATATTTGTGATACACATATTTTGTTCCTTCACTGAGAGCTGAAAAACACAAGAATGTACAGACACTTGTTAGATCTCACAGGGTATACCCATCGCACTATCTGAAGGGTATGCAAATATGCTTACATTCCAATTTTTATTAAATGCGATTAATATCACTTGCAGAAACACGCTTGGGTCTCTCGAAATATATCGTATTTCAAAACCTTATGAGTTTTGGTATGATCAATAATGCCCTTAACTACACAAGTGAGTTTAAAGCAATCCTTATCGTTTAAAGTATATCAAAGTCTTGGATATACACATGTCGCTAGAGCAGCGGTTCTCAACCTGCGAGGCGCGCCCCCCTGGGGGGGGCATAGAAGAATTTCAAGGGAGGCGTTAGTTTAAAAAAAATAAAATAAAAAGTAAAACTAACTGTAATTTATTGTACTCAATTTTGTGGTCACAATGTAACCGTAACGCATTTTCGACTCTCAACTTTCTGAACATGAAGCTACAATGTTAGAAAAGCATTCTGAAGACTTATGATGCAGTTAAGGGTTTCACAAAGAAGATAGCTCTTTGGCAACGCCTTTTTCAGAGTTCAGAGCTAAACTTTTCATCCTTTCCAAGATTGAACAACCTCCTCGATGATAAAAAAATCTCTCATTGCAACAGATAAATGCACTGAAGGACCTTATATCAGGGCATTTGGTAGGTAGGATTGCAAAATTAAATTGCAGACTATTTTCCAGATATTAGTGTAGAGAATTGGGAATTTAAGTTAACAAGATATCCTTTTAAAATCGACGTGGAGGTACTTCCTGATCATATTCAGGAATAAGCAATCGACCTAAAATGTGATTCTCAAGCAAACGTGGAATTCGAAAACATGGATGTTGAAAATTTTTGGTTACGCTATTTTCCTGTTTACCCAGAAGTTGCTTTGGAAGCTTGGAGGTTGTTAGTGCAGTTTTCATCCACATATCTCTGTGAATCTGGATTTTCAGCATTAGCATACATAAAGTGAAAATATCGAGCAAAGCTGGACGTTGAAAGTGACCTGAGGTGTGCTTTGTCACAGTTACAACCTAATATTCAAAAACTTGTCAAGGGCAAACAATGCCAACCCTCTTATTAATGTTGTGAAAGTCACTTGTATTACATTCCAAACTCACCTAGATCCTTGATTACCTGAAATATATTTGATCTGTGTTTAATTCTTTGATTTCCTATGTTCTAATAATAATATGTTCCACATTAAGATATGTGTAGTAATATTAAATTTTGTGTATGAAATTATATATTCTATATTTTCCTTTAATAACCAGCTTCAGTTTAAAATTCCTATTGTACTACTTGTATTGACCACATATGGTAGTGCGGGGGGGGGGGGGGAGGCGTGACCTCACATCAATGTTCAAAGGCGGGCACAGAGCCTGAAAGGTTGAAAACCCCTGCGCTAGAGTATGAAGACAACAAGGAATAATTATTTTTTTATGACTCAATGACATCAATTGAGACTGTACTACATGGTTACTCAAGACAGGTACAAAATACTTACTATCGACTGAACAGGATCAACCTGTTGGGGGAAAACACGGCGGAGGCTGCTGACATAAGCCAAAGAGGCCAGATAACTCATTGATGATTTGCCAAACGGGATTTCTTTATGTGATGCGAATGCAGTGGCCAGATTCAGACTTAAGAGGTGATTCTGGGGGAAAAATCAGATTCGTGAAATAAATAATAACAGAAATATTACAAAAATTATAAAATCACTAAGTACATGCCACAACAGGGGAATAGGGATTCATCAGGATGCTACCAAAGCATCCCCAAATTGTAGAAACTGCTCTGAGATAAAACTCACACCAGATCGTATATTTACTTGCCTCGCCATACTGGTGGCTGTCACAGGTCACAGAGGACCCTCCTCAGGAGAAAATTATATTCAAAATTAATTTTACAATTTGCTAAATCTGTGTTTACGGCTGATGGTTCAATACATGTTCTCGAATGGACGCGACACCAACCGAATAACCATATGAGTTGCAATAGTCAGATCAGAGGTTTTAAACACCACTGGAAACTGAACACAGTAGCTTGGGTGCAAAAGCTAGTTCCTTGGTTCAAATAATTAATCTCACTTTGCAAATTTTGGACTCACTTACAAAAATTGCAATTTAGCAGATAACAGACTTTAGGAATATCCGTCTTCCCTATTCTAGTCATATTTTTGTCATGATTTAAGTTATAAAGCATTTTTTTTATAAAAATATAAAAAAGGCTAAAATATTTCTATTGGCAAAGAGAAAATTTATAAAACTTAGTTTAACTAAAAGTATTTAAACTGATTAGATTATATTTTACTTTTCTCTCTCACCCTTTAATTACTTAAAAGACTTTCAAAATAACAGTTAGCTGGAATGTTTTCACCGGCGTCAAGAAATTCGAAAAAAACTAGATTAAACAGAAACTAAACATTTAGTCTAACTAGACCGAGTATCTGCTTTCTTTTTGTTCGCTCACAACTTTTGTCTGCACTTTACGAGATCGTATTTGTATTCAAAATGAAACAGTGGTAACTGAACATCAATGGTATAAAAAAGAAATATCCGGAAATTCTGAAGTTCCCCAAATGTCGCATCCGATCATAAAATTTAAAAGAAGTTTGCATTCCATTTAGTACACATCACTTTGTGTTAAAATAAAATAAATCTCTTTCCCGAGTGAACATTATAAACAGGTCTTTGAGAATGATCAAGTTCATAACGAACACTCTACCACATTTCCTCACTTTCCTTGAGGTAATACACAGAGTACCTCATATACTCTATACACAGAGTACCTCATAGGGGAGGACATAGAGGAAATCCTTGAGATTTTGACTACGCAGTTGAAACCTTGAGGATTTCTCCGTCGTGTGTGGTGAAGCATTGAGACCGGTGGCGGACTGTACAGTCCCCGAAATCCCGAATCGAAAACATTCCATTTTCTACCTTCAAGCAGGAACTGCGCAGTTTAAACTAGATATGTGTGCACTGTTGTCAAAGCGTGCCGTGTGCACAACGTACAAAGAAAAAAGCCTGCAGGATTTTCCTTGAGGATTGTCCTGCACGGGTGTGTGCGCGAGGGTTCAGTTGAAGAAATTCTGCAGATTTTTTCTTTGAGGATTTCCTGCACGTGTATAGCAAACTTTAAATAAAACCTATTGGCAAGCTCACTTACTTATGCCCTACCTTCATAAGTTGTTTATAAGAGAGGAACTGTCGAAATTCAAAAGGAATAAAGAACAAAGATTTTACCTTCGTATCTGAGGATAAGAGTATTTATTATTCATTAGAATTAAAATGACCAACATTCTAGAAACTTTATATATGTATATATAATAGGATATATAATAGGAGAAAAATAAAGATAACCAAAACACTCTGGTAACATTGCATTATTCATAATTATTGTCATCTGCCGCAATTAAAGACAAAGCGGACGCAGTTAATGTCACACCAACAGTTATGAGTACCACGAGATACGACTCTCGCTCAGAATTTATTTTTTTATTTTTTAACTTCTGAAGATTGTCAGTTTTGTATATCTAATCCCAAAGAAAACTTCCTGCAAGTGTTTATAAACAGAGCATTTTGAACTTTACAATTTTGACAAAACCCGTTCATTGCATTCTCAAACTACAAAGAAATGAATGAAAAAGTTGATATTTATTACTCTGATAAATATTATAAAATTAAATAGATATATTTGTATTTGGGGCAAAAACGCCAGTAAAAGTAAAAATTGCCTTCTTGACAGTTTTCCTAATCAATCTCTGAAAAAAAAATTCTTAAACTCAAACGAACTTCGATTTTACCGGAGTTAGAGAAATTCATAATACACTGCTGGCCACTGTAAATGCAACACCCTGAAGGAAACATGCAAATAACATGAAATTTACAACATGCATTAGCGGAGGTGAGATATGCAAATGATTAGAATTTCAGCGTAGACGCACATCACGCGCGCCTGTGTCGCCACTTCAAAGCGCAATTTACGGCTTGGAGATTTCGACGATTTCAAGTTCGGCAATTGTGTTTTTCTTGTGTTTTTTTCAAAAAAACGATCAATTATGCCTCGTCGAAAACAGCTATCATCTTTTGATCAAGTATCCGAGTTCGACAGAGGAAGGATAGTGACCTACCGAGATTGTGGATTATCTTTCAGGGAAATCGGTAGTCGTGTTGGACGAAACCAAGCAACTGTAATGCGGATATGTGATCGTTGGATGCAGGAGGGTACGACGGACCGGCGTGTTCGATCGCATCCACCTCAGCGCACCATTTCACGTGATGACAGGCAAATTGTGCGCATGGCAGTGACGGACAGCTCAGTCACATCACGAACC
The DNA here is from genome assembly GCA_907164885.2 of Dolomedes plantarius. Classification (NCBI taxonomy): domain Eukaryota; kingdom Metazoa; phylum Arthropoda; class Arachnida; order Araneae; family Dolomedidae; genus Dolomedes; species Dolomedes plantarius. Next base: position 137,623,643 of record OU015492.1, read on the forward strand.
ATAGCACAGCACATGCAGTCTGTAACGCATCATCCAGTGTCTGCGCGTACCATTCGACGCCGTTTACAGCAGAGTGGTCTGTCCGCAAGACGTCCATTCCTTTGTCTACCCTTGACGCAGAACCACAGACGTCTCCGCCGCCAATGGTGCGATGACAGAAGGATGTGGACGGCAGAATGGAATGAAATTGTCTTTACTGACTAGTCACGCTTCTGTCTGCAACACCACGATGGTCGCATTCGAGTCTGGAGACACCGTGAAGAGAGGATGCTGAACAGCTGAGTTATGCACCACCACACTGGTCCTGCACCGGGTATTATGGTATGGGGCGGTATTGGATATCACTCTCGCACACCTCTAGTACGCATTGCCGGTACTTTAAACAGACAGCGCTACATCTCCGAAGTGTTGGAGCCAGTTGTCCTTCCTTACCTTCAGGGCTTGCCCACAGCCATATTTCAACAGGATAATGCGCGACCACACGTGGCACGCATTGAACAACGGTTCTTCGTCAATCGCCAGATTGAATTGCTTTCCTGGCCGCTTCGCTCTCCGGATCTTTCGCCGATAGAAAACATGTGGTCCATGGTTGTTCTACGATTGACCCGGATTCCATCCCCAGCTGCCACAGCAGATCAACTTTGGCAACGTGTGGACGCTGCTTGGTCTGCTGTACCCCAAGAACGCATCCAAAGTCTCTTTGAATCAATGCCGAGCCGTGTGGCAGCGGTGATCTCCAACAATGGCGGCTACTCTGGCTACTGATTTTGGCAGGAACCACACTTCACAGAAGTCTATAAATTTAATCATTTGATACTTGGTCAACATGTTATCTACAAAATAAATTTTGTTGTGATATCCCTTGTCTTTCTTGGTGTTGCAATTTGGGTGGCCAGCAGTGTAATTGTTCAGATTATTATTGGAACTTACCTTTTACCTGTACAGAAACGTCTTTTCATTACATAATCTTTACTGGGAAATTTATTCTATATTGCGAAGCTAAATTATGTTGTTGTTCTTGTAACTTATGCCGCCTTGCCAGAACGTTCCAGACCTAGTCCATAGGTGGCAGCAGGCAGAGGAATGCGGCTTCGGTTTACAATGGTACCACAAGGGTCGGAGTTCGACATAATTAAGTGCCACCACAAGTCTGACCGAATACCACCAGGGTCGACATTTGTAGGGCTAGTATCTTCCCCCTGCCTCTGACCCCATGGAAGAACTCTTTGACCTACGGATTTAGCGTGTTCATACCCGGCGTATACACGAAAAAATTCAGTGGTGCTTGTCGGGATTCGAACCGAGCAGCTAAATTACGATTTCATAGACGGCGCATGGCATCAAAAATAAAGTGTAATGAGAATCAAAAACTTAAAAATCTTACATTTTGTTGAAAATTTTTATCGAAAGTTATCCGAGACACTGTATTAAACCAGTATCTTTATCTGTAGGCAAAAATAATTAAATTATATTCCTTTATAGGAATCTGTAAAAAAAAAAAGACTTAAAAGTAAGTGTTTTCTTCTGTTATTCGTTCGTTACTCTTTGATTTTTAAAAGCCCCCAGCATATAAGTAAAACAAAAATAAAAATTGAAACTTATTTTTATCTGTGAACAAAATCTCCGTAACATATGGATTATTTAATTAATCATGTTTAGCGGCAAAAAAATCCCCGCAAAATAATTTTAACGAGGGTATTACTTGAAGCGTGAGAAGATCACATTAACTTTTTGATTTACGGCCAAAGGAAAATAAGCAAAAAGGTGTCTTGAAGTGCTTTAATGTAACTTTGTGAAGCAGCCTAGCAAAAAATAGTATCTTTATGCACCTTTTTTTCCCATGTTAACAATATCATAAATTCTTAGAACTTTACACTCAAATGTTCTGCTAAATAAGATTTTTTTTAGTGAACAATTTAAGGATATATTTAGATATGTAAATGCTTTTTATAGAGTTTGTAAGTCAAAACAAAGAAATAACCTCTGGGAGGACATATTAAAGGATAATGAGCGCTGGTCTTTACAAGAAATAAAAAGGATCTAGAAAAAGTAATGCCGGAAGCATTTTAAAAGTTTCCCAGTATTGTCCAATTTCATTTCTTATATCATCGCTTCCTTTAAACTTATACTTATTGGAAAAATAGGCAGATAGTAACTGTAAAAATATTCGTAATGAGGAAAATTTTTAAAAAAAATTTCACATTTAAATATATAAATTAAGGCTGCTGTGTACTAACCCTATTGGATTCGCTCACCTCAATGTTAACTTTAACATGCTTTATGGTCGTTCAGTAACCAATAAGGTACGTATAATAAATTCTGTTTAACGACGACTCATAAAGTTTGCATTTGAGAAGATTTACCCTTAACACATTTACTTTACACTTTTATTTACACCACATACAAATTTTTATTTGCTCGCTTATGACAGGTTTAAAAAATTTATCATAAATATCCCCAACTGTCGAAGCATGAAAAGTACTTATATACACCATATGATTTGAAGTGCAAACCAGTTATTTCATTTATCGTAAAGTTGTATAAAGTTTTCCTGTACTATTTTGAGATTAAATCACAATCAATAAATCATTGGATATCTTTTAGCTTGAATAATCGCCAGGAACCTGTATGACATAGATTCGATGAGATTCGGCCTCACCGAGATCGATAAAAAGATCCATTCTTATCGAAATTGAGCTATTTTCAAGTCTTTTTATTGACAGTTAGTGTCTCTGGATCTACGTTTCTCATCAATAGCTTCCCTCAAATGTGCAATTGGATTGATATCGTTGTACTTGGACATACAGGGTTCCCACCTATGTCCGCTACAGCCCCCTTAACTTCTAAACTGTGACAGCTTAGGCCATAAAGTTGGTGTCTAGGTATAGTAAAAAGGCTATGCGCTACTCGATGAGACAACTTACAACGCCATCTATCAGCAAATTTTGGAATTAGCGTTTTTATCTCAAAAATGGTACGAGATACGGGAAAAAATCAATTACAAAGATGTTCAGCATCATCGATTTAGTAAGAAAAGACAGCTTGTGTACATTAATACTTTTTGTGCACATTATGACAATTTTCTCTTTATGACATGACAATTTTCGAAATCGTGACCAAACAAATATTCATTTTCTACATTCTGTTTTAAGTATTAATGTGCACAAGCTGTCTTTTCTTACTAAATCGATGATGCTGAACATCTTTGTAGTTGACTTTTTTCCCGTATCTCGTTTCCCGTATCCCGTACCGTTTTTGAGATAAAAACGCTAATTCCAAAATTTGCCGATAGATGGCGTTGTAAGTTGTCTAATCGAGTAGCGCATAGTATTTTTACTATACCTACACACCAACTTTATGGAGTAAGCATTCACCTTTTAAAAGTTAAGGGTGGTGGTGTAACAGACATAGGTGGGAACTCTGTATAAGGATATTAGCAGAAATTTTGGAGGAATACTCGATATGTGGTGGGCATCAGATATATACAAACTAACTTTACGTAATAAATACACATAAATAAAAGGAGCCTTTATTAGCAGTTAACTTGAAATACATTTCTTGCAGTTGGCGATTCATCTATTCCAGCGTTGTATCCTCGCTCTAAAATGCGTTTGAACCCTTGATATGAGAACTTGTTCAAAACACCAGTCACAGCATTACCCATCGCAGCATCTAGCCGGAATATTCGTTTACGCAGTTTTTTTAACATCGAAAGAAATGAAAACGTCCCATTACGCAAATAAAACATATAGTTATTGCTAATGTCCATACCTTACTCGGAATTTCAACCCAAGGATCATGTGGTCGACCAAAAGCTAAACATACCTCTTTGAAAAGAATTGTGACTTGAAATGTCATTAAATATCTTTAAAAAGTTCTTCTTTTTTATCCTCAGAAATATTATTAGAGGTAAATAATGATTTATTAGAAAATAAATCATTATTTTCCTTTTTGCCTCTAATTACTGGTATTTTGCTTTTGCTCATTGCTTGATACTTCTTCAGAGTTAGTGACTATTTCCAAGACCAGGTTTACATTATTTATAATATTCCCCACAGTTCATGTAAGTTTCAGTTCTTTATATAATTGACTTATTGATGACAGAAAAAACATTAGTAATTTTTCATTATTAGTACAGTTATATAATATTCTCGTTTGTTAATGTGTTTCATTTCAATGCATCCAACGGCTATGTATTTCAATTAAAAATATTAAACCACTGTCCATACACAAGATCAATAAAGCAATTTAATTCTGCAGATAATTTATTTTTTTCTCTTATATATAGTCAATTAGAAAAAAAAACAGTTATTCGGAGACTACCGATTTTGTGGTACACGAATCAATTAGAGTGAAAACTTTTCAGATGAAAATAAAAACAAAGAGTTTTTTTACCAAATAATGACAATTAAACGCTTATTGTGCTCACCGTTTTAATAACCTGTTTAGATAAAAAAAAACTTTCATGCTAGCGGAAAAAAACTCCATTATGTGTAATCACATTATTCATGAGCAAGTCAATTAATTCATAGCTTGTGGAATAAAAGAAAAACAGCTTGCGATGATATTTTTTTTTCGTTTATCATTTCCCATGGCTGCTGTTTTTGTTTCTATGCAAATAAAGATAATTAAACTGATAATAGAAGCATTAGAGGCACCAAACCGCGGATTAATTTCCACCCATCCTAAATGCCAACTAATGTTTGCTCATTGACATCAGAGCATATTCTAACATGTACTAGAAGTATAGTAAGGTCGACGTTGATTAGATTTCGAAAACTAATTAGCAGTGATTTTCCGCTCCCTTTTCTAATTTAATACTTTATACAACTGAGCTGTGTCTCAGTGTGGTCTAGACTAAACAGTTTTACTTAGAAAACTAATTTTCTGTATTGTACAACTATTGTTTCAAAGCGTCGCGCAAGGGAGATATTTCCGATTTAATTATTTGTTTAACTTTATACACTGTTGTCGTACTTTTGACCTCGTATAGCAAAATGGGTAAAAATTTTTAAGAAAAATGTAGCTATATGTATGTTTTATTCAGTGATCTGTATTTACGGAAATTGCAGAATATTTTGCTGCATTTCCTTTGGACTAACTGAACGAAATAAGAAAATATTAGGAAATATTTCCGGTCAGTTTGCATGAAATTGTCTATGGATTATGTTTTCAGTGAAAGTGTTTTATTTAATTTTCCTAACCTCAGGAAAGCTAAAAAAAAACCACCTTACAAAATGTTTCATCTCGTAAAAAGTGATGAAGAGTATCGTGATAGTGCTCATCGGGAGGTTAAATGGTCAAATGTATTATAAAATGGCTTCTCTGTGCGCCCATTAAAATTCCAACTAAAACTGCATGTAAGATTATAAAGCAGAAAATAAAGGATTCTTTTATTTCTGACCCCCCCCCCCCGGGACCATATTTAAAATAAAGTCTGAAGCAAGACCCTGAACGGACTTCCCGGTGACCCTTTGAAATGGCAGTGGCTGCTTTCAGGATTGCAATTGGACACGATTGCCTGGCTGTACATTTAAATAGAATGGGGATATTTTTCTAGCCCTATAAGCCCTCTTTGGAATTCCAACAACATGGCCGGTAAGCGCATCATGTCCTGCTCTACCTTAACTGGACTTTTTCTGTATAGACGTTATTGGGAGGTTCATGATCGCATGAGAATTTTATCTCTGTCACTTTTCTTGCTTATGCATTTTCCATTTTGTTCTCCTTTACAGTTATGTATTTTACCTTTTTTTCTGAAACTTAAGTACTTTGCCCACAGGTTTCTGCATTAGATATAAAAAAATGAGCACTAGCTCGATAAGTTTCTATATCTGTTTATCTAGTTATATCTAGTTACAATATGTATACATACGCACATACATATACCTACACTAATAAAAGGAAGTGTTTCTCTGTCTGTGGGTGACCTCCAGACAAATCTATGGCCCTTACAGCCATGAAATATGGCACACAGTTAATGCAGACGATGAGTACGTGCACTTCGAAACACGAATTTTAAATTTTATTCTAGAATTTTTTTAATTCAATTTTTAATGCAATATTTGGTTTTATTTGCGCTATGGTCTGATAGAGAACCTTAGCACCATTTTTTTTGTTGAAATATTTACATTTTACTTAAATTCAATTGAAGCGATGCTTTGTTTAGTTTTTATTTATACTGTTTAGTTTTTAAATGTACTTTGTTATTTATACTGTTATTTATTCTATGTTATTTATACTGTCTTTAGTTTTAAAGTGATTTTGGTTAACAAAATTCAGATTTTTCTTTTCAGCTTCTAGTGATAAAAGGATGAAAGCCTGTATCTACCTAAATTCTGAGATGTGTATAACATTTCACATGCTTTTTTTATGTTATTTATGTGATTTTTGTGTGCTTTTTTATGTTTTTTATGTTATTTATATATTATTACTGTGTTTAGTTTTTAAATTGATTTTGTTTTGAGAATGGAAACACTACAAAATAACGAATAAAGATATTTCAACCTTTTCTCTTTTAAACAAGGGGTATATAATCCTGTTTTTTAATTAATTCTTTTCCCGAGGTCACTTTTTTATTTTCGACTAGTTCCGGACACCAAAGAACCATTTCTTCCCCCATACGCGGGAAGAGGAAGGTATAATAACTTCTCGAAGAAAGAATTTTTCTCCCATACACGGAGGGGTGGAGGGAAGAGAAATTCTCGCCCGGGGGGTGGGTGGAGGAAAAGAATTTTTGTTCTGCATACGGCTGTTTGCAGGACGTGGGATGCGTAACCAGAAAATTGAAATACCTTTATTCGTTGTTTCTTTAGTGTTTCCACTCACTGATGTTGATTGCTGAAGGGAGCGGGTTCCTAAACCGACCGGCTAGACGGGCGAAGCCCAGCTATTATATATATATATATATATATATATATATATATATATATATATATATATATATATATATATATATATATCTGTCTGTGTATCTCTCTATCTATCTAACTCTATATATAATACACACATAGTTTATGAAGAATGAATTTAGGACGAATGAAGAACTGATGCCCCCCTCCTCTAGGCGAGCAGAAATATCATTAAAATCGTCGCTAGCCGTGAACCGATTCTAAAGAATGGTAGACCCCCGAGGGAAGAGGAGCTACAATGAAACACCTCTTCGGGGCGCGCTTTTAGAACAAAGGAGCCGACGGACTGGCGCCTTGCCTTGACGTTAAACTACAATGAAAGAAACGCCCCTTGACACACGACCTTAACGAGGTAGCCGGGCGTGTAAGATACAATAATCCTTATAGTTTTGCACACGGCCTAGGCGGACCAGCCTATCCGGATCGAGCTGGAGAGACGAGGCTGTAAAATAATCCCGCCAGGGATCAAGCTTTTAAATAAGCCGACGAGAGCTTGAAAGCCAGATTTGAGATATTGAGAGATTAGAAGCTAGAGTTTAGGAGTGATAGCTGATCTCCTAGCTCCACTCAATTTGAGTGACTTTGCTATTTTTTTGAGGCTCAGCCCTCTGCGTGAAGAAGACCGTTTCTCATCGAGAAAGGTTGTGGAAAACGATCGAAACTTGATCTCCCCAGTTTTGTTATTTCTGAGAAGCGGCTAGCTTGCAGCGGAAGAGTGTGTGTCGAGTCGACTAAAACTCTGTGTTAATCCACGTTTCATCTGCGGAGATACAATCTCATCTGATCTACGTCTTTCGCTAAAGGACTGAATTCGACGGCTATTTCTTCCGTGACCTGACCGGCAGTTCATCTCGCTACAGCGCCAGTGTGTCCCTACCTCGAGAGGTTGTTCCAGAAATTCCTCTAACTACTCCGACTTCTACGTACTTCACTGTGTACTATATAAAATTAGATCGCTGCTTAACCGTGTGATTGTTAAATAAAAGTGTAATTCCTTAATCTTAAAAGTCTGGATTTTAGTTAAGCTGTCTGCCTTACACGTAACCTGTGACGCTACCGTAAGTGTTTGCTTTTGACACTAATCGCAGGAATACTTTACAGCTATACTAATAATAGAGAGATTTGGTGGCAGCAACGGATTAACCCAGCTTTAGAGAGTGATTATGCAAGACTGTGAGTGTGTGCGCGTACGATAATTCGAACTTTCAACAGTGCCTGACTAGTGTGGAGCCAATCCTACTGAGACGAGAAAGCCAACATCTCCGAGGAGAGAAGCAAGCTTCGAGGACAGGTACTTGTTTTTTCATTCTCTAGAGGCAAATGTGTAACTGAAATGTATAAATATTTGTTTTTTGATATTAACTCTTAAGTTAATTAACAGTCGAGAATGTCGACGGAATATTTGTTTTTTGATATTAACTCTTAAGTTAAGCAGCAGTTGAGAAAATCGACAAAATAAGTGATTAGATAATTAGTTAAGATAACTCGAGAAATTTGAGAAACGTTTGAGCATCAGCTCGTTAATTATATTTTTTTGAGTCCGAGAAATGCGAGACTTTGTGGTTTTGTGATCTGGTTTATGAACAAGTCGCGAAGTGTTACCAATTTAGTAAAAGTGTATCGTAAAAATTTTTTGTTGCAAGTGTGTGTTATTGTGGGGAAATGTATTACATGAAAATTTTTCTGAGTAGAATGGCATAACATGTTATTGAACCTAAATTGCATATTGTGTTTTAGTATCAAGTGTATTTGTGCTAGATTAAGAAAAGTGCATTTTTATTAATTATTAACGTATTGTATTAGAGTGTATTATTTTGGAGAATTGGGTTTTGATTAGTGAATTGGGGTTATATTGAGTTAGGCAAAATGGCATTCTTAATGACCTATAAGAAGGAAGATCTCCAGGTTCTTTCGGATGATCTAGGGATTGATTTCGAGGATCACGATAAGAAGTGTGACCTATGCGACAGAATTTTGTCCAGTTCAAGGTATAATGAAGAGAGTGTTAGGGCTCAAATAAAAATCATTAAGGAAGAGCGCGAAAAAACAGAAGCTAGACAATTAGAATTTGAACGAGAAACGAGACAGAGAGAATTCGAACTGCAAAAATTACGGTTGACTCAGGCAGCCGAAACCGCCAGCGTAGCTTCGTCCCAGAATGATAGCGCTAGGCCCGTACAAAATTTCAAAACCTTAATGCAAAAGTATGATCCGGAAAAGTCGGACATTTCGCTCTTCCCTGTTTGAACGTCAGGCGCGAAAAGCTCAGGTGGAAGACGGGAAGCGGATGATGCATCTGCTTTCACTATTACCCACGGAGATCGCTGAAATCATTATTCGCGAACCTGTAGAGGTAGCGGATGATTACGCTCCGGTGAAGGCTTTACTCCTGAGCCGTTTCAAGTTAAGTCCGGAGACTTTCCGAGTTAAACTGAATCAACATCAGAGGCGGCTGGGCGCCCTATGTAAAGATTTAATTTTTGAGCTGAGAAGCTATCTAGAGGGATGGCTAGAAAGGGTAGATGTGAAAAATTTTGAGGCCCTCAAAAATCTAATGATAGCAGATCAAATAAAAAACGCGTTCTAGCAGAAATCCGAAAACATTTTTTAGATGATTGGGGAGCGATTGTGGACCCTAACATCCTAGTAAAAAAATTGTATGAGTATGAAGCGACGAGGCGCTCTGCTCGAAAACCCCTTAATTTAAAACCGCTAGAGAAAAAAGAAACGGAAAAATCCAAAACCTTTGAGAAAAGTGATGATAAAAAAGGAGTTAAAGAAAACCCAACTCTTCTAACGTGAAAGATCAGGGATCTGAAAGAAACAGCTGACGGTCTCGCGAGTATGAAAGGAGACGAACCCCGACTTGTTACGAATGCGGTTCAACTGAGCATTTAAGACCACAGTGCCCCGAACTACGCCAACAGAATAGCGAGCGGGTGAACAAAGTAGCTACCGCAGAGAACTTCGAACCCGTTTTTAAGCCGTACCTTAGCAAAGCGAAGATAAATGGCGTTGAGACCACTATTCTTCGAGATAGTGGGACGAGCCTTGATATCGCTCCTTTTAAATTAGTCAGCGCGGCGGATTTTACAGGAGAGGTCGTATGGGTCCGCTCCGCTTTAGAAAACGAGTTGCGAAGCTTACCAGTCGCAGTAGTGCGGATAGAGAGTCAAAAATATGGGAATTTTGTGACGAAAGCGGCCGTGGTAGGTAAATCAGTGGAGATGGACCACTACTTAATGGGGAATTATGCTCAGGAAATTGTTGATAATATTAAGAATGAACCCCAGTTAGTGAATAATATTGTCACGTGGAGCCGATCGAAGACAGAAGCGAAAAATAAACCTGAAGGGGGAAATCAAAATTCAGAAAGTGAATTAGAAACCCAATCTAACCTCGAGAGAGAGAGATTGACGGCGAAATTGAAGGGGATTTAGAATTGCCCCCAGTCGAGGGAAGTACCGAGACTTAATTAGCGGGGATAAACTCAGAAACCTTCCTAGCGGAACAAACGAAATGTGAGGATCTAGAACCTCTCTGGGTGAAAATTAAAAGTCAGACGACTACAGAGTACATAGTTGAGAAGGGGTTACTATATAGGAAGTCTACGGATCATAGAGGTGAGGAATGGAGACAATTAGTTATACCTAAGTGTCTCCGAGATAGAATGTTAAAGCTAACTCACGAGGGGTTAGGCGGACACATGGGAATCACTAAGTGCAAAGACAAACTGTTGAGGTATTATTACTGGCCGAATTGTACTAAAGATGTAGAGAACCATTTCAAACTTGTGATCCATGTCAATGAATAGGAAAGGCCAGGGAAAAGAAGAAGGCTCCCTTAAAATTGGTACCCGTCATAAAGGAGGTTTTCTCCAAACTCTGTATTGATACGGTAGGACCCCTACCCGAGACGAAAAAAGGGAATCGGTACTTGTTGACAGCGATATGTGTAGCTTCAAAGTACCCTGAAGCTATACCTATCCCGGACATCCGGTCCGAGACTGTTACGGAGGTCCTCATGCTGATCTTCAGTAGGCTCGGTTTTCCGAAAGAGGTACAGTGTGATAACGGCACTTGCTTCACGAGTAATTTTACGGAGACATTTTTTGAAAAGTTTAAAGTTAAGGTGACCCATAGTTCGGTTCGACACCCCAAAGTAATAGTGTGGAAAGATGGCACCGAACCATAAAACGGTCAATTAAGGTTTTATGTTTAGAGTCAGGGCAAGATTGGGAGAGCATTCTCCCCGCCGCTTTACTTGCATTACGGACTATAACCCACGAGTCCACAAATTTTAGTCCGGCAGAACTGGTCCACGGGAAAAATCTGAGAACCCCCGAGACTTTGCTCTACGAGCATTGGACCAATGCAGAAGATGAAGAGAGAGCTGTTACAGAGTATGTGTTCGGGTTGTTAAAACGCCTAAAAAAGATGTAAGGAACTTGCTTCCGAACGAGTTATAGAACAACAGGGGAAGAGGAAAAATTATTATTACCGAGACGCAGTTCAGAGGAGGTTCAGACCAGGGGATAAGGTTTTCGTATTAGCAGCTTCCAGGCCAAATCGCCTTGCTGTACATTGGATAGGGCCCGCGACAATCGAGAGTCAGTTGTCTGACACTAATTATATTGTGCAGGTGCCAGGTAGATCTACGAAGTCGCAAATTTACCACATAAATTTGTCAAAACCCTATCATCAGAGAGTGGAAAATGTAAATTTTTTGTTGAATGAAGGGGTAGGTCAGGAAAAATCAGATCCGGTCCTAGAAATACCATACTCCGTCGCGAACCCGACTCTTTTCGATTTCGGCGAAATCGTTAAAGGGAATGAATTAGGAAGTAGGTGTACGCCCGAACAAATAAATCAGCTGGGAAAATTACTAGGATCCCACTTTAGAATATTTTCTAATGAACCCGGTCGGACCAACTTCATCGAGGATGACATCTAGCTGATTAGCGATAAACCTGTTCGATCAAAACCATACAGAACTTCTCCCCGACAAAACGAAATATTAAAAACTGAAATAAAACGTATGCTAGATCTAAATATCATAGAGATAGGCGAATCAGACTACGCATCCCCTATGATATTGGTGGAAACTCCGGGTCGAGACCCCGGACCTTGTATTGATTACCGGAAACTAAATTCGATGATCAGGGTAGAATATTTCCCTCTACCAAATATAGAGGAAAGGGTTGAAAAGGTCAGTGCCGCGAAGTACATCACGGTCATAGATTTGACAAAGGGTTATTGGCAGATACCCCTGAGTCCCCGGGCGCAGAGACTCGCTGCGTTCGTGACAACTTTTGGAACTTATCGACCCTTGGTAATGCCATTTGGTTTAGTAAATGCCTCGTATAGCTTCTCGATGTTTATGTCCCAACTCTTACAGGGTTGTGAAGAGTTCGGGGTTCCTTATCTAGACGATGTAGCCATTTTTTCGGAAAGCTGGGAAGAGCATTTAAAACATATTGATATTGTGCTAAAAAAGATCGCGCAAGCTAAATTAACGATAAAACCGTCCAAGTGTCAATTCGCACAGAATCAAGTAAAATACTTAGGACATATTGTAGGAGGGGGAAGCAGAACACCTGCTCAAGCGAAGGTCGAAGCGGTGTTAAATTTTCCTCCCCCGAAAACGAAGACGTAGGTGCGCCAATTCTTGGGATTGAGCGGGTACTACTCCCGGTACATAATGGAATACGCGCTTATAGCGAAACCATTGACACGCTCTTTAAGGGGTCGAAACAGGAAGGAAAGTATTGAATGGACGGAGAAGTGTGACCGCCTTCCAAGAACTAAAAACGAAACTAACTGAGAAACCGGTACTATACGCTCCCGATTTCTCTAAAGAATTCGTGATACAAACCAACGCGTCCGACAAAGGAATAGGGGTGATATTGGCACAAAGGGGACCAAATAATTCGGAACATCCCGTTTTGTTTTTAAGCAGGAAGTTCACGGAGAGTGAACGGAAATATTTTGCGACCGAGAAAGAATACGCCTCAATTATCTTTGCGCTAAAAAAGTTGCGACATTATTTAGATGGACAGCCATTTACGATCGAAACCGATCACAATCCACTGGTTTTCCTGAAGAATAATGCCGGGAATAACCATAGACTTATGAGGTGGTCTCTCGCTATGCAACCATTTAATTATAAGATTGTTCATAGGCCAGGGTCACAAAATAAACACGCAGACTGTCTCAGTAGAGCAGACTGATTTAAAATTAATTGAATTGTAACATTTTTCATTTTTTTCGTATTGTAATTGGAATTAAGTGTATTGTTTTTGAATTAAGAAATTGTGATAAGGTAAAGTTTTCTTTTTAGTTTGAACCTTTAGAACTAAGATAATGTTGTAAATATGAATGTTTTTTTTTGTATCTGTAATTATAAATGAAATTTAATGTTTTAATTGAGGTATTGTGTTAGTGTAAAATTTTTTCTCTATTGTAAATTAAGTGTAACATGAATAGTAAAATTAACCTAGAAGTTGATTCATAAATTAAAATTGTTAGGAATGCCTCTGGAGATGGAATACAAGTAAATTACCTGTACCTAACACTTGGTTTTCAGATTTTGCAGCATCGCAAAATCTCTTCAAAGGGGGGAGGGGCTGTGGCAATTTCCCCCTCCTCTAGGCGAGAAGAAAGATCATTAAAATCGTCGCTAGCCGTGAACCGATTCTAAAGAATGGCAGACCCCAGAGCGAAGAGGAGCTATAATGAAACACCTCTTCGGGGCGCGCTTTTAGAACAAAGGAGCCGACGGACTGGCGCCTTGCCTTGACGTTAAACTACAATGAAAGAAACGCCCCTTGACACACGACCTTAACGAGGTAGCCGGGCGATTAAGATACAATAATCCTTATCGTTTTGCACACGGCCTAGGCGGACCAGCCTATCCGGATCGAGCTGGAGAGACGAGGCTGTAAAATAATCCCGCCAGGGATCAAGCTTTTAAATAAGCCGACGAGAGCTTGAAAGCCAGATTTGAGATATTGAGAGATTAGAAGCTAGAGTTTAGGAGTGATAGCTGATCTCCCAGATCCACTCAATTTGAGTTACTTTGCTATTTTTTGAGGCTCAGCCCTCTGTGTGAAGAAGACCGTTTATCATCGAGAAAGGTCGGGGAAAACGATCGAAACTTGATCTCCCCAGTTTTGTTATTTCTGAGAAGCGGCTAGCTTCCAGTGGAAGAGTGTGTGTCGAGTCGACTAAAACTCTGTGTTAATCCACGTTTCATGTGGGGAGATACAATCTCATCTGATCTATAGTCTTTCGCTAAAGGACTGAATTCGACGGCTATTTCTTCCGTGACCTGACCGGCAGTTCATCTCGCTACAGCGCCAGTGTGTCCCTACCTCGAGAGGTTGTTCCAGAAATTCCTCGAACTACTCCGACTTCTACGTACTTCACTGTGTACTATATAAAATTAGATCGCGGCTTAACCGTGTAATTGTTAAATAAAAGTGTAATTCCTTAATCTTAAAAGTCGAGTTTTTAGTTAAGCTGTCTGCCTTACACGTAACCTGTGACGCTACCGTAAGTGTTTGCTTTTGACACTAATCGCAGGAATACGTTACAATATTAATTCACAAACACAGGTGGACAGTCGTAAGAAGGAAAAGAATGCGTGATCATTTCAATAACTCATGGGAGATGCAGCCGTAGAGAACAACAATATAGAGATAGATCAAACGTAGTAATCCAATGAACTTTATTTAGTTGCAACATCATGAAGACACAAAACAGAAGGCAGATAACACAAATGATATTAGGTTAGCAGAGTGGCCACATTGTAGACACTTAGCCGGAGAGCGGAAAGGAAAGACGCGTGATTACATGGGGTGAAATTTAGACCATATTTAATCGTGACTTTTCATTCCCGCGGTAGAGATAGAAGAGCATAAATGTCTCCCGTTCAGGCATTTATAAAATGGACATATCCCTGTTTCACCACCGGAAATAGAATTTTCAATCGGTTAAAATTAATCACGTGGTCTGTACCCTCGTGTTTTTCATGTGATTTCAGTTTATGGTGAAATAATCCAGATTAGGGCACAGAGGGTTTCTGCGTTCTGTCAGTTAGTATTTGAAAACGGGCTTTATTTATCATATACAAAGTTTATGAATAACGCACAGTTTTTACGGTTTCTGACCATGTATGGTAATGTTATAGGGATTCAGAAATTCCGTGTGCCCACGTAATGATCAGCACGTGACTTAAAGGCAAATATAAATTACCCAATACATTATTTTATGGTCGTATTTTGTTAGAAAAGAGAATTTAGAATTCGCGCTGGGTTAAAACTAGGAGCAGGCATTTTTATATTATCTCATATTATATATATGTGTGGCTCAGTTCACTTAACGTTAAACTTAACTCTTACTAGTAGAAACTAACTGAACCACACAGCAATTATGGGATAAAAGATTCTAAGACAGCTCATAAGGTCGCTGGGTTTTTCCCATGACTGTATTCTGGATACTAAGAATTCAATGTTAAACAGTTTGAAAACCTTCAATGATGATAACTTGACAATGCTCAAACTTGTTAACGATGACAAGCATGTTGAAAAAACTGACTTTATTGAAAGGTGAAAATTCAGCTAATACAAGGCAATGTTTAGATACTGACGCGGAAGAATGTCGGCATTTCTAAACTTGAAAACTTTAAGCAGCATTCCAACAGAAATTGGCATGAAAGGTGCTCTTGCAGTACATCAATACAACCCATAGAACGGCGAGCAAAAAACACGACACTCTTCCCTACAAGACTGCACGCAACTGATTACATCGCGGGAAGGAAGATTAGCGATAGCAAAATCTACAGCAGTATCGCCATCTAGTGACAATTAAACGAGTTATTTAAACTTCTACACAACAAAAACGCAAAAAATAGAAAATCAAAATCCAACAATATATATATACAGTGGCGCACCCAGGGGGGGGGGCCCAGGGGGCCCTGGCCCCCCCAAAGAAGTAGAAATATTGATTTTGCAATATAAATATTTTTATTCGTTCATCTCGGCCCCCCCCCATGCATTATAAATATTTTTATCCATTCATCTCGGCCCCCCCCCCCCCAAGAAAAAATCCTGGGTGCGCCACTGTATATATATATATATATATATGAGATTGCTTAAACTAGCATTACAATAAAACTGATACAACTGCCCTCAGGTGGACAAATTGCGAGATGTGTCGCTTTTCGTGCACGATGGGGCACTTTTTAATGACATAACATCAAAATTGCCATTTTTTGACTTGTGTCACGTTTCTTGCCCGAATGCGTTATATATATATATATATATATATATATATATATATATTAGGGTGGGGCGAAAAAAATTATTTTTTTATAATCAATTTCCATTATCACGGAAAACTTTCACATTGGCATCCTAATAACGGGAAAAATAATACAAAAAAAATATAAATTGGTTTTAAAATCGCGCAAAAGCATTAAAGTTTAGGAAAAAAAGAAAAAAATCTTCACTTTTTAAAGACGTATAAAATTTTTTTAATAGTTTACTTTATTTCTAATAGTGTAAAAAACTACTCTTAGTAGTTACCTAAATGCGTGAATATATATATATATATATATATATATATAATTTTTGTCAAAATTAATTTTTGTTTAAAAATAAAAATACATATGTATTAAAATTTGGAGGCAATACAGCGCAGAGTATTATGCACTTACAAAGAATATATTTTATTTAAAAAAATTCAAAGCAACAGATATTTTGTATAAAGACTAAAACAATTATTCCAGTTGAAAATTAAAGTTCCGTTTCCGGACCTTTGTGGGATTGGCATTTTAAGAGAGAACATTTTCTTATTCATTTGAGAGACAATACGAATATATTTGCGAATTAAACTTTTACATTTCAGAATAAGTAATTTTTTAAAAATGCTAATTAACAAAAATCTGTGCTTCACAGTTCTTTGTTTCCTAATTATGCTAGGGGTAACATTAGGAAGTAATTTTCGCTGACAGATCATTAAGAGTATAGTGTCTTAACGACTTTTGCTTATGTGTTCATCCTAAACGGGTGCCTGCATATAGTTTAAATATATGCGGGAATGGGTGGTAGGGTTTTAAACTATATCGATTCGATTAATGGCTACTAATTCATCCCACAAAAAAAAAATTAAAGTAGAAATGTATGTTAATGACTCAAAAACAAATACTGAAAGAATATTCACTTTGGATATTTAGTATCTCTTTTCATTGCTGAACATCTGCTAATATATTTGTGTATATCCTAGAATAACTAATGCAATATATATTTTCCTGTATTGTAGCATACTTAATAAGATAAAATTTGTCATTATGCTTGATCTGTGTAGGATTTATATCTAGGAAAGAGTTTCACGTTTTTCCTTATTTACATCCTTATTTACATTTCCTTATTTACATTTTGTCGACAAAATGTGCTCTATGCACATTTCTGAAGGTGTTATTGTACTAGTCTAATCATATTCAGAAGCTTAAAAACCGATATTATCAAAGGCCTGATTAATAAAAGATACAAAGGCAACAGCCTTAAATCGCTCTACGTTTGAAAAAAGAATGGAGGAATGCGAAAACTTGCTCATTTACGAAAGATATTGAAGATTGCAAACATGGAAGAATTTAGTATATTATGTCACACACTATGGAAAGCTATTGAAACATAGCGCATTCACCTAGGGAAAACTGTAATTGTGCGGATATGAGCTCTTAATCACTTCGAACTGTGCATAGTAGTTTTCTACTCACTCTTAAAGGCGGGGTATTCAACTATCCTGTATCCGAAACAGATTTGATTTTTTTTTCTAGGCTTTTGAAACTTATATATTACGTATTTAGGCTCTGTTTTAAATGTAAATTAGGGTGTTCCTTAGTTTAAACCTCAATGTTAAGTGAAAATAACATTTGTCATTCTCAGTTTTACAGAAAGTCATTTTAATTCTAACAAGGTAATACAGCCACGAGCGCATTTCTTATTAGAGGTATACATTTAGCCATAGATTTATTTTTTGGAGGGTCAGTAGAAAACACACACAACCTGAGACATACGCAAGCATTCGCCGGAACGACTGACGTTTCCCACTCAATAGATTTCGAAGATTGACTAAATAAGGATATCAAATTTCCCATTATTGAGCTGTTCTGAAACTCAGATGGGCAAAGTTCAGTGGAAAAGGAAGAAGAAATGAAATTCAGAAAAATTCATTAGAAAAGTGAGACTGTTCAGTAAAAGTTAACGTTTGTTGCTCGACTGGAATTGGCAACTAAAACGCAAGAACATAAATATAGCAAGCACATCTGACTTACAAGTATCTCTTACCTGGAATTTCCACCACTAAAATCTTTGGGGCAGAAAGAGAAGATAGGTTTAATGTTTTAAGACAAATCGTTATCATCGGTTTACTGCATCCAGATACACAAAAAACATTTCAGGATAGTATGTTTTTAATTACGCTAGTTAAAAGATATCGGTTTTGCTCCGCTTTCTGCCATCAAAGAAAAATTTCGTGATTGCTTTACATTTCCATTCAGTAACAAAAATTATTGGCCTCTTAAAAGTGAGATTTTAGATATAAAACCTTTACTAAGCATGCGAGAGTTTTTCTTTATTGAACCGACTTTGTCTGCGCGAGAAAATATTTGTTTACCAGATGTAAGTGGAAATACATTTTTAGCATTAACAATAATAGCGAAGTCTGGGAAATACGAAGGGAAAAGAAAAATTTTGTGTGTTTTAAATATTTATTCGTACACGAGTTTTGATGTTATTACACGAATAAAAAAAGTGCCATTCTTGTGGTATGCTTGTATAAAGAGCTTAAAACTTCAGCCTAAACATGTGCCAGAATCATAAAAGTACATGTAGGGTTGCCAACTGCCCCGGATTGTCCGGGATTGTCCCGGAATTGGCATCGCTGTCCCTGATCCCGGATGAATGCCAAATTGTCTCAGAAAGTAGCGGAAACTATTCCTTTTTTTAAAATTGAAACTGACATCGTGTAAATCCGTTGAACGTTGTGACGTCGTAGTAATCCGAAAGGTAGCGTGAACGTCACAGACTAAAATTAAAGTTTCCGCGATATTTATTTACAAGATCAATTTATATACAGATCAGGAAGTACACGGTGATGGCACAGATGGTGATTGTAATGACAAACTATGGGCAGGGTATTTCAAAAGGCATGAAAAATCGGTCGAACTGATGAAAATTGTATCTTTCATTTTCTCCATCCCTGCGAGTAATGCTTACCCAGAGAGAGTATTTAGTCACATAAACAGTGTGTGGACGAAGGCCAGGAATAACATGAATATAGACTTAGTGAGGGCGGAATTGTAAATACGACTTAATAGTGAATAGTGTGCAGAATTTACGAACTTTTTAAATACGGACTCACTTGCGAAAGAATTGGTGATTGCAGCAAAAAGTGACTGAAAATATTATTGGAAAAACCCATAAAAATATAACGTTAAATTTGTTATTATGAGATTTAATATTTTTATTATTATTATGTAATATATATATATATATATATATATATATATATATATATATATATAATTAAGTTTCTATAATAGTCAAAATAGAAAATATAAAAATTAAATTTAAAAAAAATGTATTTCAAGTTTTTCATACATAAAAAGTTTCCTCAGAAAACTAGGTAAGGTCTGACTGATAATGATGATGATGTTCAGTTTTGAGCTATTTGTCCCGGAATCGTCAGAGAAAAAGTTGGCAACCCTACGTACAGGTGACCCTCTTATAACACGTGTAGATAGGTTTCTAGAAAATGCCGTGTTGTGTGAAACCGTGTTATAGGAAACCCAGAGACAGTACAAAAAAGGGGGTTACGTGCCGAAAACTTATTAAAAACAATTTTTTTTAAATTCCATATAAGCAAGATAATTTTTATTAAAAATATAAATGTATGTAAGTATAACACAAAATGAAAAGAAACAAAAAATATTTTCATTTAATGTGACATGAATTTAATAAATTTCTTCATTATCACTGCTAAGTACAATCAAACAAGAACATGTTTTCGGTTGAGCGATGTCACCTTCACTTTCACAACCTTTTTCTTCACTTAGATTTTTTGCACCTTCTATCCCCTTTGAAAAATCTGTAATTTTGGTTGGTTTGCTGGTTCTTATAAGGTCATTGTAGATTTCACGGTATGGAGATAAGACAATTTTGCAGCTCCCTTTTGAATTTTCGGCTTCTTTCAGCGGAAGGGTCTACATTCAAGAATAATGATTCAAGATTTACAGCTAAGCTTAGGTCTTCTTACGATTTTATAGAGTTATAAATGAATAAATTATAATTTGCTTATACATTTTCATGTAAAGCCACTATGGTTTATTATCCCTTCCCGTCATTATTTAAATGTAATTTAGTTTTAAAATGTGTTAAACAAAAAATCATGATATCTAGTGCTGTAGAAGTAAAGTGTTGCACAAAGGTTTTCGCATTTTTTTAATCGTGTTAGAGCGAAACCATGTTACAGGTTGCAGTGTTATATGAGGGTTCCCGCAATTTATCCTATCGTGTTAGAGCGAAACCGTGTTGTAAGATGTCGTGTTGTAGGAGGGCTATCTGTATATATTATATCATCTTATGCATGTACGTTTTTAGTAACTTGTTCAGTTGGTTGATAATCGATGAAGTCATTTTATTTTTTTATCTTACTGGCTTACCGCAGGGTGCAGTCTCTAGTTGCACACTTTTTAACATCTACATTAATGATCTGGTTAGTGAATTGAAAAAGATTGACGGTATACGGTGCCTGCTTTATGCTGATGACTTAGTCATCTGGACTACTTCCCCCCAAAACAAAGCTAATGTGATCATTGAAAGTTCTTTGGAAAAGGCCTTGTTAGTTATTGAAAAATGGACAGAATTGAATAATATGAAAGTTAACCTCGATAAGACATTTGTAGAGTCTTTTTCTCTCACGCATCAACATTTCCTCCCACAAATTTACTACAAAGGTCGTCAGATTCCATCGTCTGATAACTTTAAATACTTAGGTGAAATTTTCGATAGAAAACTTACATGGAGGTCTCACGTGGAGGACATCATCCGACGTGCTATGAAAAGACTTAATCTCTTAAAAATATTAGCGGGTTCTAAATGGGACTGTTCAAGAGACACTTTGAATTTTACATACAAAACGTATATTTTCCTATTCTTGTTTACTGTTGCGAGCCTCTGATTACAGGATCAGAGCAAGGTTTTCACCTTTGTGAGATTTTTCAAAATCAGGCTCTGCGATCGATTACGGGGGCAGTGAAGACAACACCCATAGACTGTATGCTGCTCGGCACTGATAACAGGCCGTTCAAGATGATTATTCAAGAAAGAGCCCACCTCCTTTGGGAGAGAATACTTAGAATCCCTGGGTGTTTGTCCCTGTGGAACCAGGACTCTCTAGGCTGTGGAAATCACAAAATGAACTTGAAATCACATGGTTTTAGCCAGGGAGTTGCAGATATTAGATCTAAGCTAGATTTGAATTGCGAGGTTGAACATTTCTCTCCCCCCATCAGCCCCATTGTTGATAAGAGATTTTCTATCTGCGTAGAACTGATCAAGGATGTCTCTAAAGCGGAGACTAGAGACATAGTGTTAAGAACTCTCGCTCTCGAGACAATGGAATCATTTTACCCTGAGGAGGAATGGTTAAGAATATATACTGACGGTTCCAGAGTGAGCGGTTGTGTTAAAGCCGGTGCTGGTGTCTACTGTGAACTTTTTTGCCTTTATACTCCCGTCGGCATCCATAGATTAGTTTTCGATGGTGAGATCGCGGTCATCTGCCAGGCTAAGTCACAATTCCGGCCACGTCTGGTCTCCTTTTCGAAAGTGTGTTATTATAGGATTCAAAGGTCGCAATTCAAGCAATTGACGCACCCAGCCACTCCCGAACTTTAACCTTCGATAATTGCTTAAATCTCCTCAACGGGCTTGCCAGTAATAATAAGATAGTAGTTATCTAGTGGATTCCGGCTCACTGTGGAATCCAGGGAAATGAGGCGGCCGACTTCTTGGCAAAGAAGGGTGTCGCTGTCCTTCAGAGAACTAATCCCAGACTTCCTTTTAGTAGTATCAAATGTCTCATAAAGAACATCTTCAGGGATTCTTTTCGCGAAGAACTTAAAAATCTCAACCTTAATAAACCATGGCTTAATGAGATTCTTAAGGTCCCTCAGTGGCCTAGGATGAAATCTGTCGCCATGTTTCGTCTGACATCTGGCCACGACTGCCTGCGTAAACATCTATGTTGCATCAACGTGGTTCCTGACCCTCTTTGTACCTTGTGTGATCTTCACGAGGAAATGGACTTGCCTCACCTGTCCAGATGTCCTGCTCTTCCTCAGACATCAATCTGGGAACGCTACTGGATTGCTCGCTTTCATTTATAGATTTATTGTTGTCTTTTTGATGTTCAATTGTCTTTTAATGTGCCATTGGAAATAAAAAAATAAAAAAAATTTATTGCATGATATATAAATATTCATTCAACATTCAGATTTAAAAACTATTTTATGGTGTAAAAAAATTGTTTACTCCACCAATTTCTTAAAATATAAAACGAGAATGTGTCAGGTGTACTTCGTAAAAGGTGACACGGCTCAAGTTGGCGAACATCCCTGGCGGAAAAACAGCTGAAAAGACATGACGCTTGTGGGTTAGTTTAGTTTTGGAACTTAAACGGCAATATCTGCTACGCTAGCCTAAACAGAGCGGGCTGCATTTAAAAACTCATTTAGGATAGAATGAACCTTTATTGACCAAATAACAACGCCCTTGTCTCTCGATCGTCATTATTTTCGAACACAGTTAAAATACCACACCCTCAATGGAGAGGGTCTATTTCCATGAAATACAATATGATATGGTCTCTAAATCCCAGGATAAGTTTAATGAAAGAAAAAAAGTCGTCATCAATCGAATTAATCGTTACAACGTATCAAAAATCGTTAAAATACCTGTCAAAAAACCTCTGGGAAAGAAAAAAAAATCTGGACAACATTAATGCTTATCTTTATCGTCATGACAAAAACCGTTAAAATACCATGGAAAAAATACCTAAGAATGCCGGGGACAATCTCACAGATTTCTTTTTAATATAAGTAACACACCACGATATGTTATCGGTCTTGTTTAAACCGTTATACTTTTTTTGCCAGGGAAAATATGAATTATGTGTGAACAGGGAAAAAAATCATTTGAAGTCCTTTTAACACTAAATGTCGATTAACACCGTCGAATTTCATAGAATGAGACAATGAAATTTCTTCTTTGAGTGAGATAATGCAACACTATAAATTGTCAATCCAAAAGTTTCCCGTAAGACGTGGCAATTTATTAATATTAAAAAGTTAATAAATAAGCAGAAATACGAGAGATTTTTATAATCTTAAAAGAGCATAAACGGCCATTGTTTTGTCCAAGTGAGCTGGCACATTAAAATTGCATTAATCAACAAGAAATCGTTGTTTGAACACTGAAACATTGGGGATAAAATGAACCAAGTGTAAAATCAATTTTTTTCTGTTCAAGTAGCTCAACAAAAAATAAAGTTCTTGTATAAAAAGTACAAATATAATTGAAAAACGATTATTCGAAGTAAATGAATTACAGTAGCGATCAAGCTTGTATCCTCTTCAAAAAAACTAAGTCAAGTTCAAAAGAAATGTTTCTTTGCTTAGGCGTAACTTTGTAATACATTCATATTAACTTCATTCTTCTGAATCAGAGGATTATTTTCGTCTAGAAACATGTAATTTTTGCTTTAAAAATTAAAAAAATTTCAACAATAAAAAAATTTATGAAAATTATTTTTGAAGAATATCTTACACTAAATGCATCACATCTTATCTCTTTCTAAAAAAACTGTAATAAACATTTTCTAAAACCATTTTTTCAAAAACTTCGAACGGTTCTAGTTTAATTAATTTATTAATAAAGTAATGAATTTATCATTGCATTATTACAAGAGCTATTAATATCACAAAACATTTTTTTTCTCTGAATGGCGCAGATGTTTCTTCGTTGCCATGCCCTGCCGAAGAATTATTAATTAGCCATTGAAGGGTACTACATTTCGTTTTGATTTTAAGTGTAATGAATATATATTTTTCAAATACAGTGGCTTGAACTATCAGGTACAAGTTATGTAAATCATAAAAGAAAAGACATAAAAGTAAATAGAAAAAACATAATAAATTTTTTTAAATAAAAGAGCAACATGCTGCTAATTAAGAAAGTACAGCCGGCAATATTTTTATTTACCTTTATTTTGTAAAGATATATCCCCCCCTCAACCAAATGTAGTTTTTTATAAATATCATTATACATATCCAAAGTGCTTAAAAAATATTTTGTTTTGTAAATAAAACTAAATTTTAAGCATGTTAACTTTTTAATATATATGCTAAAACAATAGCTCTAGCTGCATATTTTTTTCCACTTTTGTATATAGGAAAAGTTTCAAATTAATTTCTCCCCAAATTATATGAGATTTTTTTAATTAATTTTAATTACTTTAAAGGTCAAATAATCAGTTTTTTGTGTAGGAATGCATACTTCAAGGAATATATTTTCAAATGTTTTTGTCTATATCCCAAGTTCTGATAAATTAAAATCAAAATTGAAAACGTAACTAAGGAATATAAGGAATTTTTAAGGAATACTGTACAAATTTCAAAATAACACATTGTAAGAAATTTTACATACATCCTTTCCTCTCTCTCTTTCGTATGCCCCTTTCAGGGCTGAATGGGTTCGGCCCCAGTTTCAGCACTTGCTAATGTGCACCACAAGTGTCGTAGTAGATTCCAACTTCTGGCCTGGTGCCACCCAAATTTTTACCGAATACCCCGAGGGGTGACTTTTTGGTGGGTCGTACCCTCATTCCATCCCTACAATCCTTATGAAGGGACTATCTGGCCTACTGGTTTAACTTGCCCATTCCCACTGTAGACATGACAGGATTCAGTAGCTCTTGTCGGGGACCAAACCACTCGCCTCCTTAAGGCTGCTATGTACTAAGATAAAAAATCGTATTTCCCTTATTTCTCTTCTTGAAGACTCTTGTGGCGGGAGGAGTCCAGTTGACAGTTCGAGAATTCCACCCCCCTTAGGATTGACATTTTTAGGGATTGTAGTGGCTCTCTCTCTATGGGGGGGGGGGAGGTTAAGCGCTGGCCGCAAATTTTTTATTTAAAATATATTTTTGTCAACTATTGACAGGTACATAAATGCTGATAATCCAATAAAATTGGTATTGAACTTTTCTGCCTGAACTTTTCTGCAAAGCGCTACTGGATTCATTTCATAAATTTCGTCCACCGAAGGAATTTATGAGCGTTTAAAACACACTATACCAGATTTTCCCCCGAATAATTAAAATTTTAAAATATTAATTGCATTTTTTGAAAAAACGAAAAATGTACACATATGTAAAATTTCTTTTTCTATGACGGAGTACAATTTTTAAAAAAAAAATCTTTGAATCCAGGTCGGCAATCCGTGGACAAATTTTCTCCATAGGTTAACATTGAGGTGAGCGAATCCTATGGGGTTAGTACATAGCAGCCTTAAGGGGGGAGATCACCTTAAAACCTTGAAAACCTCAATTTTTTATTATAATTTAATTTTGAAGAATGGAATGTAAGGAATCTTTAAAAAAATGAAGGTGATACTACAATTAGAACCGAATTATATGGTAAAATGTATAAAGTTAATAGTAAAGTAATTTATAGAAACTTTCAATGACTTTTTCTAAAAACTGTTATTTTCAAACTTGTGCGCACTATTTCTTCAAAACTAATGGTCAAAAATTGCTAAAATTTTGTATACACGTATATCAAGTATGTTTATACAATTTCTACCTAAATTTAGGTAAGTACATATTACTAATTTTTTTTAAAAATTGATATTTCTTGTACATTACAATAAATTTGTCTGAAAAAATATTTTTATGCGAAATATGGTAATTATTTTAGGTGTAGATTAAAGTGTAACCTATGGATAGAATATACACAAAAAATTTAATATATGTCTCTTATAGTTTTTAAAAAATTCTGCGTGCAATGCATTGACCTAAGATTCATTATTCATAAAACATTAATTTTTTTACATAACATCATTTCTAATAATCTCCCAATAATTCTGCTTTTGTTTTCCAATAGATAAAACTTTGTACAATTCACCCTAAAAATTGGTTTAAATTAATTATAAATTAAATGTTTGACAACACATTAAGCTTGGTAGTAAAATGAATGTATTTTTGCGAGTGCTAATGTGATCTCCCCCCTTAAAGTTTCTTTTTCCATTGCGGCAAGCGCAGTCTTTTTTTCGAAATGCACCCACTACACCGCAAGATTTGTGAGGAGGACACAGTACAGGTAAACTAACATTGCTCCCCGGTGTCACCTCAACTTGGATCCCGCAGCCCCAGGGGCGACATCTGGTAAGTATGTTCCCGCCTCACATCCATATACCACATGGAGGGACTTTCCGACCTACCGATTTAACGTGCTCATACCCGGCGTAAACACGAGGGCATTATATGGCACCTGTCCAGATTCGAAGTGAGAACTCCCAGTGCCGAATTCAGATAGGCTAACCGTAGAAACAGGCGAGTTAGCGTCACAGGAGCGATAACGCCATCTACAGCAAAGAAAGTGGTACTAGGAAGAACGTCGGAAGTTATTGTAGACTCCGGACGTATCTGATATGTTCTTCGGGAGAATGTCGGAGGTTATTGTAGACTCCGGACGTGTCTGGTATGTTCTTAGGGAGAATGTTGAAGGTTATTGTAGACTCCCGACGTATCTGATATGTTCTTAGGGAGAACGTCGGAAGTTATTGTAGACTCCGGACGTGTCTGGTATGTTCTTAGGGAGAATGTCGGGGTTATTGTAGACTCGAACGTGTCATTGCATTCGTGTCATTTATAATTCAAGAATTCGAATAATTATTCGATTTTATTTTGAGGAGTAACTCGACATTCTATCAAAAACCCTTCCGTGGACATTTTTAAAAAAAATTTTCTACTGTCTTTGGATTTACACTAGCATTCTTCTGTTATTTATTTTTTAAGCCTAGAACCCCGTATAGCCACATTACTTTATAAGCAAGATTTTTTCTGAAAAAAAAAATGAGTGAAGACTCGATAACAATGAAACGTGTTTTATTCCCTTCTATTCATACAGCAGAACCGCCTACTTACATACTTGGCGTTATTTGGCACCCTTTTTTCTTTTGTGAATTACTTAGAAACACAACGTTTTAGTTTTATACAACTGTTTAAAATATAACAAGTAACAAAATGATAAAAACTAGAATGTTTATTATGGAATAAAATGTACATTCTTTCATATTACGAAAACAGTATTTCTTTATTGAAATACTGATTTATTTCTGAACATTACTTTATTTAAATATTCTCAGAACATACCCATGAAGGCAATAAAAATGGGCCATTTACATAAGAACGCCATAAACGTGAATAAAACGTTAGAAAAATACATCTGTCGGAATCTATTTATTCGAAAGTTCAAATTTAGAGGTTAAGCAGGAGACGTCTAATAGGTATGCGTATATTTTTTTGATTCTTAATGAAATATTTGAAAATATTTTAAGAAACTTAATTTTCTCAATAGTATTTTTTAAACGTCTTAATCAGGATTCAATAAGTATAAACAGAGATTAGGAAGTCTAAACCGGATCTAAAGCTTTCTAAACAGAGAAGTTTATTTCAATTTCACAAATTCTAACAGCATTTCTAAACTTCGCTAAGATTTGAATGGGAACTGAAAAAAAAAATCTCTAAAAATCACAACAGAAGGAATTTAAGCTTCATGTTTGTTCCGTGATGAACTGATGAGAGTGAAGAAACGTGAAATTTCACGGTAAAGGATAAAGTGCAGAAGAAATGTTTAGGATGTTTTTTTTATCACAGTATGATATTATCGAATGTATGTCGAATAATAAATAGAGTTTGCTTCCTATATACCATCAGACACCTCCACTTCGATCGAAGAGGTGTATAAAATTATGAACAATATTCTTCCCAGAAAATATAATATGAAATAATTGAATAAACAATTAAAAGATCTGTTCTAAAAAAAGGCACAGATTAAGATGTTTTAAACGTTCTTTTGAAAAATATTAGAAAATTGTAAACCTTCTTTAAAAGAGGGTCTCTGAGGCAAAGCTTAAAAACAGTCATGAAATCACTGATGTCTTAAGTTAAAATTCGTTTTTTTCTGTCAAATAAATAACATTTATCATTTAATGATTTTGTCCAGGTTTAGATAAAATACTTTTTACGCCCGTTTATAGGAAGTGCAGCACTAAATAACGTCGTGATGTTATTTCGTCTTATGTTTTTTCGATTCTCAAGAGACTGTCGCATAGAAAAGAAAGCCTTAGCACCTAAAAGTCAACCAACGTATCACCAAATCTATCAACCAACCAACCAACTAACTAACCCACCCAAAAGCATGTTATAATTCTAACTTTATTGAAATTGTGATCTTTGGCAGGATTTTTTTTTTTGAGTAAAACAAACACGACCTTTTATATTAAGAAAGATAGGAAATTCCATTCCTCTCTCAGAATAAAAGCTCGAAATGCATTCTTCATTTCATGGCAATAATATATCCCCTTCGCGATGAATTTTCGATCGAGATCCAGAAACGATCAAATGAAAACACTTAGCCGAAACGTTTAGTGATATTAAACTTAAGTTCTTTTATTAAAAAAGAAGTGTAAACAATGGAGTCAATTTTCCTTCTTTTCCGATGAAGTTACAAGGCGAGTAATTTTCGTTATTATTTGCTGAATAGTAATAAAATAAGTATTACCGTTTGCCAGCCTTTAATACACTATAGTAAAAGTCTATAATTAGAGTTAGGTAATTTTGTTCTCAATTAAATATACACACTTTTAGTTTGTTACGGATTATAAAATATCTTCATATCCTTGCATGAACGTCCACTTAGAATTCAGCAGTTAATTCTCAAAGCGCATAAATTTAGTATAATTTAATGCCTCTTTCTAAAGCATTATTTGGAAATTAACTTTAATTGAGCTGTGTATTTTTACCTTTGGGGATAACATCCAAGGAGGAAAAACTGTCTTTTAATACCAATCATTAAATTACACTTGTATGGCATTTTCTCTTTCCGTACTACTCTTATAACTGTTTTAACTGCCAATTACTCATGCATTCAAATCTTGTAAGCTCACTGAAATTCATAGAACGGAAAAGCTTTCCCTTGAAACTATAGTATTAAGCTCTGAAGTTACGGTAGAAAAATCTATTTTTCATGGGATTAAAACGCATTTAAAATGCGGTGTACAGACAGAGGCCCGAATAAATTTTGAAATTAAACACTTTACGAAATGCAATTTATTTTTTCTCGAAAGTCGGTCGTCAGTTCTAACTGGAACTAAATTTTACTTACCTTTAGTGAATTTGTTTCATTAAAACTTATTGTTATCTCTAAATTGTCAGAGAAGTTTTTTTATATATAAGTACCAATAACGACTATATATAATGAGCATAACTTAAAGTGGTCCAGAGGTAGCTTAGTGGTATTGTGTTGGCTTTCAGTACTGAGGCTGCTCGGACCGAATCCCGAAAAGCGTCATTTTATACATTCCTGTCTAGGCCGGATATGGGCACGTTAAATCCGCAGACCGGAAAGTCCTTCTATGAGGTCAGTGGGTGGGGTAGGTACGAACCCCCCAATGTCACTCCTGGGGGGGGGGGGTAGTTCTCGGTTAAAATTGATGAGGCATCTGACTAAGTTGGACTCTGACTCTTGTTGTTCCAGTGTAAACCGGAACCGCAACCCTCATTCCGCATGCTTATAAGGACCTGGTCAAGAATACATTCCAACCAGGGAACATAAGCAACAACAACAACAACAACAACAACAAAACTTAAAGTAACAAAATTGAATTTCAATGACTAAATTGAAAAATTTTTAATTTTCCTTTAGTTCTAAAAATATTTACCTTTTACTCTGGAACATATTATTAAATTCAAACTAAGTTAAATTAAATCCGGGTTATATATACTCTGTTTATTAATCATTTACTTATTCGCCCAATAATTTTAAATGTAATATCAGCTTTCAGTACATTTTCAAAAACAAATTTATTATCTCATTGTCATAAACACAGTCGCAAATTATACAATTTGCGGAAAAATGTTCGTGCAACTTAGTAACTCTAACCGGTATGGTATTCCTCAACTGCCTTAAGTATTTTATTTTAAAGTAGAAAAATTTGATGAATATCCTCATGCTTTAAGTTTTTGGTTGCGCGAGCTCTAAATATCGAGTTACGAACGGAAAGATTTCCCCAAAACTCTGCCTTCACGTTAGACACAAAGAAAGGGCTAAAATAACCCATAGAAAAAAAAATAGAAGCCCTGGCACGTCATCTATTTAACAAAACTCTAAATGCTTGCATCTGTAAACCTTTTTTACTATCGCAGCGTCGTACAGTATAAACTCAAAAATTCTCTTCTGTATCTCGGCCGCGTTATTGTTCAGCACGTAACAGCTCACTACTGAGGATCCAATAATTCTTCAGTTATGCGTCAGATTCTTCCGCGCTGTTTTACACCGAGGAGGAAACGAATTTGCATAAATGCTGAGAATGAGTGTGATTTGAGGAGTTTCATAAGAAAAATTGGGGCAGACTTCTCAAGTGTAAAGTTTCCGGTTAGAGAAAAAACTTTTTTACTTGACAAAACATTTTTGAAATACAGTAACCACCGCTTATAGTGATCAGTGGTTATAAGAATCAACCGTTTATAAGAATCAATATCGCAAAAACAAAAACAAATGTATTATTTCCATGTTAAAATTTCCGCTTTGAAGAATCAATCCACCGGTTTTAAGAATCAGTTTGCAATCTTCGCCTTCTTGCAAATGCCACTTGAACTCTCAAAAGGTACGAAATTCTTTCTTAAGTTTTTGAAAAGAAAGATTGATAAAACTTTGGGGTGGAAAAAAGTCGTAAAATACATTCCTTTAGACATAACATAAGAGTTTCTCCTTATACGTTTTTGCTAAACACTGTCTTATTAGCTTTACCCAGGGGCATCTAACCCGCCCGGGTCCGATTTCGCTTTTCTCCAGACAGACACTCCTTTTTTCCCACCACTTACTTCCTGGTTGCGGATTTCTGGACCCTGAAACACATAAATCTTCCGCGAAGTGTCCACCATCACTTAAGAAAACGGGACAGTGAATTCAGCACTTCAAACCGTGAAACGTAAACGCATCCATTTTGCTGAATCAAACGTTTCACGGTTTGATTCAGAATCAAACCGTGAAACGTAAGATATAAAGTGAATCTTCGTCTGAGACCGTAATAAGCATACGTCGCTAGTATTCACTTTAGTTTTCTAACAAAATTGCCAGTTAGTGTTAGAACTTTTTGATAGTCGAATTCACATATGATAAAAGCAAGGAAAACTCTTAGTTTTTCTGAAAAACAGAACTTGTTAATTAGATATGATGCTCTTCCAAAGTGTAGTCAAAGAGAAGCTGCCTCTTGTTGATTTTATAATCATGTGTTGTTACTTATAGGTCTAGAAATTGAGTTATAGTATTTGTTTAGAAATTGAGTATTTTTAAAATTATAAAAAATAATTTTAATAAATGATAAATAACGTAAATTAAAGAGTATTTAATGGTAAATTATGTATATATGTGCCTGTGTGTTTATATATATGTACAAGTATATATTTGTGTATGTGTGCCTGTCCAAAGGGAAGTTTCGGTTATAAGAATCAACCGCTTATAAGAATCAAAAGCAGCAGTAGCGTACGCAGAAATTTTCAAAGGGGGGTGTTATAGTCCAGTCAAATTAGATTTTCATTTCAAATTAAATGAAGGGGTTGAGATTTTTTCAGGAATGTGTAGGGGTTGGTCCCCTGAACCACGCCTAATAAAGTCCCCTCGATTTCAGGCGCCGCGGGGGGTAAGGTGTGGGTCCAAAGGTCACTTTTTTCAGTTTTTGGCGTTTATCTCGAAAACAGGTTGTGGCACAGAAAATTGTCAAACCCAAAAATTAAAGCTTATAAAATTCCCTTCCAAATGGTATAGCCATGTTTGTACCCAAGTGTTACCGTAGACATAGACATAGACATGGTAAATTAAAGAGGCACCAGAGAGCAGGGCTCCATATCCTCGGTATGGATAATTTTTTGTGGCTATATTTCCGTTCTCAGGATTAAAAGAAAAGTGTTGACTTGAAAGTTAGAATAATAATAATAAAAATAACAAAAATAATAATAAAAATAAATAAAGAAAAATAAATAATACTAATACTAGCAAAAAATAAAAAAGTAAATAATATGGCAGGTTTTATTTAAAAAATTTACGGTAGCAGACGATTAAGCAAAAATTAGTAAGGATAGTCTTGAGGTCGATCCATCAAAAAAACGCAGGTCAGAACCAGAAGCAACGGCAAATGTAAATTAAAATTTAGAAGAGGTTGAAGGGAGAGTTAAGAAAGGGGAAGGAGACCAGGGTGAATAATCAAAGTGGCCTTAGGACGCCTATAGCATTCCCTTGGGTCGTAGTCGGGGAGGTTAGCTATTTCTTCGTTGTCTATTGAATATAATCTATTGTAGAAGTTAGATGCGAGATCTTTAATGTGTTGCCGAATGTGTTCGATTCTCAGATCCCTGTGAATAAGTACGTTTTTAAGGTACCAGGGCGCCTTCCTAATACCGCGGAGTGTTTTATTTTGAATTGTCTGCAATCGCTGGATATGGGTGTCAGCCGCTGAACCCCAAACAGGAACGGCGCACAACAGGATGGGACGCAGTATGGTTTTATACAAGAGTAGTTTGTTATCTAAATCCTTTTGATTCTGGTGCAGCAGGTGGGAGATATCCTTACGGGCTTTAAAAAATTTTCTAATGTTATGTTCAATATTTTTCTTCCACGTTAGTTGACTATCGAGGTAAATTCCTAGGTATTTGCCCCCTCTCTCAAAGTTGTTGTTGCTGTTGTAGCTGATGCCCCTTGACCGACATGTAGCATCAGGTCAAGTCCCGAAGGCTATGGGCGATGAAGGTGCGGCTCCGGTTTTTAATAGCACCGCAAGGGTCGGAGTCCGACTTGGCTAAATGACCGGTCCCGTAATTTTGAACCGAGCCAAGTGACGAGACCGGAACACTTGACCCCGCACCTCCAGAGGTAAATTTGAGAACATGGAGGACATTGTAGCCACGCCCTATTTTACGTGCCCCAGCCACCATTAGTGAACACTGCGGTAGATTTGCAGCGACGAGCCTCGAACCAGGGACTTTCAGATCAACTGGCCCGCTGCTCTTGCCAACCGGGCTACCGCGCCCACTCTCTCAAAGTGAACCAGTTGATCGCATACTGTGATCGGAGGAGGTGGAATTCTATTGTAACTGAAAAAAAGCTTTAGATTTTGAAGGACTTAACTTGAGCCTCCCCCGTTCGAACCATCGTTCAAGAATTCCAATATGTCTCTGTAGGAACTTGTGCATATATTTAACATTTTGATGCTTAGCTAGTATTGCCGTGTCATCCGCAAACATGGCTAGTGTAGTGAATGGAGAGTTAGGAATGTCATTCATAAAAATATTAAAAAGGATAGGTGCTAACTTAGAGTCCAAGTGTTACCGTCTTCGAGATATGAGCCGTTGAATATGAAATTTTTTCAAAAAAAGTGGTAGCGGTTCAGGTATCTCGTCAAACTTCCTCTTCTAACTCTTTCCCCTTCCATTTCTCAGAAAACTCGTGATAGAGAAAGTTGTAGAGTGAAATATTTCCTTCAAAAATGTATAGTTTTGCTAATTTATCTTTACCAGGTAAATAGTTAGAGCGTTTTGAAGTTTAGGGGTACTTTTCAACATTTTGCTAGTAAAATGCTAGTCACTCAAGTTTCGTTTCCAAGGTCAGTAACTCTCTTAATCACTTTGTATGCTGTTTAATTAGATACGTATAGTATTCATAACCCATATAAATAATAGATTATGTATACCTGTACGTAAAATGTATATCTCATAATATACAGAAGATCACTTGTAGTACAAAGGAGGAAGTAAGAAAACAAACCAAAATGTATAAAAGTGTCACTTTAACTCAGATCATTTTGGAAAATTTAGATACCATACCATATGAAAAAGCAGGAGTAGTTCAGTTACTTCTGACCTCAGTAGAAATTACTCCACAACACATTTCCACAAATACCTCCCTTTCCAGCATTCAGTGGAAATTGAGCAACGAATTGTCACGTCTCAAAGGTAATGGGCCAACAGCAGCTTTGTGGGTCCAGTACTTTGAAATGGTGGTGTTGATGAAAAAATTTATTGCAGCACAGCGCAACTGGGAAGATCATATGACATGCGCCCAACTGATGATACCTTACTTCCATGCCAGCGGGCATTTTCATTATGCAAAGTGTACTCACCTATATGTACAACACATGCTGGGACTAACAACTCTCAACCTTCAACTTAAACAGGATTTTATAGATCGTGGATACTTCACTATCAACAGAACTGGAACACCAATGGTTGGTGTGTGGTCTGACATGGCAATTGAGGTGACACTCATGTGTGACAGGAAGAGTGAAGGAGAATTAACACGTGGATGAGGCTTTAGTGATTCGGTGTTGGCGAAATGGGTTGGGGGAGCTAGCACAGCTACAGCAATATGTAGTTCACTTGAGATGTTTTGTGGCGTCCATACTGCAAGAGGAGAACAAAATGTTGAATTTCGAGCATCATGCATAACCACAGATGATCTAGACAGATGGAAGCTTGCTCAATGGTTGGCTGATCACCCGCCTTTTGCTGAACGTAATTGTTTGATGTAACTTTCAACGGGAGTAATTGGAACAAGTAACGTCAACTGCTACCAGGCCTTGGAACCCTCACAATGAGCACTTTTATTGGAATGAATTTCTCAGAAGTGAAACAATCCAAGAAGGACTCAGTCGTTCCTTTAGCTGCGATGAGCAATATGATCAAAGTTAATGATGAGGTAGTGGTGGTAGACCCTCTGATGAAATTTCAAAGAACTCTGATCACCAAGAAGAAAGAAGGGGATGTAGAGGAGTTGCTAACGTACGAGTTAGCCCCATACCCTATGTCTCTATTCGCCGAGGGGATAATGAGAAAAATCAAAAGGTCAGCACTGTCTGATGTTTTCCCAAAATGTAATCAACTGATCAATGTGAAGAACAGTTTCACGGTAATCGATGGCGACTTCCTGCTTCATAGAGTAAAGTGGAACACCAACACCACCTTCGCCTCCATCTGCGATCAATATGTATCGCACATAATCAACCATTACGGCAGCAGTTCAACTGTGGTTTTTGATGGTTATGAAGACACGAACTCTAGAGAAAGAGACGAACAACATCGGAGAGCATCAAGTAAAACATCAGTGGATATTGACTTCAATAAGAACACGGTGGCTACTGTTCATCAGGAAAATTTCCTTTCCAATGAAAGGAACAAAACCAAGCTCATTACTATGTTAGTTCAGGCCGTGGGTGCAAGAGGTATACAGTCTACTAGATCCAAAGGAGATGCTGACTGCAGTATTGTCAGAGGTGAGTGGCAAAACACCTTTCATTCAACTGTGGTGATAGTAGATAGGTAAGACCTGCTCGTCTTACTTGTGGCACTCACCCCACGAGACACGAATGTGTTTTTCATGAAGGCCGGACGGGCCAACACAGAAGACAGGCTCTACTCTTCCCAACATCTTCAGGTCTTATCATTCAGCCAGTACATTCTCTGCATCCATAGTTTCTCAGGATGTGACACTACGTCAGCGATTTATGGTAAAAGTAAAGCAGCAATAGTACAATGTTTCCAGCGGTATGACAATGAAACAACAAACATCGCCAAAGTGTTTTATGACTCCAAATCTTCACCAGGAGACATTGCTGGAGCTGAGGAACAAATGTTCCTGCTCATGTTCCAGGCCCCGCCAAATGAGCATGATCTCAATAACCACAGGTACCTTTCATTTTTCTCTGCTCGTACTGACCCCATTAAGTAAATTTAATAATTTATATAATTCATTAATATTCCATAATACGTTATACACTATCCGGCCAAAAGTATCCGGACACCCCCCTAAAGAAGTGGATCTAGCAGGTGACGTAATTTGATGCGTAAGTGAAAGCTATAAAAGTATTGGTAGTGGTTTGTCAGGTTATATTTATGCGTTTGTGAGACGATGAGTAAGTCAAAGGAGCCTAGTGACTTTGATCGTGGCATTATAGTGGGATGCCACCTTTGTGGGAAATCAGTTCATGAAAATTCGGACATTCTACAGAAGCTAAAATGATAGTGAAGACTTTGACTTGTTTGGAACTTTTTCTAAAGTATCAGATTGACGGCTTTTAATATATAGGAAAGCAGTTGATGAAATAAATTGTATATAATATATTTAATGTAAGTAACTGTTGTTTGAACTCACTTTTGATAACCATTGTTTGATTATATGAACAACTTTTATACATTTTGGTTTGTTTTCTTACTTCCTCCTTTGTACTACAAGTGTTCTTCTGGATATTATGGGATATACATTATACGTACAGGTACACATAATTTATTATTTATATGGGTTATGAATACTATGCGTATCTAATTAAACAGCATACAAAGTGATTAAGAGAGTTACAGACCACGGAAACAAAACTTGAGTGACGAGCATTTTACAAGCAAAATGTTGCAAAGAACCCCTAAACTTCAAACGCTCTAACTATTTACCTGGTGAAGATAAATTAGCATAACACATACATTTTTTGAATGAAATTTTTCGCTCTACAACTTTCTCTATCACGAGTTTTCTGAGAAATGGAAGGGGAAAGAGTTAGAAGAGGAAGTTTGACGAGATACCTGAACCGCTACCACTTTTTTTGAAAAAAATTCATATTCAACAGCTCATATCTCGAAAACGGTAACACTTGGGTCCAAACATGGATATACCATTTGGAAGAGAATTTTATAAGCTTTAATTTTTGGGCATGACATTTTTCTTTGCGACGCACCATTTTCGATATAAACGCCAAAAACTAAAAAAAGTGACCTCTGGACCCCCCCCCCTCCCGCGGAGCCTGAAATCGAGGGGACTTTATTAGGCGTTGCTCAGGGGACCATCCCCTACATATTCCTGATAAAATCTCAACCCCTTCATTTAATGCATGATTCGCCGCCATTTTGAGCTAATTTGACTGGACTATTATTATGAAAGAGTAGTTTTGAGCAATCAGTGCAAATCGTAAACCTAATTAAATAATATATGTAATCAGAACCAATGGGGGAGGGGTTATAACCCCCATCAACCCCCCCTTGCGTACGCCACTGAAAAACAGTAATAACAAACGTGATTCTTATAAGCGGAAATCACTGTATATGGAGATGTTTGGAACTTTTTAGTCGAATATGATGAGTTTCAAATTTGAAAACTGTTTTTTACCGAATAATATATTTAAAAGATATTTTTTTGCTCTTCATAACGAACTCCACGATTAAGAATTTATACTGACCGGTTTGATATTGTTATTTTGTGTTTGTAAAAGAATTTTAGCAAATCCAAATCAGTTACAAAGTGAGCGCATATGTAATATGCATTTTCCCAAATTCTTTCAAATTTGGCTTATACATAACCTTTAACAACTAATCATTGGGCTTAGCTGCCATTTCCAAGCTTAAATGAATTGATCACATAAAAAAAATAACAATGTCTTTGGAGCGTGACTGGCAAAAGTATATAAAAATTATTGAAATTTTGGTCTCAGCTTCAGTGATGTGGTATAGGATTAATAAGTTTCAAGATGATTTATTTTTATTAGTTAATAGTTAAAAGCAATCCACTAATCGATACAGATCGCATTGTTTTGACGATCGTATTGTTTCGGAGTTTTTGTGGAAAGTTTGACCTAGAAACTTGATTAGCAATTTAATTATAGCGATACAGTTGTTTCAGATCAGGCCATTGGTATTTTTTATTGCAGCTAAGATGTTAAAACAGTTGTTATTCATAGAAACCTAGAGATGCTTTAACACTCCCGATAAAAAAGTAAGCGGGTATGAATGAGGAATATTTCTGTTATGAGTTTTTCACAACATTCTCCCAAATTGTTATAAATTGCTTACACTTTTTCAAGCAGTATAAAAAAACGAGGGTATTAAAAAAATATAGACAACCCGTAAGGATTATGAATTGTAGACCTTCAGCCCACTGAAAATTACGTCAGAATTATGGTTTGAGATGAAGATAGGATGTTCAATTGAAATACGGAGAGAATTCTACCTGTTCAAATAAACAGCGTACAGCTGAATTTTTTACAGTGCACTTCTTTCCCCCAGGTGTAGGCAGAGTCAGTTTTCACATATCAAAAAGATCTCCCTCGAGTTACAGAGATATAAATTATAAAAAAAATAGAGTATTTTTCTTTTTTTAAACAGATTGTTAAAATATAAACTCTGGCCTTTGATGTACAGAAATTTTAGTTTCTGCGGCTTAATCTTTTATCAGGCTTACAATAACATACAACAATATAACGTGGCGTATTTCAACAAAAAACACATACATACCGTACCTAATTTTTCTCATCAGTTGCATTAAAAAGTACAGTTTGTATATGAATTAAACCATGGATTAACCCCAAAAAGCGTGACTCTATATAATCCAAATTTTCGCCATGAACGAAAGAAAATAACATTTAATTTATAAATAATTAGGAAATTAGACCACTCCCCCCTTCCTTTGATCTAGTTCATTTGCAATCGTATACCTATCTAGTTAGTCTCCTACGGTCAAAAAATAGCTTCGATTAGTTAAAATAACTTTTCCCCACCGCTAAACACTTGAGAAGTCAAATTAACACGCTTGTGACAATATTATTCTACTGAAAACTGATAATTTTTTTTGGAAAAGCCACAACTTTCTGCGCTGATTAGAGACTTCGGAACTTTTATAGCTAGCGGGTATATATAGCTTCTCGAAATACAGAATATGCTAAAAGGATGGCTACATGTTTCGAACTAATTAATAGTTCAAGAAGTTACTTATTCCTGTTTGCGTTTTCCGCGAGTTTCTCGTAAGTTACTTCTATAGTTGTTTATGTCTTTTTCCAGCAAACGGAATCACCTACATGGTTTATTTCTGTAAACATAGGTTGTAATAAGATAATACTTGACTTCCAAGCAATTCATTTTTGATCCGATAGATTTATTTTATCATGTGAATTTTTTTCTGTAATAATTACAACTATAATATGATAGAACTTCCTGAGATCTCTAAAGGCTACTAATACACATAAACTGAACCTCTAAATTGGGAGGCTTTAAAACCGTGCTTCTCGGTCTGTCAAAATTGCCCCGTGCCGCAAAAAAAGGACAGTAGCATTCCAAAAGAAACGAACCCCCAAACTAAATCCTTTCTTTATAAGTCCATAGTATATTTGAATAAATTAAAATTCGCAGTAGGGGAAGAAGACGAGAGTGTAATTCGAAGCAGATTTGTGGAAAAATGTAAGGAGGAAAAGAATCGCTTAAATTAGGAGGAAATTGCATCAAGAGTCACAGTGCGAAATCGAACTTGCGGGATCGTATAGTTTCATGTTGTGATTTTCAAAATTCATGGTCAAGCAACATTGTGATTGAAAAGACTTTCTTACTGTCTTATACATATCTTGAATTTGCATTAA
Source organism: Dolomedes plantarius (assembly GCA_907164885.2). Lineage (NCBI taxonomy): Eukaryota > Metazoa > Arthropoda > Arachnida > Araneae > Dolomedidae > Dolomedes > Dolomedes plantarius. Next base: position 137,663,339 of record OU015492.1, read on the forward strand.
AACTTAGAATACTGGTAGTTAGTTTTCAACGAATCAAAAATAACGTTTGCATGAATTGTATCTCATGACATTTAACTTATAGTCATTAGGCATGTATAAGAAAAATTTCGTTAGGTACCTTTTAGATACTTGTTTAGGTACCTTTCCAGAGACTTTCCTTCACACATCGACATTCAATTATCACTTTTGCGATCTTTCGATATTTATTCTAAAGACACAATATCCTTTCTGCGACGCATTTTCATTTATTTAATTTTGAAAGCTCTTAGATTTTCTGCAATGAAATTTTCTTACATTTCTTATTAACGGTTCCTAATCGCTTTTTCAGTGGTTGAGCTCTAATGTAAAGAGTCATATTTACACCAACTGAACAACACCAGGGTTGTCAAGAAGTGTTATTTCTTATGGCGTTTGTCTCTCAACTCTCCAGTGAACTACAATTAAACAGTAATTGAATTTTGAGGCATGCTCTCTCTCACTCCATTCATACGTGTATGTTCAAGTATTTTTAGGGCATCCTTCTGACATGTGGAGCATAAGACGTATATATCCCTGTCAACGAACACTCTAGCTTGCATATAGGACTTCTCCAAATGTTGGCAAGCAATAACAAACTAATTTTCCCACACCACAAATGACTGCTTCTCATTAATGTGTCACTTCGCGATTTGCACTCTGATCGCAAACAATCTGATTTAGTATTTGGAAGAGGAAATCAAAATATACCAGGGAATATAGTGTTGTAGCGATCGCAAGTCTGCAGCCGAATCCCTCTGCAGACGACATTAAAAAAAATATTTCTATTTCACGTTTTGAGAAGTTGCCTGGGAACTACCATGACCCGGTAAGAGATAATTAGAAAAAAGAATTTTTCTGTATCCGTTGTTAAGTCCGACTGGCTACGAAAGAAGTGCCAATTTCCTTGATATTTGCATACTTTTTAATAAAATGAAACGTACTGTCTATGCGATAGTTATATACAGTGTCTCCCAAAAGTGTTCGTACACTTACGATTTTTAATAAAATAGGGGTCTATCCATTGATTAAAATGAATATTTCAGAATGGGTATTTAACAATAAGATCTGTAATCTATTCTTAACAAAACTACATGAAATATTTTGAAAACATAGTAAAACTTTATTTTTAAGAAACCAATAATCCAAAAGTAACAAAAACTTTATCTCGCAAAAGTCATCGTACACTTGTAAAAAATCTCTACATATTAGTAAATATTCTAATTTTTCGTTAAATTAATATTTAGTAGGATATCCTTTAGCATCCACAACAGCTTTTAAACGTCTGGGAATAGATTGCTTTAGTTCTTTTGTAATTTTTGCACCAATGTTCATCCATTCTTCCATCATAATTGTTTTTAGTTCGCTTTTAGTGTGAATGTCGTGTTTTCGTACTCGAACCTCCAGTTCTCTCCAAATATGTTCTATTGGGTTTAAATCTGACGATTGAGGTGGTGTTTTCAAAACTTGTGGACAATTATAGAGACACCAGATGCGAACGTTGAGAGTCGTGTGCTAAGGATCGTTATCTTGATAAAAAACAAAGTAGTTTCTAATTCTCAAATTTTGAGCTGATAATTTTAAATTGTCTCTTAAAATATTAAAAAAACAGCATGATTCATTATGCCATCAATAAATACCAAATTTCCTAGTCCTGATGCTGACATGCACCCCACACAAAGATACCTCCACCGGCATGCTTAACTGTTCCTACTAAGTTCTTGGGATTAAGTTCCTCATTTTTTTCTTCTCCATACAATTATACGCCCATCAGCACCAAAAATGTTCATCGGCAAATAAGACATTATTCCAATAGGTTTGGGGCTTATTTATCATTGATAGTGCGAAGGGAAGCCTAAACTTTCTGTTTTTCTCACAAAAAATTTTCTATGGGCAGAACGCTCATGTAATCCAGCTGTTCTGAGAACTCGTCAAAAAATTTCAGGTGAAATTGAAGTAGAAAATTTTTCATTGAATTCTGCAGAAACTTTTACAGCACTCAAACGTGAAATTTTCACAAATTTTCTAATTATAAATCTCTGATCACGTTTTGTTAACTTTGCCGGACGGCCTTTTCTTACCTTGTTTTCGATCCAATTTTCTTCTTTAAAGCGTTTTTTCACATACTGCACAGTAGAATGGGATAAATTAAGTAAGTTAGCAATATTACGAACTGATTTGCCACTACTATGATGAAAAATAATCAATTTTCGAATGCTGTTTGTTGTTTCTTTACGACTACGAGCCATTTTTAAATAATAAATAAAATATTACGGAATAGTCAAGCAAAAATTAAAGCCAAACGATATTTTAAATGCCACCACAATTCAAAAATAAAAATAAAGCGCTAGACTATAATTTTAATTATGAATTTATCCGAAAATATTTCAGTGTACGATGACTTTTGTGAGATAAAGATTTTGTTACTTTTTGATTACTGGTTTCTTAAAAATAAAGTTTTACTATGTTTTCAAAGTATTTCATGTAGTTTTGTTAAGAATAGATTACAGATCTTATTATTAAATACCCATTCTGAAATATTCATTTTAATCAATGGATAGAACCCTATTTCATTGAAAATCGTAAGTGTACGAGCACTTTTGGGAGCCACTGTAGGTAGGAAATATGACCACTACAGATAACACGGCTATGCCCCTCATACAAAACGTGATACTTTCGAATATCTTTTCAAAATTTAAATAATTACGAATATAAATATTTTTAATATGGTGTCACAATGCGAAGTCTACACAGCACTGAAATGTTTTATAGCGATCGCAAGTCTTCAGCCGAATTCCACTGCAGACGTCTTTTAAAAATATTTCTTTTTCACGATTTGAAGAAGTTGCCTGACAACTACGATGATCCAGTAAGAGATTATCAGAAAAAATAATTCTTCTGTATTCGTTGTTAAGTTTTATGCATCGTAATTTCCGCATCCATATTATTCTTTAATTCGAACGGATCGCATTTCCAATGTTGAATTTATGTAATAAATATTTTATTTTTCATATTCAAATTGTGATAATGTGCTTTGGTTTTGTGGTATATAAAAATACTCCTTGAATTCACTGCTGGCCAGTGACGGTCACAATCTGGCGACTCCTACAGTGTAACAGAATCAAGAGATGGAACCCAAATTTTTATTTTTCGAGCCTCGATGATGCAAGAACCAAAAACTGATGAGTGAATTTAGTCACCTGCGGGAACCATTTTACTAATACAATACACAATGAACAGGGAGCATAAAAGCTATCTAGAACTGCTCTCTGTTCCCCGAGACTATGAAAGAATCACGTAGTTCTTCGGAACTTGACGCCCCTTTCTCCCTACGAAACTTTTTCTCTCATTAGTATCGTCTGCTACAGACAGACAAAATAACATTACGTGACCAGAGGCTAAATAGAGAGGAATTCAAGGTCTCGATTTTTGTCACGATCAATCTGTATCAGGAATTAATGGTAGGTTATCTTTTAGATTCTTGCTGACTTGACAAAGTATTATTTTTAATCCGGGTATATACTAAGTATGTGTATTATTGACTGGCTAATTTTTTTTTTATCTTCGAAGAAGTTTTGATGACTTATTCATCACGAAAAGTCATCTGAACTTTCCAGCTATGTTCGCAGTTGAAATGTTCTCGGGTTTTTGCCATAGAAGCAAATTTTGGCTTTTCAGGAGATAAAACCCACTATCTTAAATTTGTAACAGTAAAATAAAACTTTTTACTGTTATAAGAATAAGGTGAATGACGCTTAATTTTCCTACATCTCATCATGCTCGTATATCACAATTTGCGTAATGCACTGAAAAAAATAAAAGTGAAAAATCTCATGTTGTATATGTGATCGAAAAGGATTTGGATACTGACAGGAGAAAAAGCTAAAAATAACACAAAGCTAATCCGAACTCACCAGGTTACACACTATCGTATCAACAAAAATCTTAACCCGTCGTTAGTCGCACCAATTTGAGTATCGCTAGTGGTCGCGCGTGAGAGTTTTTCTCACACTATCCTTTTCCGATGTTTTAAGTTATCTACTCAATAATAACACTTCAAAATTGTTTCTTTTCAAGGAATTACATCAATATTTAGCAATCACGAACAAGGAAATTACAATTAAAATAATTATTTTACAGCTATTATTCAGGAAAATTAATAGCGAAAGTGAAATAAAAAAAATCATACCTACTTTATGAATCAAATTTATAAATAGCATATTATTTATACTTTATTAGAACGTGAGCTGCAAGTCTTATAAATTAGGCGACATGGACCTGGTAAATAAAATATTATACTAGAAGTCTTTATTAACACAGCATTCGGGGCACACGTAAGTTGAATGTTAGGTACAAATAGGTCGCGCACAGGTAACACAACCCTTTCTTGACTTCCTATTTTTTCTTCGAGGACAGAATGCACAAAATCTGGTGGTTTCAACATTTCGTTTGATTCTTGAGGAGCCTTCAACTTCTGTTATTTGGCTAATTGCACTTCGCAAATGCGGTTGACAAGTTTGGAACTGAATAACGGGTCACCAGGTGAGGTTTCATGAGTTCCAATGGTAATTCCTTCAAGAAGGCTATCGTGTCTATCGTGTCTATCCGTCTAGCTATCGTGTTGTTTGTATTTTCAGTATATATAATTTGGCTGCTGATACCACCAATGATCATGATCGAAAAAAATGTCAATGGCCATCTGCGGCTTATTCTCGAAACAGAGTACTCACGTTTGAGTTCGTCGACTATGTCGACACCATCCTTAGTGAGATTATAAAAAGTAATAATCTATGGTTTAGAGAGGACGCCAGAATTTTTTTGGAATAAAGACACTAAAGTGCTAGTTGACGAAAACGCAAACATACTGCTTCGTTCGTCCCTATATTTTGTACTCACAAAGATAGGTGGCACTTCTTTTTTATTTTTGTTTGTTAGCGTTGCTGACAAACAAAATTTGCAAATAAAATTAGGTGATAAACGTACTCACATCATCGCGTTATCTATAAAAATAACACAAACGCTTGTGGTCTCTTGGTGAGAAACGCTCTCACGTGATGCAAACGCCAGTGGTCGCGCAATCAGAGAAATGCTCACGCAAAGGACACCTAAGCAAATAGAAGGCAAACAGAAACAGGGGATTGATAAACAATGTCTTTAACGCAGTGGTTATTAACCTTTTTAATAGTCAAAACCCCCTTGAATATGAAAATTAGCTCTCTCATCCCCTTGAAAAATGTTTCTATTTTTTATTTAGGAAAAGACATTTATTGCAAGATTATTTATTTATTGCATTAAAAAATTAATACTTTTCAATACATACTGTATTCTTACATATAAAACAATATGTACATTTTTAATGGCTTTGTTGTTGTTGTTTGTTCATAATTATCCTTTTAAAACGGGGCTCTTTTTTTGAAAGAGCCACGCGTAAGTCATCATGTGCATTTAAGCAATTTCTAACTTTGTTTTGATGTATAAAAGTGACGAAAAACTCATTTCACAAAGGTAAGTGGTGGCAAATGGTAAAAGTGTCTCTAATGCTGCTTTTGCCAATTCTAGATAAAGTTCTAACTGCGTACACCAGAACTGTTTTAAGTCCAGGTTTTCATATTCCACTTCAATACGTGCATTAGCTCGTATTACGATAAGATTGTCTTTTAATAAAATGTTGTCGTCCATTTAATATAGATATAAAAAAAATGGTTCCATCTAGTGGAAAAGTATCCATCAAATTATTCACTCAATTGATAATTTTCATTACAAATTTAGAACCTTCTTCGCACCCCTAAAATTGCCACTCCCAGGGGTGCCTGCACCTCCGGTTAAAAACCACTGCTTTAACGTAACCCCGCAAAAAGAAATCCAGTGGAGTTATGTTGGGCGATCGCAGATGACAAGGTATTGGTTCTCTACAACCAATCCATCGTTCGGGAAACATTCTTTCAAGTATTGATACTAGAAAAAAAAACCAGAATTTTTCATTCTTTTTCTGCAAGCTGCATTTCGTTTGACCTGATTGTATTTTTGTTATTAATGCTTAGAATAATAAAGATCTTTCTCGGCCACGCTGCATATCGTTTAATTGAATCTTGATCCTCACACACATCGACTTACACTACAGTTGTAATTAATCTAAATCAGTGGTATTCGAACTTAGGGGCCGTTCAAGTATTACATAAGCACATTTTTAGTCATTTTAGACCTCCCTCCACATGTAAGCAGAAATAAGCGGATATCTGCCCAGCACTCATTCAGTTGTGATATTTAGAGTTTGAGGAGATGACAGATTATTAAAAATCTGTATTTGCCAACTGTAACAGAACTCGAAGAGCCCCCTCTATCAAATCTGAATATTAGTTTCATTTATGTCACAATAAGATAACTGCAACCTGAATGCCAGCAAACTTAGCCTTTGACCTGAGTGTTGACCGTCTTAGTTCTTCCTAATAGAATCTTTAACTGAGTATTTTTACCTTCATAACCTGAAGACGATTTTTAATATCATTACCAGTTGCAAACCTTCAAATCCAGTTCATATTTTCTTTTTCAAGGATGTCTCAGTTAAAAGTGTTTTGGTCCACAGCTGTGTATTACATATCTGTGCTCAGATGGCAAAATGTTATAAGAAATTTTTCTTAAAAAAATGAGCTTTTCAGATTCCGGATTCTCGTTTGTCGATATTTTATATTTACTGTAGCCACTGTAAGTAATAGCCAACTACTTTTTTTTAAACATTCGTACCACGTGTCAGGAATGGATTCCTGTTCTTCTCCTCCCCTATTTCTCCCCCGATGACAAACTGACCGGAACTGCTTGCTTGGGGGTGGTTGAGCGAGGTGGGAGGGGGGGGAAGGAACCCGCTTGACGACTAGGGAGAAAAAGACTGGTTCTGGTCCACAGGACCATAGGAAAATGGGATCCAACTGCAATTCCTGGGTCACGCCCGCTATTGCAGACTTTCCGATGATTATCAGAGGGGAACCATGAATAGACAGAGTAAAGAGTAAAGGAGTAAAGTGATTGGAGCGGTGAGAATCCGTGAGTTCGAAGTAGTTAAAAGTGAGCAAGCAACTTGTAGGGACAGTAGATTGGTGGGTCCACGATCGATGCCAAGCTGTGCAAAGAGAGTGGAGGAAGTTTAAGGATAGCAGTGCATGTTTATTTGGTTTTAAAAGAGTTTTATGATGTTTTTTACCTTGGCAAGCCAAGTATCAGTTTTTTTTCAGAAGAAAAAGACGAAAACAGTGGTTCTGGTCATTCTCGCTCCGGCTTTCAAAGGTGAAAGGTCGGGAGTAGGAGGGATCGCCACGTGGAAAGCGGCTTGCACGTGATTTTACTATTCAATGAAAATTAGTAATATATATGTGTATACAGTAATGTGTGGTGTGTACCAGTAGAAATATATGTCTAATAAATAATTTTGGGATCGTGTCTGGATTCGTCAACCGTGTAATACATTCCTAAAACGAAAAGCAACCGACCCAGGGGCGGTTAGGTCTCCTCAAGGGAGAGGGATCCCCCTTCAACACCACGTTTGCTCATGTAAAACAAATTACTGATGTTTTACGATATCTTGAATCTTAGAATTGCTGTCACGTAAATTTCTTATAACATTTTATCACCAGAGCACAGCTATTATCTCTGTATGCCCATTTAACGGAATCCAGATGATTAAAAAACTGCTGTCCCGACGGAACTTATCCAATTTGCAGAGCTCAAATCATTTTTCTATACAACGAATCTATCTTTTCAGCCCTTTGAAGGCAGAAAATTTTTAAGATAGAAATGAAGCCTGCGAGAATGAAGATTCACAAAAACTCGGTGGTCAATCTCAAGGCTCCATGACTTTCACAACCCTGGGTAAGTCTAAGCTATAGGGTTCACAGATGCAAATGCTGGTAATGGCTGAGGGGCGAATCGTTAGTGTACCCGAACGAAAGACGTCTAACTCTTTACAACAGGCACCGAGATGCGTTTTTCCAAATGGATATCAGCCGGAGGACTGGAAAAAAACTCACTCCAATAATAAGATACAGATTCAATGGAGTAACCAAATATTGAGAACGCTCATTATATGATAACGGTGAGGAATATCGAATAGAAGCTCAGTCTCTGACCTCCTAAAATGTTTTTTAATAATCATTGTGATATGCAACATTTAGATAGTCATACTAAAAATATAATTAATGAGGTTCTGATATTTCCCAGAATTCAGTGTATCGCATAGAGGTATTCATCTAAATCATGGAAAAACAATTTTTCTCCCACCGATAACTTTTTTATCGCAGAATGGAAGAAATTTCTTAAAACGGGAAAATTTGACAACATCACGTTATCTAATTAGTAAATATGCTGATCGTAATAAAATAACTATATTTCTCTTTTGAGAAATCTTTTCAAGTAAATTTAAACACCCAATGATAAATTTGTATTCTTTCAAATACGCTGGTGTAAGAAATTAAGAGAATTTGCAGACTTGATCGATTATCTCTAGAACTACTGTACCGATTTTAATGAAATTTGATATGTACATACATTGATACAATACAAACCAAATAACCATTCAATAATTGTAATACACACGCATGATCGTGCGTAACACTCGTTGGAGTCGGAAGGTATGAAACAGCGGTTGCAGAATGAACAAAAAATGGGTTAATAGATGGGTTAATAGGGGGTGTGGTCCCCTCTTACAGCTATGCATGTCTCGCAGCGTGATTTCATACTTGAAATAAGGCAGTTTATCATTTCCTGTGGCAATCGGTCCCACTCGTTCAGCAACGCTGTTTTCATTCCCTGGATGGTTCGCGGAGGGGGTTTGCGAGTTGCAATTGCCCTCCCCAGAGCGTCCCAGACATGCTCTATAGGATTAAGGTCTGGAGATCTGGCTGGCCAATCCATCCGGCGAATATCCTCACTCTCTAGAAATTCGTCGACCAGAAGAGCTCTATGTGGCCTCGCGTTATCGTCCATTAAAATGAACTCACGGCCAACTGCACCCCTGATAAGGCGAACATAGGGCTCCAAGACCTCATCACTAAACCTCACACCAGTCACAGTGCCTCTTTCAAAGACATGGAGAGGTGTGCGGCCATCCAACATGATGCCTGTCCAGACCATTAAACCTCCTCTGCCATAATGGTCGATTTCGCGGACATTGGAGGGTAGGTAGCGGGTCCCTGGTTCTCTCCATATGAACGTACGGCGAGAATTGGGACTCATGAGTGAAGAGAACGGTCGCCCATTGATCCATACGCCAATCTCTATACTCTCTGCACCATGATAAACGGATTTTCATGTTCGTAGAAGTGAGCGGGGCGAAAACAGCAGGTCTTCTTGCAAACAACCTTCTCTCATGAAGTCTTGGAAACAGTCACCCTTGATACACGGGTTTCTGTGGCTGCATACAAGTCACGAGAGTGTCGAGAAGCTGTAGCACTCCTGTTACGCCTCGCTATAATCGACAAATGGCGATCTTCTCTGCCCGTCGTGGCTCTTGGACGACCTTGCTCAGACTTTCTCTCGATGGATCCGGTATCCTGGAACTGTTTACATATGTTACACACGATGCTGGGCGTTAAATTGAACTCTCTACAAATTTGGACTTGACATTGAATACTCATTTTTACTGTTACAATTTGAAATTAACCGATTGCTGCAAAATAACACCAAGAAATTCGCTGAGGTGTGTTAGCGAACGAAATGCGTCTTAACTTACGCGATCTTATAAAGCCTGTTTCTCTACTGACTCCGCCTACACACACCTGTACGCTTACGTATTTGACGTACAAGATTTGAATTTTTGTCTAGAAGCAGTGGTTTTACATTCAGTTCAGTTCTTTTCATGATATTCGATAAAATATGCAAATTCTCTTAATTTATTTCACCTGTATATATATGTTATGCTAACCATTAATATCAAAAGTCATTTGTAGTCGTAGGCCGTCATATAAAATCCCATATTAAAATCACATAATGCAGTCTAAAACACCCTTTTACTAATCACTCATCCAATACTGAGCATTTTGTCTTAGGTCAGCATGCGTCCTACCTCCTCAAAATCTACATTGCTCCTGCTAAAAGCTACACGTGCTATAAGTAATAAATGAAGTATTCAAATGCTAAATATCCCTGAATTTCCAAGAAAGTGGAATAATTTTAACCCTCTCAGGGGCAACAAGCTTCGCCGTTTGCACGGTGCAGATATTTTTCTCGATTTTTTTTAACCTAAAAAATCTTGAAAATTTTTCCCATTAAAGGTTGCAAAATGTTTTTACTTCTTTAAACTGATAATATATGGCAGCACTAGTCATTTTCTGCTCATTTAACTTTGAAACATTTAATGTAAGTGAAAAGAAGACTAGATTTAGGCGTTCGCACTGTGCGAACGACGCCCCTGAAAGAGTTTTAAACCGCAAACAGATTTCTATTCCCTATGGCCTTGATTAAAATCTGACCACATGTGCAAACTAGAATTCCAAAGATAGAATAATTTAAGAAAATTTAAAAGAACCCATCTTGCTTTATTTGTTCGTGTCGATTTTGGGTGTGGCTTTTAGAACAGAAATTTTTACACCATCTAGCTTGTTCAAATTATTTAGCAACCTTATGTGGCAAAATATGACCAGACCCATCAATCAACCAACCCTACTGATATCAAATTTGAATAATTTTCGAATTTTTGAATAACCCATATATGAAATCAAACCTATTGCTCTTCTGACCCGAAGAACTATATTAGTTCGAAATAAGTTGTCAGTATGTACTTTGATGCTGAATTTTAAGGTGTTGTGTGTATTTGTTTAGCGTCTTCCCCCGCAAGTTTCGCGAAAGTAACATACGAAGTCTGCAAGCACTGAATATACCCAAAGGCCATATTAATATTCTGTGTGGTCGATAATTCCGACTGAGGGAAAAGTAATATTTCTGCTATGCCAATTGCCATTAAGGACCTTAAGAAAATATTTGTGGGGGAAGTAATACTAGTTCAGTGGATTGAGTGGGTGGAGTTGCAGTATGCATTTGGGTGTGTCTGTTGTATTTGGCTTATTATTAGAACCGTCATTATGACTCTTACTAATAATTTTAGCGGGGCGTTAGATTAGACTACCAGCTTAGCCTCGTGTGGGATTTTTCAAGTATTATAATAAGCGGGAACTTTAACGTGTTGAACGAATAGGCTCAAAATGAGATGAGGGATTCTATGAAATGATCTGTAATTACCTAAATTTCTTAACAGATATGCTGCTTAGATTGTTTATATGTTATTGCGAAAAAATGTATTCGACAGCGATGATTGATGAAAGTAAGTGTGCTTTAGATAATTGTGAAGGAAGGAAAATGGTTTGCGTCAGTTTTCAATTGTAATTTTATACAGGGAAACCTTCATAAATTGTCACATTACGACACCTGGACAATTTTACTAGCACAGTAAGATGAAATTCTTTAATTATTATAATTCTTCATAATGTCTCCATTTATCTATATATATATATAAAACAGTTCCGTAACTGACTCACTGACTGACTGACTGACATACAACGCACAGACCAAAACCGATGGACCTAAAGGGCTGAAATTTTGCATGGCGATTCTTCTTATGGTGTAGGGGTGCACTAAGATTATTTTTGAAAAATTCTTCTTAGATTTTTTAAAATTAAATTTTTAAGCTGTTTTAGTAACTTTTTTTAAGTTTGCATTTAAAATAATAATTTGAGGGTTATAAAATTTATATCACGAGAATGATCATAAAAATTCCTTTAAAATGAGATCTTTTTCGAATCTTTACCTTCATTTTCTGATTTTTGGGGAATTTTTAAAGATTAATTTTTAGAATTTAATTTATTAAATGCTGATTACGTGATTTCTTTTTCTGGTACTTTAAATAAATTTATCGTCACGTGTATAACAACTAAATAACAAAAAAAAAATTTTTCTTTCTAATGCAGCAAACGATTGGATATTATCAATAAATAAATAAATATCCCTTACGATTTTGTTATAAATATATATATATATTTTACATCAATTGTATACATGGATCGTCGCATTTATTATAAATATATATATTTTCTTTTTTTGGCATTAATTGCATACATTGACCGTTGTATTTAATTTGAATGTACTCCATAGCGAAGCGCGGGTTTTCAGCTAGTCCGTTATAAACTAATTAAAGAACTTTCTGTACAAATTAAATACAACGCGCCGGAACGGCGTTCCGGTATCTCTCTTTAAGTATCTCTCTTTATCAATAATTTGGAATACCCCCCCCCCCACCACACACACCCCGGAAGGTTACCGTTCCGGCACCTCTATTTCTAGAAATCTAGCACTGTATACATACACACACACACACACACACACATATATATATATATATATATATATATATATATATATATATATATATATATATATATATGTGTGTGTGTGTGTGTGTGTATAATAAATACGACTATCATTGTATACAATTGATTAAAAAAAACAAAAAAACATATTTATAAAAATATTGTAAGAGATATTTTTATAGACAAAATAATGTAGAAGAAAATATTCAAGGTAAATCTAATAGGACATACTGAAGAATACAGTACAATTAATATAGTACAGTTTGAGGAACATATATTTTACTGTATTTTAAGATTTTTTTGGATAATGTCCAATCGTCTTCCGCATTATCAAGGGAAAAAATATTTTTTTGTCTATTTCATTGCTATGGACGTGACGATAAATTTATTTGAAGTTCCAGAAAAAGAAATCACGTGATCATCATTTAATAAATTAAATTCTAAAATGTAATCTTTAAAAAATTCACCAAAACTCAGAAAATGGAGATAAAGATTCAAAAATGATTTCATATTAAAGGAACTTTTATATTCTTTCTCGTGATATAAATTTCGTAACCCTCAAATTATTATTTGAAATGCAGACTTAAAAAAGTTACTAAAACAGCTTAAAAATTTAATTTAAAAAATCTAAGAAGAATTTTTTAAAAATATTTCTTAGTGCACCCCCACACTATAAGAAGAATCGCCATGCAAAATTTCAGCACTTTAGGTCCAGCTGTTTGGTCTGTGCGTTGTATGTCAGTCAGTGAGTCAGTCAGGTACGGAACTGTTTTATATATATAGATATGTGTTATGCATAACAAATGTATTTGGAAGCAATGCATGCTGAAAGTATGAATATCGTAAACAGTGGTGAAGGCTGAAAAAAATTAATTACAATAATAACTACCTAATAGTAACTTTTGAAATTGTGGAACAGCCTGCCAGAGTTATCTTTCTCGTCTCTTATTGGCTTTCTCAACTTGTTCTACAGTGATCCCAGTAGAACTGGAACTTGAGATGAACAAACGAAGGTTTACATCAGAGGTTCCCAGATTTATTTGGTCTTCCGCCCCCCTTTTCAGAAGAAAATAACTCAGCTCTCCCCTTGGAAATTGCCCTTCGTAAGCGAACAGAGATGCAGTGACAAAAGGGCGTACTTTTATGTATCTATATTTCTACCTAAGTCTTTCAACATGGTAAAGAAAGATATTGTAAATCAGACACTTTGAAGCTTAAATTATAAAATTGTTCATTAAAACTAACGATAATAACATTCGCATTACACACAGAAAATGAAGATAACGAAGGATAATATTAAAGTAAAAATTACGAATAACATTAAAAGTTATCCTTATGCAAAGAATTATGTGCTCTGCTATCAGTTTATTAATGTTCGGGTCTATTTTTGTCAGCATCGTTTTTAAATCATCATGATTAACTATTTGTAGTCGGTTCTGATTTCAGTAACCAATTTGTGACGACACTGAATCCATGTTCCGCACAACAGGAGGAAGGAAATGCAATTAAAACTTTTGTAATAAAGCTTATATTCCAGGATAAAGTATCGGTTTCATGTTATTGCAACCAGAACTATTGGTAGGTGAGTTTGAATTTTAATTTATTGCTCCCCCTTGGGATCGTTTTAGTGCCTCCCCCGGGGGGGTATCATCCACTTTGGGAAACCCAGGTTCAGATAATTGTGTTATGGCTTTTCAGAACTGAAGATTAATGTCTGAACGGGAGTGATGCGTTATCCAAGTCACCATGTCTGATCTTTTTAAGATCATTTTCAAACGGGTCCGTTCTATAAAATAAAAGCAGAAAATTTAAAGAAAGGCCGAGTAAATTGGATTAAGAATATATGATGTGACCTCGTACAAGCTACCCATGCTTTTAATGTTGAATATGTGTTCTAATACTTCAGCATTACCTAGTTCAGAATAACCGAGAGGTAGCAGTGCTGACTCTGTGACAGTCAACTACTTTAGAAACATATGCATTTTTGTGATCATTTAATTAAAGTAAGTAAATTTCAAGATGAACTATTTTAAAATCTATATATTTAAGTAGCTAAGCTGACTTTTTGGGCAGTCCATGAGAGAAAACTACTGAATCAATTTACTTCATTTTGGTCTTAAACGAAAGATTGTAATCTGTAGATTTGTCAAATTAAGTTTTTGTAACCGCAATTTCTATTAATGAACGATAATTTGCAATTAAAAATTGATTTCTGCGCATTCTCAGTTGCATGATAAACACTTCTATTCCGAGGAGTTTCTCTAGATCTGTCTCTGCCATTTTTATTTTATGATAATTATGTTTGCGAAATATAAGATAAAACCCGATAGAAACTGTTTATTTCGCGCTGTTAAATTAGCGATAATTTACAATTTAAAAAAAAAATCTGCTTTCTGCGCATGCTCAGTGACATTTTTAAATCAGGCTTTAGATACTCACTAAGCATGAGGCCGCTTAAATACATTAATTTATATTTGCGTATTATTATGATTTTCAACATTTGGCAATGATGTGTTGAGCATAATTTGTGTATTAGTACATTTATTTACTATCTAGCCGTCATGTTTTGACGGGTACCAAATAGTACTCTATTATTTTCTTTGATTTTCTGTTCTTACGCAAGAGTGTAAAAAAAAAAAAAACCTTAAAGACCCGCTAACTACCTTTGTTCTTCAGAGAGATCCAAAAGTACCCTTGTGGGTGATCCAGCTGGTGATGTAAATTGCAATATAAAATAATAAAGATAAATCTAATTCTATACATTGTTATAGAGCCGAAAATGCATCCTTATGAGGATCATGGACTTTCAAATTTTTTAAAAATTTAATTAAATATTCATTGAACTTATTTGAAGCCTTGTTATGTAATTACTAATAGACTCAAAGTGCCATGTTTCGAATTTGGAAAAAAATAAATTGGATACATTTTCAATCATAAAATACTGAATATTTAAAGGTTACATTGTTAACCGAATTCAAAGTGTTCCATCAGACAGAAGAATTTTATTTTTAAGTTACCTTCCTAAAATCAAGATTAGCATTTTTTGTAAATATTCATTGCATTTATAAAGAAAAAATACTTAAATAGCCCTTTTTCTGTTCAACATACAAAAAGGCTGCGAGTAAAATGTTACGCGAATTACAACTGTATTGCATTTGTATATGCTAAAATTTATTTAACTTAGTAAATGGTGTATAATATCAACCTGAAATGTATATAAAGATTAGAATTGCGGATGGAGTATTTTAAACATAAAGAGCAAGAAACTTCCAAACCTAAAAGAATTAATTAAAAATACAAACAAGGGAAATTATATCATTTAATAACAGATATAATGATATAAAAATCATTATTGGTATAAAAATAAGTAGTTTTCAATTAACTATGTACTTACTAAGCATTGTACACATATACATATTACGCCTTTTGAATATTCGCTGTTAACTTTATCTTTCTCGTTATTTAATTCAGTTTAGTAAAGAAAAATTTCCAACCCGTATTTTCCGGCATTGGGAACCACTTTTATGAATTTAAATATGTTATTCATTGAAAACATGGTATATTATTTCCTAGACGTGCTCATTGAGATCTTAAAAACCTGAACTGTCAATGTTCTAATTTTGTTATAAGGACCAATTAAAATAATTCAAGAATGCAATTTTACTCTGCTAGTAAAATTGTTTAGTTATCGTAATGTATGGCTTTTAGAAAATACGATTTCTTTTGTATATATATTTTTTAACTGAAAAATGCCCTGATAGAAATCACTGGCTTTCCTCGTTGAGTCTACTTCCTTTATTCAAGAATTCATGTCTTCTCGGATTTTCATAAGTAATTCACCTTAATTTCCCGAGATGATTTTACACTCCATAGTAATTGCATCCTAATTATGCTAATACATGACTACTTTCAACACATCAGAATACTAAAATGAAAAAGATACTATTTTCGGATGTTGGAACCAAGTCTCTTATTCCTTATCAAATGGAGAAAACAGAATTTGTTGATCTATTGAGTTTGTAGATCATAGAATTTTTATTTCTATGACACATCTCTCTCAGGAGCTGATTTGCATTCCAAGTAAAAAGAAACTTGTGTATTTTTTGCTGTATTTGAGTGAAATATTTTAATATTGTGAACCGAGGCACAGGGTAAACATAATCAAGTCAAGTCTGGAATGGGAAAAGGAGTTGGGTACCTTCCTCACACAATTTCTAAGAATGCCGTTGGGTTTTGCGTGATAAGAAAATCATGGAAATACCGCACGTACATGGTATTGAAGGAATCGAAAAAAACTAGACGACGTGTAGAATATTTGGAAAACAATAACACATTTTATACCCATACTTACATATGCATACATACATGCGCGCACACACACACACCCATATTCTATCTATATTATATATATAACGGGTAGGCCAACAATTCGTAAAAACTTTAAAAATTTATAAAAAAGGAAGAAATTATGATAAGAAAGTGCAGTTTGCAAGAAAGGGCTCACAAGGAAGTCGGATTTTTTAGCAGCAAAATTAAAATTAAAAAAAGTTACTGGTAGAGTCACTGGTCCAGCTTTGAGAGCACTGCTACTCCCCGTGGACGATTCCGCCACCATATTATTCATAACGGTTTCCACCGCAGTAATGCGGCCCTCCTCCAACGAGGGTCTTCCACTTCGTGGCCGATCCTCTAAATCCTTGTGTATCACGGTCTTTTATTTCAAGATTGATTTGCATAATTATGCTGAATCTCTCGTATGTCAGCGCTATCTACCGTTGATTTTTTAAACTTTTTAAACTTTTTTTTCTACCAAAAACATCCGACTTCCTTGTGAGCCCTTTCTTGTAAACCGCACTTCTTTAACATGATTTCTTCCTTTTTTATGAATTTTAAAAGTTTTTATGAACTTTTGTCTCACCCTATATATATATATATATATATATATATATACATACACTGGGTAGCCTATATATTATGACCTCCTACTCAGTATATCATGAGGCCACATTTTGCTCTCAATACTGCTACGATGTTCTTTGACATGGATTCTATGAGATCTTGGTAAGTGGCTTGAGAAATCTGAGACCGTCTCCTATCAAATGCACTTTCCAGTTGTGTAAAATTTTATGACTCTTGATCCAGCTGCTGCATGCCTCATTCAAACTCACAGGTGATTGTGGAGGAAAACTAAGTATGGTGAAGTCTCCATAGTGCTCTTCAAATCATCCGCGGACAATGTGAGCTTGGAGCATTGTCCTGCTGGAAGTATCCATCTCCAGTGGGGTAAACCATTAATATAACTGGATATACTTGATCAGCGACAATATTTACATGCCTTTTGGAATTCAGATGTTCTTTCAAACTAATTATAAGATTGAAACAATGCCAGAAAAACATCTCCAAGACCATACCCTGTGGAAATGTACATATGGTCAATGCTTTCGTGATGTTTTCTCCATATTCGTATCCTGTTATCTGCATGGTATAGTTGAAAAAGTGATTCCTCTAACCACGTTATCCTTTTCCATTCGTTTACTCTCCAATGCTTGTGATCCCGTGTGAAATGGAAACGTTTGATTAACTGCATACATCAAAGGCTTTCGAACAGGTGTTTGATGTCTGCAGCTGATTGTTTTGTAGCTGATACGGTGTAACGTGTAGCGAACAATACGTTGAAAGGTCATCAGAGTTGGTCCATGTAGCGTGGGATTTAATGCTACAGTTAATGCGTGCTAATTTTCCCCAATTTAATCTATAATTTATTTAATATCAGGAAATACTTTAATTCAGTCACTTTGTCAAGCAATATTTTACGTTAACAGGTGTGTTTCTAAGTCCTTGCTTTGAATTCCCGGTGGTCTTCCTTAACGACATCTTTGCTCATTCATGCACATCTGTGCGTAAATAGAATCAGCTCGATATTGTTGAAGAAACCATTACGGTTCTTTTTTTCCCAGGCTCCTTCTAAATTACGGTTTCCTATGGAATGGCTAACAAACAACGTGCCATCTATCAAGATCCCATTCGAAAGCAGTTTGTCATTTACGCGGCTCTCCAGGCGACGCATCCATAATGCACGCCGTTTCACAAGCCCCCAAAGGCAGTACCGTTATTTGAATCTGCGCAACTTCTGAGAAAACCGCTTTGGCGATAAATTGCCAAATTTTGGTGAATTTCAAAAGTCGCCAGGTCTCACCTACTCAGCCAATCACCGCTTTTTAAATTTACCGCGCCTTTATTTCATAGGCAGATGGTTGCAACTTTTCGCCTGTTATCGCCCTTTTAACTTAATGTGCGCCCTGCCTTCACACTAGGTACGCTACGGCGCTTGGCATCTTGATACACAACTTTCGTGTAACCCTCGCTCCATATACTCCTGTCTGAGAAGAACTTGGATACACACAGAGATCACGAATTTTTTGCTAGATATATAGGTCGTGCCTTTTAGAAGCCACTCCAGAATGTGGCCTTTTTTGCCTAATTCTGTGAGGAGGCTATACCATTTTCGATGTATAATTTTTATGAACTATCATGGTCATTTTTATGTATTTTCACTTAACATTGAAAGCTTCAGAAGTGAACTTCAATAAATAACTGTTCGACCTAATAATTGGCTCGATGTTTTTTTCTTCTTTTGAATTTATTCCCGGATTGCAGAGGACGATGGAGTTGTCTGAGGATACTGTGGCTACACTTCGCTAATACCACTTTACAAAGACGTTATCAGCCAACATACCAACTGAAGCTATTTAGGCATCAAGATTCTGCATCACAGTTTATTGAGACGCGGTAATTATTATTGAAGATATTTTTACTGATTCCTTGCTCCATGAACTATCCACGTGTCTTGACTGGGTTCATCGGTGGTTTCTTCAACATCTACTTTCGGCCATATTTCCCCCTTACGAACAGCTTGGCATCGAGTTCTCCTGCATAGACTTATTGTGTTGATTGAACAATTAAAATTCGATTCCACGAACATTGTCTGACAGGTAAATCTTCGTCAAGATAGACATAGTGCCGTGCCGCTTCTCTTACACAGAAATAGTGCTATTGAACAATTTTACCTTGGTGGTAATAATAGTGCTTTTCCCTTTTCTCTCTACAAACTATGATGCCGCCCACCTTCCTTTTTCATAGTATAAACTATGGTGCAGTTCCCTTTTTTTGGTCAGCATGAACTGTGATTCCGAGCTTCAAATCTCCCTTATTATTTCCCACTACATAATAGTACCGTCCCATCTTTTTCATTACAGTCCCTGACAAAGATTAGATATAATTTGACGTACTGTTGTCTGTATGTTGGACTGGACAAGTTTCGGACGTCTCCTTTCCGATTCAGCTTCCAATAGACGACTGCACTGCTTACGTTGAGACTGCCATTTCAACTCAAAATGATGTGACTGCTTTACTGGGAAATAGAGATTACGGACGATCCATGGCCCAATAGACATAACTTGAATACCCGTAAGTTAATAAAAATCCTGAATTCTGCCCTACTCAGGTCTCTCATATAAAGAAAAAACAATTTGTTCGCAAAAATTTTCCCTTATTTGTAAATATTGGAGCACTTCTAACCTATTTTTGTTATAGTTTTCCTATGGAATAACACGGGAGCACAGAAAAGCAATGACACTGAGTTTTCTTTCATTAAAAAAATTTTAAAAAATTACTTTATTAAAAAAAATTACAATTTTACTTACTTGGATAGGTAAGTATCAAAATTCTTAGTTAAAAGCTATCACTGTAGTTTTCTCCACCTTATGTTACTTAAGTATTTGCCTTCTGTCATTAATTATTATGTTGTACATACTAAAATATCTCAGCATCTACTCTGTTAACGGGACTATAGAGGCTTTGTGTAGCTGCCTTTGCAAAGTTAAGGTAGTAGCATTTCGTGGAAATTAAAATCTGTATAACATCAACGGGAGTCTCTTGGTTGACTGCTGTAAGTAGCTGAAATACCCTTGACTTTGGCGCTCAAGAGACATTCTTAAATCTACTAAATTGCTCCACAAAACTTGGTTAATTTTTACAGTCAGATTTTTAGGTTCGACTCCGGTACGGACAAACTGTCCGGGTGAAATTCGGAGCAAATTCGAAGCTTAGTGAGATTTCTGAGTTATAGACTTCGTATGATCTTAGTTAAGCAATTATGCTAATAAGGTATTCCTATTATTACCTAATTTCGCTTAAAAAGCCATTTATCACCGAGTTTTCGCCGAAAAGTAGTAAAGAGATAATTTTCGCATTTATTCGCTCTTATCGGCCAATTTCGCATTTATTCGCATCTACGTATTTAGTAAATACGAAAATTGCGTATCCCTAATTATGAGGTTTAATTTGTATGTAAATATGATTAAAAGTCAAGGTTCCGCAGATACGTACTTAGATTATACAGAACACTTCATTATATGGAATATCCTTACACCGGGGCTATTATATTTTTGTAAGGCTCTGTAAAACTGCTTTATTAGCGATTTAAACTCTACAGCGGAAAATAAGAAAAAAAGGGCATAGGAGTGGAAAACTTCGAAACGTGCACTCATCCAGTGCAAACTCTCTCCCCCATCTAAATGTCAAAAGGTCTCTCTAGCTGCTATTCTCAATTTGGAGTTTAAATTTATTGATACTATATCGATTGTAAAAATTTCATCACCATAAAAACCTAAGTTTTGTCTTTGCTGCGCAAGGGCCCGTATATTTTAGACGGAAAACAAATTTTTACAAGCAATAAAAAAGCGTGTAGGAAATGATATGTTTATAACTATGTCATCGAGTTTGGGCAAAATTGAGCTCTCTTTTAATTTGATTTATTAGGGCTGGAAGTGCCGTAAAAGGAGTTTCACTCTAATGAAGATTTTTACGAAACAACTCGAAGCAGAAAAATGATACGTTTTAAACTTGAAGGACATACTTAGCTGAGTGGGATTTCAGTTATTTTGAATTTTTAGCGATAGGAAATTGTTGATCTGTAGTGATAGCGCTGTTGCTCATGACACTAAAATTTTACGGCTCGCATATTTTATTTCAGCGTGAGGCCGTAAATTTTTTTTAGAAAGCGGTGAAAATTCAATTACGTTATAGGAAACATTTTTTAAAGAAACGTATAGAGATGTACACGCTTCTAATAATAGTTGTCAGAATACAATGTGTTAAGAGCGAACATTTATGAGTTGAAAGATGTGTTTGATAAATTAAGTTTTCCGGTGCTAATTTTGTTACTTAGGATACTGAACATATGAAAGTAAAGTCTTCATATTTTAGAGAAAACTGTTGCATTTAAAGCTTGATTGTATTGCCAAGAACAGAAATATTATGAAGCAAAATATAGTTCAACAATTAGATTAAAAATGCTTAGATGTTTATCAATTAATTAAACCTATAAAGGATGAATTATTTTGTATTAAATATCTTTCCAGGAAGCATATAGTGGCATATACTCTTTCCTACGATATGTGTTAAGCAATTAGTTGTATTAACTGCCAACGGAAATTTTCAACTTTAACTCCAAAATATCCAGGAAAATAAACCCTACAATCTAAAACGGCCATTTGTTGAGGTTTCTAATGCCCCCTAGATGGAAGTTCCAGACTAGATCCATATAAGTTTTGGACTGAGTGTGAGTCTCTGTTTTTATATATCACCACAAGGGTCAAAGTCCTTCTTAGCTAGCTGCCACCTCAATTTCGACTGAGCACCAACAGGGGGGACATGAGGGAGGATCGCACAATTTCCCACCCTCTCTGACCTCATAGAAGGACTTTCCTGTCAACGGATTTAACGTGCCATTATCCGGCTTAGACACGGAGGTATTTAGTGGCACGTGTCGGGATTCGATCCGAGCACTCTCAGCACTGGAAGCCAGCTTGCTACCACAAGGCTACCTCGAGCCCAAAACTGCCATTTATTATCTAGATTACTCAAATATTTGTCAAAATTTCAAAATCTGGGTATGTACTAATCCCCCGCAAATCCTATAGCTGCTAACCCAGCCATTTTGTCCAGACAGTGTTGTCTGCCCTGCAGTGACGTAGCGAGCATAACTGGAGCCCGAGGGATGATAGACCCCCCCTTGCCCCCCCCTCTCTCGCAACGCCACTGCTGTCCTGGCTTATCGTGTAGGCACTCTTCTGTCTTGCCCTCAAGAAAGAAGAAATTAATTAGCTTTTGAAAGTTAGCATATTCTACTTGTTTCACCGTAATTAGCATTGTATATTTAATTTCTTTTAATCCCTAGTTTGTCTTAATAGTTTTAGATTAGGTAAACGTGTTATAATTATATATAGATATATATCCTACTTTTAATTCTCAAGATTTAAATCTATAACTGTATTTCGATTTTTTTCTCTTCTAAAAGCAGATATGAGACGGCAAACATATTTAAAAAAAAGTTTTTTCTAAACAGTCGCAGAGATAAATCTGATATTTTGCTCCCTCATTTCCGTTCACTATCGGAAGTTTCCAGAAATATATTTCGCGCTCAACGGAAACATAGCGGAATCCCCCACGGCAGTCAGTCGCGCAGCTTTAACTGTAATGGCAGAGGGTTGGAAAGATTTTGTTATCACAGAATGTAATGAGAGGGAAGGCTCGGAAGTTATTTTATAGTTAAATAAGAGTTTTCCAGCAATGTATTTTTAAAACACCGCTCGTTTCTCGGAGGATGAGGGATGAGGGAAAATGAGATATTACCCTTGGTTTGAGGAGTAAAAATATTACCGAAGTTTCCATATAAGATGCTTATTTCATTGCAGAAGTTATGAGATTTCTCGTATACGTTACGGGAAAGGAAATACCCTGTCGAACAATCTAAACATATTTCAACCTCTCCAGAAATTTTTTGATCGGCAATTCGTACTTCATACTGTATACTTGAAATAAATATCTTTGTGTATGGATGCAGTGAATTTTGATATCTCCGCTGTACAGTATGAAGACATATTCCAAACTTGTATCAGAGAAAATTTTCGTCTAAACATCCAGTGACGTTTCCATGTTAATTAATCTTAGTTATAGCGAAATAGCATTTTTTCCGACTTATAAGTTTTAAAAATAGTATAACGCTTCTTGTGTTTTAAGGCTTTTAGTTTCCAGTGTTTCCTGCAGGTTTTATGCATGTAGGGGAATGTCCATTTCGAAAAATTCCACACTTCACAGATTTGCTAGTGTGGAATGACAAATCTCCCTGTGCGCCATTTGCCCGTGTTATAACTTAACTTACTGTGTATGTACAAGTATTTTCGGACCCTGCCCATAAAACTGAATTTGCTTTAGAAATTCTAATTAATCTTAATTTGCAGTTATATATAGTAAATATATATTTCCAGACTTGTTTCAATACCTTTGTTGCTATTTTTCCTTTTAAATACGAAATGTTTTATTTTTACAGAGTTTTGAATGATAGGCAATCTCTAGAGACAGGTTACCATAAAATTGCATTTTTTTCATTTTTCATTGAGTCACGGGATGGCATCCTTTAAAGTTTTCATTCCAGTAACAATTAGCATGAATTATTTAGCATTTTAATAGAAAGTTGGCGCAGGTCACGTATAGTGATAGTAGCATTGAAAGTATGCACACAGTTCTCTCTCGTTTTCGAATCCTGTCATGGTAAGGACGGATGACAGGGACGTTTCTGTGCTCCCGTAACAAAGAAACCAAATTAAAATCGAGGTCTACGTACGAGAGTAGTTTTAGAAGTCCGTACAAAATCTTAGAGCTATCGGGATTGCACTGAAATTGTTGGCGCTGTCACATTTAGCATGCTTTAAAGGCAATAATGTCAAACTGTAAACAGAATCGGCACCTAGTCTGTTTGATAGCCAATTTTTTGTCGGCCAACTCTTGTTGTTCACTGCTCACACAAGGGTGTAAAACGAGATCCGCGTGTTGATAAAATATTACTTTTTAAGAAACAAAATAGGAAAAGAAATTAAGTACAGGCTTGATAAATTACAAGCATATACAATAGCAATTGTGGATCCTCCCACGAAGGCGTTTACCATGCATTTTGTCATTTTACCTAAATTCGTGATCGACAGAGATTCTTCCCGTTGTAGACAGGATGACTGTATTCAGTAAGTCACCAGTAAAAGTTGAGAGAAAGTGTTCTTCCTCCCTCTTGAACTTATCAGCTATATCTTGCTGGGGACCACATAACAAGGGCGAAACCTAACTCCAGGCGTTTGCCATGCACTGTGTCTCCTTCATATTCAGGTTCGGGTAGTCAGTGTAACGTAGAGCTATTCTTGTAAGAATGGTTGTAAGTGTCAAGGGAAAAGACCTCCTAAAAGGTTTTAGGAAGTCGCCCAGAACAGGCTGATCCCCGAGGAACCTATGGTCATCAGCTAAATCCCTACTTACGTCTGTTAAACATTTCCGCCATATGTCTGCTTCTCTTCCTCGACACCACCAACAAGCAAGTCTCGTAGAAAGCAGGAAAGCGTAGACAAGAAAGCAAGTCTCTGAAAGACAAGTCTCTCGTAGACAAGTAAGTCTCAGAAGACAAGCAAGCGAAGACAAGTCTCGTAGGGCCCGAGGTAGCCTATTGATGGCTCGTTGGGCTTCGAAATGAGGGTGTTCAGTTCAAATCCCGACAAAAACCATTAAATACTATTGTGTCTAGGATGTATATGGACTCGTTAAGTCCGCAGACCGGAAAGTTCTATGAGGTCAGTGGGTGGGAGATGATGAGAGCCCTTCCAGATGTCACCCCTGGGGGTTGCTCAGTGAAAATTGTCGCCGTTCCTAAATCGGTCTCTTATCCCTTATGCTGCCAATAAACACCCCAGCCGTACCCCTCAACCGGTAGCCTAATTGGACTTGGTCTGGAAGCCTCGTCGTGTAAGGGAAAGAATTAAGCATGCCTATGAAACACTCTATACGAGTTGAAGCCTTAGACGAAAATTTGTCTAAAATGAACCACTTAAGTCTTCTATATATCGCATCGCGGACAATACATTTATGTTTAATATAATACCATGGTCTACACTCTATTTAATATCACTTTCACCGCATGCTTAAATGTGGTTGAGAGAAGTTTTCCCGTCCTGGATTATAATGAAGGGTATTTTTAGATTTCTCTCTGTTCTATTAATATGCTATGAAAATGTAAATTAAGTTGTAATTGGTGCTTCGAGCGGATTCGAGCATTTGATGTCGTCATTAGACTAATATCCCATCGTATTTTCCTGCACAAAACGTATTATCAAACATCAAAGCACATGTTAAGTGAGGAACACACAATGAACAGTTATGATACATTTGGATGAATTGATAAATAAACTTCTGCCATGATTACTGAAACAGCAATTTATAAGGGAATACCGTGAAACAAATGCACATAAAATTTCATTAAAATCTGGAAAACTATAAATAATTTTTAATAAGCGAATCGGAACAAGGAAGATTGAAATTTGGCGAGAAAAAATATGAGAAAAAGAATATTAAAAAATTAGAAATATGAAATCGAAAAGGCGAAATATCAACTAGAAACCAAAAGAAAAAATCTCGAAAAAATATTACGGAGTGCGAAAAGAAACTAAACGAAATAAAAGCCAAACAATAAAATTCTTTATAGGTCACAAAAAGAAAGCTTGTAGTAAATTGAATAGATAATAAAAAGACTAAATAAAGGAGTAATTTTGGACTACAGTTTATAGTTATTTTACTGCATTGGTAAATTCCTTTTTCCTTCAGTATGATGAAAATATGATAAGCGAACTTAAAAATTCTACCTGCGTGTATAAAACATCTAATTTTGGGAAGAATTCATTTGAATACGAGAACGCATCGTTAAGTACACCTGTGACTTAGGGCCAGTTCACATAGGAGTCCGTTGCGTTGCGTTAAAGTATTGAAATATATTTAACCAATGACAAACCTCCAAACGATTAGCAACGAAATTTTTAACGCCTATGATTGGTTTATTTTCGTCTCAACGTCATCTTTCCCTTAACACTACGCAGCGGACTCCTATGTGAACAGGCCCTAAGGCGGAATGCGCCTAACAGAAGACAGGTAGAAAAACTCTGCCGTGTTAGTATTATGTTCTTGGTTTGGTCCTTTTCTAAATGCTACAGTCCTCTTTTGCGGTGAAAGATACCAACAGTTTTAAAACTGATTCCGAAGCGCGAGAAACTGCCATGCGAACTTCGGGATTTGAACCGAATGATTCTGGTAGTTACTATTCTGGAAGAAGCAGGCAAAATCCGCAATGATATAAATGT
Source organism: Dolomedes plantarius (assembly GCA_907164885.2). Classification (NCBI taxonomy): domain Eukaryota; kingdom Metazoa; phylum Arthropoda; class Arachnida; order Araneae; family Dolomedidae; genus Dolomedes; species Dolomedes plantarius. Next base: position 137,689,932 of record OU015492.1, read on the forward strand.
ATCAGTTGAGAAAAGATGTATTTGAAGTTTAATAATTACATAGGGCAACAGTGGTTTTGGTGCCGAGGTATTTGGAGCTGATTTCATATGAATTTCATGCCCTGAATTTAAATATGGCGTTAGTGTTTGCCTAGAAGCTCAAATTTCTAAGATATATAACATTTTGTGAAATATACGTTATACTATTTTAAGTTAAATCCATGGATCAAATTTAAAAACTAAACACGGTATTTTTTATTATTATTATATATTATTTAAATGCTAAAGGAACATAAAAATCATAGAGAATATTGCAGTAGTACTTATCTAATTGCAAAGAGCAAGAAAGGGGAAAAAGTCATTGCTGAAACCAACTAGTCACTGAACACTTCGGAAACTTCTTTTCAACTTACGTTCTTTTAACTTATGTTGAACTGGTAAACAAGATTCTAAACAGTTTCAGATCTCTTGGGTGTAACATGAGCATTAAGGTGCGCTATTTGCACAGCCACTTGAATTATTTTCCTGAAAATTTACGAGACACCAGTGAGGAACAAGATGAAAGATTCCACCAGGATATTAAAACTATGGAGGACCACTACCAAGGAAGATGGGATAGGCACAAGATGGCAGATTACTGCTGGAGTTAAAAAAAGGGACTGTTCCAAAATACACTGGTGAAATAAATTAAGAGAATTTGCATATTTTGTCGAATTTCATGAAAAAAAATTAACTGAATGTAAAACCACTGCTTCTAGACAAAAATGCAAATCTTGTACGTCAAATACGTAAGCGTACACGTGTGTGTAGACGGAGCCAGTAGAGAAACAGGCTTTATAAGCGCGCGTAAGTTAAGATGCATTTCGTTCGCTAGCATACCTCGGCGAATTTCTTGGTGTTATTTTGCAGCAATCGGTTAATTTCAAATTGTAACAGTAAAAATGAGTAATCACCAACGTTTAGATGATGGAATGAGGTGGCGAATTGTGGGGAGGCTAGAAGCAGGCCAATCTCTAGTCCAAATTTGTAGAGAGTTCAATTTAACGCCCAGTGTCGTGTGTAACTTATGAAAACAGTTCCAAGATACCGGATCCATGGAGAGAAAGCCTGTACAAGGTCGTCTAAGAGCCCCGACGGCCAGAGAAGATCGCCATTTGTCGATTATAGCGAGGCGTAACAGGAGTGCTACAGCTTCTCAGCTCTTTCGTGACTTGTATGCAGCCACAGGAACCCGTGTATCAAGGGTGACTGTTTCCAAAAGACTTTATGAGAGAGGGTTGTTTGCAAGAAGACCTGCTGTTTGCGTCCCACTCACTTCTATGAACAGGAGAATCCGTTTATCATGGTGCAGAGAGCATAGAGATTGGAGTATGGATCAATGGGCGACCGTTCTCTTCACTGATGAGTGCCGGTTCAGCCTAAACACCGATTCTGGCCGTACGTTCATATGGAGAGAACCAGGGACCCGCTATCTACCCTCCAATGTCCGCGAAATTGTCCATTATCGCGGAGGAGGGTTTAATGGTCTGGACAGGCATCATGTTGGATGGCCGCACACCTCTCCATGTCTTTGAAAGAGGCACTGTGACTGGTGTGAGGTACAGGGATGAGGTCTTGGAGCCCTATTTTTGCCTTTTCAGGGGTGTAGTTGGCCCTGAGTTCATTTTAATGGATGATAACGCGAGGCCACATAGAGCTCTTCTGGTCGACGAATTTCTAGAGAGTGAGGATATTCGCCAGGTGGATTGTCCAGCCAGATCTCCAGACCTTAACCCTATAGATCATGTCTGGGACTCTCTGGGGAGGGCAATTGCAACTCGCAACCCCCCTCCGAGAACCATCCAGAGAATGAAAACAGCGGTGCTGTACGAATGGGGCCAATTGCCACAGGAAATGATAAACTGCCTTATTTCAAGTATGAAATCACGCTGCAAGACCTGTATATCTGTAAGAGGGGACCATACCCCCTATTAACCCATCTACTAACCCATTTTTTTGTTTATTCTGCAACCGCTGTTTCATACTTTCCGACTCCAACGAGTGTTACGCACGATCATGCGTGTGTATTACAATTATTGAATGGTTATTTCTTTTGTATTGTATCAATGTATGTACATATCAAATTTCATTAAAATCGGTATAGTAGTTCTAGAGATAATTGACCAAGTCTGCAAATTCTCTTAATTTCTTACACCAGTGTATTTTGGAACAGTCAATTTTTTTAACTCCAGCAGTAATCTGCCATCTTGTGCCTATCCCATCTTCCTTGGTAGTGGTCCTCCATAGTTTTAATATCCTGGTGGAATCTTTCATCTTGTTCCTCACTGGTGTCTCGTAAATTTTCAGGAAAATAATCCAAGTGGCTGTGTAAATAGCGCACCTTAATGCTCATGTTACACCCAAGAGATCTGAAACTGTTTAGAATCTCGTTTATCAGTTCAACATAGTTTTCAGCTTTGCGTTTCCACAGAAAATTTCCGACAACTGCAACAAATGAAGTACCGGCTTTTCGCTTAGCCTCATTCATGGAATTTACGAAGGCAGGATCCTTAATAAGTGGTCTTATTTGTGGGCCGTCAAATATTCCTGCTTTAAATTTTTCCGTACTCAACTTAGGCATTTTCCCCGTATATATGCAATGCATGATCCGTTCTTATCAAGAGTCTTTACAAACTGCTTCATTAGGTCCAGCTTGATATGCAATGGAGAAATGATGATTTTCTTTCGTTCAACTAAGGGTTGTTAATGACATTCTTTTCTCCAACGTCCATGTTTTCTCTCTTAGACCACTCTTTTCTAACCCAGTGGTGTGTTTTGCCTCTGCTATCCCAGAAGCACACGATGCAAGATATTTGATGTAGACGCTTTGCTGTCCAATGAGAAAATTTACCATTTTTAAGGCCACACAAATCACCCATTTATGTTCATGATACTTTATCTTCTCCAAGGCCAAAGCTGTGGTGTCATATTCTTCTTTCATTTTCTTTGAGTGAGCAATTGGTATTGAACCATATTTGTTCCAATTATGTAGAAGAACTCATTTCAAACTTCGTTTTGAACTGCCAATAAATAGGCGCCAATCATCTGGAAAACATTCAGGAAGACCTATTTTTTCCAGGAGGACAAATTACCCATACTTGAAAGTATTGAATAGAAAAAATATTGTTAGGTAAGTGGATGTACAGTAAAATCTCGTTTATCTGGATCTCCGGATAAGATTTGTAGACATTATTATTTAATGTTCACATTAGATAATAATTTTTCACTATGATAGCAAGAACGTCATTACAAGTACGCCAAATATTCGCTTTTTTGTTTGATTCAATTGACACTTCCTGCATAGATTGTACAATAAATTATGGTACAATAAATTGCACAGTAAATTACTAGACTTACCAATTCTTTGTTAAGAAATGATGTGAAAATATTTTATTTTTTAATGCTTTGTAAACAATACTATGTAATTTTGTTACAAAACAAAGTAAGTCTTCTTAGTGAAGGATTTCGTATTGTTTATTACCCATATTACCCGGATTATCCGTATTGTTAATTGTCCGGATTGCCTATGGTCCCAGTTAGTCTGGATAAACGAGGTGTTACTGTATCTAAAAAAGTAGAGCTGATAGAGAAAAACCGATTTCATATTAGATTCAGCGCCCCAAATATAGTTAAAACCAGTTCGAAAATCCTAGGCACCAAAAAAACTTTTTTTTGTAGCCCTGTGTTATCAGTTACATCTTTGATCAATTGATCTATTTATTACTTAGAGTTCAGATACAACCTTAGGGATTTGAAATCTGAACTTCAACAATTATATTTCTCAGTAGTGTCATTGGAACAGAGTCATATTTAAGAGCTGAACATTAACAGCTCATGTTTCGCGCTGAAGGGGACTTGGCACCTTTCAAATGGCGAAAATCGATGAAGACATCGATTTTTCAATTTTTTGCTTAAAGTGTAGTTTGACACCTGTAGTAGAACTGAGGTTTTTTTTAAACTATCAGATAAATATAAATGTAGTAAAAAGGCTTTTAAATATTTCAAGAGCACTGACGGCCCTTTAAATGCCACGCCCATCTCAATGTTTACATTGCTTTACTTGTCTATAACCCCAATGGTTTCCCCAATGGCAGAAGAAAAGGAATTTGTTATGCTCTGACCGTAATCACCATCAAAGTTGTTTGTTTGTATGTGCTTCGCTAGTTTTGCTTGTTGTTTGCAAGATGCAAATGAAAGTTTGCACGGTACGATTTGGATAAAGTGTACAACAGAAATATTTGTCAATAAAAAGCGTGGAAAGCATGTTGTTATTGAAGCTGTTTGGGAATTTAATAAGTGTACAGTTCGCACTACAGCGGGAACACAGAAAGCATTAAGTTTGTGCATGGGAAATTCAACAAAAACCCTGCTGCGACTTTGGATTTTTGAAAACGACTATTTAGAAAACGACCGTTTAGAAAATGACGACCAAATTCCAGTAACAAATTGGCTCTTAAGCTAATCAAAAGAGCAATACATAAAAGGGAACAATTAGCTAAAAGGAGAGAAGGAATTACGTATGGGACAGGCTGTTTTTGAAATAAATGCTTGAAAATATTATTTATTCTTTTTAGTGAAAGCTCTTTATCTGATATTAATTACTGACTAAAATAGGAAATTAATATTATCAAAACTTCTTTTATATTTTCTATTGCACATTTTATATATCTCTTATGTATTTCAAATAATGTTTAGTATGTTTTGGATAAGTTTGTCCCCACAGTAATGTTTGCTACAGAAATATCATATTTTTCGTGAATTGTATTGGCTTGTGTAGGATTCAAATGAAAGCTTGTATTTCTATTTAATGTCTTCATATTGAATTGTGTTAGAATTGATTTTAAAGGCATATGTCTAGGAAACAAGTACAGTTGATATTAAAATAATTACAAATGCTTTTGAGGTTTTTTTTACAGTTTTGTATTCTTTAATTACTGACTAAAATAGGAAATTAATATTATCAAAACTTCTTTTATATTTTCTATTGCACATTTTATATATCTCTTATGTATTTCAAATAATGTTTAGTATGTTTTGGATAAGTTTGTCCCCACAGTAATGTTTGCTACAGAAATATCATATTTTTCGTGAATTGTATTGGCTTGTGTAGGATTCAAATGAAAGCTTGTATTTCTATTTAATGTCTTCATATTGAATTGTGTTAGAATTGATTTTAAAGGCATATGTCTAGGAAACAAGTACAGTTGATATTAATATAATTACAAATGCTTTTGAGGTTTTTTTTACAGTTTTGTATTCTTTAATTACTGACTAAAATAGGAAATTAATATTATCAAAACTTCTTTTATATTTTCTATTGCACATTCTATATATCTCTTATGTATTTCAAATAATGTTTAGTATGTTTTGGATAAGTTTGTCCCCACAGTAATGTTTGCTACAGAAATATCATATTTTTCGTGAATTGTATTGGCTTGTGTAGGATTCAAATGAAGGCTTGTATTTCTATTTAATGTCTTCATATTGAATTGTGTTAGAATTGATTTTAAAGGCATATGTCTAGGAAACAAGTACAGTTGATATTAAAATAATTACAAATGCTTTTGAGGTTTATTTTACAGTTTTGTATTCTTTAATTACTGACTAAAATAGGAAATTAATATTATCAAAACTTCTTTTATATTTTCTATTGCACATTTTATATATCACTTATGTATTAACGTATTTACTTCCAAAAGTTTGGTAACAAAATATTGATAAATAAAAGAGGAAACTGAAATTTAAAATCCCTAAATTAAAAAAAAATTTAATTTTAAAATTTTCTATTGATTTAATTTTTGTTTTCTCAGTTTGAGTTTTTTAACAAAATCATAGTACTAGTGATAAAACTTCGAGATATATTCAAGATAGGAACTTGAAATTTTTTGTGTGTGTGTTCAACATGATCTGCTTAATATAATTAGGGATTGGTTTTGCAATATCTCCAGAAGATAAAATATTAAAAATGAAAAAGTAACAGAAATCATGTTTTTTCTACGTTTTTCCAAGAATTTTAACTTTTAATTTTTTTCTCCAAAACGAATTCATTAATAGCAAAACCCATCCCTAAAGTTGTAAAACATACTATTATAAGTATGACAAAAAGTTTGGTAACAAAATATTGATAAATAAAAGAGGAAACTGAAATTTAAAATCCCTAAATTTAAAAAAAAATTTAATTTTAAAATTTTCTATTGAATTAATTTTTGTTTTTCATGTTAAAAGTATTTTGTTTAATAATAACCTCTAATAATATACACATGATAAACGAAAAAATCCTTAAATAAAAAAATTTGGTCAAAAGGTGCCGAGTCCCCAAAGTTTTGTAGTAACCAAACACATGTGATTCGTTGTTTGAACCACTGTTCGAGGATTATGATAAATTTATTGAAACTGCATAGAGAGTTTATTTTGAGATAATTTGCTGAAATATACCAATTCATCAATGTTATTAATAATTCATGTATAAGACTTAGTTATTATTCTTTATTCTATGATATAACTTCTTCATGTTTAAACTGAAAATGACTCTGAAAACAACGCTTTTAATTACATAATTCATAGTGTAAAAATATACATTCTTTCTTTTCATCGACTTAGAACATCATAAAGCCGTATTACAAAATTTAACAGTATTTTTAGAAATATTAAAGTGTATCATGTAAAACAGACTGCTCTTTCAACCGACAAGATGGCCGTAAATTTATTTATCTCTAGACCTTTCTTTTGTCTGAGCTTATAAAGGAATAAGTTGTGAAATATAATTAAAAATACCTAAAGGTAGGTAGACACTTGGCTCATTTTTAAGCAGTCACGCTTCATTCTATTTCCATACGGATTAGTGGCATCATATTACAAATATTTCACTGTTTTGTACCGTTTATGCAAACTGAAAGTTTTAGCATTGTAGAGATATCATAAAATAGTATAATAATAAAAAAATACGGATGCCACATGCATTTTGTTTCATAGCAGCACATTACCCAGTCACTAAAAAGGGCAGCATTCAGTGGAGGACTTTCTTAGGGAGAGAATATATTCAAGAAATAAATGCAACCAAAAAACACGTGCTGAAAGGAAAGTTCGATTGACAATAGCCTACGCCCTGGTCACGTATTTACTTCCAAAAATTTCTCTTTTCAAGTTGTTGAACTCGTAGCTATTAGAGATTTTTGCCTGCACCCGAAGAGAATATGTAAACAGTGATGCGTTATGTAAGAATAATTTCAAAGTATTGATTTTTTGGAATTCTGAGCCTCCTTCCACTCAAATTTAATCTATCATATTCGACTGAAAAACTTGCTGGCTAAAAAAACCCAAGAATATAAACGAGTAGAGGCAAGTAAGAAAAATTATTTACTTTCACATTTTTCGCAAGATCAATTAAAAGTAGTACTGGGTAAATAAATTATATATTTGCCCCAGGGATCGAAGTTAGATGCAAGTTAGAAAAATTATTTGCTTTCACGTTTTTCACAAGATTAATTAAAAGTAGAACTGGGTAAATAAAATATATATTTACTCCAGGGATCAAAGTTAGATGCAAGTTAGAAAAATTATTTGTTTTCACGTTTTTCGCAAGATCAATTAAATGTAGAACTGGGTAAATAAATTATATATTTACCCCAGGGATCGAATTTGGCTTAGCTGGTGCTGAGGATGCTCCGATCGAATCATGGGAAACGACATTAAATTTCTCCGTGTCTAGGCCGGATATGGGCAAATTTAATCCATAGACCGAAAAGTCCCTCTATGAGGTCAAAGTGGGTGGGAGAGGGTACGATCCCACCAAAAACCACCGCTGGGGTACTCGGTCAAAATTGAGGTGGCACCTGGCTAATTCGGACTCCGACCCTTGTGGTGCTATTGTAAAACGGAGTCGCTAGCCTATATGCACCTGGTTTGAAATAAATTCCAGCCAGGGGGGGGGGGCTTTAGAAACAACAACAACAACAACAATACATTTACCCCAAACTGTTTAAACAAAATGCATTTTTTTCCAGATTAAATGTAAATTAGTTTGATTGATATCCTGACAAAATTTTAATAAAATTTGTTGTGTAATCGAATCAAAATAAAAATATCGCTTATAATAGTTTCCACTTTTTAGAAGAAATTTGATGGTTATCAATTTTTTTTTAAACTTATGAACGTACATAATACTGAAAACCGTTTGACAGAAGAAAAAAATATTAGTAAACGATAAAATTGTTCGAAACTACCTAATTTCCGGATGTTAATAAACTTGTTTTATCGCAGCAATTTCACCGCTTTGATTACACGTTGAGACTAAATGAAAGTATAGTGTTTTTGGGTTTTATTGACTCATAAAAACCACTTTGCTATAAATGCAAATTTCTAATTTATCCCGTTTCACGATAAATGTGAAATTTTATCAAGTAAATGAAGTAGAAAATATTTACTAGGTTAAAACTCGGAATTAAACTAAATTAGAAGAACTCTGAAGTGCTCATTCGAGGTAAATAAACACATTAAATAAAAAATTTTATCAGCTCAAAAGTTATTTCAAAGTGGTAAGGTTATTTTATTGGCTTATTAACAATGCATCTTATAGGATTAAGAATATATCTTCTTTTTCTTGGTATGAAGTTAATTTGAAAGTTCGAGCCTATGAATGTGATTAAGGCTTTCCCTTATCTATAATTCATACAGGAACATACTCAACACTAGCAAAAGTATTTTATATTTTTACTTCATTACTTTATAATTAAAAAAATCATATTGATTGAATGACAACTAAAAATCTAAGAATAGGCTCCACCTGTTTCTAGTAAATACAGGGGGAGGCAGAATGGACTCCCACGTTTCTGAAGGTCACTGGTAAGGGATTGGTGGGGTAAGGCGTCGCGGGAGGTGGCAACTGTTCGGGTGGATTTTCTAGTTGTCAGTAGACACCATGAGTTGGTCCCGTGAACATCACGGTTTCGTTATTGAGGCGTCCCATTCTGCAACGTATTCCCATTTATTAGATTAAGTCTTAATTTCGAGGGAGATTTTTTACATGTATGGAAAATTTTAAAACTAGGACTTAGCATAAAATCAACTGAATATAGAAACTTATATAATGAAAAGGAAATTCGATATTTTTCAATAAGATATTCAATAATTCTACAGTGGAAACTTAATGAAGATTGAGCTAAAACAAACTTGGAGCCTACCATCAAATACAGTGGAGATGTTATAGTTGAAACTGGAATTTTAGAGCACACATTTTTGAATTTTAATAATTGAAAGCGGAATGGATTACTTGACGTACTGAAATGTTTAGAGATACCATTTAATATTATAAGCTAAAAAATTGGAGAAAGAACAAAAATTTATGTTGTACCAAGGCACCCTAGTTTTATATATGTGGCTGAAGTTGCTCTACTGTCATTCTAAGATGATTTCTCCCCTCCCCCAGGGAGGACTTCTTCAGATTTTCACCCCTTAAAGTACATTTTTTAGAAACTTAAAATAAATCTTATAAAACCTTTTATCGTTGCTAAAGCCCAAAATTAGCTCAACAAGAACAGATGAAGACTGGAGCAGAAATAACCCCAAGAGATTCAGTTATTTACTTCCACTCAATTAAATAACTCAATTTAACTTACCAAGTGAATTAAATAAGGTGGAAAATTTCAATTCGTTCATAACTGGATATTCTCATAATACACTGCTGGCCACTGTAAATGCAACACCCTGAAGGAAACATGCAAATAACATGAAATTTACAACATGCATTAGCGGAGGTGAGATATGAAAATGATTAGAATTTCAGCGCAGACGCACATCACGCGCGCCTGTGGCGCCACTTCAAAGCGCTATTTAAGGCTTGGAAATTTCGACGATTTCAAGTTCGGCAATTGTGTTTTTCTTGTGGTTTTTTCAAAAAAACGATCAATTATGCCTCGTCGAAAACAGCTATCATCTTTTGATCAAGTATCCGAGTTCGACACAGGAAGGATAGTGGCCTATCGAGATTGTGGATAATCTTTCAGGGAAATCGGTAGTCGTGTTGGACGAAATCAAACAACTGTAATACGGATATGTGATCATTGGATGAAGGAGGGTACGACGGACCAGCGTGTTCGATCGCATCCACCTCAGCTCACCACTTCACGTGATGACAGGCAAATTGTGCGCATGGCAGTGACGGATCGCCCAGTCACATCACGAACCATAGCACAGCACATGCAGTCTGTAACGCATCATCCAGTGTCTGCGAGTATCATTCGACGCCGTTTACAGCAGAGTGGTCTGTCCGCAAGACGTCCATTGCTTTGTCTACCCTTGACGCAGAACCACAGACGTCTCCGCCGCCAGTGGTGCGATGACAGAAGGATGTGGACGGCAGAATGGAATGAAATTGTCTTTACTGACGAGTTACGCTTCTGTCTGCAACACCACGATTATCGCATTCAAGTCTGGAGACACCGTGAAGAGAGGATGCTGAACAGCTGCGTTATGCACCGCCACACTGGTCCTGCACCGGGTATTCTGGTATGGGGCGGTATTGGATATCACTCTCGCACACCTCTAGTACGCATTGCCGGTACTTTAAACAGCCAGCGCTACATCTCCGAGGTGTTGGAACCAGTTGTCCTTCCTTACCTTCAGGGCTTGCCCACAGCCATATTTCAACAGGATAATGCTGGACCACACGTGGCACGCATTGTCCAACGGTTCTTCGTCAATCGCTAGATTGAATTGCTTCCCTGGCCGCCTCGCTCTCCGGATCTTTCACCGATAGAAAACATGTGGTCCATGGTTTCTCTACGATTGACCCAGATTCCATCCCCAGCTGCCACAGCAGATCAACTTTGGCAACGTGTGGAAGCTGCTTGGTCTGCTGTACCCCAAGAACTCATCCAAAGTCTCTTTGAATCAATGCCGAGGCGTGTGGCAGCGGTGATCTCCAACAATGGCGGCTACTCTGGCTACTGATTTTGGCAGGAACCACACTTCACAGAAGCCTATAAATTTAATCATTTGATACTTGGTCAACATGTTATCTACAAAATAAATTTTGTTGTGATATCTCTTGTCTTTCTTGGTGTTGCAATTTGGGTGGCCAGCAGTGTATGTCAAAAGGAAGAAATTTAAGAAAGGCATTTAAGAAAATTTGTGGCAAAATATTTTATTTATTTTTTATCTTCTTTTCTAACTTTATGTAAATTTTTAATATGTACTTCTAAAGTATGGAAATGAACAAACATTGTACCAATGTTACATTAATTTAAGCCTCTATTCCGATAAATGTCACGCAGAAACTGAGCTATTCCATTAGTTTTGTCGCACAATGCGTGTGTCATTTTATCCATTTGTTTAGAAGTACATTAAATAAGTGGAAGTTGGCGCCAAAGGGTTGGTAAGGAATTAATAGGTGTTACGGGAACTTGGGAATAAATAGCCAGAGACAAGATTCTTAATCAGTGTGGATTAACTTGTTCGAGAAGTTGATCACACTTCTTAAAGATTTTGCACGTATCTCCTACTTCCGACAGAATATATCTCACCTGAAACGAAATGGCACAGATATTACAAGATTTGGTACACCAGATAGCATTGCAAGTTATTAATCAAATAAGAATATTAAACTTCAGTATAACAACTAATTTCGTAATGATACGAATTTAAAAGCTTGATTTTTATTTTTGACGTTTAGGTTTAAAGAAATTGATTGAGACTGTACATGAATAATTAAAAGATAAAAAGAACTTTTTATATACCATGTTTTTAAATTTTCTGTTGAATCATATAAACTTGACAATTCTATGTATTAATAACTACTTTTTTAAAATTTTCTTGATGAATTATCCCATCAACTTGAAAGAAAATGAAGTTAATTGGACGTTAACTTGTGTTTAACTATTCGTTCTCGTCCCGGCCAATAGATGGCTGCACCAGTCTACAAAAAAAAATTAACTGGAAATAACTGAAAATGAATTTAATTTTGCTTAAAGATGGCTAAAAGTATTAAAATGATTCATTGTCATTGTGTTCTGAGCTATTCTAAAAGTTTAAAATGTCTAGCTAGTCGGGAAGTTAGTTAAAAATCGATTGCAAGATTTGTACGGGACAAACACACAAACACACAAACAAACAAGAAAGCGAGTTAATAAAAACATGGGAAAATTAGAAGAATTCATTAAAATGTCAATTCTTCAAGGACTGCTTTGCCATTTTACTCTGTGAAAATTTTAGATCATTAATCTATTTGTTTAAAGTTTTCGAGTTTTCTTCTTTACTTTTAAAATGCGTGAAAATTTTTTCCCACGCATTTTATTTCGTATACGTTAACATCTTTCCAATGAGGATTTATTTCATTCAAGCGATATTGTTGCGATTAAAATCTTCCTTTTGAACTTAACCTCTGAATGGAGTTAAAATACGGGTATTCTTTCGGGATTTTAATTACAGTCATGAATAGAGGGAAACTACCATACTCTATCTTCTCAAAGGTTACTAATCAATATGTTTTAATATTTTATACTTAATTAACCATTCAACAACAGATATATATTATAAAAAGTTATAATTAGAAAAAAAGCAAATTAAAATAAAATTCTTTACAATGTTACATGCATCAGTGAATTTTTCAATATTTTTCATTAAGATATTTTTATATATTTTTCATTAAATTTTTTTTATACTTGCAGCACATGAATATTTATTTATTGGAATAAAAAATTACTTTAGAAACAGACAAATAATGGGATATTGACTGAAAGCAATACCATACTGACTAAATTGATGATATTTCCTATTTCACTATATATATATATATATATATATATATATATATATATATATATATATATATATATATATATATATATATATATTGTAAAAGCAAAACTGTGTCTGTCTGCCGAAAATGGGGAACAATTCCGGGTTGACCGTTTTCAGTGTCATTCTTTATGGTATTCAGCCATGTTTGAAAATGTCAAAATCGATGCATTTTTTTTTCATGAAAGTACATAAATGTTACATATTTGGAAAGAGCTTTAAAAACTGATAATTTTTCTGCGTACACTTATTCTGTTACTTTAATAGTTTTAGAGATATTTCAATTCTAAATGCATACTCCACCGATACAAAACGCAACCGCCATGTTTTAAAATTTAAAATCGATGTATTTTATAAAAAAAGAAAGTACATAAATTTTGCATACTTAGAAAGAGCTTTAAAAGCTCATAATTTTTTCTGCATACACTTATTCCTTCATTCAATAGATTTAGAGTTATTTGGATTCTAATGAGGCGTCTCCTGTGAGATCATCCATCTTTGACGATGTAAACAAAGGGTGATTCTTTCACAGCGTGATTCTCACTAAAAAATGAATCCGTGAAAATAAATGTTTCATCGTGTGTCTAATTTTATTTCTTTTTCTATTTTTCATACTCTTAATTCAAACTTTTTAATCATAAATAGATCATTTGAAGATGTACTGATTTTTTGGGGATTTTTGGCAGTTAAAAGTGAAAAAAAATTTAAATCCAAGTGAACTGTGATTCGAGTTGGGTTTTCGATTAATGCTAAACAATAGCCGACAGTAAGATTCTTTTTGTTCTCATTTCATACTTCTATATCCTTTCTTGTGAGGTTGTTGAATTATTAAACGTGAACATGTGACAAAAGATTCTTTTTGTTCTCATTTCATAGTCCTATATCTTCAGTTTTTTTTATACGTGGTTTTCAGATTTGATTTTAGATTTATAGAATCATGTTTAAACTGTCCAAACAACACATAATTCTTTAATTTTCATTTTACTTATTTTTTTCCAAAACTGTTCATATTTCATGTATTTCTTTCTTTGCTGATTAGTTTAGTTTTTGGTTTTAGATAAATATTCTACTAATATAATTTTGTATGAAGTTCACCATTTCTTTGCTTTGTTGATTACACGCTAAAATATTTAAAAAGTGCATATTCACATTTTATTTATATAAATATTTATATTTAGGAAATGTTGGTGTTTATTGAGAGGTTTATTTGTTTTTTCACAATACCATATGGTCCAGAAGCCTGTTTAATATTTCAATTGTGCTTATCTTTTGACCAAACCGAATGCAGAATATCTCGCAACATAGACATGTACAATTCTGTCTAATGCATGCACTCCTATAATTTCAATCTGTAATGCATTATTATGTCACCAATAACACAAATTTCAGGAAATTTGAATTTTTGTATTGCAGGAATATAGGCTAAAGTAGCCAGCCGATTTCTTTTCACATGAAAATTTATCTTTTTGTAATGCAGGTATGCCCATATCATACCAGGTGGTGGTGGGTGTTAATACAAATAAATTTTTTTCTATTTTTTGTGGTTCTGTGGGGGGGGGGCTGTAAATTAATAGTGCCTCTCTCTCTCTCTCTCTGTATATATATATATATATATATATATATATATATATATATATATATATATATATATGTGTGTGGCTTGATACAAGAAGTGCCTAAGTCAGATTTCTCCAAGATGACTTTGTTTGCTTATGTCTCTTTAAAAAATGTTATTCTCAATGCAAGAAGTAACCAATAGGTTGGAGCGAAAAATGCAATTTTGCCGAATTCTTTCCTAATAGCGAAAATAATTTGACCCAACCGTTCAAAAAGCGTATCCTAAAATATTTTAAATTTATTTTGATTCTATCTACTGGCGCATTTGATTTGAATTTCTTTAAATCTGATCCAATTTCACTTTGCAATATTATTTGTAACCGCGAAAGAGTGAGAAAGCAAAAATCAATTAAGTAGCCAAAGAGCGATTTTTTTTGCAATCATATATGTGTGTTCGGGTCAATGTCCTTGAGCAGTCATTACTCCTCAGCCCGTCCGCATGTGCAAGCACACTTGCCATATACACTTCTTTAATCAGAATCAGTGATTTTCAACGATTATTGTTCACAGTTCGATTGTAACTAGAGTTTCGTTTGCTAATTGTTACAGAGTTGAGTATGGATAAAACAAGAAAAGCTTCTAGTTCTTGTATTTTTGGCAACATTGAAAAGGTGAAAGGTAATATGTTACATACGTATAAGGAGGTCATGAAATTTTATAATTTTGTAAGATTTCAGCTAAAGCTTAAATCGGATTCTCGAAGGGAACCAGCTGTTTTACATATTGCGGAAATCGTTGCAGTGAGAATCGAAAATATATGGCAAAAAGCTTCAATTCCAATCGTATCCCACACCCGCATTATACAGTTGATAAAAGCTTACCATTCGAAACATAAAAAAATGATAAAATCTTGGAAACGATTGACTGACGATAAAAAAGATTTCTATACCCGTAGTAACAAACTATTTGATATCTGTTCTTGTAAGTAAGTGCAAAGATTTTCTACAATGTAAAGTGTCCAAAAGGAACAAAAGTAGCGAAAGAAGAACAAACTCTTTTGACTGATCAGAGGACTGAAAGAAAAATGATTATTGGTGGTACAGACTTTTCACAAACGAAAAAATACAAAAACGAAATGGTAGATATAGGAAGTTAGAAATATATTATGCTTCTGTGACAAATACAGAGAAACGTAAGAATACAGAACTTTCTCTATGAAGGTCTGTTATATCAGACGAGTCAGAAGATACAATTGATATAGGCGATAATTTAGAACCGTGTTCTTCAAAGCTCCAAGTGCCCCAGAAAAAATCAAATCTCAACTTGCCGTCTTTGTCAAAAACATGTGATCGATATGGCCTATCTGATAGAGCTGGTGCAGCAATCGTGTCTGTAGTTCTTCATGACATTAAATCAGATGTCGAAATAATAGACAGATCAAAATTGCACCTTGAGAGAGCAAAAGAAAGCACAGAAATATTAGTTAAACATCAAGTTTTCGGTGTTCCAGCTTTATTCGTTGACAGCAGAAAGGATAAAGTTTTGACGATAGTGAAAATAGGTGTCAAAAAATACCGCCAAGTGATGGTAGAAGAACACATTTCAGTTATCAAGGAACCAGACTCTGTTTATGTCGGCTACGCTGTCCCAAGTACTGGGACAGCTAAAAGCATAGAACTTTCTATATGTGACTTGCTTTCTTCTAAAAACATTTCAATGCGAGAAACTGTAGCGGTCGGATGTGATGGAACAGTTACAAATACAGGAAAAAAAGGTGGTGTTATACGGTTGTTAGAAAAACGCTTGAATCAGCCTTTACAATGGTTCATATGCCTTTTAAACACGAATGAATTGCCTTTAAGACACCTGTTTTCATACTTAGATGGCGAAACTACTGGTCCTGCTTCCTATTCTGGTACTATTGGAAGATTACTAGAAAAATGTGAATACAATAAAGTTGTAGAGTATGAAAAGATAGAAAGCATGTTGCCGGATATTCAGTCGGATATTATCAGAGATCTAAGTTCGGATCAATGTTATTTGTATGATATTGCATCAGCTGTAATTAGTGGCGAGTGTTCTTCCGATCGAGCAAACATTTTTCCGAGCTACAGGAAAAATGTCGCATGCTCGATGGTTAACGAAAACCAACAGGATATTAAGGCTATATATTTCGACGAGAAAACATCTTGCCACGTTTGTTGTTAGAGTTTACGCGCATGTTTGGTTCCAAATTAAAATGCATCCGTCATGCAAAGATGGGTCTAGACATTTTTGGAAATTGGTTTCAGATTCTCGATACCTTCCCCCTCAACTAAACGAAGTAGTGGATCCTGTCATTCAGCGGAACAGCGTCTTTGCATATCCTGAGAATGTTCTATTATCGATGCTCTCAGATCCTGAGAAACACGTTCGTGAACTTGCTGCTAGAAGAATCTTAAAAGCAAGACACGCGATTCATCATGGACTGTTTCCTCGTGTTTTTAAGGTCCCTAAAATAAATCTTAATGTCAAATCTTACACAGACCTTATGGATTGGCAACAAAAGTATTTCCAACCTCCCATTCTTAGAGACGTCAAGGATGAAGATTTGCTTTCGATGGTGGAAACAAAAGGAAGTGAAAAGATTTCATGTAATACCCAAGCCGTAGAACGTTCAGTAAACACACTAACGGAGGTTTCTATGCAGGTATGTGATAAAAAGTCCAGAGAAGGTCTCATGAATTCCAAAATTGAGTCAAGAAAATTGATGCCCAAATTCGACACCAAACGTGATTTTAAAGTATCCTTTGACTAGTTTTATATATGTTTTATGTTTTAAGTGAAGCTTTTTTTAATTAAATTAGTAATCTTTTGTTCCTTGTGAGTCGTTTTATTCTCAATAACTAATAGTTTATATAGAATTTAGAACAATATCCTCGTTCAAGTTTCATCTGTATGCCAGGAAAAATGTAAATTTTCAAAGCAAATGCGCCAGTAAAAGGAAAATATTAATAAAAAAATTGTAATACATTTTTTGTTCCTCTATAGGTAGGTCAAACTTTTATCACTATTAGAAATGAAAATTTGAAATTTTTTTCCCTATACGAGCGCTCCACCCTAGTAACCAAGTCTGTACAATGGTTTAGAAAACGCTTTTGAAGCATCGGACAGACTTGGGTACTTCTTACATTGAAAAAAATATTTTTAAAGAGACATAAGCAAACAAATTCATCTTGGAGAAAACTGACTTAGGCACTTCTTGTACCAACCCACCCACCCAAAACAAACACAAACACAAACACAAACAAACAAACACACACACACACACACACACACACACACACACACACACACACATATATATATATATATATATATATATATATATATATATATATATATATATATATATATATATATATATATAGAGAGAGAGAGAGAGAGAGAGAGAGAATGCTGTTCAAAATTAAGAGAATTTTCTCATTTTGTCGAATTGCTGGAAAACATGCTGGACAGCTTAGAATGAAATTTGGTATGGACATATAGTTGTGTAAGAGAAAATATTATGCCATAAAACAGTCATAGTGCGGACTCGTGATTGTCAGAAGCACGGTGCACTGAATAAGAATTATTCGGCGTAAACTTATAGTTGTCTCAGAAACGTCAATGTTTACAGTGACATAAGGAACAAAAGACGTAACTCAGACGTTTTCGTATGTCAAGGGTTTAAGAATATATTCTGTCAAAATATCTCTACACATACATTCTCTTCATAAATACATTTTCTATTTCTTATAATACTACTTGTTCTAGGTATTGTGAACATACAAATTTAATTATTTAGAAAAAATAGGTAAATTTTTTGCTATTCTAGAATGCTTTCCATTTTGTTTGGACGCTCAGTACACATTACTTGCTGTTATTTTTATGATTTAATTACATATAAAACAAGACAAAGATATTTTCTACTTTAGAGTAAAAAACATATGCACAAAAATATCAGAACACATATAAAAACTGAATACATAAATGAAGATGTTACATGCTGCATACTATCACAATTTTTACTTGTGATATCTCAATAACTTATGTTTTACATGTTGTCTTGATAACATGCCCGAGATAGGTTTAATTGAACTAATAAGCATTTAAAACAAATTTGACCTTGATCATTTGCCCTATTCCTATTACTTTAAAAAAAAGTAAAGTATTTCGTATTGGGATTTATTTACAACAGCAAAATAGAAAAAAATTATATATAAGTATCTGATAACTGCATATTAACGGAATAAATTTACGTACTTATATTGCATCACAGCATTTCTTAAAATGACTTTAGTAGCTAAGCAATCGAATTAATGAATAAATGCAATAGCACAGACTTAAAAACAATAAGTTATTATAATTAAGAAGTACGACATGTCTGTGTACTACAAATATTTCCTTCTATACAACACTTGAAAGATAACAGAGAGAGTTTCACAAATATTAGGTACAACTACATTTCAAATATATCATTAAGTCTACGATTTTCTAAGATACATCATTAAGTCTACAATTTACTGCAAAGTAGGATTTCCAAATATTCGGATTTTCTGTAAACTATGTAATCGGATAGTACTTTTAAAATTATCCTGCGGATACCGGATAACCGAATAAAAATAAATATTACTGAACATTATAAGTATCACTTTTATAGCTTTCAAATTTTAAATTACAAAATTTTCTTTCTTTTTATTTAAATAATAATATTTCAAAAATACAAATGCATTGAGAGATGCGCAAGAAAGTTTAGATCTAATTTTTGTACAGAAATTTTCAGAAATGGAAAAGGCTCTCTTCGATTCTCTTGAAGTCTGATTAGATGTTTTCAGTGCCTTTTACAGCAATTCAAGATTTTGTGCTCTTTAAGAAGTTCTCTTCAAGATTTTAAATACCTGCTTTAAAGTGCGGCTATCATTTGATATTCTTACATGTTTAACGTTGGACGCGTTTGAAATGTATGAATTGAGTTCTTCATGTAATTATTTTTCTAGTTCTCCATGGGATGCGAATTCTTCATACAAAATGTTGTCTTCATCCGCCATTTTTTCAACTTTATATGAATTTAATGCAAACTTTTGTTTTAATGCATAATCTGTTTTCTTGAAAAAATTTCGAAATCTGATTCCCCAAATATTTCCCAAATTAAAATATGTCAAAATTCAAATTTCAACGTTTATTTTATATTGAAAATTTAAAAAAAATTAAGTTTCGGATATCCGGAAAGTATTGGACAGATATCGGATACGGTTAAGAATTCAAAAACCGCGTATAACGAATATAGATATATCCGTTTCAGAAACCCTACTGTAAAGGAATGACATAAACTTTTGTTCTCGAAATATTTCTCTCTGTATAGCTTCTGAACTATCCTGAAAAGTCTGTTGTAATAAGATTGTATTTGTTGGAAATCTGATTACAACTTAAATTATCCCCAAAATGTTGCAACGTGGTACGTTCCGAACCGGTCTTTTATTTCCTGATTCTGTTGGAAATGCAATCTCTCTTTTTCTCTGTATACTGTAAGCAATTTTTTTGCAACTTTTATATACTACGTAAGTGTTTGCAGGGTGTTGCCGAATTCGACCGACAAATTCAGAGGGGTGATAGTAAGCATCAAAACGAACAATAATCACATAGGAATGTATGACCGGAAACGCAAAAATGCAGAAATGACAAGCCAACATTTCTGCAACTTTGTTTATCCTCTAGTTGGCCAGGTTAGAGTTTTCGGTCATACATTCCTATGTGATTCTGTTTTATTTTTGAGTTTTCTACCTCCTCCAGTAAAATGCGATATTTCCGGCCATTCAATGAGGTTGGTAAGAGGTATGGTCCGATTAAGTAAACAGCGCCCTCCAGCGTTAGATTTGCGTTTTCGGTCATACATTCCTATGTAATTATTGTTCGTCTTGGTGCCTACTATCACCCATCTGAATTTGTCGGTCGAATTTGGCAACACCCTGTATAAGTATATATATAGGAACTAGAGCTCCTGGAACCTGTTGCTTCTTCTGGTTCATCTTGCCCGTTGTAGAAATGATGAACGTTTGTTTAAGTTGTAAAGTTTTAGTATGTTAAGTTATTGAAGTTCCCAGATAAAGGCTGGAGGTACATGTAAATGCTATTTTAGTTGAGTTGAAAGCCGAATGAATAAATATTTATGGTTCAATTTGAACTCTTGTCATGTGCATATTCTTTGATGCAACACCAAAGACCCAAGACACTGCTTGTAATACTCTGCTTAAAAATTGCCGAACAGTATTCGATGCTAGAAACGGTGCAGAACCGAAAGCTGTAGAAACCAGTATCTGATTAAACTTAAAAAAATAAACTAATATTATGTGTAAAATTAAAACAGAAAAAGGGCCGCATTTCGCGTCGGTGTGCTAGGGCATGGCCATTTTAGTCCCGACTAACTTCGAAAGAAGTGCCAGTCTCCTTGATATTTGCATTCTTATTAATAAAATGAAACGTATTGTCTATGCGATAGTCGTATAGGTAGGAAATATGACCACAACAGATAACACGGCTATGCCCTGGTACAAAACGTGATGCTTTCGAATATCTTTTCAAAATTTAAATGATTGCGAGTATAAATATCTTTAATATGGTGTCATAATGTAAAGTCTACATAGAACTGCAATGTTTTCTAGCGATCGCAAGTCTGTTGCCAAATCCCGCTGCAGACGACATTTAAAAATATTTCTATTTCACGTTTTGAAGTAGTTGCCTGATAACTACGATGACGCGGTACCAGAGAAGTAGAAAAAAATTCTTCTGTATCCGTTGTTAATATTTTTGCTTCGTAATTTTTGCTATCCATTTTATTCTTTAATTTGTACGAGTTGTATTTCCAATGTTGAATTTATGTAATACATATTTTATTTTTCATGCTTAAATTGTGATAATGTGCTTTTGTTTCGGGGTATATCAAGATACTTCTTGAATTCACTGCTAGACAGTGACGACCACAAACTGGCGACTCCTACAATTTTATGCCGTCTCTTCTTTCATAGATTTGGTGAAGACGCCAACGGGTTCAAATACGTTTTTGTGATCACGCGTAACCCGCACAGTAACCGGCATGAACATTAAGTTTTATAGCTTTACAAACACTTTGTACTTCAATTTGAGATAAATTCTGACCAATAAATACATTGCCACTGCCTTACACAATAGAGGTAAGCCATAACCACAAAATTAGAGACCTTTTTATGTTTTGTTATCTCTCATTTTCTTCTCATAGCGGTTGAAAGGCTTGCGTCTAAGTACCGGCAGCACTGAAACCCATCTTATCAGTCTCAGGAAATTTCTAAAGACCCATAAGGAAGACTCGATTTTTTGTTTGAACTGATATACTGCGTGGTAGTAAAAAATAACGAACATCTTTTTATGCGAGGCCTACTGACTAATATTCAAGACATTAGATAAAGAAGTCTGACAGCTTGATTGATGCATGGGAACGGATATCTTATACGATAACTCTTTTTTTTCACCCCGAAGATAGCGACATTAATGATTTCCGAACTGTTCGATCAATTTTAAACTCCACAACAATAATGACAACAATGAAGTTTTAGATAAACAAGATTACTGAAAAACTAGCGAAATGATAACTATTTTTGAACGATATATTCAGTAGCTTCTCCATAAATAACGAACTTGAATTTCACGAAATTTTTTAACAGACTCGCGTTTTTAAAGTATATTATACGACATATTTATTCTCATAATCTAAAAAAATATCTATACACGAAACTATTTTTTTATATAGCGTGGTCTGGTGTCATTGGGAAGGGATAACAGTGTTAAGAAGGTGTTACGTTCTTCCTACATTTAAAAATATGTGAAATTTTTTTTATGAACAAAACGTTTATGTATAAGAAACATCTTACGGGATAGAATTACGGATTTCATTGAAAGCATTTTATTGGATTACGTTATCTATGAAACTTTTGTTATTTTTTGAACTTCTCCCATGTGAAATGAAATTTTCACAAGGCAAAATCAATTTACTTAATACCTCATTTACTATAAAAATCTATTCTGTTTTTTCCAACTTGTTTTTAAAATTTTAATTTTATTTAAACATTGTTGTTATTAACAAAAATTTTAAGAGGAACGATAACACCTTGAACGATTTATGTATGTGGAACATATGTTGTGACTGTTCATCCTGTTTATGAGGAGATTTATACAGTGACATTTTGTGCCGCGATATGGCAACACAGGAAAAACTTTTATTCCACGTATTCCCATCCGGAAAATGGAAAATCTCTGAATCTTAACTTTTAGCTCTATTAAAAATGTGCTCTATATATCTGCATGCGTTAAATTGCTGCATAAATATTTAAAGTCAAAACTAATGACTTTATTTATTTAAGATGACCTATATACACTATAAGATAATCATTTATATGTTAGTTCAGGATAGCTTTTATTTCTTAGTTCTTTGGCTTCAATTCTTTTGTGTGATACAGTAAATAAAGTTGATACTGAAATCCTAGACAAGTTTTTACCCACCACTGCAGACATTGTCAATAGACAGTGGCGGGATTTTGTGTGAAATTTGTTATCAAAAGATAAACACAACCCAGTGCTTAACAAACTTTCATACACGTTGAAAATGTTATAAAACACGTAGAATTGCAATAAAGGCCATTAACTCCAGCAACGCCACAAAAAGCTCATTGTGTTTCTTTTATTTGAATAGCATATTTGATAAGATATGAGAGTTCTCTGTAGAAGAGAGATGTCATGGAATATTATTCAAAAATGTTTTTAAGGTATCTATCTACCTACTTTGAAATGGCTGTTTTGGTACAAAATTAAAATTTCTTTTTATCGCTGTAATTCAAAGGCTAATCTTTTAGGATTCTAAAACTACTTTATTTTTATTCGTATGATCATTGGATGAGAACTTATGTTCCATTTAATAAGCCGAAAACTATGTTAAAGGACCGAAAGTAACATCTTTAAATGCATTTTCTAGAAAACTAATTTTTCAGTTACTTTTGAAAACGAGAAAACTAATTAAAAAGTTTGCAATATATTTCAATGAAATTTCGCAATAATGTTTTACATTTTACTTACTATGTTTTGAAGTAACACCAAAGCTATATGTGTTAATTTAATCATTATATAGGTGCCTTTACTTGAAAACAGATATTTAAAAAGAAAAATCAGTGTTTTTAAACTTTTTTGGGGGTATATTTAAGTGAATTTTGCATATATTGTAAAAATTTTAGTTCGGAACACATGTAAGTGTCTCAGTAGTATATAGTATAAAGGAAATCAAAATATATTGAGTTGAATTGAGTGTATGTGTGCCTGACGTAAGCATTAAATTGTGCTTAAAATTTATAATAAATTCCCTATATTTTAAAATGTTATGATATTTTTACAAAACTTTTCATGATTTTATATCACATTTGAACTTAAGGGGGTCCAAGATACAAAATTCTTCAAATTTTTAAAAACATTTTGTGATCTTTTTCGCTTAAAATGACGTTTAAGTCATGTTTCTATCTTAATTTGAACAGGAGATATTATTTTTTTATTTGCAACATTCTAATAGCAGCCAATCTTTGTTTAAACCAGTAAATGCGTTTTTCTGCATGATGGATGTTTTCACCATTTCTCGCCTTTAAACGATTATAAGTCAAGAACCGTTAAAGATAAATGGTTAACTTGGAAAATGTCTTTTTCAATTATTTTACTTTAATTTTAATACAGAAAATTTGAAAAAAAATTTACTTTTGAGAATATGTTTTTAAAAATAAGTTACATAATTTTTTTAAAAATTTTAACTCTAAATATTTAAATTTTTTTAAAAAATAACATTTTAAAAAACGTTGAATCAAAATTAAAACTTATATATTTCTGTTTATTTAAAGAAAAACAATTTTGAAATTCGTCATATAATATTTCGAATTATAACGATTTTAAATTACCCCACTTTTTTTAAATTTAAAATTTTAAATTAAAAAAAAAATTATAAAAAGTTTTAAGATGTGATTTTGTTTGAAAATTATATGGTTAACCATTCTAAAAAAATTTTAAATTTGAATTCAATAAATTAAAAACAAATTTTAAATGTGTCTTGGACCCCCTTAAAAATATGTATTTAATCAGTTCTGTATATTTTTGCAAAAAAGGTACTCCGAACTTAGGCAGTATCTTAAAAGCTATCAAATCAATTAACTTTTCTCTGAATGTAACAGACAGAAGTAAATCTCATTACACAAAAGGAATCACAAGAATTTTGTCTAAAAAAATGAACAGCGTACTGCCTTGATAAATTAAGCAGGAGATAAACTTTTCGGATACAGGATTATGTTAACAAATGTGCATACATCACGGAAATATCTCTTTTCAGACAAAAAAGTTATAATAGTGTTTGGACATAACTTTTTATAAGAAAAAACCCGTAATGTCTATCAAACTAACTACAGCGAGGCACGCTTGTAAAAGAAGACATAACAGACATACAATTCTCTTAAATTAATCCCACGTGATTAATAATTCTTTTTCTAGATTAATCCTAACACATGATAAAATCATCACTGAAACATAACAAAAAACTCCAATTTCGGTTTCCCTTATCTATAACAAAAACAAACTGATTAGTTACTTCAGAATTATGTTTAGGATGATGGAAAAGTCCTTCATGTGTGAACGTTTTTATCCCGAAATTTCTCTTTTTTCCAAAATGGTGTCTTGCAATGGTTGTCTTTCACAAAGAAATATTTTTTTCCGAATTTAATAATAATTTCTTGGGGCGTATTTGCGTTGATCCATAGGATCGAGATTAGAAGGTGTTCTGGGATAGCTTCCTAACACGTTTGTCACAGTGCATTGGTCTGTACTGGGGAGATAAGTAATTTTTATTTCTTTTTCGGCAAAGGTGTAACCATTTCACGTCACTTTTTCTTTAGTATTTTATACGTGCACATTTCATCTATAGAATGAAAATCCTATTTTTTACGGTAAAAGACTTCCGGGAGAATATTTTTGTTTAGTGCTTTTAGGGCTTCGTATCATAGTAATGAAGACAAAGGAGGTTATTTTAATATGAACAGAGGCATAGAACTCATGTGCTAGTTAAAATTACCAAATAATGACGTGCATTGTATAACGTACATTGTGTGGTCATGTTATTTTAGCAAAAATTTAAACTTGAATGATATATAGAATGCAAAATAGAAACGACTACAATGGGATTTGAAAATTTAAGAAATCCACTCTCCTTAAGGAGGGAGATCCCTTTAAACCCCCCCCCCCCAAAAAAAAAAAAAAAAAAAAAAAAAAACACAAATTTTTTATGATGATTTAATTTTGAAGAATACAATTTAAGGAATCTTTAAAAAAATGAAGTTGATACTACAATTAGAACCGATTTTATGGCCAAATGTATAATGCTAGTAGTAAAGTAATTTATAGAAACTTAATATGACTTTTTCTAAAAACTTATTTTCAAACATGTGCGCAATATTTCTTCAAAACTAATGGCCACAAATTGCTAAAATAGTATACATATATATCTAGTATGTTTATGCAATTTACACCTAAATTTAGGTAAGTACATATTACAAATATTTTTCAATTTTTTGTGAATTTTTTATGATATTTTTTGTACATTTACAATACATTTCTTGAAAAAATATTTTTATGGGAAATACGGTAATTATTTTAGGTGTGGAGTAAAGTATAACCTATGGATAGAATATATTAGAATAATTTAATATATATCTCTTAGAGTTTAAAAAAATCTGTGCGGAATGTATTGACCTAAGATTCCTATTCATAACCCATTATTTTTTTTTACAAATTAATTTCTAATAATCTTCCAAAAATTTTGTTTTTGTTGTCTAATAGACAAAGATTTGTACAATTCACCCTAAAAATCAGTTTAAATTAATTACAAATTAACTATTTGACAACACATTAAGCTTGGTAGTAAAATTAGTGCAATTTTGCTAGTGTAAAGGTGACCTCCCCCTTAAAATATTCGATTACTAGAAAATTGCAAACTATTTTCAAACCAAGTAAGGGCCTTTCTCACAGCATCACCCTGCTAAAAGCTAAACTGAGATTGACTTCCTTGAACTATTAAATCAAACAATTCCACAGAGGGTCGAACTTTCTAATTTGTGTTCTGGAACGTTTCTTCTAATGAACTCCAAATTCCCAATAAACCTTCTTTATTGCTCCTTTGTATTTCAGAGTTCCTGGAATTTCTTTTCCTTGTAGTATCTCGAAATGATAAGAAAAGGGGGAGAACCAGAGATTTCTTTGAAGATCTCGGGTCATTCTAAGCTTGTATATTGTCGTATATGTCAAATCAAAGAGATTACTGTGTTCGACCCAAGTTCTACGAAGCAAATCTTCTAGTAATGTCAACCTCTACTTGATTAAGGCAGTGCATCAATTGACCTAACAGACCTTCAATCTCCATGTTAAGCTCCTGAGAATTTTCTTTCTTTCCTTTTTTTTCTAGTCATAAATAAATTCATATTTTTGAATTTTTTTTGGCATTTGAATATAGACTATTAAATACGCTACACACGTTTGTCTAAAAAAGGTCTTTTAATTTCATATTTAAAAAAAAAATTAGTTTTCTAGTAATTGACATCGATAATTTGATGCCTTGACAAAAATTCCCGACAGGAAAAACTCGAAGTTTTTAAAATCTCCCACTATTTATTTAAACGTCTAAACTTAATAGGTAAAATGCAGAATTCAAAATTGTGCATTTGCTCAACTGTGGTTAGAAAATGTTGAGAGTAAAATTCTGCATTGCGTGATACGTATGCCGGAGATCTAAGATGTCAGCAAATGCTCCGATTTAAGCATGAAATGGCCCAAGATTCAGGGACTCGCGTGACCACTACACAGCGATGCATTTCTCCAAGTACAGGATGACTTCAAGGGATTTCGGCTGATCGGATTAGGTGATGTTATTCAACACTCGTTTATACTACACAGTATATAGACTATTATAACAAAAATCAAATGTTTTTGTCACATTTCTTTTCACATTGACCTGCAAGAGACCAGGTGTGTCGAATAAGAGGTTATTAAGTAACTCTCTTTAAAGAAAATGTTTTCATTGTAAAATGTGGTTCGCAACTGTCGAAGTGAGAAGAAAGGACTTTTTGCGGCACACATTTGGGAAGTCATTTTCAAACTGTGTAGTATAAACGAGTGTTGAATAACATCACCTAATCCGATCAGCCGAAATCCCTTGAAGTCATCCTGTACTTGGAGAAATGCATCGCTGTGTAGTGAAAGAATTTATTTTTCACGAAATAAAAGCTCCATCTGCAATCAATCATGGAACTCAGATTGCTGTCATTGTAATCATCAGAAGTTAGAGAGGGGAATATAACCTTAAGATGATGGTCAAATGATTTGTTGTTAGTTCTATAAGGGTTACAGTAGTATTGGCATGTTGCGCACAATTAGACTGATCTGCTTAGTAACTGGGAAGGAAAGCACTTGGAAAATTGAAAAGGAAAGGAATAACTTTATTTTCACCCTGCAGTGATCACGAGCCAAATATATCCTTATAGCTCTCGTGGTCTCTTACTGACGGCAATGAATTCTCTGTAAAATTTATATTACTATCTAATCGTCATAAATGATGTCGTTGGTTTTTAAAACGGGTATCAGAATGCCTTTATTAACATTTAGGGCGACTTAAAAAAGGGCTAACATTTTTATCTCAAACTTGTTATCGTACGATGACGTAAGACGGGTCTTATTGGCACAGGGTTGTTAAAATAGACGTCAGAAAGGCACCTTATCAAAGAAATGGGTCCATTTTCCCGATAGTTTTGTTCAACGTCACTTACATTTCGATGATATGAGTTGCAAGGTTCCAAAATCCGTCTTCTAGATTGAAAATCCTCTTTCTGTATCCCTTTTTCAATAACTGAGTGAATGTTTCTGTCCTCAGATGGGTGATTGATTGCTTGGTATAGATGCCAAAATACCCCAATAAATATGAGATAAAATGGAAAACTAAAAATGAAAATCTCAAAATACACCTAATATCCAAAAAAAGCCTAAAAATGAAAAAAAAACCCCTAAAGAATCTAGTGCTAGCGAATAAAGTGTCTTTTCTCAAGATTTGATTGCTGCTTCTTTTACTACATAAAAGTGATACATAATTTGACGTTTACAAGGCAGACATGTTAATATTTTCGGGAGGTTCCTCTTCGATACATTACTTTTATTGTTAAAGATGAGAAAAAACTGGTTTTTAGTTATATACAAGTATGTAGTTCGTCAATTTTGTTACGCACGCTTATGGATCAGTGAAATTTCAATAACTCTAAACTATCAAAGTACTTAAATAATTCCTTTACACTTTGTCGCTGGAGAAATTAGCTACATTGTTTTATTTAAACAACAAGAGTACTCGCAGAGAAATCTAATAAGCCTACACAGTTACATGAAAATGGTTTATGAAAAATGATCAACCCACATTACTCTCCGAAACTCCTCAATATTACATAATCATAAATATTTAGAAATACTTATTTGACTACGGATCTGATGACGATACGGATATCAGTACAACTTGGCATAGAAGATGGCCAGGGAAGCCAGGCTACTCAGTAAAGAAACACCAATTTCTGTTTTTCTAAGCGATATGAATTCAGTGTCAAGTTTAGCCTTAGAAAAAAAATGAAAAGAAATTTCAGATATGGGAATTAAATGCAAATAAAAACATAGCTAAAACTACCGTAAGACTCAGAACCTAACGTTACAAAATCATCCGTAAAATTTTCATTAAAAGGGATGAAAATTTTACGGATGACCTAGAACTTGCTCAAATTGCAGAATCAGTCTTGAAACTGAACTCACCCCAAATCATGTTTTCACCTGCCTTGCGGTATTGGTAACTCTGCAGTGCATTGATAGATACCCTAAGGATAAACTGTACAGGACATGAATATTCAAATATCCAAAGGGGGTGCTAACCGTTCATGGTTTAATTTGATCTTTCCGATGGAAACGACCATTAAACCAACTGATGAGGGTTGAACGACAGAAGTGGAGCAAGTATCAAACTTGCAACGCTCCAATGAATTAGTCCTCTTATCTGTTTGCAAATAAATTTATTCTGAACCTGCACTTTCCAATCTATGAAAGAAAGAAACTGCCTACAGCAGCTTCAAAAATCTTTATGTCTATAAAAATGAAGAAAATTTGTCCAGATAAGTAAACATATGTTATCCATTCAATTTATCCATTCAATTATAAAACAGTCCAAAAATAATTCCTGCTCATACCCTTTATTTCACTAAACAGTAACTTTTAGACAGGATAAAGAGGACACGTGATTACGTAAAAATCAGGAAGTGCAGACGAATTTAATCCCGCTTATACCGAGCTGGCATTTACGAACTTAATTAAACAAAGTTAATGAGATATTAGAATGAAAATTGAGCAGTGAAAAAAATCACTGCAAACAAACAGATGGAGCTGACATACCAGAAGTTCTTAAAATTAATCCAAGATTAATTATTTTGGACTTTTCCTAACCTAATTCTAATCATACGGGGATGGTTCCATTCTTAAAATGTAAAAGAAAAACCGTGACACACCAAAGAGCCCAGTACTTCGTCTCTGAGAACACAAAAGGAGATGAATCTTTCAAAACACTGTTCGAAACAGTTCTGGGTAAACTTTTGTCTATGTAAATGTTATTTTTTTTCAGTTCCAAAATGCTTATTTTTCTGAGAACAGATTCTTCTTCGAATTTAATATTTTTCGAGGAATATTTACGCTGAAGCGTATGCACTACAAGAAGCAGGTTTTAAGGAAAGTTGCACGACATTTCCGGCACTATACAATCGCTTGTAGCCAGAAGATAAAGCCGAGGACATTTTTCTTTCTGCCAAGTATCTAATGTTACGCCATTTTGTTTCAGCATTTTGCGCGCTCTGTGGGCTTTTTACAAACGATACTAAAGGTGATTTTTTTATTTGTTTTCCAAGTAGAAGCAAACATTTTAGACTTTCGTCTCATTTTCAAAAAAATCTGAGAAATATATGTTACATGTCTGAGAAGTTTAAAATACTGAGAGTATTGTTTTTTTCTTTTCTTTTAGCGAGTGTGTGTGCTCGCGTATAGAGGATATGTTTCTAATTTTTAAAGTTTTTATATTTACTTTTTAAAGCTTTTTCATACAAGTGCTTTAAAAACCAAAAAGAAAATAAATAATTACTTCACATTTTTTAACTGGAAAGAAAATGATGCTAATAAGTGGAATATTAATTTCAATTAAACTAAAATTGCTTTTTATGTAAGCGAAACTTTTTTAGGTGAATATTAAAATTTTTTACAAAATATTCCTTACAAGTAACAGATTTCTATTTCACATTTCTTTTGTCCTTTCAAGCAAATCTAAAACATTAAAAAGAGAACAGAAGGCAGAAATTAATTTTATTCCTGTCATATTTTTTTGAGCATAAGAATATGAGAATATATGAAAAAGTTTAAATAAGTACATTAAAAACAGTAAAACAATAGCCTGATAATGAAGTTTTAAGTGGATTTTTTATCATTAAAACAGAGATATAGAATTCCAATCACTTAATTTCACGGCAAAATATAATTAATATCGGGGTATACATTATAAGCATATTAATTTACTTATTAATGAAGTTAAAAGTAACATAATGTCTAGAAGTGAACAGATAAAAAATAATTCTCTTGCGTCATAATATATTTAATACCTTGGAAATTACAAACTATTGTTTAAAAGATTGTAATTTGAATTTCTAATTCGATTATATGCTCATAAATAACGATATTATGGTTAGTGTAATTATTCAAATGGTAAATTTCACCGCTTTTTATTACTCTAGACTCTGTGACTCCTTAAAACAAATCTAAACAGATTAAATAATGAATTTTTCTTTCTTGGGTTAGTATTTCAAAGCCTTCATCAATTATTCATATCAAAAACTCTAAGAAATCAAACGTATTTTTCCAGACGTTCTTTGAATTTGTTAGGCTAAGTAGAAACCTCGTTAATTTGAACAGTATGAGAAAATCCACATAGAGAATGGCATGACAGGTTTTATAATGTATCCTTACTTGTGCCACAACACTGTATAACGTTTGTTGTGAGATCAGGCCATATAAGGATGATACATCTTGTTCACGTAACCATATGCTCATCGTCGGTTTTTGCATTTTACACAGGTCTACAGCTCTAAACTTGTTTTATTGTAACCTTGTATTGTGAAGCCCTTTATCAGGTTTAGATCCACATAACTAAAACCTGTTTAGATCTAAACAAGTTTGAACAGAGCAATGATACCGTTCTCATTTTACCATAAGATATTTCTCATTCATTTTAACGTACGATTACGTTCCTCCATAACGGTCCCCCGGAAAGCAAAATTTCAGACGCTAAAACCGTCCGTCCATATCTCACGAGTTTTAATTTTGGCAGCGCGCCAAACACAGTCTGTATCGCTTCGACAAACAATAAACAGTTAAGCAGAAAAGTACCAAAATGCGTCTAAAATTTGGCATATATATATATATATATATATATATATATATATATATACGTACATATACATAGATACATATATACATAACACATACATACTGTAATATGTTGCATTCAGGATAGCGAATAATAGAAGATATTCAGAGTCCAGTCTACTGAATTAATAACACATTTATTTTAAATTCATGATTAGATGAGTTGTACAGATTAACTACAGTTTTAGTTAAACAGCATCTACACATAGAGGGAACCAGTAGCCCGTAATTTATCTAACCAGACGTCAGCAACGAAAGAACAGTTCGTCAGGATTTTCCAAGGTTGGAATAACGCTTTTGCGGGATGCGAATCTAATTGACCGTGCTGGTCTCAAAAGATGCAAGATGATTTCTTAACTACAACAACTCTCCTGGTTCCTATAAATTGACAAGTCCGAGGACACAGAAGGGTCGGCACGAAGACTCTAGAGTGTTCTGCTCTGAAGATAAAATACCTCCGGGATGTAGTGTAGTGATCGGTCACTCAAGGACCTCTGAGAAATGGAGTTCTCTGGATCTGATATAATCCAAGTCTAAAATCTCTTTTTCTTTTTTTTCTTTCCTCTTTCGAAAGTTCGCTCTCACAGCCACGTGGCGGGATTTAGCCTCCGGTTGGTCGGACGACCGCTGTGACGTCAGGGTTCTTTCCCCTGATCGGTTTCGACGATGGTGACATGATGGCGGCTCGTCAAACAGCTGACTGAACCGACCATTAACGTCCACCAAGGGCGTTACCTGCGCGTGACTTCTCTCTCTTGTAACATCATTTTGTAGACTATATGGCGTCGGGTCATAGAAATTGCCTGGTTAACCTGGCGAGGGACGTCATTGCCCCGTCTGGTGAAATGATTTATTGAGAGGTCCGTAATGGAATCTCACAATACATATATACATACAAAAGAGGTAAGCAACGATAAGTAATCCTACGTTAATAACCCGCGGAAGTTTCGTTAGAAGAGACTACCTGAAATTTTTTTCCTCCTCCACAGATCCGGATACAGAACGATGATATTTCTTGATAAATTAACAGCAGGATTTTCTGTTTTTCGGACACTTGATCACAGGGCTATATTGCTATTTGCTCACCCAAAGGGGTGTTTTAGCTCGGCCATTTTGTTTTCCACAGACTGAGATACAGAGTGTTGTTATTTGATATTCACCAAACAATACGACTGTCGTCGATAATTCTGTTTTCCACAAATCCAGAGAAAGAGCAATTATTATTAGTTGATAACTGAACCACATGATTGTCTCGTATCATTCTGTTTTCCGAAGACCCGAGTTCAGTGCGATATTGTTCTCAGCTCACATTGTGAGTTCCCCCCCCCCCAAATCTTTTTATTTTCCACATATTTTGGTACAGAGAGATATTACTTGATATTCGCGTAATGATATATTTTTTGATGACAACTTTATTTTCCACATATCCTGTTAGTCCGATGATACATGTTGATAACTTAACTGAATGATTTAATCGGATTGCTTTGTTTTCGAAAGACTTGGATGTATTGCCATATTGATAGGTGCTCACTAGACTATAAGTTTATTCCCAATCATTTTGTTTTCCCATCGATCCCATGGTGTGGAGATTCTGTGGTCCTTTGAGTTTTAGGGGTGTAAACTAGAGACAGTAAAACGGTTAGACTTGAGACATAGGATTCCATTATGAATTATGCATGCCCGATGTGGGTTACATTCAACCCTGGGCTCTACAAGTATAGGAATTAGGAAGATGGACAAAAATTCAGGTTATTTATGGTGAATACTTGGTATCCCCTACTCGGACTCATTAATAACCTGCATTTTTTTTAACGCCATGAATTCGCATGTCGAAGGAATTGCCTAAAAAGACACCTAAATGTCTTACACTCTTTTCCTGGTAAGTGGGTTCCTCAAAATAAAAACATATGTTGCAATTTTAAGGCTACAAGCCGTAACTCTTGCTTTTCGTTATGAATATAAGAATGAATATATGAATATTTCGTTATGAATATATTTAAATGTATTCAAATTAGGTCCTCATCAAATTTTGTTTAGTTACGAACATGTTTCTCTGTCACCACGAAACTTTAGCATAATGAGTGAGTTAACGTAGGGTAAAACTTTTAAGATATGCTTTACAAATTCTATTTATTTGTTATATTGAAATGCTTTGTTCATGGATTACAATGATGTGAATTTCTATAGGTGGTTACAAAATATAACATTGTCAAATTTATGAGTCAAAAAAATAACAAATACATGAACATGGACATGACCATAAATTACAAGATTGGTTGGCTTCTTTGGAGCGCTACTTTCGTCTTTTGCAACACAAAGGCTTTACTATATTGCAAGTGTGTTACCATTTACTAATTATTTACAATATAAATTTTGCAACCGGGTCATGTTCAAGATTTATCTCCTGAAGACATTTAGGCGTCTTGGTTTAAAATAAATCGAATATAGTAGTTGGATCTCGCATCCTGTATCGTAAGATGCTGGATATCTTGGAAATGTAAATGGGATCTTCATTTCTGTTTATTTTATTTATGATATATGTTAAGTACTTCATTTGTAAAATAGAACATAAAATTACGATGCTACACTATGCATTGGTTTATACTTATTGGTTTGTTAAAGTCATTAATTTTAACAAACCAATAAGTATAAACACATTTTCTGTATATCTTTGTAATATCTCTCTAATATCTTAGTAATATCTAAGTAATATAAGCGTTACTCTTTTTTCAACTTTAAATGCACATGGAGCGTCTCCAAAATAATGTATTCTAAGAAAAACAATTGAAAACGCTATGCTTCGGGCTATACAAAAACTGCTGCTGAAAAATTTCGATAAACTAGTATAGAACGAACACAAATGCTTCGAGCTATGCATACATGAGAAAGCAAAAACTTAAACAGTTTGTAGTTTCAGACTTCTTTTACATTTTATTAGAAAGACTCGAGGATTATGGTATAGGCGGAGCATATCAGTGAAATATATATCAGTGGCGTGTCTTGGGTTTAGGACCATGAATATTTCCCCACCTCTGACCTCTAGTTCTGCTTATAAAAACTACGAAGTTTACCATTTAAGTTGCACAGAAAATTCTATTGTGAAGTACCGGAAGTAACGTTCATATACATATGGTCTTCATTATATATGTTAATTGCACAAATGAATTTTCTTCATTTTTTCGTTTGTGACAATCGGATAGTTACATGATAGTAAAAAGATACTTCTTTATGCTGATTAATTTTTAAAGAAATCTGTCTGTCACATGACAAAGTAATTTTTTTATGTTTATTCCAAAATGTACAAAAGAGTTTAAGCTTCTTAAACCTGTATTATTCCAAGGCCCAGGAACAATAAAGCCGGTTAGCTATAGATATTGAGTAGTCACCCACATCTTATTGTAAGATCGTTTTTTTATCTTTGCTCTGAATGTGAATTTGTATTACAGCTGACAAAGGTCTTCCACACTGTTTGATACGAAGTTTATTTATAAAATGAAGTAAAAAATAGCGTCATTTCAAACAGTTCATTAATAATGAGACTCCTTTTAACATTGATTACTAAATTCACACAAGACATATCGCTAATAATTCATAGACACTGCATATGACCCACAACTACACTCTTAGACGAAACAAAACGACGCACCAAGGAGTTATCCGAATGGGACGAAAATCGGTAGATGTGATATACATATACAAAAACACAAATGATTTCAATTTGAGAAAAATTGTATGATTTATTCAAGAGAAAGAGCTTTAGAAAGTGAAAAAGTCAATGACGCGTTGGTCCACCTCTGGCCCTTATGCAAGCAGTTATTCGGCTCGGCATTGATTGATAGAGGTGGTGGATGTCCTCCTGCGGGATATGGTGCCAAATTTTGTCCAATTGGCGCTTTAGATCGTCAAAATCCCGAGCTGGTTGGAGGTTCCTGCCCATAATGCTCCAAACGTGCTCAATGGGAGAGATATCCGGCGACCTTGCTGGCCAAGGTAGCATTGGGCAAGCACTAAGACAAGCAGTAGAAACTCTCGTCGTGTGTAGGCGGGCATTATCTTGCTGAGATGTAAGCCTAGGATGGCGTGATATGAAATACAACACAACGAGCGTAGAATATCGTCGACGTACCGCTGTGCTGTAAGGGTGCCGCGGATGACAACCAAGGGGGTCCTGCTATGAAATGAAATGGCATCCCAGACCGTCACTCCTGGTTGTCGGCCCATATGGCGGAAGACAGTCAGTTTGGTATCCCCCCGCTGTCCGGGGCGTCTCCAGACACGTATTCGCTGGTCATCGGGGCTCATTTCGAAGTGGGACTCACCACTGAAGACAATTCTACTCAGTCAGTGACACTCCAGGTCGAATGTTCCCGACACCACTGCAAACGGGCTTGTCGGTGTACAGAGGTCAATGGTAGTCGGTGCAAGGGGCGTCGTGAGCTTAGCCCCCTTTCTTTGAGTCGCCTGTGAATGGTCCTTGCGGTCACTGAAGCTCAAGTTGCACGTACGATCGGTGATAATGATGAATCTCGGGCTGTGAGTGCCACTCTGGCGATTGCTCGGTCCTCACGTTTTATCGTTTTTCTAGGCCAACCGCTTCCTTCTTGACACTGTGTTTGGCCATGATTCACCCATTATGGTCAACATCGTCAAATAGTGGCATCGCTCCTATCCAAATGTCGAGCAATTCGCGGATTAGACCAACCGGCTTCTTTGAGCCCAACTACACGTCCTCTCTCAAATGCTGACATCTGCGCATATTGCTCGCGCACCTGTATGCGAGGCATAGTTAGTGTCTACCCGAGTACACGGAATGAAATTCGAAAAGAATTTATGACCTGGAATCGAAATTTCGCCTCTTTAATATCCTGCCAGTTGCGCTCTTAAGATGCGCTGAAGCGTCACATGTTCATTCATTGACTGCCAAACTTTAAAATTTTTCATTTTACGTCGAAACCTGTATGCATATCAATTTGTGTTCAATTTGCATTTCCCCTTCTTGGTGCGGTTTTTTTTTTGTCTAAGAGTGTAAATCAGGGGAATTCATGGAACACTAGCTTCATAGAGCAGCTTATAAAGAGCGACAGACATTTGTGGATGCTAAAAAAAGCTGATTGAGCAGTGAACATGGCATGCGATCGTGATTAAGGTGAATTTCAACGACGAATGATAGTGCTCGGGTCCATTTAAAAGGTGTACCTCAAATGCCCAACGACGTGTTAGTCAGGTATCGGCTCTTATTTAAGATGGCCTCGTTCCAATTGATCTGGAATGAAAGGCGCTTGTAGCAAAAAATTAGCAGTGGTGTACAGTCGAACCCCGTTATAACGAACTTAAAGGGACCAAACGTTTTGTTCGCTATATCCGAACCGTTAAGAAAAATGTTAGAGTTCACAAAATTTATAACTCATTAATTGCTAGGTGTATTCAATAATGATGTATTGAAAAAATGATTAAATCTATAAAAAATTATCATTAACGATTCACTGTTTGGATGCAGAAATAATCGGTTATCTTCTGCTAACGTGATGCCGATTTCAAAAACATTTTATTAATTTCTTTGTCCAATACAACGAATGACTCCAACACTCTTTCTTCCACTGTTTGTGTAAACAAACACTTATTTTTGGGGATTTCGTCATTTATGGGCTCCTCTTCATCAGCGTCAGAATCTTCGATTTCAGAATGATTCATTTTAATTTCTTCCACAATGTCTTCATCAGTCGGATTTTCACATGTACTGACTTCATCATCACATATTTCTAACAATTGCATGTCACAATCTAAGAATCATGAAATTTTTTGCTTTTCTATCCACATCGCGATAGGTAAATCTTCATCATCTTCTTCTTCAACATTCGTTGTATCTTCAACATTCTTAAAAAGTTTAAAAAAATAAATTCAGTAGTCGACTGAAAAAAAGAAGTTCGTTATAGCCGATTCTTAAGATTTCGGAGGTATGCTATAAAAGGATAAATTAATGTTAAGTACAATAGGAAAACGGCGGGACCAGAATCGGGTGTTCGACTGTATTTGATTACTGTCATGAATACGTGAAGTACGTTTGGAAGTAATAGGGTCAGTCTGGTCCAATATAATAGAATCGAAGAAAAGATGGTTTTCTCCTCAAGAGTTTTCCATTTCTAACATACATCTAAAAATGGCATTTTTGTGTTGATATGACGTTTTTCTAAAATGCCTTTTTGGATGAGAATTGATGATATGGGCCTGTTCACATAGAATCCGTCAGCGTTACTCGTGTTGACATATTTTAAACTAATCACACGCCTTAATAATTTCGTGGCTAATCGTTTGGAGGTTTGAATTTGGTTAAATATATTTCAATACCAGTAACGCTGCCACTGACGGATTCTGTGTTAACAGGCCCCATGTCTAACCGTATCTCATAGAAAAGGTTAATTGCATTAACCCTTTCAGGGGCAACAATCTTTAAAATTTGAACGGTGCATATTTTTTCTCGATTTTTTTAACCTAAAAAATCTTGAAACCAATTCCAATTAAAGGTTGTAAAAGGATTTTACTTCTTCAAACTGATAACAGATGGAAGCACTAGCCATTTTTCTGCTCATATAACTGGAATACGTTGAATGCGAGTGAAAGAAGGACGAGATTTAATCGTTTCCATTGTGCAAACAGCGCCTCTCAAAGCGTTGGGGTACAAGATATGCAATGTGGTTATATGAATAAATTCTGTAACATTGTTTCCGACAGGTTTTTTTGTGAATACTATATATTGTAATAAATTACCTTTTTATATAAGGAATATGAGCGAACAGCAATTGCAAGAATACTTTTGTGTGTGATACTGAAAAACTTTTTTTTTTAGCAAATGCGGGGTGCCATTATCAAGGAATATATTTGCTTTTAATCAGCAAGAATCATTGGTCGGTTTCAGTGGAAACACCGTGTAGGGGAACTAACACCATCTCTTGGTGCCACCTCACTTTAGACCGAACACCGTAAGGGGCGACATCTGGCGGGCTCGTACTTTCCACCATCTCTCTAACCACATAGAAGCACTTTCCGGTCTACGGATTTAACGTGCCCAAATCCGGATTAGATATGAGGGTATTCAATGGGGCTCATCCGAATTCGATCCTAGTATCCTCCGCCAGAAACGCAACGCGTTACCACTAGGCTACCTTGTGACCAGCTGATAAAAACCTTATTTAGATTTCATTCAAATACAAACGAAATGAATAAATATTAATGATGCAAAATATGCACTAATTGAAATCAAAATTATCAAATTGGGGGGTGATATCCCTCAATATATCTTCCTTTATTCTACACTCCACAACCACCCAGGCAGCATTAATTACATAATTAAATATTGTTAAATTTGAATTTATTCACGAAACCAAAACACGATATAATACTAAAATAAAAACAAAAACGAGAAGCGGAAACTTGAAAATGACAAATTATTCCATCATGTAAGTAATTAAGTCAGGATTATACAATGTAGAGGTTAATGGTGGTTCACCGCTAGTTATGAGTTGACATTTAAAAATAAGCTGCAAAAAAAAAGTTAATTATGCAGGAATTGGACACGATTATATCGATTTATGTGTTGTAAATGAAGGCTAAAAAAGCAAAGAAAATGTATGATATTAGAATATCCCACGGGAAAATATAAGATTACAGCAAAAAAAAAAAAAAGGAAAACTAATCCTTTTATAAAGTTTATAGTAAGAAAGCATTTTTCATATATTTTTTAATTTTTATAAAAATTTGATGCATTTGCAAATTTACTGCCATACTCTTACGTTTTTTAATCATGAAAAAACAATAAAAAACAAAGTAATTTTATTTTTGTCATGTTAGAATTGCAAAATTCAATGTATTTATTTTGAAATATACTAGAAATTCAAGACTTCAAAGGAAGAAAGCTTAGTGAAACTTTAGTGTTTTAGATTAATATTATTTATATTGTCCATGAAATCAATAGAAATATCACAATTAATTTATCTTTAGAGTTTAGGAAAATTTGAAGATGATTATAATTCCCATTTCATTTCTTATTTTGATTAAGTTAAAAAAATATTAAAATCTCGAGGCCAGACAGGCTTACCGGTATATAATATATCGAAAAAAATTGTTATTTTAAAATTTCCGTAATAAAAGTTCTTACAACTGAAGAATATATTTTGTTAAGTTAAGTACATTATTCTAGAGATCAGGGATACCCAGGTGAAACTTCTCCACGCCGGCCAATAATGGTCCCGAAAAAAAATGGCCATTTAGAGGGGTAACCGGCTAGAGAAGTTTCACTGTATGTATATATAATTAAAGGTTGAAAAATAAACAGGGGTAGGGGGAGAGGGTGCCAAGAGGGATTAAAAAGTGTCGGCGTGTCACTCTTCTATCTATCCATTTTCGGTGCATTTGTAAGATATATTAATGTACGATTTGCTAAAGATTTAAACTTATATAAAACATAACATAACACTGTGACATAAATAACAGTGATTTAAATAATAACTCAATTATATAACATTTTTCTGTCTTTTTTATACAGTGGAATCCCGATAATCCGAACTTTGGTAATCCGAAAGTCCGCTTAATCCGAAACCAAAAGTCAAAAAGAACTAAGGTTATGATAAAACTACAGTGATACTGAGTAATATAAAGTATATTTCTGAAAACTACAGAAAAAAATCAAAATTAGACAACAGTAGTATAATAAAGTAGGACACAGTAGAATAAACAACACGTGTTTATACTAATGTTAAACTGACACTAAAAGTAACGACGCACCTCTCCAACTGTCGAGCACTGTGACGTATTGTTAGAACCTCATACACTCTGCTGTACTGTACTAGGCAGCGTTCCGCTCTCTTATCACCCAGTTTGTCCCGAGATTTGGTTATTTTTAGACAGACCTTATAAAATAAAGTTCCTAATCACACGTAATATGCAATATTTATGTAATCACACGTTATTATGTAATTTAAGTTTATTTTGAGAATGATTTCGCTTAAGGGGACAGAGGACCTTCAGCTTCGTTTGTTTTAAGTTTTCAATACTTTACTCTTTATACTAAATGAGAATAATTAATATTCTTTTTTACTTTATTGAAACAATTAGAATTCACAAATAAGTATTTCGTTTAAGAATAAGACCTGTTTATCAAAAAGGTTTTCAAAAATTATAGCATTTTTCAAAATGCTCCACGCGCCTTACTTTTCGTTTGATTTCTTTCAAATTTCCCAGGATTGTTAATTGAAGTGTTTTCCACAAACCTGTGCATAATTCTTTGAAACCACAAATATATTTCAAATTTGTAGACCATTAAATAAA
This sequence comes from Dolomedes plantarius, assembly GCA_907164885.2. Lineage (NCBI taxonomy): Eukaryota > Metazoa > Arthropoda > Arachnida > Araneae > Dolomedidae > Dolomedes > Dolomedes plantarius. The sequence goes on from OU015492.1 coordinate 137,731,221, forward strand.
GCAAAAACGTAAAAAAGCATAAAAAACAACAGCAAAATTTTAAAAAATAATTATTTATGGCTTTAGATTCCTAGAAAAAAAAATTCATAACCAAATTTTATTTATATACGTACGGTAAATTTACGTTAAAAAATCTAAGGTTATTTAATGATTTGGAATGTGCATGGAGCATTTTGAAAAATGCTAGCATTTTTGAAAAACATTTTGATAAAAGGCACTAGTCTGCCAAAATATCCTTATTTTGGATTCTAAGGGTTTTAAATGTAGTAAAACAGAATACAAATTATTCTCATTTTGTGTATAGAGTTAAAAATTGTAAATAAAAAAATTCGAAGCTGAATGTCCCTTGTTCCCTTAATCCGAAAAATTCGTTTATCCGAAAATGGTCTGGTCCCAATCATTTCGGATTATCGGGACTCCACTGTACATTCTTTAATTTTCTCCATAATGTTTCATTATTTGTTTTATGTGCACAAAAAATGGATATACAGGATTGAAAGTGATAAGCCAACAGGTGAAGGGGGGGGGGGGTTACGCTTTATACAGTGTTGGAAATTGATTTATGAAAACACGGTTTTTTAACAAAAACTTCTTTCATATTCATTAAAAATGAATGAAATTTCATACATTATATGTATAACAAATGATTTACAAAAATTAAATTTCATACATAATAATAAACAAAAACATAAGGTCAAAAAATAGACTTTCGTAACATACAAACATGGAAATTGATTTATGAAATATCACATTTCATTGGCTATTATGAAGTAATGTGACAAAAATTTGCATAAATCCAAGTAACGTGACATGCGCAGTAGACATGAAAAGCGTTATATATTGGAAGCAATACGTTTCAGTCATACTTTTCACGATGGTTAAACGGAAGGTGTTGTCTGAGCACGAAAGAACCAAAATCGATGCATATATAGAATGTGAAAAATCTGTTCCGGAAATTGGTAAATTAATTAAAAGATCAGTTGGTGTAATATATAACTATAGAAAAGATTTAGTAAATTATGGCAAAAATTTTAACAAAAAAGGTAATCCACGTTTAACAAGGATGGAGAAAGGGGGATTCTTCAACTTCTATCAAAAACCAGCCACAGTTCAAAGCAGATTTGTGCAGATCTATCACTTCCTGTTACGTCTAGAAGAGTTAAGCAAATTTTACATTCTTCATGGAGCTTGAGATGGTAGAAAATGAAGTCTGGAAAGATACTTCTGCGTCACAAGCAGATGCATTTTCAGTACTGCGAGAAGTAAATGGCAATGGGCGACAATTGGAAGAAGGTCATTTTCTCCGATGAAAAGAAATTTAATTTGGATGGCCCCGATGGTTTGAAGTATTACTGGGGAGGACCTCCGAAAACATCCAAATTCTACATTCAGCAGAAATTTCGGTGGCGGAAGTTTGATGATTTGGGAAGCGATTGCTTATGATGGCAGAAGTGAAATTGTATTTTTAAATGGTCGCCAGAATTCATTTGATTACAGCTAAGTTTTAGAAAATTCCCTTCTTCCATTTGCATGGCAATATTATAGTTTAGATTACATCTCCATGCAAGATAATGCAAGTATTCACACTTCAAATGCGATGAAAGATTGGTTTGACGAACAGAATATTGATATCTTAGATCATCCACCTAATAGTCCTGATTTGAACCCCATCGAAAACGTTTGGGGACAGCTTGTTCGAAAGGTTTATGAAGATTGGATGCAGTACACATCCCTTATAGAATTGAAATCTTCAATCTGTCAAAACTGAAATCTAATTCAGCACAAGTACATTGAAAATCTTGTTTTATCAATGCCATCTAGAATAAAATCAACTTTGATGAAGAAAGGCGGCTTAATATCTATAAATGGGAACGGAACGGGATATTTCATAAACCAATTTCCATGTTTGCATGTTGCGAAAATCTAATTTTTAACCTTATTCTTTTGTTTATTAATATGTATGATATTTTATTTTTGTAACTCATTTGTTATACATGGCATGTATAATGTATGAAATTTTATTCATTTTAATGAATATTAAAAATGTTTTTGTTAAAAAATCGTGTTTTCATAAATCAATGTCCACCACTGTATATACAATGTAATGTATTACAAAGAGCATGTGTTGTTGTTCGTAATGTCCCTGGCCGGAAGTTCCAGACCAAGTCCATATAGGTTTCGGGCTGAGTGGTGCGGCTCCGGTTTGTAATAGCACCACAAGGGTCGGTGTCCGACTCAGCTAGGTGCCACCACAATTTGGACCGAGCAACCCCAGGGAAGACCGCTGGGGGGGGGGGATAGCACATTCCCCAAACACTGACCTCGTAGAAGGACTTTCCGGTCTACGGATTTAACGTGCCCATATCCGGCCAAGACACGAAGGTTTTTAATGCCGTTTGTCGGGATTCGATCCGACCACCTTCGGTACCGAAAGCCGACGCTCTACCGATAGGCTACCTTGGGCCCACGCATCTGTAAACCCGCGTAAATGAAAAGAAGTTTAATTTCTTTCAGCTTCGATAAAAGTATGTAAATGTTTCTGTATTTTGCGAATTTATAATTTTTTCCCATAAAATGACGATGCCTGTTCTAATTTAAGAATGTATGATAAATTTTTCTTTATCTAAAAAACCAAATCTCTCTCTTTCTCGTATAATTTATATCAAAATAGCTATCTAACAATTTATTAATTCATTCCGATTTCAAAATTTTGGAAGAAAAGCCGGTATAACGATTTCTTTCCCGAGAAAAGCAATCAAAGTACAACCACCATGAGTATAATTGTGTTGAAATTTTATATTCTTATTTTTTAATTTAAAATTAAAGTTTTGATATATAGATTCTCAATAATTAATGTAAGCCCTTAATTATATTATATAGCGTAAAGAAATGTTAATTGTAAACGTGAAGTGAAAACGCTTTAAAAAATATAAAAATGTTAAGCTTTCTAATAAATTTTTAACTTTGCAAAATTCAGATATCAGTATTGTAAAAATAATATAGATAAGAATAAGAAATTTTGAGACAAATTAAAATACAAAAGGTAATGCTTTTTAACGTTTTAAATTTTTCATTAAATCTGCATTTCTAAATTTAATTTGAAACAGATTAATTTAAGGAAATTGATAAAATGATAACACTATTAAAATACAATGAATCTCATCACCCCAGGAACAGAATAACAATTGAATTTATCGATTATCGGCTAATTTGAATGTGAAATAGTTTCAAAAGAGTGGGAGGAAATTTTTCAAAATATTTTTCTTGTCGGAAACTTTTAATAAAAGCTAATCATGTCCGTGGAACAAAAATGAGCTAAGTAAATACAAGTTAAATTAAATCCAAATTAATAAAGTGGTTCTGAAAAGCAAACAGTTATTCTCTGAACAGACTCAGGAGCAATGATATGGCTGAATAACAACTGAAGGCAATTTATTTTAATGGAATTTTAAATCAATATAATGAAATCTGAATAAAACATTAAAAATCCAATTAAAAGAGCGTCTGTATTTTCATAGTTTGCTCATTCAAAAAGTCAAAACGCAATCTTTTTTTCATTCAACGAATTTATAAAGACTTTGAATTAGAATTTTTGCATACCATATTTTTCGTATCATAAGACGCACGTTTTTGCATTAAAAAAATCGACTTAAAATTGAGGTGTATCTTATGCTCCGAAGGTTACATAAAACTATTACGAATATTTTATTATATATATATTTTATATATTATATATATTTATTATATACAATTTATGTATTTTATATATATTATTGTTTTTGTAATATATATTTTATCTTTATTAAGTAAGAAATTGAAAATATCTTTATATACCTAACAAAATACGAAATATTCTTTTCTAAAAATACTCCTATAAATTTGAGGTGCGTGTTATCGTCCCAAAAATATGGTAACTATAAATGTCTTTTAATATGAAAAACATTTCTAAGATACTCAACAATTTTACATCACAATCATATTACATCCATTTATTTTACTCTCGGTCTGCATCCCCTTAAATAAAACACCATGCATTTAAATGTTTATTGTTTTCAAAATAAGTAGTACAAACTTCGTATCGCAATATATCATTATTTAAAGCAGAAACGACTAAACACAGGGCAATAAAGCATTGTCAATGAAGAAATGGCACATACAATTAAACTGCGGGATAAATCTGATAAATAATTTATTAAAAAAATCCCAATCGTCAAAGCATACAAATCTATCAATCAAGAGGTACTATAAAAAAGGTAGAAAGAATCAAAACTCTTGCAGACCACATCAAAACGAAAACTTATAGCTCATACATATATGTATATACATATGTGTGTATGTGTGCGAAAATGTGTGTTTGGACATGTCAGTGCCCACACACACACACTGGCATATAATACACTGAAGTGCCATAAACCTGTCTAATACGTCGATAGGTATCAGCCATTAAAGCCGATATCATGCGGTGATCGTTGTACAGTGCATACAATGATAGAGCAAAGAGAAGTTTAGCAAAGATCCTAGCATTAATTTGCGATATTATTCACGCCAATGCTATACACCTTTCGCTTGCTATGATTGTCGTCAGAAGACAGGAAAATCTAAAATTGCCTGTATCGCCGATATGCCATGACCCAAAGCACGATGACCAACTACCATACCTTGTTAAAAAGCATCTAAATCATGATGGCCTGCCATGTTCACTGCTCAATCGACTTTTTGGATCCACAAATGTCTGTATCTCTATATAAGCTGCCTGCGGAAGAAATCATCTATGGAAAGTGGGTATTGATACATGTTCCAAAAGTGATTGTCTATCAGAGTTTTTCTGGCACTTCAGTGTATATGGGCGTATATATACACTGCTGGCCACTCAAATTGCAACACCAAGAAAGACAAGAGATATCACAGCAAAATTTATTTTGTAGATAACATGTTGACCAAGTATCAAATGATTAAATTTATAGACTTTTGTGAAGTGTGGTTCCTGCCAAAATCAGTAGCCAGAGTAGCCGCCATTGTTGGAGATCACCGCTGCCACACGCCTCGGCATTGATTCAAAGAGACTTTGGATGAGTTCTTGGGGTACAGCAGACCAAGCAGCTTCCACACGTTGCCAAAGTTGATCTGCTGTGGCAGCTGGGGATGGAATCTGGGTCAATAGTAGAGCAACCATGGACCACATGTTTTCTATCGGCGAAAGATCCGGAGAGCGAGGCGGCCAGGGAAGCAATTCAATCTGGCGATTGACGAAGAACCGTTGGACAATGCGTGCCACGTGTGGTCGCGCATTATCCTGTTCAAATATGGCTGTGGGCAAGCCCTGAAGGTAAGGAAGGACAACTGGCTCCAACACCTCGGAGATGTAGTGCTGGCTGTTTAAAGTACCGGCAATGCGTACTAGAGGTGTGCGAGAGTGTTATCCAATACCGCCCCATACCATAATACCCGGTGCAGGACCAGTGTGGCGGGGCATAACGCATCTGTTCAGCATCCTCTCTTCACGGTGTCTCCAGACTCGAATGTGACCATCGTGGTGTTGCAGACAGAAGCGTGACTCGTCAGTACAGACAATTTCATTCCGTTCTGCCGTCCACATCCTTCTGTTATCGCACCATTGGCGGCGGAGACGTCTGTGGTTCTGCGTCAAGGGTAGACAAAGCAATGGACGTCTTGCGGACAGACCACTCTGCTGTAAACGGCGTTGAATGATACGCGCAGACACTGGATGATGCGTTACAGACTGCATGTGCTGTGGTATGGTTCGTGATGTGACTGAGCGATCCATCACTGCCACGCGCACAATTTGCCTGTCATCACGTGAAGTGGTGCGCTGAGGTGGATGCGATCGAACACGCCGGTCCGTCGTACCCTCCTGCATCCAACGATCACATATCGGCATTACAGATGTTTGGTTTCGTCCAACACGACTACCGATTTCCCTGAAAGATAATCCACAATCTCGGTAGGCCACTATCCTTCCTCTGTCGAACTCGGATACTTGATCAAAAGATGATCGCTGTTTTCGAAGAGGCATAATTGATCGTTTTTTTGAAAAAACCACAAGAAAAATACAATTGCCGAACTTGAAATCGTCGAAATCTCCAAGCCTTAAATAGCGCTTTGAAGTGGCGCCACAGGCGCGCGTGATGTACGTCTGAGCTGAAATTCTAATCATTTGCATATCTCACCTCCGCTAATGCATGTTGTAAATTTCATGTTATTTGCATGTTTCCTTCGGGGTGTTGCATATACAATGGCCAGCAGTGTATATATCTGTCTGTATGTATATATGTGAGTATGTAATACACGTGTGTGTGTGTGTGTGTTTGTTTGTTTATGTGAAAGGGTAAATTTTTTTTTTCACATACTTAAACCCACGGATTCTTTCTACGTCAAATTCTCTGCCTGTGTAGGCGCACACTATCTTCGCAATGGAAGCTGCTTATATTTATAGCGTCCTTGCATTATAGCAAACAGAAATGTCTGTATGTGTGTCCACGTGCGTATGCGCCGTCAACATCTTACAAAAGACGGAACTGTTGAATGCCTAGTGTTTGCTTTCTAGCTCTGGAGATATCGTATAGTTACGTGTACGCAAATACGAACATATTGGCCGTTCTCGCAATGGGAGTTCAAAATATCAAGTGCTTATATTTTGTGTGTATTTGTTTGCACTGTTCCTTTTATGTGGACGTCTAACAAACAGAAGTGCATCGACTTAAGTTCAATGGAATCAGAATTTATTGCTTTCATATAGTGTACGAAAGAATAAATTTCGTTTTCTAATGTAATTCATGAACTGACCATTTTTTCCCAGAAAATTAAAAAACATATTTATTAGGCCACTTTTGAGTGAAAATAAATTTTAATTTAAACTAGTAATTACTGATTTAAATTTAGCAGATTTTTTTAAATAAGCCCCGATTGAAAAATAAACTTGAATGTGTTGTATGCGATATGTTCCGTTAATGAAGAGAATATCATATGCCCTATGGGGACGAATGCTGAAATATTAAATTTTATTTCATGCATATGAAATGACATTTTTATGAAATTGTGCCCTCGTTTAATTGTAACTATATACGAAATTATATATATATATATATATATATATATATATATATATATATATATATATATATATATATACATCCATCCATACATATAAAACACAACTTATATTCAATGTTCTTTTTTTGTTGCAATTTTCATGTTGTTCGTGTTTAATAAAAGGTCATTTTTGACGTATGTTTTTATCCTTTACGATTTACTACACAACTAAGTATTAAATATTAATAAAAACAAACACATGTAATTCATAAGAGATTTCATATGGATTTTTCTTCGAATAACTGCATGATTTATTGTATTTTTAAATAATACCATAAATGTTTTAGGTTAGCGAAAGCAGCTGTCTGTAGTTATTTAGAATAAACATTGTGTGGTTTGTAATATAAAAATATAAAAATAAACAACATACAAATCTAAAAATATGCATTTTGCTTAATTCAAAACAATAGTTAAATAAATAAATGTCCTTTGGTGTGTCATCCTTATCGAAGATAAACGATCTCTCCGCCTAAAATGAGATTTAACAATCCCGTCACGTCATAACGGGACCATTTAAAGGGAAAATTCTAAACTGATTTTCAGTTACAGTTATTCTCATACCCTTATTTTAACGACAGTACACTAGGTTATTTGGAATTACACATGTTTACTTAACCAAAAGTTTTAAAAGGGGTTCAATAGTTGTGAGAAAATAAATATTTGAATACCTTAAATAAAATTTTTTTTTGACAAAATACAAAGCAAATAAAAAAAAAAATTGAAGAAAAAAAGACAACCGACAAATCCCTTTACATTGTTTACTACACCAGACCAAATGTCGAACTATGCGATGAATAGTCTTAATGAGAGATTGAAAACTAAGGCTATTAGAAAAATTAGAAAAAAAAGAAGTATTATTATAGACTACTGTATAAAGTATAATTTTAACTACAAGCATAATTTGAGCAGAAAAATCTGAAAAAAATAAATTCAGTTTATGTCAGACAAGTTGTTTGATAGTGCCCTGGCAATAAAAGTTAAACATGTTTTTAACTATGAAATGTCCAGTTGATAATTCCTATTCGCGCGACACATACATTCTGCTCTTTGTATACGAAGGTAGCAGTTTAAGTAAAGCGAGCCTTGATTTTAAAATTTCAAATTTCAAATTTCAAATTCTATAAAGGACACTAAACTGATGCTGTCTTCGGTAAAAAATTACATTAAAATGAAAAGATTTTTGAGAAACATGCGCTTTGCATTTCAAGATATATTTTCAGATGCATAAGTTACTTACGAACACTAGGGTCATCTAACGCTACATGATGGTTAATTAGACCGGGATCTACAGTTTAATTCCGATTCAGAAGCGCTACGACCATCTATGCCAACAGAGCGATTCGAACCAATAGACTCTAGTACCGATGGTAGTAGATCCCGGTCTAATTAGCCCTCGTGTACCCCCCCCCCCCCAAAAAAAAAGAAAAAGAAAGAAAAAAAAGTGACCGTAGCGCTCTTAAACAACCAATCGTCTGGATTTTTAATTGCAAAAATTAACTGAAAAATATGTAATTATAGAATTCAAAGCATAAAAAACAAAAACAAAAGAACCAAAAATAACGAGGCAATCAACCGGTCTCTTCATCAGGAGGACTAACCGAGTCGATCACCTCAAGGGGGGCCTTTCTGAAAGGATGTAAGTCAAGCCGAAAAACATCCCAAGGCCCCGAGATCCCCACATTGAAAACAGAAAGTCAAAAGCATTGGACCAAATGAAATCACAACACAACATTAAGAACACAAAAGAACCACACAGAAATTTACGAGCAAATTTACCATACCCCGATTATTTGAAAAGTGACAATAGAAAAGAACCAGCTATTTATCCTAAAAAATTGTAGTACCGCTACTACAGCGCCACCTATCAAATTGATATACTAAAATATAAGTATTTACTAATGCTGGATTTAAAAAAAAGGAGAGGAATATTCTCTGAATCTTAAAATGGGCATTTAAAACTTGTGTGGTCAACTAATGCTTCTCCGTAATACTGTAGACCTAGAGCATATCTAGCTCACACACATGGGATGACGAGAATGAGAAGGTACAGAGGGCTCTGAATGGCTTCATAGATGGCTTGGTGTAAGGCCGTGAAGAACAAACAGTACTAGTCTTTTCCCGGTCCCGGTGTTGGTTATTGACTCCCTGCAAATACCCCCACAGATAAACAAAATTAATCCCGCAGGTTGAAAATAGTAAACTCAATATACAGCAACAGTGCATGTTGTAAATTACAGTCCAAATAATGCAAACTAACATACAGGCATTATTTGAGAGTGTGAGAGAGTAACAGTTCAATATACATTCAAGTATGCATTGCATTGCATGTTTTTAAATTACATATATAGTAATTAAACCGCTTTAATATTATTAAAATATATTGAGCGCAGTTAGAGGCAGCATAGAATTGCATTATATAAACTTTAATAACTTTAAACTGCAGATGATAGCAAAACTAAAAACTTTCCTTTTAATCATTGATGGCATACTCAGAAATAATCAAATCCGCGAGAAATGAGGGTTGACAGTGTAACTAGACTCTAGAGTTATTTCAAAATGGTTTATATTTTTACTTTTGCTCTCCTTGAAAATAGGAAGAAGGAACAATTGTTTAAATATATTCTACTTTTATACATTTTCGAAATCTAGAATTAGCAATTTACTTGAAAGCAAAGATAACTTACTTTACGCTTGAGAGATTACTTACACGAGAATCTTGATCCTAAGCTAGAAGTTAATATGTAAATGGGCCATTGTCTTAATCTAACGTATCAGACATTTTTGATAGCTCTAAACATCATCTTTCTTGAATAATTTTTCAACTTCACCTGCAATGAATAAATCAATAAATACTAAATTTTTAACATTACCAGAACCATTTTTGGGCTGTACAGAACAAGTAATGAAAAATATCAGTAACACTTAATTTTAAATATTAATTTATAAAAGAAAGCTTTGCTATGAAAAAATGTCTTTTGTTGTCTGCAGATTTCAATGCTAAAATTTTATATATGGTAAAATAAATGTATATCGCCATGCTTAAAAGAGAATGTTTGTACACAGATACATAGTTTCATGTCATACCTTAAGGCGAACAGAATCTTGATCTAACTATAGTTTTTCGATAGTTATTCTGTGGGATACAGAGATTCACTTTTTCTCAAGCACAAATGACTGTAAAACACATCCAGGTTTTCATTTCTTTTTTAACGAATTTTGATCAAAGTATTTTTCCCCTTCTAGGTATAAAGCTCTGTTCAACTTAATTACTGTATACATAAATTTTTCAAAAAGGTATATCATTAGCATTAATAGAAATGCCATAGAAATCTATAAAAAAGTATACATCATTTTCGTAAAAGGGAGTAAATTTTTAAAATAATATTTTGATTATGTCTGAACTTAAGGTTGCTTCTCAGCTTATTAATTATAATAAATGTCATTTTTTTTCATTCTTATACTTTTTAATGTCACATTTTGCCAGGAACGTGTTAAGAGCTATTTCGAATGAAATTCAAAGAATTAAAAAAACTGTAGGTTGCAGATTATTTTGGAAATTTTGCAAAATAATAACAACATTACTGCAAAAAAAATTGCAAGTTTTATTCATCCTAATCTTGCATAGATGGGTGACACGACCCATCCATGCAGATTAGGGTGAACAAACTCAGTACAGATAGTAGTTAGCTTTTTGGAACGCAACAATCTTCTGCTTCCCAACGGCTACAGTTAAAAACCAACTACAAAATACTCTTAAAGCCGGTGCAAACCAAAAGTTGGATTTCAGCCAATGGACTCATGTTCTGATAGAGTGCATCCTAGTCATCGTCCAAAATAGAGACGAGGTACATGGATTTTGTCATCGACCTAGCTATCGTCCTTCTTCGGGTTTTGAGGAAATGGACGATTCTATTCACAAAAAAAGATGTGGAAGTTGCAAGACACATGATGAAGGATGTGTACGAAAGGAAACCAATTTTCTGGCTATACATTCTGATACCATAGAGTAAATAGAGTCATTCTAGGCAGGGTAAGGAACTGCTTCAGCGTATGTTGACAGTCAGAAAAGTGCTAAAGCGTAAGACATAACAAATTGCATATTTCTGATAATTTTCTAAGAGTCAGTAATTCGCAAATTTCTGCATTTTGAATTCGAACGCATTTATATTTATTCGTTTAAATATGTAATGAAAAGTTATATTTAATTCAAATATGACCAGATATGAAATGTTGTGCAAAGAAATGATTCACTGAATGCTTTAAATTGAAACCGACATCACTGTCTGGATCTTTAATCGCTTAGCTGTTATCTTGGTGTTATTCTTTCAGATTAATGAAAAATGAAATTTATTGTTTTAGTCAAATGTTAAGTTGGAAAACTGCTCTAGAAATAAAATGGCACATCAAGTGAATGATCCATTAATTTAAATAATATTTATGGATAATATTTACCTTGTATAATATTTTCCCGGGATTAAAATAATTGACACCGAATGTTTATTTTGCCTATAAGTTTTTGGGTATGGAGGCAAAGTAAATTTAATCGTCATTTGAGATTAAATTCCGAAGTGTATATGCAATCTTTTTAACACATTAAATTTTTATATTGGTTTTGAAATCACATAGCTAGTTCTCTCTATCCAAGAACAAACACCCTGACAGCCTGGAATCCTCTTTATTCGATGAGAATCCCAACTTTCGTACTTTAAATCGGCTGTCGAAAGAAATTGATTTCTGCTATTCACAAAATGTTTAACTCATATAGTATTTAAACACTGTGGTGTATTGATTTATGTAAACAATTTGTTAGTTGCTTTGCAAAAAAAAATTAAATTAAAATAAATCTCAGTTTAAATTACATAACAAATTGTTGGAGGAATAATTATATGGACTAAGACAAGTAACAGAACCAGATGGTGCAGCAAATTAACCGTCTGTTATTTTTAAAATTTTAAAAAGATATAGCAAAGTGATCATAGCAAGTCTTAACGCAAGTAACACAAAATAGTGGGGATATCCTGGAATTGTTCGCGAATGTGCATTCGATTTTTTTTTGAAAGACTGAAACCTTGTTTTTTTAGCTCAAGTTAGCAGTCGAGAACTTAAATAAGGAACATCCAGGAAAGGATTGAATTTCAGTATTACTAAGAACAAGATCCCCTTGCACGGTACAAACTTTAATTCTGTTTGAGATGGAATTTATAACAACTCCGGAATAATGATCAAACTAATAGCTTTATATTGTTCTCACAAAAAGGATCTCAATTTTCTTCAGAGATGCTGGTGGAGAATGTATTTTCAGACCTTGTTACCTAAAATAAGGACGATTCTTTTTTTTAAAAATATGTTTAGTTTTCAGGTCTTTCATACTGAATGTATTGATTTTAAGAATACGTCAATTTGGATTACGCAAACTCGTCAGTCTTCTCTTTTGTGATATTTTCGGAGAGTGTTAGAACAACGTTACCAGTGAGAGATAGTGAAAATAATTTTCCTCGTTGATCATGCTGGTATACACTTGTATATGGGTCGCCCAAATGAAAGTTGCACTACAGTCAGTGTGACAAATGGTTTAATGGTATCGCTGTAAGTTAGTATACAAAATAAAAAGAAATACATAAAGAACATATAGGCTAGACATAATTGCCTTGGAGGTTGAAACAGGTGTCCCAGAGGTCCACGAGAGGACGGATACCCCGGTTGAAGAAACTCCAGGGTTGGCAGTGGAACCAGCGGAACCACGCAGAATTGTGTGAACACTTCCTTCGCTCATAGACATTCCACCCGCTATGTCGCGAGTGGTGATTCGCCGATTATTGCTCACGAGACTGTCCACAGCTGCAATTGCTTCCTGGGTGATAACCACACGCGCTTGACCTGGTCGTGCCCTGTCGTCCGTACTGCTTCGTCCGTTACGAAAACCGCTACACCATCTGAATATTGATCTGCGTGATATACATTCTGTGCCATACACATTTAGCATTTGATGATAAATTTTTCACATTTTCTCCCGTTAAAAATTGCATGACTGCACGTTGACAACGTTTGGAGGCATCCATGATACGAACGATACTGTGGACCTTGCTCCTACGCTATCGTACAAGCATCTGTCGTAATCTGACGATATGGCATGCCTTCCCAGCACTCCGCGCCCTATATAGGCGCATGCGTAGTCTTCTGTATCTTAAAACGATGGGGCAACAACGGCAGTGCCACTTTCTTTCGGGCGACCCTTATAGATACCACGAAAATATTAAGTTTTGTTCTTCCTTAAAGCAAAATTTATGTTTTACGATCATAATTTACATCAGTGGTGCGCAAACTGTGGGTCTCGAAAATAATTGGAGAGATCGCGGATAGTTTGAAGTAAATTTATAACATATTAAATTATTCAATTAAAAAATTTGCTATAAATATGCTTATAATTTTGAAATCATGTTCTTTTTCAATTTTAATTTTTGTCCATTATTATACCTAAATGAAATACAAATGCATATTAATTTGTTTTAAACAGGACGTATTAGTTCCACGAGATTTGATAAAAAGAGAGCAGAAGATAAGCGACACTTTTTTTAAATGCTATTAAGCAAAGTAAATATGTGCCCAAAATCTACGGTTCACCGATTTTTAAAATAGTTTCTCAAAATTTGCCCATTTCTTTTTTTTCTATTTTGTTAACATTTTCCAAATTAAAAAAAAATTTCTTTTAACAAAATAAAATTTCATTTTGGGTCGAATTGTTTTTCATTGAAAGAGAGTAGGTCGTGATCCAAAAAAAAGTTCTTCCACCACTGCTATGCACATCTTATGCCGGACGTGAGAAATTGCTCGACGCATGGTTTAACCCTTCAGCAGGCGTGCTAATTTTTTGAACACCAGCAGGCGCGTGTGGCACAAAGTGCGACGTCTCTTTCAACTTTGATTATTCCTTTTGAAATAAACTTTTTTTTCAAATTGAAAATAATAATTCTGCCTTTTATGACAAGATATATAATGTTGATAACATTGAGATGTATTTATAATTAAAGGACAAAGAATGCAGATACAATCTCCTTATTTCAAAACTGTCCGGTTTATTGGATCTAAGGAAAACTTGCGAATTCATTCCTATTATGTCCAAATACCTAAAAAACAATGAGAGAGCCCATCTTCGTGATATGCGGGATACCGTGTAATAGCTGAACTTTTGATCGACTACATCACCTCCTGCTTTCATCGTATTGTAATCCAGTATAATCGCTGGTTTACCACGATTAATTCACAGCTAACAATGAAGGGAAAGGAATAGAAGGGTCAGAAAATCATGCCTGCATTAGATAGGGTGTAACTATAAATAGAAACTGCTCATAACGTTCAACCCTTACATGTAAAAAAAAACCCATTCAAAATTGCGAAAATGTTGCACTCTATACCTGGGCGCAACCACTGAAGGGTAAACTATGCGAATGAGTTTTTTTTTCGGAAATGTGTAAAATGTTCAATGTGAGAATTAAATTTTTTATAAATGAAGTGCACTGGATATTATAAATGTAGCAATATCCACAAAGGAACGATTTTATATCGCATGATAGATCAGGTTCAAGAATCGGGTAGAGTGGGGTAATGCAAACATAATATAAATATGAGTTATTTTGTCATCACGATTCTAACCATCCTTAGAGGTATGCAAAACAAAAGAGTTAAACTCCGTTATCCATTTGAAGCCTCACATGAGAACTTATGATGCCCGATTGGTTTTTCTCTGGAGTGTAACTTTTTACCCCTTTTTATTATACTTCATGAGGACTTAATAAACTGGAATGCAGGATAGCAATTGATTCAAAATGACTACAAAGATTCGTTCTTGTTGCATTACTGCTTCCTAAAAGCCTTAGTTCTTTGTGATGTGGCGAAAACACGTCTCCGATCAGTCTCGACTGATTCCGACTAATTTCCTCTTCACCCGACCGCCTATCACTAAAGTAGGAAGTGAAGTGCTACTAGCCTCTTAACTGAGACTGCAATTATTAGTAAATGTATGTCATAAATTCGGACAAAAATAATTTTTAAATGTATACTTTATTTTCGGATACAGGGAGTATTTATTTCAAGAAAAATATTTATTAATTTACTGTCATTTTATTGTCACATGTTTGAGTCTATTATTTGTGTTTTCCAGTTAGTGTAAAGAAGATACTGATCTACATTACAGGTGGGCTAAAAAGTCTTTGGTGGGCTAAAATGTTTGGGGATCGTAGCCATATGCAAGGATTATAATTCTACTTCTCTATCAAGGGAACCTTCGATAGACCTTCCGACCGACCTTCCGATAGACCTTCTCGACAAGGTCTATCGGCGTCAACCGCTGATAGACCTTGTAGAATTATATTTTAAAGTTACATTCTACTTTTCTAGTATAATTACATTCTATAGAAACTTTTGCTTGAATTAAATATTTTTGAGCTAATTGTGACGGATATTTTAATTTTAAGACATTGAACAATATAAGTACGGAATTAAGACCTGTAACACATATCAATAAAATAGATAAATCAGAAATTATTCATGAAGTTGTTAAATATAGAGTTAAAAACTGTAGTAAAATAATTTAGAACTTTTATTTTTATTTTAAGACAGATATGTATCGAAAAGTATTGTTAAAATGTTGTCGTGATAGTTTTAAAGTTAAAACTATGACATTAATTTCGAGATATTGAACAGAAATATTTGAAATAAAAGAAGTAGAGAAAAATTAATTATCATTAATCGCTCATTTTCATGGAGTTTTAAATATAAAGTAATGATTTTATATTTAGTTTTCAGTACGGTGAATATAAAATAGTACGTGAAAGATTGGGATTTCTTTTATTTTGGTCGGTAGCAAAGGTTTAGACCTCTAAAGGACAGTAGAGGATTTGGCCAATCCCGCCCTCTGTTCTGAGACATCTGATTTAATATGTATTATAAATAATACATTTCCTGTCTTGCAACAGATAATTGTAAAGGAAAAACAATTCTTAATAGACTTCTCACCAAGACACTTTAAATTCAGCTGAATTTCTACCGCATCGAACTGAATTCTTTTCTCACTTTCATTGCAGTCACTTCTAAATTAGCTTCTCGGAGTTGGTTCATTTTCCTTTGTTATACAACTATTGGGCATTATTTGTCTCGAAAATAATTTAATACAGAAAAATAATTTAAAATTTCCCTAAAAATACTCAAGTTTAAACAGAAATTGAGCTTTATTTCTGACATTTCTATTTGAGTTCAGATAGCAAGTTTCAAATTGAAAGGAAATAGTTATTTTGCGTAAGACTATTTCCTGCCAAGAAAGAAAAAAATGCCACTGTTTGCTTTGTATGAAATGAAACATAAATCTACGATTTGTTTTATTCCCTTTTTATTCCTATCTATTTGCTGCACAAATATGTTATTCCTGTTCTTGAAGAAAAACGATTTTTTTTTTCTCTCCATGGAAGTGTACTTATCATTTTCATAGAGTTGCGGTATTCTTGCGAGTTTTATTTGGTATTACATGCACGAGGCCAATAAACTTTGAAATCTTGTTTGAATATTTTATATAAAACAAATTCCAGAAGCTGAACTAACATTTGTTTCCATTTTTTTTCAAGCTGTATGATATAATAAATATTATTATTTTTACCTTCCTTAAAACTATAGGTCGTTGCTGTAGTGATAATTTAACCTACGCTGACAAAATATTTAATGATCTGAAAGCTGGTTTTCCGACAGGAAAATTGTTTTATTGCGTTTGATAACAACAAACGGACCTGAAACTGGAATAATAATTGGTGCTGAAAAATCGTTGGCATAAAGGCAATCCCCCCCACCCTTTTTGAAATATTCACCAACTTTCAAATACTTTTCTTCTATCGTCGGTCTTGATGAGTACTCGTTTTATGAACCATTTGGTCCAAAAGATAGTCCGTAATGTTCAGATTACAACTCTGGACTGGTTCATTCAAATTTGCTGTTTCCAGGTATTTAAATCCCAACGGTGACAGCTTGTCTATTATAGTATGTCACATAGGTGTCTGCACCCACCACCAACACTTTCTCAAAATATTGACGTAGAACTCGATAGTTAAAAGGGTTCTCACTGCAAGAGAGTAGTGCTGTGAAGAGTTTTGTCTGCTGTCGAAGGAGGTGAATATGCCTTTCCAGTTTCCCCCCCTCTCTTCAGTTTCGAAAATGTCTTTATTGCAGGTGTGGGCCAGATGTGCAATAGCCGCCGGTCAGGAACATCTGCTGCCGTCTTGGGGCATCATTGATATTTCAGACGTCCCTCTCTGGTGGGTGGAGGTTTTTGGGGTAGGGCTACTATCTTGGCAGGGTCAGCACTTCTGATCATTATATCCCAGTCACTACTGGTATGGGCGTTGGCTCACCTTTTCTTGGCAGGCTTTGTTTAGTTGGCGGTTTTCGGGAGGCACACATTTTATGGCAACCCCTAGTTTAGGAGAGCTGACACCGACGAAAGAAAGGAGTTCAATAGTGAGTTGGTCATGTCTACCTTTCGACTGGGGCGTGAGAAGTCAGTTCGCTGTAAGCGTATGTTATAATAATGTGTTGAAAACGACTTCCTCGTGATATTTTTTTTGTGTTCCCGGAGTCCTGTATGACTGCAGCGCGGATTTCTCTAATGCGCTTTTAAATCTAATGCTTACTCCACACCAACGGCAACAGCAACAAAAGACAGCACATTTTGCCACCTGTCTCTGTGGCTGTCATAAAAGTCTTCACACCGCTAGGAGACGGGGAGAAGAGGCAATTTATTTGCGCATGCGCATAATATTCTCTTTCTATTCTGACTGGCTGTCGAGCATGGCGGCAGAGACAGAAGTTGAACCTTTTCCCACTTGAAACAGCAGAGATCAGAGACGGAGACGAACCAGGGGAGTGAAAATTTGTTTGTAATACACACGCGCAACAACGAAGATACATAATTTTCGTCTCCGTCTCCGTTGGTGTGGAGTAAGCATTAGATCTACCAAACAATACGATTTTGAGTTTGTATATTAACACTTTAGACAAGTTTTTTGACGCATCATAAAAATTATAGTTATATAAACAATTAGAAAATAAGATACATTGTAGTATTATATTAAGGTGCTTTACTTTCTAATATTATTTGGTAAAAGATCAATGATAAATACATATTTAAACTTATTTTTCGGGAAAGAATTTGTCAGATAATCCTTAATGTCAAGAATAAAAAAGATGTAAATATCATTAGGGCAAATAAAGAAGACATTCCCTTCCCCTTGATTTTCGCTATAGAATACAGCGCCAATAAATAGAGAGCTATTGTGTAGATAAACTAACTTTTATTTTATTATATAGTAATATTGGATAATCCTTCTTGTAGCAAATTATAATTTAAGCTTTTTTAAACTGTGTGTTTTATCAAATTAAGAGTGTAACTCTAATTAACTTTAAATATACAGTTGGCTCTCTGTTTAACGACTTTCAAGGGACCGTGAAAAATCGTCCTTAAGTAGAGATCGTCCTTAAACAGAATTTGTGAAATAAACAACATTTCCCTTCACACTTTACAGGCTTAGGACTGTCAATATATTTCTTAATATATGGGCATGTTTATCAATGTTATTTTTATTATTATTATTTTATTCGCAAAAAGTTATTTTAAATTACATTGAAAGAAGAGTACAAACAATACAATAAATTAGGTTTTAAAAAAAGTCAAAAAGTGTTGATGGCTTCCTTTTTCGCCTTGTTTTGGTTATTCTCTTTTCCATATTTTCTAAAATGTTAAATATATCATCTTCCATATTCGATGTAATATAGCGTCGGAGAACATCTAGAGAAGAAGTTGCTTCTGTGCAAGACGGTGGCAGTGTCTTGTTTTTCATGTATTCATCTTCTTCGTTTGATACTGTGTTTTCGTTTGCTATCTTCATAAATATGTTCTACATTTCTGTAATCTGTTGTTAAAACAGATTCATCACAATTGTAGAAATCTTGAATTGAAACTTCCTCATCTTCAACAAGACTTCTCCATTCTTCAGGGGTAATGTCATCTTTGTTGATTTCTACATCCGTACTTTGCAGTTCCACTACAACTTCTTTGTGAATTCCAGCAACGCGAAAGCTGTTTTTTATTGTAGACGAAGAAACTCATATAAAAAAAATTCGTCGTTAAACAGAAACAACGTCGTCTTTAAATAGAACTTTTTTACGTCGGAGGGGCCGGGACTGGGAAATACTTCTTTAAATAGAGATCGTCGTTAAGTAGAGCGTCGTTAAACAGAGAGCCAACTGTAATAACTTTGTTTTTCATTTTTTTTAAACCTTTGCTCAAATTTTTTAAACTGTTTGTTATCAAAATTTTAATAGCCTAAATAATGTAAACGGGATTTGGGAAAAGTGCTCAATTTTCCTGAATCTCCAATACGTTGTAAGGGTAATATTGATTAATTGGTCGTAACAAGTTTTGATTTGTTAAATAAGTATTGCATAGGATATTATGTAAAGTAGCCGGTGAGTTTTTATTTTTCATTGTCTGGTGAATTTTAATTCTTAAAGCAAAATCGTGTAAATTTATATTACTTTAAAGTATATTGTTTGCTGATAGAGCTTTCCTCTGGATTTTACGTACAAATAATGCGGAATTACGTGCAAATGAGGTATTACGTACTGGTAATTACGTACAAATAAAAAGAGCATTATCATGAAAAAATTCGTTTCAAATACTAACATGAAAAATATTAAATGGAAATGACTAAAAGAAAACTTCAGAAACATTTTTAAGGTCTATTTCAGCTAAATATCTAAGGAATGCTCATTCCCTCAAATTTTTTATTATAATTTAAGTGGTATCCGCTTTTTAGGCAATATAATTACAGAATATTTTTCAGAGAAGTTTATGTTCATTACAAACATATTTTTTTCTTTTTCGAGACAAAGAATGTAAAGCTAAATAATTCACATTAAATTCCCCCGTTGGTATACATAGCTGTTGATTTAATAGCTGTTGAAGTTTTTCCCAAATTTTCTTTTTTAAGTTGAAGGAAGAGGTTGCAAAGACAAACTAAAGAATCCTGTTTTCCAAATAGTTTACAAATTAGTGCATTTTACCAATCTTATATTATTATTTTTAACAAATAGTTTCTTATAAAAAATTTAATGTCTATATGCGCTTCTATTAGAAGAATCAATCGATAATGGCATGCTATTTTTTGCGAAAATGCGCCGTATAGAAAACACAATATTGCGTTTTGAGCACTTTTCATTAGAAATTTAAATTTGTGCATTTAATTGTAAAAATATGCAATTTGCAAAATAGAATCTCCTGAAATAAGATGTAAACAAATATGAAAGTTCATTAAAAAGTAATTGTCAATAGATCTTCAAAAATACTATTTTTATGAAGTTAAATTGGGCCGTGGCGGCCTTGTGGTACAGCGCGCTGGTTTTTCGGTGCTGAGGGTGTTCAGATCGAATCCTGGCGAAGCGCCACTAAAATGCCTCCGTTTATGTCGTCCCTTCATAGGGGGCAATGCTGGTCCGCCTATATGGCGCCCCCATAATAAAATGGCCAGCAAAACTGCGGTTAATTATAAGCGAATGTCTTCGCGACAAGTGCCTCTGCATTGGGAAGAAAAAAAAATGAAGTTAAATTGTTTCTGTACAAAATGTGGCTGTATATTTGACAAATTAGGTACACAAGAACTTACAATACGGTTCAAACATTGATACACGGATTTTCAGGAAAAAAAACTGTTTATTTTGCACTTTTTATTTAGGGAACTTTTTTTTTACAATTTCGAAGCAGAAAGCAATTCCACCTTAATAATGGGAATATTTATGTATGGCCATACATAATTAAGCGAATATGCCCTAATTAAGGTGTGACATATCATATTTGAAATACTTGATTTTGATTTCTAGGTCTTCAACCACTTAAAATGTTATGTTTGTTTCCACTTTATTAGTAAAGGATGAAACCGTTTTCAACAATGGGCTATTTTTTAAAAATTAATTTAAATAATTAACATATTGTAACTGATATTTTAATATAAATTCGCTTAATTATTTGACAAGTAATATAAAACTTTATCAAAAAGGATTGTAAAAAGTGTGGAATTTATATTTTTGTGGGTACAAAACTCCTAATAGTTTTGAAACAGCTCGTTATCTCTCTTGTCCCTAGAGATTTTAGTACATAAGATGGGAACAATAAGAAAAAAGTGAGAATTTTTCAGATAATTGAAAATGCAAATTCAATAACTGATGCAGTATTTGTTATGTACTCTCTTTTAAGTTGAGCTTCTTTATTTATGTTCTTCTTCTTTATTCTTAAGCTTAAATTGAACAGTAAATTTTTACTAATCAATTAAATCTTTTTTTTTTCTGTAAACATCATTAAAAATTCGCTCAAAACCCTCAAGCAAAATAGGTCAAGGCATTTAGCAGCAAAGTTTCCACCAATTTAGCTAACTGGTTCTTTTTCATAAAATAGAGCAGTTTAATACATTGACGTAAGAACTCTTTGCCCAGTTTCACTTGAGATAGTTTTGTATTGATGGATAGCATAAATGAAGAAGGTTTGGGCATAATTAGCGAAGTAAAGATAACAGAATTACAAAGGAGGTCTTTATTTCAGGACCTGTGAAGCCTAAAACCCAAGGAGGGCTAAAAATATGGGATGACGATGCAGTGGATGACCTCAGAAAACGAAAAAAGAAAGTAATGGAAAAACAAATCCTTGAAAAAAAAAAAGCTGCGATGAATGTAAGTTTGTCTTAAGATAGGCTCAGGTACTAAAGGGAGTTTAAAGCCAAGAATTTGTTGAAAGGAAAAATATTTTCCGAACTCACAAAATCATACAAATAACACTTAAAACCTGAAATAATGGTGAAATAAACCTGAAATAATGGTGAAACCTGAAATAGTGGTGGGTAACATAGAATGTCGAAAAAACTTGCAGTTATGTATGTTTAGCATACTTTCACTTATTAGAATTTGTAAGACACCGAATACATTCTGGAAGTCTAAAAGGTGAAAGTGATCATCATGCTATGTTTTTCTGAGTTTTTGGATGTTGAAGTAGTAGGTGAGAGGGCCACAGGAAAGACATTTTTCTTTTAACATTTTCTCCTCAGCAGTATCTATGAAAACAATTAGATTATTAACAGAAACATTTTCGTAGCTGAAAAAAAGAAGAACGTACGTAGGCGATGTTTCCCCATTTTGCCTAATTTCGTAAAAAGGAAAATCCTCCTCAGATTTCATTTGATTAGTGAACAAAAATTCTAATGCAGGTTCATTTTTGTTTTAAGGGGTTTTTGCTGTTTCCGATTTAACGGGATAAAATAATGAGGAGGAATTAATGAGTAAACGATAAAATCAAGCAAACGATTGGAACTTTAGAACTTTTGTGAAAAAAAAAAGACTTGGATGAGATTTATTTTGATTTCACATGCGGAAAGTATATGGCTTTCCATGCAGTTTTGATTATTTTAGGCACTATGAAGAACCTAGTATCTTAAGTTGTTTAAAGCTGAATGTTGTAGGAACATTACAACAGCAGCGCATATCGGTAGCTTTTTCCGATTTAGGGGGAGAGGATAATGAGGAGGAATTAATGAGTAAACGATAAAATCATGCAAACGACTGGAACTTTAGTACTTTTGTGAAAGAAAAGACTTGGAAGAGATTTGTTTTGATTTCACATGCGCATCACGGAAAGGATCTGGCTTGCCACGCAGTTTTGATTATTTTCGGCAGTATGAAATACCTAGCATCTTAAATTGTTCCCGAAATTAGCGCAACCTTTCTACAGGACATTAATTCTATCCTGCAATATTTTTAATAACTTTTGTAAAAGGGACAGATCAACCCCGATACATTGCCGGAGTTAGTTTAAATATTTTCTAAAATGTTGCTCTTCATCATTCGTTGGAAAAAAACATGAGGAAATGTAGCTCAGAGATACAGTTTATGAAATGCGAAAATGTTACACTTTCTATTGAAGGAGATGAAGATTTTTTCCCCTAGTAAAAGAGGATATCTCTGATAACTATCTCATCAATTATGAGTTTGCTCTGAGAGAAAAATCTGATTAAACTGCCATATTATATGCGAAGAAATTGAGAAATTTATCGATGAGAAGAAAGGGAGAAATCGGAACTTTTGCCCGATTCTTCAGGTATCGAAATGCCAAATTTCTGCGTTGTCGGTTCTTTCGCTGCATCCCCGAAGCAGAATAAATAAAAGATATAGAAAGATTAACGCAAAATTTGATGTGTAGCCAGTGTTTTAGTGTCTAACCGAATATTTTCTAACATATAATGTTTCGCTGGTACGATAAAATACAAACTCGGTTTAACACTGTAGTGCATGACTTTGCTATTTGACAAAGAAGTTTGAATTCTCAAAAAATATTTCTTATGGATCGTTACAATTGTAACCTAATGGGCGCACACACACACACACACACATATATATACAGAGGCTGTTCACACATTTTTTAGACGATGTATATTGTATTCACAAAACTAAATTACATAAAATTCTTGTGTTTTAAATGTTCTATTTGACATCCCTTATTCTGAACTATCTTTCGACACCGCAATTTCGAGGATAATAATGCCTTTTGAAGTGTCAGAAGAGGTATTCTATCCCATTCCTCCTGAACAGCTTTCCAGAGTCCTGTAAGGGTATTGGGACGACGTTTGGATAATGCAGATTTTAAAAGTCCGAAAGCACAAAATCCATAGGTGATACATCGGGAGATTTAGTAGGGATATCAGTGAAGGGTATGGCCTTGATACCAGTTTTTGTTCCATTTCTTTTATGAAATTTACAGTGGATTTTGATGTGTGACTGCTAGTTTTGTCCTGATGGAGTCTCACAGATTGATGGCACTGTGGGTAAAGCGATGGTATTTCATTCAGAAAAATTGGCGATAAAATATGTTCCTGATAGTATTTGGAGTTAATCTTGACATTTTTTTTCCACTCTCTTTATTTTTAACTTGCCATTATAAGAAAAACCAGCAACAATCATGAATCCCTTAGAAAAACTTCCTTTTGATTCTTTGAACCATGTACTTAAATTTTTTTCTCCCCTTCTATGATAATAAATGACTCTTTTTTTGTTGCAATCATTTAAATACACCCATGATTCATCTATTGTGACAATTGTTTTCCATTTTTCTTTGGACAAGTGTTTCTCATATAGAATTCTGCAGCATGTCCTGCGTTCATCGATATGATTTGGAAGAAGACGATGCACATTGCGTTTTTTCGCTTTCTTAAGATTTAAATCAACGTTTATCATTTTGTTTACAGTGGACACCGAGCATTTTAATGATTTTGTAACTGTCCTTTGACTAGGGGGATTTTCTTTTAACATTAAACAACGTACCTTTGCAATAGTCGAAGATGTCCGTTCTTTCCTTGGATACTTGTTTGGAATTTTTGTCCCACTTGAGGCTCCAATTTCAAGCCAATTTCACAAAAATTTCAAGCCGTGGACGATAATTTTGACTTTTAAAAACATAGTACAATTGCAATTATTTCTTTTGCAGCAAACGGTTTTTTATTACCGCTTACCAAAATCGTCTGAAAATTGTGCGAACAGCCTCTGTATATATATATATATATAACAGTTCCGTAACTGACTGACTGACTGACTGACTGACAGACATACAACGCACAGACTAAACCACTGGACCTAAAGAGCTGAAATTTTGCACGGTGATTCTTCTTATAGTGTAGGGGTGCTCTGAGAAAGATTTTTGAAAAATTCACCTTAGATTTGTAAAATTAAATTTTTAAGTTGTTTTAGTGACTCTTTTAAAGTTTGCATTTAAAATAATAATTTGAAGGTTATAAAATTTATATCACGAGAAAGATCCTAAAAATTCCTTTAAAATGATATATTTTTCGAATCTTTATCTCTATTTTCTGATTTTGGGTGAATTTTTAAAGATCAATTTTTAGAATTTAATGTATTAAATGCTGATCACGTGGTTTCTTTTCTTTTTGTGATACTTTAAACTAATTTTGCGTCACGTGCATAACAACGAAATAGACAAAAAATATTTTTTTTCTTGCTAATGCGGCAGACGATTGGACATTATCCAAAAAAATATTAAAATGCAGTAAAAGATATTTTCCTCAAACTGTACTATATTCTTTAGTATGTTCTATTAGATTTAATTTGAATATTTTCTTTTACATTATTTTGTCTATAAAATATCCGTTACGATTTTTTTATAAATATATTTTTTCGTTTTTTTTTACATCAATTGCATACATTTTTTTCCAATGGCTGGGTTCACGAATATGAAAAAGAAAAAAATTGAACAAAGACAAAAAACATCTAAAAGTTCATGAGATAACCGAAGGTTATCTCCCCAAAAGTCTTCTCGCTTCCCAATATCTCGATGCTTCCGTATCTCCATGAAGGGTTCCACAGGTACGCAGGTGATACCTGTCCATAGGCTCTCTCTCTTTGTCGCACGGGGGGCAGGCAGCCTCGGTAAGAATGCCTATTCGATGTAGATGGGCTGCAAGGCAATCATGCCCGGTAAATAGACGAAAAACAGCCACCGCCTCCCATCTAGGTTTGTCAGGTATATCTAAAAGACAATTATTTCTCCCATATTTGGTTTCTATTTTAGATAACAGTTCATCCTGGTGCGTTAACTGCATAATTTGTTTAAAAAATAGTTTAGAGGTGAGGAAGGAGATTTCTCGTTTTGAACTGTGTATCAGTACAGCACCCCTTTTGGCAA
The DNA here is from genome assembly GCA_907164885.2 of Dolomedes plantarius. Classification (NCBI taxonomy): domain Eukaryota; kingdom Metazoa; phylum Arthropoda; class Arachnida; order Araneae; family Dolomedidae; genus Dolomedes; species Dolomedes plantarius. Next base: position 137,757,100 of record OU015492.1, read on the forward strand.
GAAAGTCTGCCTGCTCATTACCATATAAATTGCAATGGCCAAGGATCCATTGCAAAACAACACGCTTTTGATGAGACCTCAACAAAATTAGCAGCTGTTGGCATTGGGAAATTTCTTTTGTTAATGGATCCTGTATAGAACTGATAGATTGTATGGCAGCCTGTGAATCTAACAGTAGTACTACCCTTTTAAATTTACACAAATGGCAAGTTAGTTGTTTAAGAGCAATGTGTATCGCCTCCACCTCACCGTCAAAGGTAGTACCGCACTTTGCAATTGCATACATTGACAGTTGTATGTAGTTTGAACGTACTCCGTAGCGAAGTACTGGTTTTCAGCTAGTATATATATATATATATATATATATATATATATATATATATATATATATCTTTATATATAAAAGGCAAAGTCTGTGTGTGTGTGACCGAGTTTTTGTCTGCTCGCGGCACGGCGCAAAGACGGCAGGTCGGACAGTCTTGAGATTCGACACGAAGATGCCCCCCGAGGTCACATTATGCACCTCGAAGCCCTTTTTTCGATTTTTTAATTAGATTTTCCGTAATTAAATATTTAGTCACGATTTGGGGCTCCCGGACGAGTAAAAGCTCCGTAAATCCTAACGTATCCGTCCAAGAATTTTTTTTTTCGGACGAGCCTATACGGGAAAGATGACACTATACGGAAATCACAATTAAAATTGTCTGTCTTAATGTATCGATTAATTGTGATTTTTTTTCGATCGACTGTACGCACCCGTTTTTCGGGAAAAAAACGCGATTTTGGCCGCGACCCTTTTTTCCAAATTGTCGAATCGATACGTAAATGTTGTTACATTTTTACGAAATTTTTATCTCAGAGACCCTTGACATCACAGTTTCGAAAGAAAGAACCAAAATTAATTTACAAATTGTAGTTATTTTTTAATAATTTATTTTATGATTCGGAAACTCTTGCGAGAAATCTCATTTTGGATATTTTGTTCTTCCTTTCCGGACGAAGGTAAAGCGGGTGAAAATAGGCGTGTCTTTTTCGACGTCAAGCACGTGATGTGTTGGGGCGTTTGTTTTCCATGAGGGATTGGGTGGTTAAAGGAAATCGATTACTATTGCAGTGATAATCGATTAAAAAATCGCATTTATTAATGCCGTAATTTTTTTGGCCAACACTTAGTTAATATTATATAATTTGTGGTGTGTTTGTGGAAAAAATCTATGAAGATTTCAAAGAATTTCAACACAATAAACATCTTAATACGTTTTTCGTCTCGCTGACTGTTGTGGAAAGTTTTAAGTAATCCTATGTCAAAAATTTTGCCAAAATGTGCCAGAAAGGATTAAATTTATATGGGTAAAATAATGTATCGTGGTGAGGAAAAGGATGACAGCGATGCCCATTAACAAAGGGTTAAGGCTACTAAAAAATTGGTAATAAAATTACCCGAGCAACGCCGGGACGGGTACAGCTAGTATATATATATATATGGATTTTGATTTTGATTTTGATGGATATTAATTTATGACGTACAGTTTTCTGATAGTTATATGAGTAAAACAGACATATTTCGAAGAAAAAAAGTCATACATTGTAAGGTTAATGAAGGTTTAAAAAAGAAGCTAATTCACCACTTCACAATTTAGATGTATAAGAAATAATTACACTGTATTTCTAACAGGATGTCACACCATATTGCGGATACTAATATGAAATACCTAAATCTAATGGAACTAACTTGTCGAACGATGCGACTCTAATCCAAATACTGAAATCTCCATTTCGGCCGAGCATAAATTCGATCACCGTATAGTAAGATATTATTCGGGTTCAGGCGAACGTAGGACGCCTCTGCTACTTCAGCTTCGCCAATATTGCTCTGGTGTCACTTTATCTTCTGATTTGTCATTTGCTGTTTGCCTTAGGGCAAATGCACCTATAATGGGCCACCCTTTAGAAATGTCGAGAAATTAAGGGTCTATTGTTACCTTAGGTAGTGGAAGGGGTGGGGGTCATTGGCTACTACCTGCGAGGATCCCTTAGCATTTGATTTTCAGTTCATTCCTTTACTTTGTGCGAAGTGTAAGGTGTATTCCGCTAGAAAGAAGAAAATTCGTTTGTTTTAACGTCTGCATAAAAAATCTGTTAAGGTAAGTGAATTTTTCAAAATTTGTTATTTAAGTACTGTAATGCCTGTTTATTAACTTAAACTATTATTCATTACGATAGTATGTATAATTCAAATTGTACAGAGATTAAATGACAAAAAACTTAGATTCCATTGTCAAAATAGCGTGGCCCATTATGGGATCACGAATTGTTACACTGTCCCTGTATTGGGCCAGCCCGTGTACTGGTACAAATTATTTTTTCGGAACTGTCAATATTTGCAACAACATGCCAACTGTGACAAGTAAAGCGGTACATCACCGGCAACATTAACCACAATTTTTAAGTAAATTTACTTTTAGATGTTTAAGTTAATAAATTTATATTTCAGTTTTTATATATTTAGTGTAGTTGTACTGTAGTTATAAAATGAATAAACCGGTTTAAAAATATACATCATGTTTTTAGTTCCTTTTCTTTCCAATTTTATGATATTATAGAATTGATTTTTGTTCCATAACAGATTAAATAGATTGCCCATTAATGTTGTGATGGGCGATATTGATGGCCCATTATTGGGTGGCCATTATGGGTACATCGGATAAAATAATAGCCCATTATAGGTGCATCAGGTTGGTTATTATTTATGTATATATATATTTTTTATGAATGCAGCCAGTGCGCTCCAATTGCTACTACAGGTGTAAGACAGTTATTAAAATGGCAGGTAAAAATTTGGACCAGTTTGCTTTATCTATAGCTGTGAAAATTCAGATTTACTTCAATTTTTCTCTTAACCGGCCCATTACTGGTGCGTTTACCCTATATTACGATTCGCATCAAGGAAGCTTCTTCGTCGGTCTCAGTTACAAGCCGTGTAAGGCGTCGTTCAGAAAGAAATAAAAAATGCCGAAGAAGGGCTAGCAGAAAATGGGTTAGAAACTAAAGATTTCAATGCACATCTGTGTTTTTCTTACAAGCTGAGCTTGATCGTAATATGAAAATTTTGCTTTTCAAAACAATTTGTTCATCTTAGGCTCCATCAGAGAAAAGAGAAAGAATATTACATCGGCGTTCGCATTCCACTAGTTCAGGGATTCTCAACCTTTTTAAATTTAATTTTTAACGTAGGTTTTAATTTTAAACGTAATTAAATTTTTAACGTAGGTAGGGAATCTCAACAATTTAACTTTTGTGGCACCCTTGGGAATGAGATTAGAAACTCGAGGCACCCTTATAATAATTTAATTTTTAACGTAGGATTACGTTCCTCGATAACGGTACGCGGTGAAGCAAAATTTCAGAAAGCCGTCGTCGCGAGTTATAAATTAATAGTGTGCACCCAACAGTCAATTCAGCCGATCTAAAATTATTTCTGTTTAGTGCGCTCATGAAATATTTCGAATCAAGTATACTTATAGATGAATAGTCTGATATAGATGCCAATGTGCCGATCATCATGATGGGTGATTTTAATATAGACGCAAAACGCAATGAAAAGGCATTCGATTTCCTGAAACATCACTTTAATTTAGATATGATTCCGTCCAACTATCCGAGTACACTGGGAAACTCATTTATTGACTTGACATTGACACGACACATTACCCCCGATTTCCTGACATATATAATTTATTTTTCTTACCATCGACCTATTCTGCATAGGGTTATCACTCATCCTTCTCTTCGTATGTAGGAATTTTATTGTAAAAACAAAAAAAAGAGGTAAGCAACGATAAGTAATCCTACGTCAATAACCCACGGAAGTTTCGCTAGAAGAGACTACCAGAAATTTTTTTCGATTAGTTTAATATTAAATTAAAGTGGAACATATTTCAGGGACATGTTCAATTTAAATTAAAGCAAATACTTACTCCATTTCTGATTTCATCCATTTATTGAAACATATATAAGTAACAAACACTAGAATTGGATAGATTAATACAGTTTCAAAAATAGCCATGGGATTCAGTACAGTATTACACAAGAGGGGTACAATGAACATTACTGAAAAGAGTTTAGTTTTATTAATGCGAGACCTACTGATGTTTAGAGCACAAATATTTGATATTGAGTGTAACAGATGTGGGCGTGAGGGTAGCTAATTCATCCTCCCGAACGAGTGCATCGATCTGTGTCACAACCTGTCGGGCATGAGAGTAATCAATTCAACTTAATATTTATTTTAAGAGGGCCCAACTAATATTTGCCTTGTTTTTCCTTCAAAGAATATCGCGACACCCCTGGCGGATCTCACGACACCCTAGAGTAGAGGTGGGGAACACTTTTTACCATTAGAGGCCACATGTAAATTAGGTAGTAATAAAGGAGGCCGCATACGTTGATGTACCTATAAATGCGACTTTTATGAAATTATTATAGTTAGGTATAGTTTTAACAATTTGGTGCATTATATAGACAAATAACCAAAAAAAAATTAAGTCCTTATTTATTTATTATTTGACTTAAAAAGTTAAAATATAAAATATTTTTGTATTCACATAAGGGTAAAAACTTGTTATACCATTAATCATTAATTATTATTTTTTTAATAAAATGATTAGATTCATAGATACCACTGTAAATTTTTATATTTCACTGTTGGTATTTTTATTTATGTAAGCGCACACACACACACACACACACACACACACACATATATATATATATATATATATATATATATATATATATATAAATCTTAATAAATATCTACATATTTAAATACCACTTCAAATAAAAATAATAAAGTAGAAGTATTTTTAAATAATTTTAACATTATAAAGAAATACAATAGAAAAATAACAGTATTAAATTATAAATATCTGACATAGCACTAATTCCTAAAATAATTTTAAAATCCGATGGAAAATTTTAGCTAGTGGGATATTTGCAGTTGTTTCTTGCTTGAAAGTAATTGAATATTTGGATCAAGCTTCGTGACGCGAAGCCTGTGTACATACATTCATGCCATTCTTTATTTAATTCCATTGATTTGCAAGCTGTTGTAATCTATAAAATCAAATATTAATTAATACAAATGCTAGCTTTTATGAAGGCCGCACAAGAAGATCACGGAGGTCGCATGCGGCTTTAAGGTCACGCGTTCCCCACCTCTGCCCTAGAGTGTCGCGGCATACCTATTGGGAATCACTGCCTTAGATAAACATAGCAATTCTACGTTGTGTTTTCAGATTTGTATCCCTTTCAAAAATAGCTTGTTTCCAGACTTGTAACGACTTTGTACTTTTACGAATGAAGAGTATAGAAATACTAGCTGAATACCCGTGCTTCGCTACGGGGTACATTTTAGGATAATTAGAATGAAAAAATAATGAAATTGCTTTTTAGAGAAATTTCTTATAAACAATTTTTTTTGTTTCTTCATTGGGCGGAACTAATATTACCAAGCTCGTCAGCGAACTTACGCGTGAGCTAGCAACGTAAAACTGACCATCTGAGAAACAATTTTCTCTTACATCTACGCCAGAATGTTTTTAAGTTTGGCCTTGAGACTTATTTATCGCCATGTCGAAGCATACTTTGAGGGGAAATTGCAGTTTTATATATAGGTTTAGTTTAATATCCATAAAACATACTAATTTGAACTAAATTCTTAAAAAACATCCATCTAAATTAGAATAGTGGTTAAATTGTATCTTTTACTGTATTTTAATAATTTTTTGTTAATTTATTTCGTTGTTATGCTCGTTACGCAAAATAATTTGAAGTATCACAAAAAGAAAAGAAATCTCGCGATCAGAATTTAATAAATTAAATTCTAGTAATCAATCTTTAACAATTCAGAAAAAAGCAGAAAATGTAGGTAAAGATTCGAAAAGGATTTCATTTTAAAGGAATATTTATGATCGTTATCGTGATATAAATTTTATAACCCTCAGATTATTATTTTAAATGCAAACTTTAAAAAAATGTTACAAAAACAGATTGAAAATTTAATTAAAAAAATCTAAGAAGAATTTAAAAAAATCTAAGAAAAAATTGGTTATACAGTATTTCCTTAAGTTTCCTATACTGTGTGTGCGAAAGGAATTATTTTCACTTTTTAAAAAGGAAATAAAATTTACATAAATGATGCTCCTTGTTAAAAACTAAATATACCAAAATTGAATTCAAATGTATTTTGTTTCTGTGTTAATGCATTTTACCTTGAAGAAAAGTTATATTAAACTGAATATTTTTACGGAAAACTCATTAAATTGGATAAGCTATTGTCGTAGGCGTTTCTAATTAATGTTCAATTCTGAGTGGGACGGCTACCAGAATATAAAATAGATTTCTCTCAAAATAAGGATACTTTTTTTATACCTTTCATTCGTTGTTATATAATCAACTCTTGTTATTATTTTGACTATCATATCTCTTCTGGCAAGATAGACAATTACTATGTACGACCACCATTGGTGAGAAATGTAGGTAACATAATACATATTTTAGCGGAGACGTAATATTATATGTTGAAAAAATATACGTAATTTAATAATAATACTTTATTCAAAATACTTATTTAATTGCAATAATTTAATTAATAATATTTATTTTATAATCCATTCTCTTAACATAAGCATAGCCATGTTATTCTTCTCCCATTTCTGAAAATTAATTTGAAATTTTTTTATTAATTCTACCAGCTTAGATTCTTACTTTTATAGGAATTTACACTGATTTTTACAAACGTAAGTGTTTTATATATTAGCTATTTTAATTTTTCTTTCATTCCCTTACCTATCTATCAGATAACCACTACTCACATGAATATTCTAAATGAGAACAATGGCATTTAATAGTAATTTACGGTCTAAAGGGTTTTTCACCATTTAATCCCACCTATATCAAGGGCGCAGTTGGCAAAAGCAGCGAGCCAGTGATCTAAACGTCTCTGGTTCGATGCCGGTCGCTGTCAAAATCGACCACCATGTTCACAAATGGTGGCCGGGACAAGAAAAATATGTCGTGGCTGCAATGTCCTCCAAGTTCTCAGATTTACACCTGGAGGTGCGGGGTCATGTTTTTCGGTCTCGTAACTTGACTCGGTTTAAAATCACGGGACCGGCCTATAGGGGGGTAATGTTGGTCTACTTATACGGTGCTCCCAGAAAAGTGGCTAGCAAAACCGCGGTGTCATATGACGGTAAGGATATTGTCCTAGAAACCATCTGCCGCACTGGAAAAAAAAATCCCACCTGTAACATATTTAGTAGCTAAAATATTTATACTTCGATACAGTTGCAGTCCTGAAATAAAATGTCGCATTATCCCCCTAAAAACTCATGTTAACATTACAAAGCAGACTGAAAATTACTAACTCGTATATTACACATGCTTAACTACTTTTCGCATACCGGAAATAACACGCTTAATTATTTCAGTACTTAATACTAAGGTAGACATTGAAAGTATTTAACTTTAGAAGACTTCTGGAATAAGTCATTTTTGTCGTTGTTACTTATGACCCCTGTAAGGAATATTCCAGACTAGGTACATATAGGTTTGCGGCTCCGGTTTATTAGGGCACCACAAGGGTCGGAGCCTGACTTGGCCATGTGCTACCACAATTTAGACTGAACACCCCCAGGGCCGACATCTGGTGAGATCGTACTTTCTCCCACGGCCTCTGACCTCATAGAAGGACTTTCCTGTCTACGGATTTAACTTGTTCTTATCCGGTACAGACAAGAAGTTATTTAATGACGTTCTTCGGGATTCGAACCAAGCATTCCCAGTTCCGAGCCCAACGTGCTACCACTAGGCTACCTCCGGCCCCATTCTGGAAGAAGTAAATTATTTTACTTCAAAAAATATTTTTATAAACTACTTACGTTAGGATGCTTGTCAGTGTTCAAGCAAATGATTTCAGATGAGAGTAATATAAATGTTTAAATAACATATAGTGTCACAAAATAGTTATCCGGCACATTTTCCACATTTCAGAAAAACTTAAATATTTTGTAATATTTAATTTTGTTGGTATTTTCACATTTTGAACTTTTCTGAAAAATAATGATGTATAAATAAAGCATAAACAGCATAATATATTTAAGAGCAAAAGAAAAAATACCTTTTATAATAAAAAAATTGAAAAGTCATTTCATATTTTGTGCGACTACCATTAGATTTAAAAGTATGATTTTAACTTTTCTGCATTGCATCAACAAGTAATTCTTGCTGGACCACTTAGTTTGTTCTGTAAATTAATCTTCTGTTGTTTCCGCATTTTAGATCTCAATGCATATTTTGGTGCATTTGTACCGGAATTCTATTTGGAGACTAAGATGATGTTTTTAGGCCTCCGTAGGAAACATGGCAGACGGAATTACAAATTCGAAGCAGTACGCTTACAGCAAATTTATAAGTAGAATTTGATCTGCTTAGGAAAGTTTTTGAGAAAAAAATTCTAACTAAATTTTAAATATGAAGGTATTTGCACTGATGCATTATATCATCTATAAATCCATGTTTACCCCTGAGGACGACCCACTGTAGAGCCGGAATAAAAGAAGCCGGAACTCTAAATTTTCCTTCCACATGTTTTACTTTCGCATAAAGTTCTGATTTCATTGAGTTTCGAGCACTGAGTCGTCGTCATTTGTAACACAGAAGCTAAACTGACCGGTGTGTACAGATACAAGTCAATTTTGAATGGCCGTAGGTACATATACCTACCACGGGAATGAAACCCGCTGACTGTGGTTTCAAAGACTGGTGGCTTAGCCATTCTGCCGTAATTTCTGCTTTCAAAATTCCTCTTTGGATCCTTTCTGTGCTTCTTTACATCATTCTAACCCAACATTTGTTATTAGATTTCATTCAGTACTGTCAAATTCCAGTATTCATAATTTTTATCGTTCATGACTGTTTTTTATTTATATTTTCAATTCTTCCCTGAAAAGCAACTTTTGTCCATGTCCTACGGTTGTGATATAAAGAACATCTATGGTTATCTATCTAGTATTCTATTGGCAAATTTATAAAACATCCAAAAATGAATCCCATACGATATACCACATATTTATATATGTATACTGCAAGTTTGAGACGTCTTTGCCTTTTTAATATGTCTAAGATAAATTAGTTTTTTTTTTCAATGGGAAAACTTTTCGACATTTGAAGAATGACGTAGAATTTCTTATACCTTGAATAAAAGGATGTTTAAAATTTCCTTACATCACAAACTCTTCCATAGCTCAAAATAACCCTTTTAGCAAAACTTATTGCTTTTTAAATTTTTTTTTAATGTCAAGAAGTGAATTTCGAACGAGACTTGGATCATCCATCCAGAAAAAAATCTAAAATTACAAGTACTCTTTAAATTTTTTCAATAATTCAAGCAGATTGTTTTTAGAAGTGCCAATTGTTTTCACACAAAGTGAAGTAAAATAAGTTTTTTTATTATCTCATACGGATCTGTTGTCAGCCTGAATAATTCCTGAAGAGATTAATTTTCCGCCTTGAACAGAAGATATTAATTTTCAAGCATAATAATTTCTGCTCAGAAAAAAAAACAATTTGTTCAAAAACTAAATGCATGCATCAAAGAAGCATATTTATTATTTTTTTCTGGGAAAAATACTTTTTTTTTCAAAATTTTGATTACATTTTAGAAAAAAACTAAAGTCACCGTTCCCTTTTGCACCATGTGTATATGTTTAATTTTACCGATGCGAATTACTACAGAACTCAAAAGTACCATAATTAAACATATATTTTGCGTTTTCTTCAAAAGCATCTGTCTGCGGCCTGGATAAAACCCCTAGCCTTAAGCTAGATTACTTTTCCTCCTTTAACAGAAGTTAATTTTTAAGCATAATAATATTTTTTCGAAGAAAATAATTCTCCAAAAAGTAAATGCCCGCTGCAACTAAACACATGTCTAATTCTTTAAGTTTAATAAGTATTAAAAAAAAACTTATGACACCACCTTAGGAAAAATTAAAAGCAACTGTTTACTTTTCATGATAGTGTACCAGTTCTTAAATTCAGTTTTACAGATGCGCATTTTTACAAAATTTTTATCTCTCTCCACGTGCATTATTTATTCATCATCAAACTAAGGAAAATTTCTGTAAAAGCCTTTTTTATTGAACATAAAATATTTTAGTATGCGCGTGAATTGTTTAAAAGTCAAAGACTTCCATTGAACTGATAAAACAATGGGTTTTGTTGTGCTATTTATGGAAGCATAAGAAAATGAGCGATTGCAATTTGCATTTTATGGACAATATATATTTTAACAGTATTACGTATTAGGAGAAACATAACATTTTAGTTTATCTATATATATATATAACAGTTTCGTAGCGAGAAAATTTTTTTTCTCGCTAATGCTGCAGACGATTGGACATTATCCAAAAAATATTAAAATACAACAAAAGATATGTTCCTCAAACTGTACTATATTAAATGTACTATATTATTTAGTAAGTCCTATTAGATTTAATTCGAATATTTTATTCTACATTATTTTGTCTATAAAAATATCCCTTACAAATCATTTATAAATATATTTTTTGTTATTTTTCCATCAACTAGGATCTTCGCCCCTAGACTCGCTGCGCTCGCTCCTCTGTTATGGCTAATAGCAAGATATATAGGGGTTATTCTCGGGCAATGTAACGGCTTCAATCCATTTACTGTTGTCACCCTTAATGAGAAGGACGTTTCATCACTGTTGAATTATCAGCTTTAAAATTCAATTAAAAATCGAAAATTTAAGATATAGACTTGAAATGAGGTTTATATGAATAAGAAAGCTTTCAGCTTCCAGATGATGTAAATATTTTCTTTGTAAGATAAAAACTCGAGGAGCATCGATATTACATCCACATAGGGGACGATATTTCTTGAAAAATTGTGTTTCATTTTTTGTTGAAAATATTAGTCTGTTTTAAAATATTTTTAAACAAATGTGGTCTACTTTGAAAGAGAAATGTCTGTCGTCTTAGATTGTAAAAAGATCAATATTCTACGATCATTTTTTGGCGAGTTATCGTACTCTGAAGATGAAAAAGTCAATATTTTCCCACAAAACATAACTTAAATAAAAAAACTTAAAAGTACGACGAAAATGAGACATGTCTAACTTTGGTCCCCCCCATTTTTCTGGATCCATTGGTATCACTCTCGACCCCATACCCCCAGCGGTTTGCGAGGAGATAGCGTGACAAGCTTTTGCAGCGACAACGGGAGTTACTTTTTTTTCAATTAGAGAGATTGTATACATTGTATACATCGTTGTATTTACACTGCTGGCCACTGTAAATGTAACACCCTGAAGGAAACATGCAAATAACATGAAATTTACAACATGCATTAGCGGAGGTGAGATATGCAAATGATTAGAATTTCAGCGCAGACGCACATCACGTGCGCCTGTGGCGCCACTTCAAAGCGCTATTTAAGGCTTGGGGATTTCGATGATTTCAAGTTCGGAAATTGTGTTTTTCTTGTGGTTTTTTTTCAAAAAAAAAACGATCAATTATGCCTCGTCGAAAACAGCGATCATCTTTTGATCAAGTATCCGAGTTCGACAGAGGAAGGATAGTGGCCTACCGAGATTGTGGATTATCTTTCAGGGAAATCGGTAGTCGTGTTGGACGAAACCAAACAACTGTAATGCGGATATGTGATCGTTGGATGCAGGAGGGTACGACGGACCGGCGTGTTCGATCGCATCCACCTCAGCGCACCACTTCAAATGATGACAGGCAAATTGTGCGCATGGCAGTGACGGATCGCTCAGTCACATCACGAACCATAGCACAGCACATGCAGTCTGTAACGCATCATCCAGTGTCTGCGCGTACCATTCGACGCCGTTTACAGCAGAGTGGTCTGTCCACAAGACGTCCATTGCTTTGTCTACCCTTGACACAGAACCACAGACGTCTCCGCCGCCAATGGTGCGATGACAGAAGGATGTGGACGGCAGAACAGAATGAAATTGTCTTTACTGATGAGTCACGCTTCTGTCTGCAACACCACGATGGTCGCATTCGAGTCTGGAGACACCGTGAAGAGAGGATGCTGAACAGCTGCGTTATGCACCGCCACACTGGTCCTGCACCGGGTATTCTGGTATGGGGCGGTATTGGATATCACTCTCGCACACCTCTAGTACGCATTGCCGGTACTTTAAACAGCCAGCGCTACATCTCCGAGGTGTTGGAGCCAGTTGTCCTTCCTTACCTTCAGGGCTTGCCCATAGCCATATTTCAACAGGATAATGCGCGACCACACGTGGCACGCATTGTCTAACGGTTCTTCGTCAATCGGCAGATTGAATTGCTTCCCTGGCCGCCTCGCTCTCCGGATCTTTCGCCGATAGAAAACATGTGGTCCATGGTTGCTCTACGATTGACCCAGATTCCATCCCCAGCTGCCCCAGCAGATCAACTTTGGCAACGTGTGGAAGCTGCTTGGTCTGCTGTACCCCAAGAACTCATCCAAAGTCTCTTTGAATCAATGCCGAGGCGTGTGGCAGCGGCGGCTACTCTGGCGGCTTCAATGGCGGCTACTCTGGCTACTGATTTTGGCAGGAACCACACTTCACAGAAGTCTATAAATTTAATCATTTGATACTTGGTCAACATGTTATCTACAAAATAAATTTTGTTGTGATATCTCTTGTCTTTCTTGGTGTTGCAATTTGGGTGGCCAGCAGTGTATTATATATATATTTTTGGCATTAATTGCATACATTGACTATTGTATTTAATTTGAATGTACTCCGTAGCGAAGTGCGGGTTTTCAGCTAGTTAATGATATAAATAGTGCAGATAATAAATTTTACAGCATCATAGCTTTTAAAATTTAGTAGAAAGGTTCACATACATAGCAATGTATTTCAGAATTTTTAATTTAAGTAAATATTTAAGTAAGTATAATTAAAGCATGCTTTGAAGTATTAAGAAACTCAGCAGTTTCAATTGATCTGTTTCATTATCATGTAAAATTTTCCTTTCTTTGATAAAGAACAAAATTTATAGTAATTTACGTCTCAAACCCTGTTTTGCTCATTTTAATTAACCTTAAACCTTAAATTTCATTAAAATGAACAAAAACAGGGGAAGTGCGAAAATCAATGAAAGTTTTAAATTTCTAAAGGAAATTCCTGTTAAACAGAACACTTCTCAAAAAAAATCTTCAGATGTAAGTATATTCTTCGCAACACGATAACAACCCCTTTTTAAACTTTCAAGACATAAAAGGTAGTTTAAAGCAACCTCACAAAAATACAATTTAATTGGTGTTGCAATCTGAGGAATAAAGTTTTTCGCGAAATTTCTTAATTGAATTTCGTAGTTAAAGAGTAATGTGAGCTATACGTGAAGATGGAAAAAGTCGCATATCTTCATTTTCTAATTTTGTTATGTGAAACCTATGAGTGGTAAATATGCTTAAATTGTGATGAATATTTACGCAAAAACACCTAATATGTCAGGCTTCATTAAGATAAAAAATATTTAGTGTGCATATTTAATCTTATATTTTTAAAGGGACTTAGTCATTCTAGTCGCTTTTTTTCTTTTTTAAATTGGGAAGATATTAATCTCAAGATTTTAATAAATTTTTGTTAGCACGACGTATTTGAATCTTTAATATAATCAATGATCTTTATTTCTTAATGTCCATACATCAACAAGTTAATATATTGGGAATATTTATTTATATTTGGGAAATTATTTGGGAAAACCTGATTATATTTTAACTGATATACTTTTTAATGCATAATTTCAATCATTCATCTTCAACACGTCTGAAAAGAACTCATGATATTTTGTAGATGAAACAGGTCGGCTTTACTCTTAAATAACGAAATAACTTCGCAAGAAACTGAGAATCTTCTTTGCCTAAAAGAATCGGGAGGATTCTCTTCAGTAGCATAGACCCACAATGTTCGGGGAATACTCGCAAGTATTTGGGGGACTGCAGATACATTTATTAAGCCTATTTTAATGACATGGGCTCATAACAAGAAAGTACTGTGAAACAGACGGATGCGTTAATTCAATACACCACTGAGTCTGTCTCACTGAAAACTACACTCTCCTCCACGTGAAAAACATGTCGGTGATTCCAGACTCTTCGTATTTTGATCGAGCAGTACTGAAAAGTGTCAAGCTTATGAACATCTCAACTATAAAATTCATTGATCAGCAAAGCCTCAAAGTCTTAAGGGGACAGTGGACCTTCAAATCTAACTTTTTTTGTTTTGAATGGATTTGCTTGAAATTTGAATATGGGATTAGTACCATAGATATGTAAATGTGGTTAAAATTTAAAGATGAAATACTGATAATTTATGAATTATGAATTATTAATTATATCAAAAATTGACCTAATTAAAAATGTTACAGGCGCATTTCTTTTGCATAGAATATAGAAATTTTTATTTACAGGACACCTTATGGAACTAACAATGAAACTTATTGCTTATTTTAAGCATTCATTAAAAATATAAGGAGAAAAAATAATAATAGTGATAACACCCTTTTTATTACGAAAAATACCTATAAATCATCTTTTCAAGTACAAAATTTAGAAATTCTGAGCTACGAAGCATAATTATTTTCAATAAGATTTATTTGATATACAGTTAAGTATATAAAACTTAAATTTCAAAGCAATACGATAACTATAAATGCGCATGGAGCAGTTTGAATATTCGTATGACATGAAAATTTTGATTTTGAGAAAAAAACATTTAAAGTTATTGCTATTAGTAACCACATAATATCTAAATTAAATACAAATGCCTAATACTAGGAAAGTAATCACATAAATTAAAAAATCTTTTTGCAACACATTCCTACTCTTTCGTAGTTTCACAATTCAATAAAAAAATTCGAATTTTTGGACAAATTTCACAATTTTGAATGTCCACTGTCCCCTTAATTAAAAACGTATCATGGACAAGTGTCACATACACCGTAAAAATGAAATACTGCTTCAGGTCAAACACGCAACCTGTTACATGGTGTAATGTTTCTGGGTGGCGAACTTACCTGCTTTGGGTATCCCACTTTTGTATCCTCAACATGCTTTCGTTCCCTTTTAGTTCAATTTTTTTGTAATATGTTTAAAAGAGCATTTCATTTTTACAGTGGAGACGTGACCAAAACTGAATCCCACCATAGCCCCCTAAACAAGCCTTGGTGTCTTAGAGAAAATGCCCTCACACGCCAAAATAAGCGCCCACAAAAGATCCATCATGTCCACCCGAAGGAACGCTTGTTTGAATTTTCAAAAGATAACGAGATCGCATAAAAATTCCAGGATATAAGCTGCCTTGAATACGAAGTACAAGAAAACTATATCGGGATATTCCATCAGGTTCATAAATAAAAAATATTCTTTATTCACATTTAAACTTTTTTTTGGCTCTTCCCAGGAAACAATCTACGGATAATTGTGCAGAAATGCATCTAGTTTCCTCAAATCGAAGATCGTTTGAATCACAGCATAAATTAATATAATATGGCTGTTCATCAATTCCTCATTTGTCTATCGCAGAAGTCTGATAAATCTAAAATTGAATGCATCAACATCTCAGCATCAGGTGGTTATTTATAAGATACGCTATGATATTTATTTAAAAGAAGAAATTTCCTTTTAATGCATTCAAAGTTTGCATTAGGAAAATAAGACATATAATTAATTTTAATTAAATCTTAAAATAACAATTAATTAAAAAATATTTTTATCGTGTAAATTTTTATACATTTTCGTTTACTTGTCTCCGTTCTTCATTTATTTTCAAACATTCTATATATTTACGCACACACACACACACACACACACACACACACACACACATATATATATATATACAGTGGCTCAAAAAAGTGTTCGCACACTTACGATTTTCAATGAAATAGGGGCCTATCCATTGATTAAAATGAATATTTCAGAATGGGTATTTAATAATAAGATCTATAATCTATTCTTAACAAAACTACATGAAACATTTTGTAAACATAGTAAAACTTTATTTTTAAGAAACCAATAATCCAAAAGTAACAAAAACTTTATCTCACAAAAGTCATCGTACACTTGTAGAAAATCTATACATATTAGGAAATATTCTAATTATTCGTTAAATTAATATTTAGTAGGATATCCTTTAGCATTCACAACAGCTTTTAAACGTCTGGGAATAGATTGCTTTAGTTCTTTTGCAATTTTTGCACCAATGCTCATCCATTCTTCCATCATAATTGTTTTTAGTTCGCTTTTCGTGTGAATGTCGTGTTTTCGTACTCGAACCTCCAGTTCTCTCCAAATATGTTCTATTGGGTTTAAATCTGGCGATTGAGGTGGTGTTTTCAAAACTTGTGGACAATTATAGAGACACCAGATGCGAACGTTGAGAGCCGTGTGCTTAGGATCGTTATCTTGATAAAAAGCAAAGTTGTTTCCAATACTCAAATTTTGAGCTGATAATTTTAAATTGTCTCTTAAAATATTTAAAAAACAGCATGATTCATTATGCCATCAATAAATACCAAATTTCCTAGTCCTGATGGTGACATGCACCCCCACACAAGGATACCTCCACCGGCATGCTTAACTATTCCTACTAAGTTCTAGGGATTAAGTTCCTCATTTTTTACTTCTCCATACAATTATACGCCCATCAGCACCAAAAATGTTCATCGGAAAATAAGACATTATTCCAATAGGTTTGGGGCTTATTTATCATTGATAGTGCGAAGGGAAGTCTAAACTTTCTGTTTTTCTCACTCACAAAAATTTTTCTATTGGTAGAACGCCCATGTAATCCAGCTGTTCTGAGAACTCGTCAAAAAATTTGAGGTGAAATTGAAGTAGAAAATGTTTCATTGAATTCTGCAGAAACTTTTACAGCACTAAAACGTGAATTTTTCACAAATTTTCTAATTATAAATCTCTGATCACGTTTTGTTAACTTTGCCGGACGGTCTTTTCTTACCTTATTTTAGATCCAATTTTCTTCTTTAAAGCGTTTTTTCACATACTTAACAGTAGAATGGGATAAATTAAATAATTTAGCAATATTCTGAACTGATTTACCACTACTATGATGAAAAATAATCAATTTTCGAATGCTGTTTGTTGTTTCTTTACGACTATTTTTCTTACGAGCCATTTTTAAATAATAAATAGAATATTACGGAGTAGGCAAGCAAAAATTAAAGCTAAAGGGTATTTTAAATGCCACCACAATTCAAAAATAAAAATAAATCGCCAGACGATAATTTTAATTATGAATTTATCCGAAAATATTTCAGTGTACGATAACTTTTGTGATGTAAAGTTTTTGTTACTTTTTGATTGCTGGTTTCATAAAAATAAATTGTTACTATGTTTTCAAAATATTTCATGTAGTTTTGTTAAGAATAGATTATAGATATTATTATTAAATACCCATTCTGAAATATTCATTTTAATTAATGGATAGACCCCTATGTCATTGAAATTCGTAAGTGTACGAATACTTTTGGAAGCCACTGTATATATATATATATATATAATATATATATATATATATAATTCTTAACTAAAAAACAGCAACTTAAGATACCAAAATAATAAACATATCTTTAGGTTGCTGGTACTTGATTCCTACTGAATATTGGTATACAATGTATACCAATATAATAAATCATGCAGTTTGTAAGATCACGCAATAAATATAAAACATTGCATCAGTCAACTTGACCAATAAGAAAAAAACCCGCATTACTTATGGTATGAACCAATATAGTAAAATTGAAATTTTGGTATGGAAGTATGCATACAAAAAAGTAACTTATTATAGTTTTTATTAAATGGTGATATAAAAGAATATTAAATATTATGAATTAATTGAGATTAGAATTAAATGATTATGCTAATAGCCTGTAAGTATTATAGGAGATTAAAGGGTTTTACTGGATAATGCGAATATTCCAGGATACTATACTCAGAATATTATTAGACGTTGAATGCTAATACGAGTTTTATAGTTAAATGTTTCAGATAAGCACTAATATTACAGCAATGTGTAATTGTGTTATACCATAGATCCATTTCATAAAACGTTTTTCTCATCCAATAAAATTTTCAAAATATTTTTCATTCTGAATTCCACTGCTAAGAAATTAACCCTCCCTCAAACATTACTTATTTCTATCAAAAATTAGTTTTAAGATTTGATTGGAAATATGCATGGAAAAAGATTTATAAAAGTTTATATAGGCGTAGGCAAGAACAGAAATATTTCAACTTCTAATAGCGACTGACAGAGAAATAGAAAGGAAAAGTAAATGTGTATTCCCTTTATTGAGCAGTATATTTCTTCCGTATTTCATTTATACGATACTATTACATTAGGAAAACAACTAATCTTGAGCTGCAGAAGTTACGCGTCTTTTATTTGTCAGATATTGAGGTGTTTCGGGTGTCAGCATTTATACAAGTGTGCAATCTAATATAGTTGCCACTGTCGGTTTTTTTAATCTTAGATGTAGTAATGTCAATTTTATGCCTATTGTTTTCATTCCAGTCTGAAATAAGTATATTCTCTATCTATCTTTAGATAGAAAATCTATCATTAGACTGATATTTCGTAAAAATAGATGTTTTTGCAGCAATAAAACTCTTCTGCTTTTTAAGGGATACAGTAGTTATATTTTTTGTTTTTTTATAGCAATTACTTATACTTACAAGCTGTAGGAGTCGCCAGTTTGTGGTCATCACTGGCTAGCAGTGAATTCAAGGAGTATTTTTATATACCACAAAACCAAAGCACATTGTCACAGTTTAAATATGAAAAATAAAATATTTATTATATGAATTTAACATTTAGCAGTGAATTCAAGGAGTATTTTTATATACCACAAAACCAAAGCACATTGTCACAATTTAAATATGAAAAATAAAGTATTTATTATATAAATTTAACATTGCAAATACGACTCGTACAAATTAAAGAATAACACGGATACCAAATATTACGAAGCAAAAAACTTAACAACGAATGCAGAAGAATTCTTTTTTTCTGCTACTCTCGTACCGGGTTATTGTAGTTGCCAGGCAACTTCTTCAAAACGTGAAATACAAATATTTTTAAATGTCGTCTGCAGCGGGATTCGGTTGCAGACTTGCAATCACTACAAAGCAAGTATGCAAACTTAATTAATACTTAGAGATCAAGATTTAGGTATTAATTTAGTTTCTTTTATCAGAAAATCTTTGTGCTATTATTAATAAATTTTTTATTGTAGAATATAATTTTACTTAATCATATATTTATAAATTAATAAATAACTTTTTTGTGCATGCAAAAGATTAAATGGAATAAAAAATATTTAAAGGATAATTTTTTGGTGAATTGCAAAATTTAATCACCATGAAACGTTACCAAATATCAATCACACTTCACTGACTCTACATTACACCTCATTGTCTAACATTAAGATAAATCACCTTTATAAATTCTTTAACAGGGCATCGCAAATATTTCTAAGAGTCCGTTCATAACAAAATATCCATTAAATAACATACTCTTGAAAATAAGTCAAGGATTTATTAATATACTCGACAAATTCCTTTTTTTCCCCTCAAGAGCTTTTGGACTGTACATTAAGTCCTGTAGGTTAATGGTCTAAACTTTCGCAGAATATGATTATCTGCTCCTGCAGCTTCAGAATATAAAAGGGTCAAAAATGTATGGAGGCATCACTCACACTGAGTGTTTTTGAGATACATGGGAAAATGGGACATTGATAATAAATGATGAACGAGTGGCGCATTAACGAAAGATTCATATTGATTACCAACTTGAGGAGCTTTGCTGCATATTTTACCGACACTTTTCATTTATAATAACGCAATTAAGTGAGGCTATAAATATGAAATATGTTCTTTCAAAGAGGTGGTAGAATAAAATTTTCAGAATGAATAAGCACTGAGCTATGTTTATATATTTGATGCATGAATTAAAACAAGATTTCTATAAGTGATATGACAATTGTTTTTAAAATTTTCTGATTTTACGAAAAGGAAGCTACCGTAAGGAAATACAGCACTTGATATACTTGTCCCCATATTAAAATCAGTTCATAGTTAATCTGTTAGTAAAAGGGAAGTTCGCATTTCATATTTTGTTACGTATTCTGTTTCGACAAACCAGCAAACAAAGGTGTTATACTCTGAATCAGTTATAATGTATCTGATTCATTCGTTCGTAATACAGTGGTACGTCGGTACTCGTTGTTAATTGGTTCCAGAAGGCACCACGAGTACCGAAAACGACCTGTACTGAACGAATTTTTCCCATAAGAATTAATGTAAATTTAAATAAGTCTTTCCTGAAAACCAGACACTTTACATTTTACTAGGTAATGTATAAATGGATAAGGTTGATTTTTTAATACGAAATCTTTAAACTAGACAGATATAATGTAAAACATCAATTAGATAAAAGAAAATTAAATATATCTTCACTCAAGCTGTACTGAAATGAGTTGATGGCCTCATGAGATAGTGGTGGAGTAGAGGAGGAGAGGAGTTATTGCTTAGAAGGGGAATCTCCTTCCAATAAAACACAAGGCACTGGCCGGGGTATTCTTTCTCTTTTATGACTCTTGACAAAGTGGTGCGCAAACTGTGGGTCGCGACCCACGGGGGTAGTGAAAAAAATTGTAGGGGTAGAGAATAGTTTGAGTTAAATTTATGTAATATTGAATTATTTAATTGGATTTTTATGGCTTTAAATTTTGTTTAATTGCATATTTTTAATATAGTTTGTACGAAATAAAAAAGTTTGTCGAGAGCAGCGGTGTCTTTTGTGTGCTCGGGGATTGAGAGGCTTGAGGAGCCAGTTCTATATAACTACTTTCGAGATGCCAAAGAACGTCACCGACCAACGAAATTGTATGCGGGAACTGAAATTGAGCTGTTTGTGACGCACGGATGTATTGTAAATATCAACCGTTTCGCCTTCGCTCCTCGCCCCGCGTCCGTGGCGTTACAGAAAAGTCGCGCAGGATGCCTCACCGTGCACCTGAAGATTCCAATGTCCTCCCACCAAGTGCCCTGTTCCGCCACGCCGGAAAGAAACTGGATCGCAACCAGCCAACGAGTGAGCCGCCGTGCCGATGAAATTGGGTCACCGCCAGCCAGCACCCTTTTCGAAAGCAAAGTTTGAAAACAACGTTCAGAATCAGCGTGGCCGCAGCACAGACTTTAAAGAGCAACGCCTTTTGTGTGTTGTGTCAACATTATAAGTTTTCGTGTGCACGTATTACAAAAAAATATAATCATAGATTTCGAAGAGACTTCAGTGTGATTATCTTTTCTTATTTTTATTTTGTCTGTCTCCCCGGTGATGCTTCAATACAGTGTGATATGTGTCAAGATTTTTAGTGTGCAAGGAAACACTTCATCTACGGTTTTGACGAAAATTCAAGATTTGGTGTTCTCAAGTGTTTAAATTTTGTATAACTGATGATAAGTTTCTCACACCTAATACTAAGAAAAAAAATATTTTTTGATTATAAAGGGTATGTCTGTAAAAAATAAAAATTAAGTTGTGACATGCTATTTGAATTTATAATTGACATGAATGTGAAAATATTTTGATATTAGTGCATTTTTTGTGTTTTTAAGTGTTTATCTGTATTTATCTTAAAATAATATCTTGGTAAAATTAAAATGTAGGGTAAAAGTATAAAAACTGAAAAACAAGAGGATCAGTCAGTTAATACTAATGATAGCAATGTCAAAAAGGGAACTGGACAGCAACTTGACCAGTCGTTTTTAGATAATAATGGAGAGGCAGGATGCTCTGGTTGGGAAAATAAAACACAATTTCAGGTTACTGATATTCTAGAGAGAGATTTGAGGGATGCGATTTCGTATGACCCACAGGGGGGAATGAAACTGGAAAAATGGCTTGAATATTTTGAACAGAAATGTTCCCAAGCAAACATATCAGACGAGTGGAAAATACGATGTGTCTCTAAATTTTTGAAGGGGGAAGCACTTACTGCTTTTGTAAACTCATGTTTACATATTCAAGATTGGAATGAATTAAAGAGTACTTTACAGGAAATATTTTTGAAAGCTGACAGTGTAGATTTTTCAGAATTTTCTAACTTAAAATATAAGATGGAAGAAGATTTAACAGCATATTTTCATCAAAAGATTGCAATGGGGAAAATTTAGGATTGTCGAAATTAATAATAGAAGAAATTAATAATAGAAGGTTTAACAGAGGGGTTGAGTTCACAGCTGAGATTAACAATAGCTGCAAACCCTCCTCAAACAACAACAGAGTGGTTGGTGTTAGCCACTAAACTTATTAAAATAAATAATGAAGGAAATAGACCAAATCAGACTCCTCGAAATAACGTCTTCACTCCCACATTTGATAATAATCACCAATTTAGACAAAATTATTATCTCCAGCCTCAATTTAGCCAAATTACAATCAACAATATCATTTTAGATCCAATTATAATCAACAGCATCAATTTAGACAATGAAAACCCAGAGAGGACCAATGTCCGGGGAGTCGACCTCTTATGCATAGACCCAATAATCAGACCAATCATCCCCAACAATATTCAAAATTACCATCTAGACCCTGTCGAAAGTGTTTAAATTTTGGCATTACCAATGCTTATCATTGGGAACAGACGTGTTCATTAGCAGAGAGGTTAGGTAGAATGCCAATATCAGACCAGAATCAAAAACATGGGGACACTGAGTTTGAGGAAGATCAGTTGTCGCAATGACAATTAATATCAGTAAAGGGACTTATTAACACAAATAATAAAAGCTCTCAAAATATAAATTCTGCTATAATCGAAGATAAAAGAGTCTTAAATTGTGTGGTGGATACTGCCTCCTAGAGTTACTTTGATTTCTAAAAGATTAGTAGTTGAAAACGATTTGAAATGTTATACAGGCACTCCAATTAAGGTCAGGCAAGCTGAAGGAGAAATATTGATAACAAATAAATGTAACTTTGATTTGGGAATAGGAAATTTGAATAAAAACATTTCTGTGTATGTCATTGATAACAACTTGCCCTATCTTATTTTGGGTCTTCCAGAGTGCAAAAAATTTAAGTTAACAATTGATTGTACAAAACCATATGTATTTCAGAGAAAACTTTCTTTAGAATTAATTAAAAATGTTAGTAATACCAAAGTCTTTTTACATATGCAAATTGATTATGTTAAAAATGGCGTTTCTATGTGTTTTGTGAATGATGTTTTGAGTATTGATCATGCTGTATTTGATATTTGTAGTGAAAATTCTCATGGAAATAATATAGAAATTGTGCAAAACTCTGATAATGTTAATATTGAAGATAAAATAGAGAATTTAAATGTTGATAGGGATTTAAAAGGACTTTTACAAAGAAATGTTGCACTCTTTTCAGTAAATAAGTATGACATTGGAAAAATAAGAATGGAACCACAAAGAATAATCCTAAATTCTGATTTACAAGTTAGTTTAAGAGCTTATAGTACTTCGCCAGTTTAAGAAAAAGAAATCAGAACCCAAATTAAGGCTGTATTAGAAGCAGGAATCATTTAAGAGTCACATAGCCCTTACTCAAGTCCTGTGACTTTGGCAAGAAAACGTCATGAGGGAAAAACCAGACTTTGTATTGACTTTAGAATATTAAATTTAATATCTAAGACAGATGCAGAACCACTATCTAGAATTGATGATATTCTTGATCCTTTAAGTTTGTAAAATTCTTTTCCACTTTAGACCTTACATCTGGGTATTGACATGTACCCATTCATCAAAAATATACTGAAAAAGTAGCATTTGCCACCACTTTGGCTTATTCGAGTGGTTAAGACTTTCGTTTCGGTTAAAAAAGCCCCTGCAATTTTCAACAGAACAATCAGAAGGATTTTAGATAAATATAAAGTAAATTTTGCATGCCACTATTTCGACGACATCATAATTTTCTCAGATTCAAAAGAACAACATCTCGAACCCTTAAACCAGTTATTTCACATTTTTAAAAAAGATAATATCAAGTTAAAATTATCTAAATGTACATTTCTGCAAAAGCAAATAAATTTTCTAGGATATAACATTTGTGAGGGAAGCATCTCACCCGACAATGTCAATATTGAAAAAAATTAAGAACTTAAAACCACCAGCAAATGTAAAAGAACTACAAAGATTCTTGAGCACAATAAATGCGTACAACAAGTTTATTCCAAATTATACAAAAGTGAGACTCCATTAAATATATTATTAAAGAAAGGGGTAAAATGGGATTGGTCAGAAAAGTGCCACGAAGCTTTTGAGGTCCTTAAAAACTTATTGATTTGTAAACCAATATTGCAATTATATGATGTAAACAAGGACTGTCATTTATATGTGGATGCAAGCAACCGTCAAATAGGTGTCGTGTTGAAACAAATAGATAAAAATGGTGTATTGGACCCAATAGCATATCATTCACGCGTTTTAAAAAATTATGAAGCAAATTACTCAATCACAGAACTCGAATTTCTAGCCATAGTTGATAGTTTAGATAAATTCTACCATTATCTCCACAGAAAGAAATAAATCTACAATTCGCACTGACCATGCAGCCTTAGTTTGGCTAAAAAATGTTAAAAACCTAAGAGGAAGACATTTTCGCTGGTCATTAAAATTAAGTATGTTCGATTACGAGATTAAGTATCAAAAAGGAACAGCAAATATTGAAGCTGATATGCTTTCCAGAAATCCTATTTCAGAATCTATCCAACAGGTATCCCATCTACTTGAATTGCAAAATATAATTGACTCTCAAAATAAAGATAATGTCCAGGGACCTCAGTATAAGAAGATAAACAATGTAATATATGTTAGGAAAAAAGGTTTTTTTAAATTGTAGTACCATTCTCATTAAGATTAGAAATTTTAAGAAAAGTGCATGAAGAATTCGGACACCCTGGAGTAAATAAAACAGTAGAATTAATTACACTTCAGTACTATTGACCCCAAATCCCCCGAAGATATAAATAACTCTGTTAAACACTGCCATACTTGCCAAATAAGCGAGAAAAAAAGACAAAAAAGGTTTGGATTGCTGCAAGAGGTTCCTCCGACAGACCAACCTTTCGAGTGCTTAAGCTTGGACACAGTAGGTGGATTTAATTGCTATAATTCGATGAAAAAATATTTACATTTTGTAATTGACCATGCAACGCGTTATATTTGGGCCTTTCTATCAAAAAGTGTGACAACAGAAACCTATACTAACTGCTTAAAACAAATATTCCAAATTCAGACACAAAAAAAATTATTAACTGACAGGAATGCAGCTTGTTCAAAATTTAGGAGGTTCTTAGAACACAATAATGTTAAACAATTACTCACTACTTCCCATCACCCACAGACTAACCGTAAGGTTGAGAGAGTTAATCATTCGATAATTTCTAGATTAAGGTGCAAAGTGTATAATTCATCGTGTAGGATTCCTTTGACTATTTTGTTAAATGAAGTTATTAATGAATATAATCATACTCCTCATTCGGTTACCCACTTGACCCCCGCCTACTTGCTGTTTGGAATTTTACCTTATGAAACTCATATTAGAAAACAAAATTTTTATCCTCCAGTAGATGAAGCCAGAAAATTAGCAAAGATAGGACCATTAAATATCATAATAAGAATAAAGTAAAGTATGATGCACGTTTTGAAGAATCTAAATTTAATGTTGGAGATCTAGTATTACAGAGGCTGTTCGCACATTTTTTAGACGATTTTGGTAAGCGGTAATAAAAAATAGTTTGCTACAAAAGAAATAATTGCAATTGTACTTTGTTTTTAAAAGTCAAAATTATCGTCTGCGGCTTGAAAGTTTTGTTTTTTATTCAAAATGCCGTTTTTAACAAAGCAGTGGTTCGAAGGCTACATTTATGCTCTTTCCGAAGAGAAATGTGCATACTCCGTTATCCAAAAACGATGTGAGAGTCATGGTTTTGTGATATCTAAAGCATCGATAGGTAATATCGTCAACAAGAAAGGAAAAAAAACGTCAAATTGGAGCCTCAAGTGGGACAAAAATTCCAAACAAGTATCCAAGGAAAAAACGGACATATTCGACTATTGCAAAGGTACGTTGTTTAATGTTAAAAGAAAATCCCCCTAGTCAAAGGATATAATGGATTGATTGGGGTTATTAATTATGATACCCAATGATATGATTGACATATGTAGAATTAAGTACTGCGTTGTGTTTTTTTTTTACAAATCATTACAGACCATCTGATTGATATAATAATGGATACATTTATTAATTGGAATCATGTCAAACATATTTTATACATTATGTTATTACAAATAATCACTTCATTTACAATTTCATTCAATATCATTATAACCCTTTTCATTTTTTTTTTGCTTCCTACAATACAATTTTTAATCTAGTAATTTCTTATTAATTATTAAACCTTTACTACAATATTTTCTCATTTAATGGATTTTATTTTTTTTAACCCGTTCATCAACTCATAATAAAATCATATATTAACACTCATTCGTTTAAATACCATTGATCTTCATTAATCAGTTTGAAATCATAGTTCAACATTATATCAATTTCTAACAAAAAGATCTATCGTATATACATTCGGAATATATGGTGTATGAATGACAAATCGCGATGGCACACGTTTAAAACAAATGATCAATACGGAGCACAAACGAAACATACCTCCATTGACGAACTCTCACGAAGTCAATTTAATGCTCTGGCACTGTCTGGGAATCCGCTCTCCTTTGATGAACTCGTTCTGCAGTACATCAAATGCGCTCGCGTCGTCTTGGAACCCTCCTTTCAAACCCGTTCTATGGTTGAGTCACGCTTCCAGGGTCCGTAAATTCAGCTTGTAACATACGGTAGGTCATACTGCTCAGGCGATTCGATTCTTGGGATGGGGCACTCTGCTTCCACTTGGTCGGCCGGCTGTATTCTTTCATAGAATCAACTAATCTCGATGTTAGTAACTGCCTAGTATTTATGCTTTGGGGACATCGGTGCAAATAAAGCGTCAAGCTATATTCATTTATAATACGCTGGCTAAGTTTCATCTCGAGCTTCCTCGTTCTAAGTTAACCCGTCGGCTCATGCCTTTAACTACGGGCTAGATGTTCGTCCTTGCTGCTCCTCGGTCGTAATAATTTTTTAGGATCCCCGCATCATCTGATCTGCTCTCTTTTTTTCTATTTCCTTCATTAATATCTCTTACATCCCCTCGTTATTCCTTCTTCGCTTTGATACGCCTTTCTTCGCCATTGGCTCTCAAAATCCTTCTCCTTCTTTCATTGGCTTAATTATGTTTTTGGGGGACCTTTCTTTCTCCGCCCATCCGTACATCTTTCTCCGTTCCCACGGCTCTTTCCCCGTGTTCCAGGAACTACATCTGTTTTCGTTAAGTCATATATTCTCCCCATCTGCAATCTCTTTTCTGTGCTGTACCTTTTCTACCATTAATTGCTTCTCCACCTAGCCTTCGTTGTTTAATGTTAAAAGAAAATCCCCCTAGTCAAAGGACAGTTGCAAAATCATTAAAATGCTCGGTGTCCACTGTAAACAAAATGATAAACGTTGATTTAAATCTTAAGGAAGCGAAAAAACGCAATGTGCATAGTCTTCTTCCAAATCATATCGCTGAACGCAGGACACGCTGCGGAATTCTATATGAGAAACACTTATCCAAAGAAAAATGGAAAACAATTGTCACAATAGATGAATCATGGGTGTATTTAAATGATTGCAAAAAAAAAGAGCCATTTATTATCATAAAAGGGGAGAAAAAAATTTAAGTACATGGTTCAAAAATCGAAAGAAAGTTTATCTAAGGGATTCATGATTGTTGCTTGTTTTTCTTATAATGGCGAGTTAAAAATAAAGAGAGTGCAAAAAATGTCAAGATTAACTCCAAATACTATCAGGAACATATTTTATCGCCAATTTTTCTGAATGAAATACCATCGCTTTACCCACAGTGCCATCAATCTGTGAGAGTCCATTAGGACAAAGCTAGCAGTCACACATCAAAATCCACTGTAAATTTCCTAAAAGAAATGGAACAAAAAACTGGTATCAAGGCCATACCCTTCACTGATATCCCTACTAAATCTCTCGATGTATCACCTATGGATTTTTGTGCTTTCGGACTTTTAAAATCTGCATTATCCAAACGTCGTCCCAAAACCCTTACAGGACTCTGGAAAGATGTTCAGGAGGAATGGGATAGAATACCTCTTCTGACACTTCAAAAGGCATTATTATCCTGGATATTGCGGTGTCGAAAGATAGTTCAGAATAAGGGATGTCAAATAGAACATTTAAAACACAAGAATTTTATGTAATTTAGTTTTGTGAATACAATAAACATCGTCTAAAAATGTGTGAACAGCCTCTGTATATGAGGAATTCCAATATCCTAATGCCAGAAAATTAACTTCACCCTATTCTGGACCCTACTCTATTTTAAAACAAATGTCAAAAGTTAACTATGAAAGTGATAGGCCAAATTTTCAAACCAAACAAAATTCTGAAATTGTCCATGCTTACAAATTGAGATATTATAATGCACCAGAAAAATTAATATTATATCACGAATAATGACTATCTTCATAAGATTATAGATCCACCTTTCTTTTTTATTTTTCGATGCTTAACATCGTCTTCATTTAATTGATAAGAATAATTGCGTGTTGTCCTAATAAAAATAAATATATTAAAAAAATCTACCTTGCTTAAACTTTCTTTTTAATATACTGTTATATGTGAATTTTTTTTTGGATCTCAAAATTAATACCCGAATGTGACATTTCTACTTCTTTTATCGTTCTTAAATTCCCTCCTTCTCGAAGAATCTATCCTATCACCCACCTCTATCTTCGTTTTTCGGAAGCCATCCCAGGTGCCTGTAAAACTTGAAATTGACGTAAACTCTTCAGTCACAAGATTTGCGGAATAAAAATAAATGAATAGACTTAATAGATAAAGACAGACCATGGGATGACCACTGCTTAGCCCTCCCAATTCTTATTTATACTTCCACAGGTATGATATATGCCCACTTTCCTATCTCTCCATCTTTGTACTAGACAAGATGTTGTTTTTGGCTGTCATATCCTGTTGGGAGAATCATGGTTGGTCCACTGTACGCCCCTTTTTCTTTAGTCCATATACGTAAAAAAACAATAGAGAGAAAGAAACCCACTTTTTTACGCAAACAATTACACCCCCCTCACTCCTTAGAAGTAGAATTATAAAGATTTTGAAATTAAGTAGTTTTGGATTACATACGCACAAACAGGTACCTCAAACACAAAAAAATGATATCCACATCAAATCAAAATAAGTGTGCACAATTGAATAATAAGAAAAAATGTTTCGAATATAAATAAATAATTTTATAAGAAATATGGGTACATAAATAATGAGTATTGAATATGAGAATAATAAGCAATAAAAGGTGTTAAAAATGCAATAAAGAGAATTTTGAAATGATTGAGTATTTTGAGATAAAATGTGATAAATGTTCTCTAATATTTTTGTCATTTATATAAAATAGAAACAATCTTTTTTGCTTGTGAAGTGTTGTGATACAGTAAATGTGATTTTATTATTTAGTTATCACACAGGAGTATTATTTTGTTATTATTCAAGAAAAGGGAAATTTTTTTTGTGTTTGCGTTTGCGAAAATTTAGGTACATCAGAAAAAGACTGTGATTTTTTCTTTGTTATCATTTCCTCTTCAAAGTGATAAATCTGCCTCAGATAATGAAAGGACAGTCAACTTATGATGGATAGGTAATTCATTCATTCAGAAAAAAAATTTTTTTTTTGGATTCACTCCATGACAGTGAGAATTTCGGGAGGAAATTTACAAAAGTTTAAATTTTGTATTGTTGTCAAGTTATACTTTTATTATTATATTTTTGTTGTTGTTGTTTGTTTTGGTTATTTGTATTTGTCAACTCGGGGTAGTGACAGAAGGTATTTGCAGTGTATAAAACCAGTGCATATTTACAGTATATATTTTTTAGCGTATTTTTTCATTGAAATTCTTTACGACTGGTCATGTGACTCTGCTACTAAATTATCTTTTCAAAATTTTCCTTTTTTAAACTTTTTCCAAATTTCTGGTCTACGCCTTTTTCTCGCGCAGCTGAGTGAGTCTGCCCACTAATGCAGGCATTGGTGGTCAGCCTCTTCTCAGACGGGGGGGGGTATTCTATAACATATAAAACCCTTTCAAAATTCTAAATTCTCTTTAAATTTCCTTGGGCATAGAGTTAATTTCGTTTTCGATTTAAAGAACAAAGGAATTGTAAATACCAACGTAAAAACCAACGTAGGAAATTGACATATCGTCCCTTAAAATCCCCTTAGTTATATGTTTTACAAGCCCGGAGATCTAGGCACAGCGAATCACTGCTCGTTGCATGGTCACATGACACGTCGTCTATGAAAAGTTATATAAGGCCTGCGGTCATGTAGAGGTGCCACTTCCTGGATTATCACCGTCGTATAAAGATGTAGCAGTTTGTACGAAATAAAAAAGTTTGTCGAGAGCAGCGGTGTCTTTTATGTGCTCGGGGATTGAGAGGCTTGAGGGGCCAGTTCTATATAACTACTTTAGAGATGACAAAGAACGCCACCGGCCAACGACATTGTATGCGGGAACTGAAAATGAGCTGTTTGTGACGCACGGATGTGTGGTAAATATCAAGCTTTTCTCCTTCGCTCCTCGCCCCGCGTCCATGGCGTCACTCACTCACTCACTCACTCACTCTCTCTCTCTCTCTCTCTCTCTCTCACACACACACACACACACACACACACACACACACACACATATATATATATATATATATATATATTGACAATTAAATATTGAATTTCCCAAGTTGATATTGATATTTTGGCAGCTTGAACAAATGGGAAACGGAAGGGCCAAGTCCTATATTTGCTACATCTATAAGAAATAATATAATATGTCTTACAAGATGAAGTACTCATTTGAAAACTGCCGGTCGTATCTGAATTGAATTACATAAAAACACAATTTTGATCACTGAAAATACTTTTTCCAGCACAGATTCTATAGAGCCTTTAAAATATGTATGCTGTTAGTCGTAAATGAAAATACGAAGAGTTTATGAACTTTTTATGGCAGATTTTGCTCGGAAGCTTCGGGTCGGATACTCTCCCTCAAACGGATGAAGTATTTTGTTCATATTATGAACATAGAATTTCTTTATGAATCATTGAAAGTAAGCAGTTTTTAGGATGTTCTAAGTGCGGTATTAACCTTTTCCTTACGGGGTGGGATAGCATGTATCCCAAGAACACGGGACCAAGAGTGAATACATATATATGTGTGTGTATATTCATATATATGTATGTATGTATATATGCATCTATACACATATACATATATATGAATGTATGTATATATATCTATGTATGTATGTATGTGTGTGTATGTATATATATATATATATATATATATATATATATATATATATATATATATATATATATATATATATATATATATATATATATAAACATATACATATATATATTAAAATAATAATAAATATATATATATATATATATATATATATACATATATATATATATACACATATATACACACACACACATACACACACACACATACATACACACACACATACACACACACACACATATATATATATATATATATGGCCATTCTTGTAAAGGGGGTAGGAAATTTCCGTTCTAAAGACGGAGTCGGAAAAATGGGTCCCGTAAGCTAAAGGTTAAGGCTGAGATTGAGTGATAACATTATCAAGGTGCATTAAAATATAACAACCCCTTTTATATCTTTTTACAGTAAAGAAGCTTCTGTTTCTAAGAAAACTATTTCTATACAAAATTTTATGTCGTAAATTTGATTTTGCAAATAATTTGTATTTTTACCAGTGACAACGAAGAATGGATCAATACTTTAATTTAAGATATTTCAATTCAGATAAGGTGAGAAAATTCAAAAGGATATTGCTTCTTACTCAAAGTTTTAAAGTAAAAACTTCAGAATCAGTGGATAACACTTTAACAGCGTACTGTCTAATTTGAACTGAAAAATGCTCTTCACTGCGAGAAATATTTTACCTCTTCTTTTAAAGAAAGAACTCCAGAAGAAAGTTGACTAGGAAATCCTTTCGGAAAACTTTCCACAAAGAAATTGGCAATTTCTTAAGCGAAAAAATAAATTTATTTTCTATAAAATCCGTTAAATTTTAATTTTCAACTTACTTTGCTGAAAAGGCTGAACACTTTACTTTTCAATAAAGAACGATTTCTGTACTTTTTACCACTATAATTATTACAGCATACTTAAATCCTAACTTTTATGATATTAATGTTTGCAAATGTCATTACAAATTAATTTAGCTATAACTAAGTGAGATAATTGCAATATACTTAGATGTCCTGGTTGTAACGATATCTTTTGAAACCGACTAATTCCCATTTTTTTTATCTAATTGAAAACAAGGGACATAAATCGAACTCACTTTATTTACATTATCACGGTCTGATAACTTAACCACATAACGATAAAGTTATGTCTTTGACAAACCCTATAGTCTAATGGGATAAAAAATGTCTTAACTACAAATATGCATTATGTACAAATATGCATTCATAACTTACATATACATGGCTTCATTCTTGTGAAATGGTACTAGCAGTTTTTCTGAATTTTAAACACCTACAGTGCAAAGGAAAGAAAACTCTGTAAATAATTATTTACTTTTAGTAACGTATAACCGGTATCTTTGACATAGAAAGGATAACAATAAACTGCTATGAAAAATAACTGTATTGTAAGCAAATAATGCTATAAGAGGATTGCTTCAGGAAGAGGGACATTGCTAAATTTTTATTATGCAGGGCCACATAGTGGCTTAGTTATCTGCAACATTGTACACTGCTGTACTGTACTGTACTTTCACACAGAAAGTCTATTGAGGCGTCTAGTTTCAAAATTAACTACTGATAGGGAAATACGCAGTTTCCCCTTGGTTATTCTCTCGTCTGATCGCTCGGTTTTCCCACTCCAGACGGCACTGTAATTTTTTGGCGATTAATCGTAAGGTTAACTGAGCTGCAGTTACTGAACAGTTTTATGCAAATCTGTTTGAAGGATATATAAAGGCAGTTTGGCCGCAAGTTGATGGCTGTCGAGTATTGATTTTTCGTTTGTAGTATGCTTTTATGTTTTTAAGTTTTTTTGAAGGATTTTTAATAAACCTTTTTTTTAATTAAAAGCTGAGTGTTGTAATTCTTTTAAAGGCTATTGTTCTTGTACAATCTTCTAAACGATGTTTAAGTTTTTGAAATGTAATATTAACTACAGCACTCTTTTGGTCATTTTTAGTTTCTGACGGATTTTGTAAGTCCAAATTGACCTTTATATGGGGGAAAATGTATAAGATACAAAACCAACGACATCATGCAGTTTCCTTATGGTAAAATAAGGGGTTAGTTTCAAAATGAATTAAGTCATTGAATGAGTTTCAATCCGCACTACGTCTGACAAGGCCCATTGCGCCTGCATTTTGCGCATCAGCTGCCATCGCTCTGTTGTTATCATTGCCGCGCTATAACTCGTCGTGATTAATCCTGGAGTGTTTTTATAATTAATATTTATGAAAAGTGATGTGATAGTTATTGTTTTGCGAATTTTAAAGCAAGAGTTGTTTACGCCAATAGGGACGTTTCCCAAATGACGTACTCCCTTAACTTCCATATCTAAATCTATTTTTCTTCTTGTTCTTTGTTTTATTGTATTTTTTTATCCCCTAGTTTTGAAATTTTATTTTCAAAACCAACTACGTCCATGAAGGTTATTTTCAAAACGGACTACATCACTGAAAAAATCTTAAAGTTGGTTGCGAAAATAACTATATCCAACATGTTTAAATCAAAACCAACTACATCAAGATTTAAACTGCTCATAATTTGAAAAATAAAAATGTGATGGCATAGTTACTTCAGTGAATTGTGTACATATCTCAGACAAATCTAAAATATTACATATATTTATTTTTATTCATAATCTCAGTTAGTTATACTGTTTTTTTGTGTTTCCTGAAACGTTATATCAAAGGGATGTAGACCTTTTTGAAATTTGACAACTCTATTGAATTAATGCATAAAAGTGATGAGAATGCCACTAATAGACATTTGTGATGATTTCAATCATGCAAGACCGACCATTTTCTTACTGCGTATCTCTGAGTTAACCTACTGTGATTCAAAACTTATTAGACATATTTTTGAAGAGTATTGTACGACATATTTTTGAAGAGTATTGTACTATTTTATTTTTTGTGGTTAAATTGTTTCCTTCTTTAATGCAGCAGTCACCTCGACATTTGCCCATTTTAAAGTTGACATTTGCCCATTTAAGTTGATAAGCCGATTTTTTGGGCAGTCCGTGAGAGAAAACTACTGCATCAATCGACTTCATTTTGGTCTTAAACGAAAGATTGTAATTTGTGGATGTGTCAAATCTGCTTTTTTTAATTCTATTAATTAGAGATAGCTTAGAATTAAAATTTGCTTTCTGCGCATGCTCAGTAACATGTTTAAATTTAGCTTTATGTACTGACTTAGCACGAGGCCGATTAGCACATTAATTTATTTCTGCGCATGCTCAGTGACATGTTTAAATCTGGCTTTAGATACTTACTAGGCACAAGGCTGCCTAAACACGTTAATTTGTTTTATCCGAGGATTCTCTCTAGCTCTCTCTCGACCATTTTTATTTTTAATTATGTTTGTGATACAGAAATAAACCTGACGGAAATTGTTTAGTTTACACTATAACCTATTTCTTTTTGAGGGTTTAATAGTAATTTTTTAAAGTGTATTTCCCTATTCTTAATATTATAATTTTCAACAATTTGCAATGATGTGTTCAGTATAATTTGTGTATCTCTACATTTATTTAGTATTCAGCCGTTATATTTTGACGGGTACCAACTAGTATTCTCTTAAATTATGTACAAATTTCCCTTTTATTGTACTTTTAATAAATATTCACCCCCTCCTCTCTAAATAAAACCTTGATTTTTTTATGAAGTTTTTTCCCTTTTTAGGGATTACTCCAATTACGGAGACTAAAAATCCCAACATAAATTCTTTTTTTCTATATAAACAGTTTAATTAGTAATTTCGTGAGGAGAGGAATATATGCTTATATGTAGTGAATTCTGATATTTATTTTTGGTTACTTGCAAGGAGATGTTTAAAATGACTTCTGTAACAAGTGTAGATTTTGTCCTCGATGAAGCGAAAGCAACCCCATCCTTTCCTATTTTTATTAAAAGTAGACTCCTCTATTTGTAGGAGAGAAAAGGGAAAAAATAATAAGTTGTTCGGAATTGTATTCCAGTTGATGCTGTGCTATGTTATAGGTTTACCTCAGTGGAATATGTGATGATTCGTTTTATGTGTTCCTGACAAGATGTACTATATAATAGAGTCCTTGTGTCCTGCTAGCCGGCTGTCTGTAATTACCACATGGACATCTGCCACACCTCATAGTAAATACGAAATACTAATCCAGAATTGATGTCTTATTTTTTAAAAGATAGTGAAATCGATTTAACATTCCTTCAGTGGTAAATTTGTTTAAATCACGGAAACATTACGAACATCTCTGGATGAAAATGATAAAGACATTTACATAGACTTAAAAAGGCTTACTGAATTGTTTTTCTCTTGATTATTTTTATTTAAATGCATACTTTGCTTTGATAGTATATTTATGTAATTGCATAAGAAATTCAAGTTATTTTATTCAGTTTCAAAACATCGTATTACAATTGAAATTTGTTGAATAATTGCGAAGGCATTACACTAAAATAAATGTATAAATAATAAAGTAATCAAAATTTGTGAACGATGTATAAAAATATTAGAGCATCCAGAAAGAAAGAATCGATTTCTTATTGATCCTGCGAAGGTCCCGTCATCTTAACGACGTTGTTCCTGAACGTCTGGTGCTTCCTTTGGTGTAAATTACACTGGTGTCCAAAAGTTAAGCATAATTCGTGAAATGTGGTAGAAAGTGAGAAAATATTGATCAAATTGTTCAAAATCACTTGAGGAGAATCACTGTTTGAAGGTGAAACAGTGTGCATATTCAAAACATTTCAGTCGAGGTCGTCATGTGCAAAACATGTGCGGACGTCAGAACGAGTATAAAACCAGTTTACTTCCCATGTGAAGATCAGACAAGTTATGTGCAATTGCTGTGCTAAGGAGCGAGTTAAACGATCAAAAAGGCCGAAGGATGGCACAAAGACCCAAAAGGACACGCTTTTGAAAGGAAGAATTATTGGAATGCTGGAATGTGGACGATCTCAAACCGACGTGTCTTCTGAATGTGCCTCAGTGTGTGATCTCAAGACTGTGGCAGAGGTTTCAAAGTACGGAAGATGTTACCCGACGACCAGTACAAGGTTGACGAAGATAACAACCGTTCGTCAAGATCGATATTTGGCAATAACTGCGCGACGTCTGAGGGACAGTTGGTCCAGAGAACACGGTTCAGCGCTCACAGCCGCCACAGGAGTGCAAGTTTCGAGGCAAAGGGTTTGCAGGAGACTCAATAATGCTGGTTTGTATAACAGACGACCAGCCGTTTGCATTCCTCTCAGGCCTGCGTATAAACGCGCCCGTCTAAACTGAAGTTTGAAACATCAGCACTGGAATTTGAAACAGTGGGCCAATGTGATGTTCAGTGACGAGTCCCGGTGTACTCTGAATACTAATTCTCGTCGGATAACGGTACGGAGAAAACATGGAACTCGTTTTCACCCAAGAAACGTCACGGAAAGACACCATTTTCCTTCAAAGGGAGTCATGGTGTGGGCAGGCATAATGCTGGATAGCCACAAAGACCTCCACGTCTTTGACACGGGGTATGTTACTGTTGAAAGGCAGAGAGACGAAGTCCTTGAGCTTTGCGTTCGCCTAATTCGAGGTGCTGTCGGTTCTGGATCCATATTCGTGGATGATAACGCGCCTTGACACCGTGCGATCCTGGACGACAACTTCTTTGAAAGTGAAAATATCCAGCGCATGCAGTGGCCCGCTCACTCTCCTGATCTTAATAATATTGAGAATGTGTGGGATATGCTCGGGAGACAAATTGCAGCCCTTCTCACCAACCAAACTCCATTCCAGAACTGGAAAGAGCTCTCCTTGCTTGTAACTCTCTCAGGCCACAACTCATCCACACTCTCATAGCACATATGGGCAATCGTTGTACAGCATGATTGCCTACCAGAGGCGACCACACACCTTATTAAACTGGAAAATAACCTTTTTATTTAAAGTTTTTTTCACTAAAGTATAAACTATTAGTGTGCGCTGTTTTCTCTCAAACTGTTTCTTTGGATAATAAAAGTGATTAATATCCTTCATTTGCATTGGTTTCTTATGGTGTAACCATATTACACTCGCATATCACGTTTCCCAACATTCTGACTTAGATTTCTTTAAATATTCACATAAACATCAATTATGCTTAACTTTTGAACATCAGTGTATGTTGTTCTATATAGTTTTCCCGCTTTGCCGTATTAGTTTAAAGTGGACAGTAAAATCGAAAATCTTGCCAGCTGGGAAGTGATAAGTTTTTGAACGCAAAAAATGTTCGCGTGGTACGACAATAAATGGAAATGTACGACTTTTAAGGTACGGACATAAATGCTGATTCGTAGTGTGAAACTCTGAAGAAGCTGAGCATAGCAATTCAGATTAGACGGCGTGGATTACTGTTTGCTGGAGTATGTCTCTTGTAAGACAACACGCGGCCGCACATTGCCGTCCGTACACTTGCCTTGCTTGAATAGTTTTGTTAGGAAATTTTTGAACAACCACCGTATAGTTCTGACCTATTTCCTAGCTACTACCATTTGTTTCTTCAACATGAAGATATTTTTAGACTGTCATAGTCTACAGAATGATCAAGAAACAAAAGATGTTGTGTTGTTGCTGTTGCTTATGCCACTTGACCGACAGCAACATCAGATCAAGTCCCGAAGGCTATGAGCGATGAAGGTGCGGCTCCTATTTTGACTGGAACCACAAGGGTCGGAGTTCGACTTGGCCAAAGGTCCAGTCCCGTAATTTTGAACAGACTGAAGTGACAAGACCAGAGAACTTGACCCCACATCTCCAGAGGTAATTTTTAGAACTTGGAGGATACTGCAGCCACGACAGATTTTATTTGAACCAGCCACCATTAGTGTACACGACAGTAGATTTGTCAGCGACGAGCCTCGAACCAGTGCCTTTCAGATCACTATCATGCTGCTCTTGCCAACTGGGCCACTGCGCCCCCATATGACGTTGTGAAGGATGTGGATGAATAGGTTGGCGATGAATTTTTTCGACAAAGGAGTACAAAAGCTAGTCTCGCGATATGACAAATATCTCAATAAAAATTACGAATACGTAGAACCGTAGTCGCCATTTAACAATTGGTAACCGAAGTTTTAACATTTGGCAATAAAAAACTTTCAGAAAATTCTTCTAAATTATTTTTACAGGAAATCAGTTATTTCTTTGTGGATGGACTGGTGATAAAAATATCAATATCATCAAAATTTATCAACTATTTTATTTTATATTGAAACTGAGATATTCAACAGATTTATATCATAATCACCATAAATTTCCATCAACGAACTTTTAAATGCAATTTGATGCTTAAAAAGTAATCATTCCCCCACTGAAGAATTGTTTACTACAGCAAATGACAAAAAATCCTTTTGTAGCTACGTTAAGCCATTACTTCTCGATACGAAACGCAAGTCATTAATAAATGATATTTTTTGGGAGAAAAATCTCCGGCTATTCGTTAATGACTTAAAAAGGAATAAAACTATTTTTTTAAATTATAAATACGTGATGAATAATTGAAAATGTGAATACAGTATAAAACAAAAATTAGGAAAAATGCTAGAAAAAAAATTTTGTATGGATAAGACAGGTATAAAAACAAACTTTTTTATTAATTGTACTTTATCCATGCCTTCAAAAGCTTTTGTACTATACAATAGCATTAAAAGCAAAGTCATAGATAATGAGGGCTCTAAACAAGGAGAAAAACACAAAAACTTTACTCTAAACCTTTTATTTTATGGTAACATGAACTCTATTGAATAAAAAACATAGAGTTACAAGCAAAGTGCGACATTTAATGACATTTTTCTTGTAATACCAATTTTTTAGTAACAATTTTTTTTTAAACTATATTCGATGTTTGAAAAAGTTTCAAATTTTTAATCAGAAATTTTTATTTTTCTGATTTACAGTTACATTATTTTGATCCCTTAAATATAACACCAATTTAGAAAAGAATA
Organism: Dolomedes plantarius; assembly: GCA_907164885.2. NCBI lineage: Eukaryota > Metazoa > Arthropoda > Arachnida > Araneae > Dolomedidae > Dolomedes > Dolomedes plantarius. The sequence continues at coordinate 137,796,680 of OU015492.1, forward strand.
AAAATATTTTATTTTAAGATAAACCAAAAAAACGGTAAAAAATAATAGTGGATATTTTTAATTATGCTTTTTTGATATAAGGTCTTCCATGAGAGACGAAAATTCAAAAGAATTTCTTTCCAAGCTTTACGGTTAATCTTATTTTTGAGTATGCATATTTACATAAATTTTAAAGTTTCATGCACGTGCTTCACATAGAAAGAAATAAAGTTTATTAAACACCTCAGGTAATTCTACAATAAACGACAGTTGATAAAAAGAGGAAAGAATATTTTGAAAATTTAAGCGTAGTTTCTTTAGAAGTCAGGTAAAGAAATTTAATCTCTCAATAGAAACTGTATGGTAAATTGTTCAAGGAGTTGTCTACCTTGCATGCAAAGAAAAGCACCTGGCGTAGATGCAATTTTCTTGTTAGAACCTTTGCCGAGAAATGATATATGTAACCTACTTGCAAAATATCTGTCTAGCTATTCTTTTTGCTGCATTCTATGACGTTAGATATCATTTGTTACTTTATTTTTAGCTTTCAAAAGCAGATTACTTAAAAAGTAAGAAGTATATCTCACAAAAGTGCCATATATTTGCTTTTACCTTTATTCAGTGCCTGGAAGATTTACAGAAGTTTTGAAAACTATCATGTCCGTTGAAATCTAGATATAATGTGGGACTCTAAAGCATTTTCTTCGTTTTGGTTTTAAATGTACTGTAATATAAAAAGTTTTGAAATTTAGAAGAGTGATTGCATTTTCAATTAATTTTGTTTTTAAAAATTGGAGATCTAGACTTAAACAGAAGGTAATTTTAGTGTAATTCAAATGCTATTCACTCTTTATAGCTGATAGTTACCATCTGATTTTACAGGATTTTTTCTTTCTTGACCGCATTTTTTTCTTGTTTTTCTACAGCTAAATAAATAAAAAAAATCAGCGATTTCGAAAAATGTTACAACTCTTGAAATACTTTCTTTTTTATTAGGAGAAAAGAAAGGCATTGCGCAAGATATTACACTTTTATATCTAGTATCTTTTTAAACCCTTTTTATAACTTCACTTTTTAATCTAAAAGCTATTCATAGGCAACCGAAACACGAATTTAACCCGAGCCCATGTGTAATACATATAACGATGCCAGATCATGCAACGTCAAAGCTGGATAATGGAGCCAGACAAGGCGTTGACCGGCTTTTCGGAAGTTGATGGCAAATAGAAGAGGAAGCAAAGAAAGCTGGAAGAGAAACCTCTTCTAGATAGATATATCTAGAAGATGAAATACTGATGAATTCTCAAAGATGAATTCTCAAAGATGAAATACTGAATGAACTATCCACTAGGGGGACTAGACGGCGTTACAGCACGGGAAATTGAAATTCACATTTTTCAGACATTTTATCTCCTTTGCCAAATGGAAAATGCCTTCTGCTAGATGGAAGGGAGGTCCTAGAAATGACAGCGTCTTTTCGAAGAAATGTTTCTCATGTGTCGCAAAGGTTTTGAAAGCTGTTCCTGTTCTTTCAGGCCGGACTTTCATCGGAAAGAAAGAATGGCATAATATGAAAAAAACCCCTCATACTATGGCTTGTATATGGAATACCGAAGGAACACGTCTTTTTTGTGCCGCTTATAACCTCTCACCAAACTGACAAAATATTACTCGTGGGAATGCGTAGTAAATCTATATGGTATATAAAACAGTTCCGTAACTGACTGATTGACTGACTGACATAAAACGCACAGACCAAACCACTGAACCTAAAGGGCTGAAATTTTGCATGCCGATTCTTCTTATAGTGTAGGGGTGCACTACGAAATATTTTTGAAAAATTCTTCTTAGATTTTTTAAAATTAAATTTTTAAGCTGTTTTAGTAACTTTTTAAAGTTTGCATTTAAAATAATAATTTTGGGGTTATAAAATTTATATCACTTGAAAGATCGTAAATCCTTTAAAATGAGATCTTTTTCGAATCCTTACCTCCATTTTCTGATTTTTGGTGAATTTTTAAAGATTAATTTTTAGAATTTAATTTATTAAATGCTGATCACGTGATTTCTTTTTCTGGTACAATAAATAAATTTATCGTCACGTGCATAACAACTAAATAAAAAATATAATAAAGATAGGTATAGCTAAAATAGATATAGCTAAAAAAGAAAAATTTACTTCGCCCCTAAATTTGATGATACTATCGAAATGAACTTACGCGACAGCTAAATACTTCGTTTCACGATCCTTTGAAATTGTAATCGATTTAACTCTTTCAGGAATTAAAATTAGAGAAGAGATAAAATAAAGGAGGAAAGTGAGCCTAACCACATATTTGAGAATTTTTTCGGATTAAAGTATTGATCACAGAGTTTATGCGGTGCTTTTATTTCTTTATTTTTCGAGAGATGGGTAGACCCGTATCAAACTGTAAGACCAATTAGGTTTAGGATTAAAAGAGGAGACAGACTCTGACACCAAAGGAGAACCTTGCGCACTGACCACAGAAATAACTTTTTTTCCATGCAAATTTTTTCAGTCACACAGGTTTCATACAAGTGTCTTTTATATGTGCCGCTGGCCTTAAATATCTTGTTATAAAAATTATACTAATGCATTTCATTTTTACTAATGCATTTCAGAAACGAGCGAATTCTCGCAGTAACCGTGTCAAGCATTTCAGCCTATGTCTATTGGATAAAAGGATTAAATTCCCAAATAAGATATAGACTGTTAATGCTCGATTCTCACCGATTATTATTCTGTCAGGAGCATCAATGAAAGCAAACGATCTCTAATTTAGAAAAAAATTGAGAAAATCATTTATTATGAACAGTTTCACTTGAAAACTTCTACAACCAAATTCAGAATTTTGATTAAATTCTTATAATATAAAGATAAATGGTTATCAGAGCAATATAGGATTTTATTCAGTGCAGCGATATATTTTTATCTTTAAATATCGGGAAGAAAAGCTGTTTTAGTGAACATATATAGGAAAGTATATTTTTCTTCATCTCATATATAGAGGAAAGTGCTGAATATCGTAGATTGTTTTAGACACTTATTCCTAGAAACATAATAATGAAGTACCTAATATACGACTGGAAGTTGCTTTAAATATAAGTTCCGGGAAAAAGACCAAAATAAAAAATAAGTGATAATGTTGAACGAAACTAAAGTACGACTGGAGCTTATAAGGATTATTTTTCAGCAAGGCTATGTAAGGGTAAGAATTGTGTTAGAAGCTTGCCAGAGAATATCATCATCGAGATTGCTTAAATGAGAAGGGAAAACTAGCCTTGCATTTATTTGACAATTGTTGTAGGCTAGATAACAATTGAGCTAGGTCTCTGTTAGATAGATTGTGAAGCGACGAGAATTGTTGTAAATTACTACTTTTGTTATATTCAATCTAGTTAGTTGCGTATTTAAGTAAAGCAGCGAATTTACCTTCGGAAAATGTCACTATCGGAAAATGTCACTTCGGAAAATGTCACAAGTTGATCACTTGTCTCCAACGGAAACTTTGGAGACAAGTAACCAACTGTTTAGGTAAGAAGTTCAAAGTATATCAGTTTTATTAATTAAGAAAGTCAATTCATTAACTCAAACACTCTAACCGTTATAAAAATAAGTTCATCGTCAAAAATGAAGCAAATGATGCTTCTTTAATATATATATATATATATATGTCTATGTGTATATAAATGTAAGTTCTAATAACATAAATGCTACATGAAGTTCGAATCGTTGAAAGGTAATTACGATCTAATGGAAAGAATGCCTAAATTTTCTTTCTTGAATTTAATTCAGGTAATTGACCCAGACTTCGGCGTGGCTGAAAGTTTTATTGGATTTCTTTGCAACGTGACATTTTAATTGAAAAAGGTAGTCTAATTTTTAGGTTTTAATGGTAGCTGCAAGAGATCAAACTTTGTTTCAGGTCATTTAGATAAAATTTGGTAATGGCATGAAAAATAATTCTGACTGATATTTTTTTTTGAAAATTGGGAACTTTAAATAATTAACTTATGAATAAGGGGAACACAAATGTCACATTTGTTTAGCCTTATTAGAATATAAAAACTAATGATCTTAAGCACATGACTCTTGACACCCAGTGAATTTTAATTAGATTATAGAAATATATATATACAATGTTAAGTTTACATTTTTTCTGCGCCCGAGGTATCAAAGTGGTTTCGCAGTGGGTTTCGTACTGGTGTCCTCGGTTCGAATACTGACGAATGTCATTAAATGCCTTCATGCTTAGGTCGGATATGGGCAAGTTAAATGTGTAAACCGGAAAGTTCTATCAGGTAAGTGAAGGGGGGAGGGGGAGTTGGTACGAGCCTCCAAGATTACTCTTCTGGGGGGTGCTCGGTCAGAATTGTGGTGGCATCTGGCTAAGTCGGATTCCGACCCTTGCGGTGCCATTGTAAACCGGACCCCTTCTTCCTCGGCCCGCTGCCATCTATGGACCTGGTCGGAAGTTGTTCTGTCCAGGAGGAAAAATAATAATAATTTTTGACACACTATCAAAAACATCGTTCGGGATTCCTCCCAGGACATAAATTTGTCGGACAAGTTGTTCGGCAACTACCCTAACAGTATTATATATGTTCCAGCTGATCACAAGTCTGTTGTGTATTTTTTGGAAGTATTTTTTTTATATATAGATTTAACAAATGCGACTGGGAATATTAATGCTACTGTGTACTAATCCTATTTGATTCGCTTACTTCAATGTTAACCAGTGGAGATAATTTGTGTACTATTTACAGCTACATAAATTCTGATAATCCAATAGAAATGATATTTTCAGATAGCCTGAGATTTTCTTCACTTTGAACAGGATTCATTTTATAAATTTCGTCCACCAAAGGAATTTATGCGCGTTTAAAACACATTAGACCAGATTTCACTCAAAACATAATTTAAATTTTAAACTATTGTTTGCTTAAAAAAAGCAAAAAAGTCCCAAGGTGTAAAAATTTCTTTCTCTATTACGGAGTACAATTTAAAAAAATCTTTAAATCCAAATCGGCAATCCTTCAACACATTTTCTCCATAGGTTAACATTGAGGGAAGCGAATCCAATAGGGTAAGGCAGTCTACTTTTTCGTTAGTTTAGTCTTTCTGACTTGATGTAGACGTTGAAGGAAAGAACTTTAGAGGAAAAGTTACATTTGCCGCTCATCTGGAAGGGTTGGTTACTTGGTTTGGAGCTCTAGGGTCACCTTCTCTATGCGAGGATGATCCTGCTTGGGATCTTCAACAAAAAGCGGATTCAGAACACCACGAGGTTCAAGTACGTAGACTCCCCACCCACCGTGCCGTTGGGCCTTATGGGGCCGGGTCCACAAAAGAGCACGTGTGCCCTTGTGAGAGAGATTACGACTAATGACTTTTAAAAGAAAAGCCTGAGGCCCGTAAAACACACGACGGATTTTTCCGTCGCCGCCGTTCCAACAGTAGACTACAGAAGTCATTTGGAGCTAACACATTTGACGGAAAAATACGTTCGGTCAATTTGCCGTCGAAGGTAGCTGTGCAGCTGTCGAGTGACACTGGCGCCAACGGAAGTTTTAACGTTAACGTGAACTAGTTGACTATGTCAGTGGTCCCCAACCCACGGTCCGCAGACCGGTACCAAGGAACATTAAATTATTTCCATTTTATTTCTGTGGTCTTTTTCTCTCGGGTTTGTAATCCAAATAACTGGAACGCATCAATAATAAAACAAAAACATTACTGTAAACGTAAACATAAAAATCACATTCGGCCATGTGGCCATGTGTTCGGCAGGCCATGTGTTCGCATGCGTTTTGGGTGCTTGTGATGTATTTTACGTCATGTCTCAGCAATCCATCAGATTTCTCCCAGAGCAGAGTCTAACCGCCTGTGTCTGGAGCTGAAAGGCTGCAAGCGGCAGTGGCGTTGAAGCTTTGGTAAAGAGAAGGTGTGTATCGCTTTTCTCTCTGTTCACCAGAGAGAAAAGCGATACACACCTCATGTTTAACAGTTCTCATGTTTAACAGTGCTTGGTGTACGTGCGTATTGTGTTTGCTCAAATTTTACCCACAAATAAGCAAAAATGAGTACGAAACAGACGTCGTTAGAAAGTTTCCTTTGGAAAAAAAAAAGGCCTAGTGAAGAGCCTTTAACATCAAAGAAACATGTAATTTTTAACAGACAATACCATGAGTCCTACTCATGGTATTGTCTGTTAAAAATTACATGTATGGATTTACCGGGACGCATATTTCCTACCCGCACTTGGATTCAGGTAGGGAGAGATTTAGAGCGTGCTGATTGGACGTTGAATTCACTGACTTAAATAATTCTATTTAGGTCACAGGTTGAACTATTTGTTACAACGCGCTTGCAACATGTCGGTATTTTCCGAAGAAATTCTTCCGATTTCATTTAAAAATGTGGTTGTGTCGAATGAAAATAATAAAGTTATTCTTCGATCTAATGTATGCAGTTCAGAAGAGAATAAGCAGTGGGTTAAACAATTTGGAGAAAATACGAATATAAATTGGAATTCAAGAAATTCAAATCCTTGTGGAGAAAGATTTGTTTGTTCGGAAGTGTAATTTTGATTATTTAATAAAATGATTTTAATTATTTAATAAAGTTAATTACTAATAAAGTTAAACTTGTTGTGTAAATTTTAAATGCAATTTTTCGAAAAGTTTTATAATCTTTTAGTTGAATAAAGAATGCATGAATGAATAATAAAATTAACTAATATTAATAATACATACTGGCGCTCTCTATTAATCATCTGAAGAAAGATTTGTTTGAATGTCAAGTGAGAGTATGCGTTATAAAAGTTTTCATAAACTAAAGAATGAAATTACATTTTTTTTCTTTTTTAATAAAGAATAAATTAAAATAAGTAATAAAGCTAAAAATTTTAATATACAAATTAATAATTTATTTTTAATTTATCCTTATGTTAATTGGTTGTTTACCATTTTTATTTTCAGGATAAATTAAAATAAGTAATAAAGCTAAAAATTTTAATATATTAATTTATAATATATTTTTTATTTATCCTTATGTTAATTGATTGTTTACCATTTTTTTTCAGGAAATTATTCATTTGCCATCACAATGAATAACAGAAGGTGCCGAAAGAAAAAAACAAAAGAAGTTTTTCAAAAAATTCTAAATGTCAGGCACAGATAAACGTAAAAGTTAAATTAAATACCGCAAGAACTAGAAACAGAGATTCTTTCATAAAAGTTGGTAAAATTTAAATTTTAATTCCTTTTAAACAAATTTATTTTACATTATTTAGAGACTACAAAAATTTGTAATTTGTATAAATTCTCAACACTGTGTTAACTCACATATAAAAATTGAATTAAATTCCCAGATTTAGGACTTAACATCAGATTAAATCAACCGAATGCAAAGCGGCACTAAGCACAAAATGTATAACTTTTTTTTTTCATTTTTGAACTTTGAACAGAAATTTGCAAATCTTTTGATCTTCTATATATATATATATTTTATGTACTTTGCATTTATTTTTATACCTGTTACACACATTTATTTTTATACCTGTTGCATTTTAAAGCTTTGTATAGAAATTTGTAAAAATTTTATCACCCTTCTAAATTTTTTGGGTTTTTTTTATACATGTATTATATATATTTTATACCTATTACATGTTATTAAATAAATCCTCAAATCAGAGGTTTGTTTTGTAGTTAATTTATTGATTAAATAAATAATGAATTAAAGTAAAACTATTATGTAAGTATAAAATATTTAATTCTAATGAACTCATAAATCTTTCTCAAAATTGGCAAAAAACACTCTTGCAATGCAATTTATGTAAACTGTGTAATGTTATTAATTTTTTCATGAAATTTTGGTACAGCAATCATACACGGTAAATTTACTTTATGCATTTTAATTTTTAAAAGTATTAGGTGATTCTATTATCTATTATTATTGAATCCTATAATTCTCTTAAATCCTACTAACCTCTCTTAAATCCTACCTTTATTATGTGATATTATTTCTAATTATCACATTGTATGGGGAAATTTAGCATTACAAAATAATTTAATACACTTGTATAATAGCGCATAAATCGAGGTAAAACATTCTGTCTTAAGCAATTAAAGAATCCATTGCAATGTAATGATATTTCATGTATATGTAGAAAGTAATCTAAATTATAATTATAGAGACAGATGTCGACACTAAATTTTTACAAATTTCAGAGCAATGCAAAGAAATAGAGGAATAACGTTAAGGAACAGTGCGTCCAATCAGCACGCTCTAAATCTCTCCCTACTTGAATCCAAGTGTTGGTAGGAAATATGCTACCGGGACAGGTGATTCCCACACACCAAAACCGCTCATATAGTTTGCGGCGACCAGTTCTCTAATGATGCAATGAAACCTTCAAAACTGCTTCGCCACTTGAACGCCAAGCACCCTGGATTAAAAGACAAGCCCCTGGAGTATTTTGAAAGAAAAAAAATGGGAACACGAAGGACAGAAGAAATTTATGAGGGCCACCACGTCAATAAAGAAGAATGCACTGAGAGCATCATATTTGGTAGCTAACCGTATTGTTAAGGCTAAAAAGCCATTCACTGTCAGTGAAGAACTGATCTTGCCCTCCACTAAAGACATTTACCGTGAACTTCTAGGAGAGGCTGCCGTGGAAAAGATAGCACATGTGCCTTTGTCGGCTAGCACTGTGACTAAGCGCATTGAGGAAATAGCCGAAGACATTGAGACACAAGTGTTGGAGAGGATTAATACATCACCGTGGTACGCACTCCATGTTGACGAATCTACAGATATCGACAACAAGGCAATACTACTTGTTTATGTGCGATATCTATATCAGGAGGATTTGCATGAGGTTTTGTTATGTGCACTATCTTTGCCAACCAACACCACATGAGCAGAACTGTTCAAGTCACTGGATGGTTATATATCAGGACAACTAAAATGGTCCTTTTGTGTCGGCATATGCACAGACGGGGCTACTGCCATGACCGGACGACTGTCTGGTTTAACTGCTCGGATTAAGGAGGTTGCACCTGAGAGTGAATCTACGCATTGTCTCATTCGCAGGGAAATGTTGGCAAGCCGAAAAATGTCACCGGAACTTAACAGCGTATTGATTGATGTCGTTAAAGTTATTAACCTCATCAAAGCCCACGCCCTTAACTCGTGCCTGTTTGAGCAGCTTTGTGAGGAGATGGACGCAGAGTACAGGTGCCTTCTCTTATGCACAGAAATAAGATGGTTATTCAGAGGGAAATCGCTTATCAGAGTATTTGAATTACGTGAGCCTTTGCAAAGATTTCTCTCAGAAAAGAAGTCACCGCTGGCAGCACATTTCATTGACAAGGTATGGGTCGAAAAACTGGCTTACCTGTGTGAGATATTCAACCTGTTCAATGAACTCAATCTGTGCCTGCAGGGGAAAATGCAAACTGTTTTTAAGTTGGCAGACAAAGTAGATGCATTTAAAGCCAAACTGGAGTTGTGGGGACGACGCGTGAACAGAGGCAATTTGGACATGTTTCACACATTAGTGGGGATTTTAGGCGAAACTGAGCCTCAACATTCATTTTCCCAGTTGGTGCATGATCACCTGTCTTTGCTTTGAAAAGAGTTTGAGCGCTACTTTCCAACCACAAAAGACCCACGAACTGTTAAGGAATGGATCCGCGACCCATATGTCATCAAATCAGGCGAATCTAGCATGTCTGTGCAAGAAGAAAATCAACTGTTGGAGATTGCAAATAACGGCGGCCTTAAAACTACATTCGAGACAACAACTCTGCCGGTGTTCTGGATTAAAGTCATGGCGGAATATCCTGAGATTGCCACCACAGCACTTAAATCCCTATTGCCATTTCCGACAACCTATCTGTGTGAAGCAGGGAGTTTTCTGCAGTGACAGCAACCAAAACAAAACACGGAATAAACTGGACATAAGCAACACACTTCGGGTGTCATTGTCTCCTATTATCCCACGATGGAACCGTCTCGTTGCAAAGAAACAAGCTCAGGGTTCTCATTGATTTACCGTTCTAGTAAGTTAAAATTTTAAATCACTTTATATTCATTTTTTTGTGTAATTATATTTTGTTTTGAAGTCATGTTTAAATACAATTAAAATTGTTAAATCAAAACAATTTAAAATATAAACAGTCAACACCCCCCCTCAGCGGGCCGCGGTAAAAATATCAAACGTTGACCGGTCGGCGGCGATAAAAAGGTTGGGGAGCACTGGACTATGTGACCTTATGCACGCTTACACGCACAGCTGTTTTTCTACCGTCTTAGAGTTATTTGCGAGAGTGTGGTTTGACCTTTCGTATTGACAGGTGTATCAATAATAACAATAATAACAGTAATTCGTGAACATGAATGAGATTATTTAATTAACCTTTTCAGACTGATTGTTGGGTGATTATTAGAAAATATTTTATGTAAATAAATATTTTTTTATAAAAAATAAATCTTAGGTCAATGCATTGCGCGCAGATTTTTAAAAAAAATGTAAGATATATATATATTAAATTATTTGTACGTATTATATCCATATGTTATACTTATATCCATAGGTTATAATACACCTAAAATAATTACCATAATTCACATAAAATTATTATTTTTAGGCAAATGTATTGTATTGTACAAGAAATAGAAAAATAAAAAAAAATCGCTGTAAAAATAAAAACAGCAGAATTTTTGGGGGGGTATAAAATATCTAAGTAAGTACATCTGACTAGTTTTAGAACATTTTTTTCCGAATTTCAGTTGTATTTTAATATAGCGTGCCACGAAGGGTTAAAATGCAACAAAATTTAATTAAATTTAATTTTTTAAAGTAATATATAAGCAAATATATCACATTAAATATATCGCATTAATTTTTAATTATTTTATCAGGCTTGTATCTTATTTCTAGTGTTACAACAATATTTTATGATTAGATAAAAATTATGACAAGAAAAAAGTTTTAAGAATATCCTTATATGTTGGACATCTGCTAGGAAACCCTTCCTACACTTGAAACAAAATATCTACACAGAATGTTTCTCATATCGTTTGCTTTGAGGCTTCCTCTTGTAGTGTTCTCTCCTGTAATGAAAACGGCAAAACACACCTGGGACGGAAATTTTTCCGCCCTGTGTGTAACGTCTTCTTTGAGCGGAGATTTCTCTGAGTGGCGACGGTAAATTTTCCTCGACGGAAAAATCCGTGTGTGTAACGGGCCTGAGATTTGTCTGTTGAATTTTGACTCAGTGGCGTGATAGTTAAGCAAATCTGTTCGATAGTCAGATAGTCAGGAGTTCGATTGATAAGGAAGTCCTTTACTATAATATACAGCAGAATGATAAAACTACTGCGCTGGCATAATTAATCATAAATTCGAAATGTGATATGAAATCCCTATTTTAAAAATCATTTTCACCGTATAATACAGCTATCATTTTGCTACGCAGAAACTTTCGAAGCCCGTAAAAACCATAATTTCTTGAAAAAAAATTAACTTTCGAATAGAAAATTGAAATTTCAAGGAATCTAAGAATGCAGATTTTATCCCACTTTTTCAGCTGCGAGAAAAGTATGATTACTTTAGACAACAATTCTCTCCTAAATACAGGTATAAATTCGCTATAATGGGTAAATTTGTATTAAAATAAAACTTTAGAACGATTCAAACTCTCCATTGGGTTTAACAGAGCTTATTTATTCGCTACACGTGTTTAAAAAGCATAGTTATTTCTAAATTTTATCTGCCACATCTTTTCATTTCACTGACTGTAGAAATGCATGGTTCAGAATAGTTATGAAAGTTTTAAATGAAGTGCAGTTTCTCTAAGCAGATGCTGACCATTAAACATGTTCAGGTAATTTTTTATTATTTGCGTTGCAGAATTACTTGAAAGAAAAATTTTTTTTTTCGAAATGAGAGAAAAATTTTCTATTTGGCCGATAACATAAAAGGGAAAAATAGTAAAAATAACATTCATTCACTGAATAATTTACCTTCTAGTTTTGTTTATAAAGGAACTACTTGCAGAGGAAGCTAATAATGTCTTAAGTTACAAATAAAGGTTTTTTCCCCCTTTCTTATTTATTTCTGTAAAATAGTTGCCTCGAAAGTCCGCATTTCTGTTACTTAATACTTTTGTTTGCAGCTTATTTTCTTTGGCGATATTTCATTTTTTCAGCGTCTTCTTTTAATGTGTTATATTTAGATTTTTTTCATCTTTCTTAACATAAAAGTGTACTTTTTTATTATGCTTGAGGATTTTCGAGGCGTAAAATTAAAAGCTACGACTGCAACTATCATTATTCTTAATTTGTTTTCCACGGGTTTGCGAAAAATGACAGTTGAATAAATGGGACTTAATTTTCCCTTTTCTTAAAACAGTTTCTAATATACATGTAAAATACAATTTTAGAAATGTAATAGTTTTTCAGAAACAATTAAGTTTCTATAGTAACTATTAGGTATTAGCACCAACTAATACTTAACTAACTCAAAGTACAAACTAATATTTTTTCAGAAACTATTAAATTTCTCCAGTAACTATTCAGTATTAGTATTAACTAATAATTAACTGATACGTACTAATTCTAGTTGATAAGAATTTGTAAAAATTATGTTGAATAAAAGGAAACTTCATTTTCCCATTGCTTAAAGCAGTTACAAATATACACGTAAAATAAAACTTAAGAAACGTAATGGTTTTTTTTTAACTATTAAGTTTCTATAGTAACTATTAAGTATTATTACTAACTAATACATAATCCACTTAAAGGACTAACTAATACTATTTTCAAAGCTATTAAATTTCTATAGTAAGTATTAAGTAAAGTATTAGTATTGACTATTACGTACTAGTTCTATCTATGAAGTATTAGTAAAAATCATGTTGAAAAAAAAAAGGAAAATTAATTTTCGACTTGCTTAAAACAGTTACTAAGTATACATGTAAAATTTTCAGAAATTTATGCATAATAATTTTAAAAATCTGAGATTTTAACTTTAATTCAATAAAGCACTAGGCATAGTAGTGATTTATTTGGTAAAGGATAAGGTAAACTTGATTTGAGTACAGAGAGAATGCGACAAGTTTCGTAGAAATTGGTTTATGGGTAAAAAGATGGTTTTCTTATGGGACTGGTGGATGTATTTTCAAAAAACTTTTAAGATTACTTACTTGTATGCTGAAGATACTTTCTGAATAAAATAATATTTTGTACTGAAGAATTAAATATAGAATTATATAAAGAATATTTTGCGAACAAAATGTACTGATAATATTAGAAAAATATCAAAACAGTATAGATTCTTTTCTGTATTCTTTCAAACATAAATCAGACCAATAGTAATTCTGAAAACAAGTACAACATTGGCTTTGAAATTATTTTGCTACCATAGAAGAGACCTTCTCTAGTTGGTAAAAGCAAAATAAAGCATGATATGATATGTTAAAAACTATTCATCAATAATTTTTGACAAAAATGGATGCGTTCATTTAAAATGTCTTTGCTGCCATTTATCGCCTTAAAATATAATCTAATTTAGGGGAAATTTGTGATCAGAAAAATGTCCCTAACCCGATGATGTGGTTATAGGGTAAAGAAAAGAAGAGGTAAATGATGAGTATTTCGGAAGAAAATAAATTGTCCACAATTTATACTATCAAAGATATTTCATGTACACAGTAAATTTATTTCTGAAAATAATCAGGAATAAGTTATTCTTTCAATATGAATTACAAGAACAGAGTGTATTATTTTATTATCTAAAAAAATCTTTTCATATCAGTTCAACATTCAAATCGAACTCAGTTCTTTCTAACGTATAACATAATAGCAGCTTACAGATGGAGTGGTCAAGTATCTTTGAAATTTAAGTTCATTTTAAAATTCATTATGCAAGATTTTTTCCAAAAACGTAATATAAATTACCTCAGTTAGTTATGCATTATTAAATTTCGTACTAATCTAAATACTTAAGATATGACTTGTAATGAATCTATTTTTTTTTTAAAATTGCTTACAAAATATAGTGATGAAAACTTCAGCTATACTTGTTATGTTTTAAATATCTCTTTAAAAGTCTCACTTTTTTCACCAGAATTACAAAACACCTGCAGTGCAGCAAAGTTCATGAAATTATATCGAGAACCTTAAACTCTCTGCCAAATAGTCCAGAAATTCTTAAGAAAGTTAGAAGTTACGTAATGACCCGAGACTTCAGACGCAGCTGGGAGAGAAGTCTGATTTTTATATACGGAAAGGGTCAAAAATTTATGAAGCCATACGCTGACACTGAATGCTTTGAAGTACTTAAAGTAACGAAGCTTCAATGACGAATGACGTGGGACACGTGGCCCAAGAGGATGAAAAATTATACCGAATTTCCCTATCACTGCACAGAAAGGATGGCGAAGTTTAACCTCAATTTTTGCTTTTGAGCAGTGTCTAATAAGGATGATGCCTCTTTGATATTTTATTAATTTCAGCCGTGTTTACATACACATGAAATTGAGTTACCATGATATCAGTTCTTAATTTTTTAGAGAGGGGAGAGAGGACGCTGTTACATAAAATCTTACAGAAATTAATATTTGATATTAAATTAATACGAAGGTTATCTGAGTATGGCAATTAAAACAAAGTAGCTTTTATCTTGTTGGGACGTAATCATAAAATCTTGAATTCATTTCGTTACTGCTTTAATAAATGCTAAATATAATTCAACATTGATGAAACGTTCAGGTTATATAAAAAATGATGTTTATTTAAATATAGAAGCAAGTTATACTTCTTATATTAAAACACCTCTAAAATATAAAGAATATTTATTCTGCAATTTATCATTAAATATAGAGCGGCTTATTAATCATAACTTGTTTGGTTTATCAAACACTTCAAAGCACCATGAACGCACCTAATTTAATAACATAGCATTTTAAAATATTGTAGCGAGAAGTAGAATTTTAGTCTTTTCTTTTCTACTTTAATGGCACTAAAATTTCAGATATCTCAAGAAGTCTCATGAGTCACCTTAGCATCGGGTCTAGAAGTTAAGTTTTGTTGGGAAGTAAATCTACAAGATTTTATTCTTAAGTATACCACATGAGTATGGATAAAAAAGAAGTTCAGTAATTAACTGCAAGAAGCACCTTTGAACAATCTAAGCTGAAATACACTCTCTTAAGGGATACATTTTTATAAAGTGTTTTTTTTTTAATTTCGATTTTAAGCTATATCGGGAGTTTTTTTAAAAATTTAATTATTAGGAAGAAAATTTTAAATAAATAACATAAAAACTTGGTTAGTGATTTTAAATACGCATGAAAGCGTTATTGATAAAATTCTTTGGTTTTCATTCTCTATTAAACGTCAATGAAGGCAATGCTATATTATTATTTGTCTTACCGGAAATTTTAGTGATCTTAAAAAAATTAGAAATGCAAATCTGCGAAAGTGATAAAAAAAGCCCATTAGTGCAAAAAATGTTCTAATACTAAAATAATTAATGTCCAGCTTTTTGTATATCGTATATCATACAATTATGTTCTCACTGTTATGAGCAGCTATAAGATTGGCTTTCTCCATTTAAATAATTATTTTTGCATTACGATATAATTTGAAAGTATATTTTCTTTTTAAAATCAAATTGTAAAATCATACAATAAATTAAATACCATATATATGTAATATTTTCACATACATTAAACATGCGTTTTCTATCATTAAATCAAGCATATATATATATATATATATATAATAAAACCTTGTTTATCCGGATTAACTGGGACCATAGGGAATCCGGACAAGGGATAATCCGGATAATATGGGTAATAAGCAAAACATAATCCTAAGCTTAGCAGACTTACCGTTTATTACGATAAAAAAACTATGTTTTGTAACCAAAATTACATAGTATTGTTTACAAGTCATTAAAAACATAAAAATAACTTTTCACATCATTTCTTTACGAAGATTTGGTAAGTCTAGTAAAGCTTTCTTTAACTCAAGAAAAACATTTTATTACCATGATTTATTGTACAATCTATGCAAGAATTGTACACTGAATTAAACTAAAACGCGAATATTTGGCGTACTTATAGTTAAGTTCTTTCTATCATAGTTCAAAATTACCTAGTGTGAACATTCAATAAAAGTAATGTCTACAAATTTGATCCGGATCAACGAGGTTTTACTGCGTACGTATATATATTAGTCTACGTACAGTGGTTTCTTTAGACTACGAAAATAATCTATCTATCTATATATATAAAACAGTTCCGTAACTGACTGACTCACTGACTGACTGACTCACTGACATACAACGCACAGACCAAACCGCTAGGCCTAAAGGGCTGAAATTTTGCATGGCGATTCTTCTCATACTGTAGGGGTGCACTAAGAAATATTTTTGAAAAAGTCTTCTTAGATTTTTAAAATTAAATTTTTAATCTGTTTTTGTAACTTTTTTTAAGTTTGCATTTAAAATAATAATTTGAGGGTTATAAAATTTATATCACGAGAAAGATCATAAAAATTCCTTTAAAATGAAATCTTTTTAGAATCTTTACCTCCATTGTCGGATTTTTGGTGAATTTTGAAAGATTAATTTTTAGACTTTAATTTATTAAATGCTGATCACGTTATTTCTTTTTCTGGTACTTATAATAAATTTATCGTCACGTTCATAACAACGAAATAGACAAAAAAAAATATTTTCCTTTCTTACTAATGCGGCAGACGATTGACATTATCCAAAAAATATTAAAATACAGTAAAAGATATGGTCCTCAAACTGTACTATATTTACTATATATTCTTTAGTATGTCCCATTAGATTTAATTCGAATATTTTCTTCTACATTATTTGTCTATAAAAATATCCCTTACGACTTTTTATAAATATATTTTTTTGTTTTTTACATATTTATTTACTTATTTATTTATTTTTGGCATTAATTGCATACATTGACTGTTGTATTTAATTTGAATGTACTCCGTAGCGAAGCGCGGGTTTTCAGCTAGTTATTCATAAATTTTATTTGAAGTCTATCCTCTTGGACGAACTAGATCTATGAAAGTAACAGGTGTCCGGGCCACTGCGTACTCTTAAGCCACAGTTGGAAAACACCCGACTTTATCAAAATCCCCCTATTTATCTGTGCTCCATCACACAGATTCTACCTCAATCTGTCACATTCCTTCTTTGTTTCCGTTAAAAAAAATTAAAAAAAGGAAAAAAACTGCGCTTTGTCAGGAATCGGGCGAGTAAATTCTGGACAGGTGCCTGAGCATTAAGCTATTATACCAAGTGTACGATAATTAGAATATTTAAGAATAGAAAAATTAAAAGAAAAAATCAACTTGTATGATCATTAGAATATTTAAGAATAGAGGAAAATAAAAAGAACAATACACAGAACTTTCCAATTAGTTAAGTAAGATTTATTTTGTTAATGAAATTTATAGTAATAAAACTGCTATGCAATGGGAATTAATTTTCAATAATAAGCTAGAATTCACTTACCAAAAATGGTGTCCTTGAATAGTTGGAAATCCATTAGTTTTTTTGCCATAAATGCGTATTAAATAAAATGCTATAATGTGATTTTACAAAAAAAAACATGGATGTTCCGATTTTTAAAAAAATAATTGGAATTTCTCCAAAAAATGAATGAATAGGATAACATAGAATAGTAGCAAAAAGCGTTTTCAAGAGAAATTCCACCATAGTCATATAACAACTAATCAAACAATCAGTTGAAAATTACCAAACATGCATCAGTCTTTTCACAATCAAGAGAATAAAATAATAAAAATTCTATTAAGTTTAACCCTTTCGCGGCGAACGTCACGTATACGTGCCAGCAGCTAATCGCGTTTCTGGCCGAACGTCACCTATACGTGTCAGTAGTTCGGAACGTTTTATTTGTTAATTTTTGGGGCACAAGATGGCACCGCATGTCTATGAAATTTGGAGTACACGTAGTTGGGACCTTCTATTCGAAAACAAGACTAGTATGAATCACATGCGGTCTATCGTTTTATGTAAACAAACGAAGGAATGGATGTATTGCGTTTGGCTGTCAGCGGGTAGGACATTTAAACTTTGCACGTGGTCTTTGTTTACGAGATATCTTTGATTATTTTTCTTTTGCGGTGGGATTGTAGCATTGGGTATATGGGTTTTGAGTCAGAATCAGATTCTGTTGCAGTGAGATTTCTTTCCTTTGATGATTTAATATGGAGAAAAGGAGAAAATTTTTAACAGAAGACGAAATTTCTGAATTGATGAGAAATGTGTCTGAAAATGAAAGTAGTGACAGTGATACAAAAATCTTGTCGGGTGAATCTGTTTATTTGGAACACCGAAATCAGAGTGATTATGAAAATATATCAGACATTTCTATTCTGATTATATCGCGGGACGGTACTTCTTTGTGGTCTTCTCCCGTAAGGGATTTAGTCGATGATGCTGTATCAAATGAATTGGATTATTTCAGATGTTTTTTTGATGAAACTGTAATGGATTTAATAACTAAATTAATGCCTATTATATTATACTAAACAGATTAATGCGTATGAGAGGTTCATAAATCCGGAAAGTGAACAGAGTTCATCCTCGAAGTATTTTTGCCTGTAACTAAAGAAGAAATGTTTGTTTAATTTGCTTTGACAATTTTAATGGGTATCGTGAAAAAACCGAAAATTAAGATGTACTACTCAACGAATCCCATGATTGCAACACCTTTTATCAGTAAGGTTATGAGTCGGGACGAACGCATCGAAATTCTTCGATACTTGCATTTCACTTCTACTAATGCCAAAAAGATTGAAAAAATTAAACCTTTTTTAGATTTAATCATTCAAAACTTTCAGAGTTCTTGATATATTATTGACATATTCTGGATATATTCCTGATAGGAATATATCAGTTGATGAAAGTATCTTACTGTGGAAAGGGAGAGTAGGATTTCGACATTATGTCCCAGCGAAAAATATTTTAAACTGTATAACAAAAATTTTTTAGTGGAAAAATAATAAAAGAATGTGTAATTAACCCATATATAGCTTAAATAAATAGATTTGTTTGTACATGTTACTATTTTCGAATTTTTCGTAAATTTAGGCTTAGCTCTTAAAAGTCCGCCGGCCGGCTCACGAGAAAAACTTCCGGCCTCAGAGGAAAGCGCGTGATCGGAACTGCCGTCGCGAAAGGGTTTTAAAGCAATAAATGTTTAAACAAATTATTGCAAAAATTCTTAAAAATCAAGAAAGAAATTTGCCAATTTAAACAATAATCTTTAAGGCATTAATTCTAATACATAATAATTATAATTTTAAAAAACATAAACAAAACAATTTTACAGGTGCTGCCATCTTTTGACAGAAAAGTGAAGCAATTCTGAACACCAAGTAAAGATTGAGTTTTCTAACGACCCCATCTCTCCCACCGCTGTCATTTTCTTTTGTCACAAAAAGTTATCTATTACTGGGTGAGGAATCGACGACGTACCTGCGGCTCTCCTTGGCTCTGTTATAATAACTGATCTACCATGCCATGTTACTGCTCCACATCACAAGTTCAATAGTGTTAAATAATATTTTCCTTTAAATATTAATATGAAAACATTTTTTATGCTGAACATAACTGGAAAAGTTATAAAAACTATAATTACCTTATTTTTCGGACCATAAGACTCCTCGGATGAAGAGACGCGCCCCAAATCTATGGGAGGATTTTTATAAAACAATATTTCGTATTTTGTTAGGTATATAAAGATATTTTCTATTTCTTACTTAATAAAGATAATATATATATATACACTGCTGGCCACTGTAAATGCAACACCCTGAAGGAAACATGCAAATAACATCAAATTTACAACATGCATTAGCGGAGGTGAGATATGCAAATGATTAGAATTTCAGCGCAGACGCACATCATGAGCGCTTGTGGCGCCACTTCAAAGCGCTAT
Organism: Dolomedes plantarius; assembly: GCA_907164885.2. Taxonomy (NCBI): domain Eukaryota; kingdom Metazoa; phylum Arthropoda; class Arachnida; order Araneae; family Dolomedidae; genus Dolomedes; species Dolomedes plantarius. The sequence continues at coordinate 137,816,699 of OU015492.1, forward strand.
TTAAGGCTTGGAGATTTTGACGATTTCAAGTTCAGCAATTGTGTTTTTCTTGTGGTTTTTTCAAAAAAACGATCAATTATGCCTCGTCGAAAACAGTGATCATCTTTTGATCAAGTATCCGAGTTCGACAGAGGAAGGATAGTGGCCTACCGAGATTGTGGATTATCTTTCAGGGAAATCGGTAGTCGTGTTGGACGAAACCAAACAACTGTAATGCGGATATGTGATCGTTGGATGCAGGAGGGTACGACGGACCAGCGTGTTCGATCGCATCCACCTCAGCGCACCACTTCACGTGATGACAGGCAAATTGTGCGCATGGCAGTGACGGATCGCTCAGTCACATCACGAACCATAGCACAGCACATGCAGTCTGTAACGCATCATCCAGTGTCTGCGCGTACCATTCGACGCCGTTTACAGCAGAGTGGTCTGTCCGCAAGACGTCCATTGCTTTGTCTACCCTTGACGCAGAACCACAGACGTCTCCGCCGCCAATGGTGCGATGACAGAAGGATGTGGACGGTAGAATGGAATGAAATTGTCTTTACTGACGAGTCACGCTTCTGTTTGCAACACCACGATGGTCGCATTCGAGTCTGGAGACACCGTGAAGAGAGGATGCTGAACAGCTGCGTTATGCACCCCCACACTGGTCCTGAACCGGGTATTATGGTATGGGGCGGTATTGGATATCACTCTCGCACACCTCTAGTCCGCATTGCCGGTACTTTAAACAGCCAGCGCTACATCTCCGAGGTGTTGGAGCCAGTTGTCCTTCTTTACCTTCAGGGCTTGCCCACAGCCATATTTCAACAGGATAATGCTCGACCACACGTGGCACGCATTGTCCAACGGTTCTTCGTCAATCGCCAGATTGAATTGCTTCCCTGGCCACCTCGCTCTCCGGATCTTTCGCCGATAGAAAACATGTGGTCCATGGTTGCTCAACGATTGACCCAGATTCCATCCCCAGCTGCCACAGCAGATCAACTTCGGCAACGTGTGGAAGCTGCTTGGTCTGCTGTACCCCAAGAACTCATCCAAAGTCTCTTTGGATCAATGCCGAGGCGTGTGGCAGTGGTAATCTCCAACAATGGCGGCTACTCTGGCTACTGATTTTGGCAGGAACCACACTTCACAGAAGTCTATAAATTTAATCATTTGATACTTGGTCAACATGTTATCTACAAAATAAATTTTGTTGTGATATCTCTTGTCTTTCTTGGTGTTGCAATTTGGGTATCCAGCAGTGTACATATATAATAAATAAATAAATAAACATAAATAAATATATATATATGTAGGAAGGAGTTAGTACTCCTTCCTTTAGAAGTGAATCATTAGACTTAATTATTTTGAACATTTAATTAAACTAGACGATGTTTACAAGACAGGACTAACACTTAGTATGAAATTAAAAAAAACAAAGCATTAACATAGCTATTTGACTCAAAACGGCAAGCCTGCGGAGCGACACATCCGCTTCGTAATGTCACTAGTCCATCACTCTGCGTGCCAAGTCCTTCGCGCCGAAGTAGTAGGAGTGGAAGTTGTAGTAATAGTTCAGTTGTGTTGCCAACCTCATTCTCACACGGCCGTTCTGACTTTCCAGACGTCCGCGGCTGGGTTGTCAACAATAATTCTGAAAAGATAAAAAAAAAAAGAGCAGAAAAAGGAAAAATATTTCAAAAAATGAAGCAGTGTTCAACACAGTGGTATTGGTGTTCAGTTTCTGCACCACTGTTTCATTTTGTCCGCTGCAGTTGATGTTATGGTTGGACCATCGTGATGTCCTAACTTTCGAACTTCGTAACGATCGTTGGGGTTGATGTTCGTGATCTCATATGGTCCGAAGAACTTTGGTCGGAGCTTTAATCCGGTTCCAAATTGAGTTCGTTGTATTGCCACTTTGTCATCTATCTTGTATTTACGAGCTGGTTTACGCCGTTTCTTATATTGTCGTATGTTTTCTTTCTGTTTTCCAGATTTTCGCGAGGACAAAATGCAAAGAATAGAATTCGAAATAATTTCTTGAACTAATTTCTTAAGTTGAGGGATGAAAAATTCACGAGAAACAATTAATTCGGTTTTTTGTGAAGCAAAATGACCTTGTGAATGGGCGTTTAGCACTATTTCTTTCTGCATCATTTGTGGTACTACTAAAAGTTCGGCATCCTGATGGAGTTTATAAAGAATTCCGTTTTTAACAAAAAATTCATCAGAAGGTGTAGATTCAAGCATAGATTTAATTTGAGATATAAATTCATCCTGGTCTTGGGCATTTTTCACCTTTTGAGTGATATCATTTGAGGTAATTACAAGAATGGGGTTACGACTTAAAGCATCAACATGTTTCATCTGTCTACCGGGTCGATGACAAACTTCATAATCAAAGTCTTCTAACATCAATGCCCATCGAGCAATTTTAGCTGGTAGGTCTTTTTTGTGCATCGTTTTTTGGAAAGCATCACAATCGGTGATAATTTTAAATTTTGTTCCCAACAAGTAGTTTCGAAATTTTTTTAGCGCTTCAATAACGGCAAGAACTTCCAGTTCATAACTATGATATTTTTCTTGTTGAACTGTAGTTTTACGGCTAAAATAATGAATAGGATGAAACTGTCCATCATCGGATTGTTGCAAGAGCACAGCGCCAAAACCTGAGGAGCTGGCATCAGTGTGGAGTTCTAATGGGTATCCCTGTTGAAAAACATGAAGAACTGGGTTTTGTGAAAGAATGTTTTTAAGTTGTTGAAAAGCTGCTATTTGTTCAGAGTCAAAATTAAATTCTACATTATCCCGAAGGAGGTCACTTAATGGTCTAGCAATCAGCGCATAATTTGGAATGAACTTTCTGAAATAACTTGTTAATCCAAGAAAACTTTGAACTTGTTTAGGGGTTTGAGGTTGTGGGAAATTTTGAACAGCTTGTGTCTTGGTAGGTGAGGGTTTAACTACTCCATTTTCGATAATGTAACCAAGAAATTCTATCTTTCGCTGTAAAAATTGACACTTTTTAAAGTTCAATTCAAGGCCATAGTCTGCAGCTGTTTGGAGAACTAGGCGTAATTTTTGTAGACCTTCAACTTCATCATTAGATGGTATGAGAAGATCGTCCATGTAAACAATAAGAACATTGTCGCGAATGAGATTTCTAAAAACTGTGTAAACATATCGTTGGAAAACACTGGGACTGTTACATAAGCCAAATGGGACACGTAAAAATTCGTATTGTCCTTCATGAGTCACAAAAGAAGTATATTTAGTGCTGTTAGGTTCCATAGGTACATGAAAGAAACCATTTTTGAGATCAAGTGAAGTGAACACCCGAGATTTTCCAAGTTTGTCTAAAGCTTCTTCGATGAGCGGTAAGGGAAATTTATCTTTTATCATTTTTCTATTCAATTTGCGGTAATCAACACAAAGTCTATAATCTCCACTTTTTTTCTTACATAGAACAATCGGTGCGGCATAATCGGAGCAACTTTCTTTAATAATTCCATCATTTAACCAATCTTGAATTTGGCTTTCTACAATTTTCTGTTCCGCGAAAGGGAGTCGTCGAGAACGTTGAGCTACAGGGATTTCATCTTGTAATAAAATAGTCATCTTAATTTCAGTGTCTTGAACTTTATGTGGTTTGTAGGAAGTAACGATATTTTGAACTTCCTCACGAATTTCAGAATTCAAAATGTGTGAAAGATCAAATGGAAAAGCTTGATCGTCAGAAACATTAGCAATATTAACGAAGGTGTTATTTTCAGGAGTTTTGCATAAACGAATACCGTCTTTATCAAATGTAAATTGGGTTTGCTGTAAAAAGTCGATTCCGATAATCACATCAAAAGGAATCAAGTCATCCTCTAGAACATGTATTTTAGCAGGTAAAGTAATGGTTTGAATTTCGATGGAATCCTGAAAGAATCCGATGCTGTGAACTTGGTTTTTGCCAATTCCTGAAAAGGGAATGTTGGTGGGCTGCAATGGTGGCGAACCAATTCTTCGATAGGTTTTCTCATTGATGAGGGTTGCCTGTGACCCAGTGTCACAGAGTGCTGTCAATTGAATTCCTGCAAGTTGAATGTCAACATGCATGGGATTTTTCGATGAAGTTTCAGGAGAAAGTGCATTTACAGTTTTATCAGAAATAGGTTTTTGAGAATCAGGTTTTGGTTTAGAATTTCGATAACTTTTAGGGCAATTAGCATGAACATGACCAAAACTTTTACATCCGTAGCATTGTTTACCATGTGATTTATTCAAACATTGGTTGCTTTTGTGACCTCTCAAGCCACAGGAAAAACATACTGGCTGTGTATTTGGGCTACGTGTATTATCGACTTTCACATTGAGGTAGGAAGCATCAATTTTTTTCTGATTATTTTGTCTGAAATTTTGTGATCTGTTAAAGATTTGTTCATAAATTTTCAACTTTTCCTTAAATTCAGGGACGGATTTACAACCGTAAAGAATAACTTTATTGTTTGTTGAATCAGGAATTCCGTTTATGACATACTCAAACAGAGAGGAGTCATCGAGAGAACCTTTGTGTGCCAAATCTCTCATAGCTAAGAAATATTCTTGTAGGGTTTCAAACGGTTTCATACGTCGAGATTCCATTAATTTATGTAACTGAATACCGTTAATTTTGTCCGAAAATTCGTCTAATAAATGGTGCTTCAATTGTTCCCAATTTGTAATTCCACGAATAGACCTAATTAAAGTTTGAGCGGGACCAGTTAAACATTTTCTAACAAAAGTAATTTGGTGAATTGGATTGTTTATCTGATATAAACAAAAAAGTTCTTCAACGTCAGATATAAAATTCTCAACACTGTAATTATCACGAGACGAGAAAGGTTTTATTAAATCAACAACGTCTTTCAGACTAAACAACTGGAAAGAGAGATTCGCAGTTTCAACTGAAGGCAATGAATTTTGATCTGATTCACCAACGGAAATGTGTGTATTTTGCTTATTCGAAGATTCTTTTGCGTCAATGGTGGGGGAAAAGGGAGATCTATTTTCCTCTATAACGCTGTTAGTTTGGGATGAACGTGCATCCGGAAGTGAGTCATCATTCACTTCGCATTCCGAAAGATCAGAAAATTCTGCTTTTAATAACGATAAATCACTAAGACTCATAAGAATGGTATTGGCACATTTGTCTGGGTCAGTTGAAAATTCTAAATGAAGTAGATTACAAATAGAAATCAAGTCTTTAAGTGAAAAATCTTTAAGTACTTTCTGTTTCGTTGCTTCCAACACGAATGGCTGTTTAAAACCTGTAAATTTACGTAATCTGGTACGATTTTGTCTGTCGCCGTCTGTACCAAAAATTAAACGATGTAGAACCTTTATTTGATTCGTACCACCAAATTTTAATGATTTTGCAATATTGGGGTAATCGTTGAGAGTAGCCATAACTATATACTAGGTTCAAACAATTATAGTACACAAATATGCAAATATTCAAAACCAAAATCAATACTTATAATACGTAGGTACTCAAATTCAAAAATAGAAAATAATATTTCAAATCGAAATTTTTTCAAATACCAATTCAATAATAAAATATTTATTCTCAAAATATGCATCAAAATAAGTAATCTTTAAAACAGGTTTTGTTCAAGAAAACAAAATTATGAACTAAAATAAGCATCAAATATCAAATAATAAGTTCTTCAAAATAATTTCTCTGGTTGAAGAAAATAGAGGATGTAAATGCAGCATCAAAATAATAGTTAAAGTTCTAATGTTAAAAGCATCAAAATTGGGAAATCGAAAGTATCAAAATTGTGAAATCGAAAGCATCAAAGCATTCTGCAAAATAAAAAATATTCTCGCAAGAAAACAGCAGAATTAAGTTCAACATCAAAGCGCATCAAATAAGCAAAGTTGTCATCAAATAAACATTCGCTTCGTCAAAATTATGCATCAAGGAAATAATATAATATTCTTCAAACTGTATTCAAATTGCAATCATTCAAAATATATGTTATGTTGTGGTTTGTTCAAGGAAACAAGATTCTTCAAGTTAAATGTCGAAATTTTCATCAAATCATCAAATAATTTCATCGAAATAGAATTCTCTTCAAGAAAACAGAAGTGATAAATTCAACGTCAAAGACCATCAAAAATGAATTTAGCATCAATTAAATTCTTGCATCAAAAGAACGTTGAAATATTTTCAGTTTTCTTATAATTATCATCAATAAGATGAGAATTCCATTAATCTTCAAAATTTTCTTGAACAAGCTTCAAAGTATGCATGAAATAATTACAATATGATCAGAATATACTCACAGTTCTGGTTTTCGGTTCTCGTCATCCCATCAGAATATTATCAGAGTCCGTGGCACATCACTTTCGTTTTCGATGGCGGTATCCAAAACCGAAATGACAGACAACAGTAATCCAGGAATCATCAAAAGAAAATAGTTTTTCAGTCCAAGCTAGGGGTATTTTTCGAGTCCGAGGGCCGAGCCCCCATGTAGGAAGGAGTTAGTACTCCTTCCTTTAGAAGTGAATCATTAGACTTAATTATTTTGAACATTTAATTAAACTAGACGATGTTTACAAGACAGGACTAACACTTAGTATGAAATTAAAAAAAACAAAGCATTAACATAGCTATTTGACTCAAAACGGCAAGCCTGCGGAGCGACACATCCGCTTCGTAATGTCACTAGTCCATCACTCTGCGTGCCAAGTCCTTCGCGCCGAAGTAGTACGAGTGGAAGTTGTAGTAATAGTTCAGTTGTGTTGCCAACCTCATTCTCACATATATATATATATATATATATATAATAAAATATTCATTTTGTTTTAATGTTATCTTCGGATCATAAGACGTATCTCAATTTTAAGACGATATTTTTATGTAAAAGATTCATCTTATGGTCCGAGAAATGCGGTAAATTTCGATAATATAATGAAACAGTAATATATTTTTTAAGAAAAATATCGAAGAACTGCTCGAGAGAAAAACAATTATTAATATAGCTGTTTCTCTGAAACTTTAGTAAAAAGGCATTTCATACCTTTAATGTAGTTAATGTTACGTGTGGCGTAATATACTTGCTAATTATACAGTGGCAGGTACGAATGAAAACATATCAAGGGGAAAAAACAACTTCATAACAATTTGGATATTTATACCTAAAGGATACAATTACGTTGTAACCCCGATCGTACATCAGTTAAGCCATAGGTACGGGAAACATTATCTATACAGACAATGCAAAGATTTTATCGCAGTAAAATTCTTCATAAATATACACATGTTTTATACCGAGGATAATACTTAAGTGCACTTTAAAAAATGTAAAAGTTAAGTCGTAAAAGTAGAAAAAGAGCGGGAATAAAATTTTACGCGGGTTTTAGATTCACGGTTCTAGTGAAATCCGGCAGATTTTTTATTTTAAGGGCTTAAAACATACTTATTGAGCAATTAGATTGCAGTGCCGTATGCTTCCATGCGATGATTACATCGGTAAATGAAACATTTTATGCTGTTTCATATATTCGTACCCTACTGAACATTCAATTATTTTATCTCGGAACTGAATTTTTGTGTCTTGCCCTCTTACCCTTTCGTGCGGTCACTTCTTGTTTTAGGAATTGCTTTGCGATTTTTAGTTTGTTTGTTGTCGTGTCTGCGGATAGAAGCACTATCCACAGAAGAGGGGGTGTTATTGCCTGAAGAGAGGTTGGACTTCTATACGTCACACCCCAGTCCGGTGTACATATGAATACAAGGAAATAGAAACATAAATCACGCAAACACAAAAGAATTTTTTTATCAACAAACGATGACACTCGATGGACGATCTGTTGCAGCTCCCCTTTGTAGGCGGGGGCTCGTATTGCACGCTTAAAGGTCGATTTTTATAGGCACGTGAAGGGAATGTAACGGGAACGATCCGAGCGCACGACGAGTCGTCGTAATCATTTCCTCCCTGTTTTTCAATGGAACAGTTTATACTGCGCCATGACACGTCCGATTCTCGGCCGATTCCCGGCCGAGAATCGGCGCCAACTATTCGAAGCTGGAAATCGTTCACTGCTCGGCCATCTCTCGTTCATGGCAGAAGGTAAAAAGTGGCTATTAAGATATAATTTACATACTGTTATTTATGTTTGATATTTGATATGGATGATGAAAAACTCACTGAGCTGGTGAGAGGTTTTGTATGATTTGGCCCATCAAAATACATGGATCCAAAGTTCAAAATGACAATTCGGAAGGCAATAGGAGAAAATTATACTTGAAATTCAATTGGTCCTCTAAAATATAAAATTTATCAATTTGTATGAATAATGAAACAATGGAAAAATTATTTACACGATTTAGAAAGTGTAAATTGTTAAAAACAAATACTTACATGTATGGATTTGTCGGTTATAAAGCAATTTTTCTTGCTTTCTGAGCAGCAAAATTGTATATTAAAAGTGAAAAGTTCAAAGATGATGATAGATCATTTTCATTAGAAATAAGTGCCAAGGAGGACAGGCGTACAATCCGTATTCAAAGTATTTTGATTGTACCTGCTTTGTAATATTTTCAATTCTTGTGGGAAAAGTGGGAAATAAAATACATTATAATGATAGAGAGAACAAGTAAAAGCCATATTTTGTTTACCTCACTCCTTCAGCCTTCAAACCCCTTTCTTCCCAACAGGTTTGGAGCCAGGGACGCCAAGAGTGGGGGGGGGGGGCAACTGTGGCACTTTGCCCCAGGACCCAACTGCCGGAGGGGCCCCAAAATATTTTTTTAAAATTATTTATTAGATTTCCTCCAAAAGAAAATTCTGAAACTTGTACCGTACTTCAAAATTCAAAATAATCTCCTGAAAAAAGCCCACCCCCCCCCCAAAAAAAAAAATAATTATTCGATTAATCAGATTTCTTGGGGCCCCCAACAGAAGATTGCCCCAGGCCCCGTAAAGTCTCTGGGCAGCCCTGTTTGGAGTGCATTTACTTATTTGTCTTACACTCCCTGGAAAAATGGTTTGTCTACTGTTTGCTTTGAATAGACCAAACATTTGACCAAATGGTATTAGTATTCGTTCACAAGGATTTGTTCACGTTTTTCTCAGTTTGCAACTATTCCGTGAAAACGAACAAAGTCCGACAAAACGGTTTTTAATTATTCAAATGACTGTATGTAGTGACTGACAGATAGTAGAAACTGATATTGAAAAAAAGGATTGATAATCAAGGGTTTACTATAACTGAATTGAAGATAAATCATGTTTCTTTAACCGAGAAATTTTTCGAACTGGGAAAAGAGTAGTTTGTCAATTAAGATTCTTTCTGCGATTCTTTAGAAAAAATCGAAACATATATATATTTTTATAAGTTGAATTATAGAAACCGCGAAACATGAGGGATTTCTTAAAAAACCCGTAACATTTAGAAAAGTGTTGCTATGAGAAATAAAAATGGCGCCCTGGGCGGTTGCCCAGTTCACCCACCCCTGAGCACGGCCCTGGCTCTCCTCTTCCTCCTCCTCTAACAAAAGTGTGATAATGTCCAAATCTTTAACTGAAAAATGAAACCGCGCCATGACGTTACAAATCTTTCACAACTAATGAAACACGTTCCCGCCACTTTCTACTCCCGTCTCTGTATAAACACATGCATCCGTCGCTCGGGCTCGGATCGTTCCCGTTACGTTCCCTTTACGTGCCTGTATAAATCGACCTTTAGACTGACGAGTTCCCCAGAATGAATACAAACATGTTTTATGCGGGAATCGAACCCGCGCCCGCAGCGTTGCAGGCTGATACCTTATCCACTTAGCCACTGGGGGACGCAATTTTTAGTTATTCAGAGTAATAAGACCGAGGGTTATTAAGATAGTAACTTTTATTAAAAAAAATATTTATACATAAGAATATGGAGATTTGAAGAATTATTTTCACAGTCCATTTACAGGGTGCCATATACAGGGTGATTTCAAATTCAGGGTACAAACTTTAAGGGTTGGTACATGGCACTGTAATAATCATTTATTGTATAGTAATGTATGGGAGCAAGTGACACGTTAAGGCACAAACACAGGAAAAGACATGATAGGAATGAAAAATGGAGTGATTGGTTAGTTCCGTTGTAGGTAAAGAGCTGTAGGTGTCTTTCCGCTCATCAACCTTATGCATTTGAAGGGAACACGCCACTCTCGATTGTGCTCATGTTCATTATTAGAGACATTACGTATGCCGAAAAAGTAGACATGCACTACATGCACAAATGGTATCGGCAGAGATGCGCTACGAATATATCGGGAGTGCTTTCCACACAGACGAATCATGGATCAACTGTGGTTTCAGTATGATGGGGCGCCAGCCCATTTCAACACTGTTGTGCGCACCTGGATGGCACTTTTGGGGGCTTAATGAATTGGGCGTGTCCCTCTGGACCAGTCTCTTCGCCACCCCGATCTTCCGATTTATCAAGTCCAGAGTCTCTATTTCTTCTTACAGGGACATCTCAAGTCACGTTTATGTGATTCCAGTTGACTCGCAGTTGGATCTCGTCACTCGAATATCCGTTGCTGCTGCACGTGTGCATGAAATTCCTGGAATCTTTGAAACTATACGCCAATCGCTCCATCGACGTTGCAAAGCATTTATTAATATTGGTGGACGCAATTTTTAACATGGCCCTTTGAACTCTTTCAACAGCTTTAGTGTAAATTAATACTTTCTTCTACCGCTGAACAGTCAAAAGTTGGTACATTTTAATAGTCTTTTCTGTTATATCATTATGCGAATTTTTGATATTTAACGTTTTCGCAACGTGAACTGAATTCCTTTTTTAAACGTTTAGACCAGGTTTTCCCAACCTGAGGGTCATGACTTCCTTGGGTGTCGCGCCTTAGTTTTATTCAATAAATATAGCTTTTTAGCAAATTTAGTATTATTTTACCATGAAACTGTAAGGCAGTGATAGTTTTTAAAGGAATAAATCTCATTCAAATTGCAAACTCAGTTCGTTAATAATCTACAGACTTCATTTGGTTGGTAAATAAAAATCATGGTTACTTACTACGTACCGAATACAAATTCTAAGCATAAATTTGTCTTTCAGCAGTCTGTGCTGTAACTTTTGTAGTTTCTCCCAACGGAATTGATAGTTAACTTGGTAGTTAATTAGTAGTGGGTGATAAAATTACATATGATAAAGTTTTGGCAAGTGATAATTGGGTGTTACCTAAATTAAATTTTATACAAGCAAAGTATAGTGGAAACAGAGCGTTGTGATTCTAAATCTCGTAATGTATTATCTGAAAGATTTATGAAACTACTTAACTGCTATTGGTAAATACAAACACTTCTAGAAAAAATTCTTTTCTGCAGCCTGGTAGCACGTGAAACGGGTAATGCACATCAGCTAAGACTACCGAGAATCCGGCTACGGTGAATGATGAAGCTAGGCCTACTACGCAGAATCTAATGAACGAGTCGATGCGCAGAAAATGGACGAAGAGCCGGAAAACTGGACGGTTGAATAAATCATATTAATAGTAGTAGCTCAGACAATGATGATAGTTTACCCAAACGTCAGGCATTCTCAGGAACACTACTGATAGCACTAGCTGGACGATGCTTTCATGAATTTAATGAATTGACACGGAGAAAAACTGGCACAAATTTAATTTAAATTAATATTTATTTATCGAAGACATCTTTGACGATTGCTACAGTTCACAGAAAATATACAGACTAATGCCAGCCAGTGTCGCAATAAAATATTTCCGAAGACAAAATAAATAGAGGGAACTCGCCCTGCTTGCGACCTACACCTCTCATGGCGAATATCGTTCTTTTTCTTATAAAGAAATGAAAGCGAGCGTCACTCATAGCCTGCTCACAGCCTAGAGCTAGTAGGCGCTAGTATGCTTGCGCTCTGATAGTTAGATCGCATCTCCTTTTGCACATATTAATCAAATAAAATTTGTAGGAAGGGATAATTAAATGATTTATAAATGCTAGCTGTAGCAAAAGACTATATTAAAACGAAATACTAAAAATTGCGATTATATTGTTATCATCTTTTGTAAAACTCTGCGTATGGATACATTGAATCTATCTTACACATGTTTTTGTTTTAGTTAACTTACAGTTAAGCGGTGAATCCGAATCGCCATGCGATTTTGAATATGTATATCGATTTTATTATTGCAGATATACCGGGTGATCCAAAAGTCAGGACGAACTTTAAAAATGAGTAATTCGAAAACGAATAAAGATAAAAAGATGCGGTTTGCACCAAACGGATGGAAAAGAAGCCGGATTTTGTGTGGCAAAGAAAAAAAAATAGTTCTGTTGGCGACCAACAGATGGAGCTATAGTTTTTATTTCACCAAAAGATGATTTACAAATGAAAAAATGTTTACAAGTTACAAGTCAGCTTAATTACAGTTAATTACAGTAAATGTTCAATGTGCTGTCCATCATTCAGAAGTACCGCTGTGAGACGAGTCACCACACCGTTCACAGCATTGAGTAGCATTTCTTGCTTTATGGCAGACACAGTTTGGAGGATGGCATCTTTCAGTGCTGCCAGTGATGCCGGTTGGTCGCGGTACACTTTTGACTTCAAGAATCCCCACAGCCAAAAGTTTCAGGATGTCAGATCGGGAGATCTTGCAGGCCATGCGTGATTAAAGCATCGACTGATAATACGATCCTCCTCAAATGTTGAGCGTAGAAGACGTTGCACAGGCAGAGCAATATGAGGTGGTGCTCCATCTTGCATAAAGGTGACTGTTTGGAGTGCCTGTCGCGCTTGCAGTTCAGGATTAATGTTGTTCTGTAACAGTGCTGCATATCGCTGACCAGTGACAGAAACTGTTTTGAAACCCGTCTTTGTGACTTCCTCGAAACAAAAATGGACCAATTATGAAATCAGCAGTGAAGCCACACCAGACTGTCACTTTAGGCTGTTGCAAGGGTACCTCAACAAATGCATGTGGATTTTCTGTGGTCCACACTCCACAATTGTGGGTGTTAACAGCGCCAGAGAGTGTGAAATGCACTTTATCTGTCCAAAGCATAGTGTGAAGCCAGTCGTGCTGCTCTTCTATCTTATTGAATACCAAATTCGCAAAATCTTGCGAGAGTCGAAGTCAAAAGGTTTCAGTTCTTGGTTATGTTGCAACTTGTAGGGATACCGTTTCAGGGTTATTCGCAGTGCTCTCCAGACACTTACGTACTACACTCCTGTCTGCCTCGAAACTTCTCGAGCACTGCACTTCCCATGTGCAGAAACCGCCGACATGGATCCGACGTGGACCGCCGACATGGACCGTCTGCTCCACTGTCGCAGGGGGCGTCCACTTCTTGGACGTGACGCCAAAGAACCTGTAGCTTCAAATTTCTTGATCATTTTGTTCAATGCAGAAGACGTTATTGGTCCTTTGCTATCTCGCATACCCTTCATGTAGCGATATGCTCGCAATATCGCAATGGCACTTTCCGAATTCTTATAATACACTTTAACTAAGAGGGCTTTCTCAACTATGGACAGCATTTCGATGCATATAAGCTTCGACTACCATTACCTGCTGCAGTTGCTCTTTTTTATATCGTTTGTTGCTTTGCATAATCCTATATCAGAAATCCAACAGCGCCATCTGTTGGTCGCCAACAGAACTATTTTTTTCGTTGCCACACAAAACCCGGCTTCCTTTCCATCCGTTTGGTGCAAACCGCATCTTTTTTTCTTTATTCGTTTTCGAATTATTCATTTTTAAAGTTTGTCCTGACTTTTGGATCACCCGGTATTTAATTATTGTAGTAAATTACAATGTAATTGCTTTAAGAATTCAAAACCTACCTGGAAAATTATAAGTTATGTTTTAAGCATTAAGTTAACCGAAGAAAGTATTAATAAATATACAGGTAGCAAATAATTAATTAAAGAGATGATATTAATTAATAAAGTTAAAAATAATAATAGTTAATTAAAGTTAATATTGATAATTATAATTAATATTTAAATCTGAAATAATAATTAATTTTCTACATAGTGACGTTACGTCACATGAATAAAGCTAATTTTATTTAGATAAGAATTTTAATACTTTTTATTGTTACGCAATTTTGAATCTGTACGGTAGGTGCACTGTTTCTCTTGGGATTATGTTCAGTTCTTTTCCTGGTTTTAGACATCTAGGACTAAGGGATTGATGTTTCTTAATGCTCTCCATTCCTTATAAAATCTTCTTTTTGTTCATTTAAACGTTAGTTGGATTCAAATTATGAAAAATGCATTTTACTGAATTTTTCTTTACGTCTTAAAAGACCTCTTTAATGAAAAGAGAGTCTTTTATGCAGAGGAGAAGTGGGGGGGGGGGGGGGGGAAAGCCGCAGAATGTGTGAAAACGATTAAAGGGGATCGCGACACGACAAAGGTTGGGAAACAGTGGTCTAGACTGTACTGCAGACTAGACTATACTGGCTCCCTTTATATGCAGATGTGCTGCAAGTTATTCAAATTCTATTGGAGCTCTGCAGTACAAGATATAAATTGGATGACTTCCCGAAGATATTAACCGCATGGTAGCATCGTACGTTTACTCATTAATGTACACACACACACATATATGTATAGATATACATTATAATAGGGTGTGCGAGTTACTGAGAAAGAGAAATCCACTCGTAATGAAGGTTCGATGATAAACGTGCGAGTTTCGTTTGTTGTATTAAGATGTAATGGTTGAGGTCAGACAGCCCAAAAATCCCGGGGTGAATACTTTGAGTCACCTGTTGCCAATTGTTTTAAAACGAGTAGAAATGCGATGAACTGAAAAAGATTCAGACTGTGGAGAAATCATTAGGTACAGATTCAAAAGATCAAGCGGATGTTAGAAATCTTTTCGTTGAAAAAAAATCTTCGAGTATAATAATATTCTGCTAAATTAGTTTTATTTTACTTCGAAATACCACGAAACTTCTCTATGGCAGCTAGTAATGGTTCCGAAGAAAAGGGGCCGTTGTGAGGGGTAGACTTCTATATGGTGACCGGTAATGGTCCCGAAAAAAATACCAGATAGAGAAGCTTCACTGCACTATACTTCCTTTTGAGGTAAAATGAACTTTTTTTTCTCAACACGGCAGGCATTTCTCTTAAAGCCATTTGATCGTCAACACTATGAAATCTTGTTAGTTACATTATTATGAGAGCGCCATTTAGATGATCCAACATTGCTCCCACTGAGGAGACGACACAATCACGTCCGAGTTTTACGGCCTGTTTACATTGAATATGGAGTTTTATGTTGTGTCAGCGTTAAAAAAAGATAAATTACAGAGCTAAATTCATCGACCTCGTGATACTTCAAAGCAATCACGGGCCATCTGAACGATATCGGAGCAAACGTAGTGATGTAACGGAACTCTCCGAATGCAATGTGAATAAGCCTTTAGTAAGGATTCCAACCCAAATTCACTGCATGGACGGCCATGTCGCTAAACCACATTACAACGTGGAGGGAGGTAACTGCTAAACTGAAGTTTTTAAATGTATAACACGAAAAATTCTTTACACACTCCTACGTTAAGAACGAAATATTATTATTGTTAATTTTTGGGTGTCAATCGTTTCGTAAAATGAAGAGCTGGCAACATGTTGCTTTTGTTGGGATACTCCCCACTTTCTGTCTTTCCTATTTGGAAATTAAATGTTATGTTGCTTTTCCCGTACATCGTACGAGGTATACGCCTCGGGAATGACGTAATCTAACCGTTTCATTACGATCGCAAATTGCGATGTCCAGTTGCTATCGCTAATTGCGATGTTTAAATTTAACATTTCTTATTTTCGGTGTTTATGTATTTTTTATATTTGTTATTTATTGTAAGTGTATTTTTGTGTGACAATTATATTGATGTTTATTTGGCGTAAAATTTTTCTGTTTTCTGCATATGAAATTATGTTTATGCAAATCAGCCACATGTACATGTGGTTTGTTGAATGTATATAACGTGCTGGCTTTACTTAGCTCTCGCGGGGTCAGTCGGAGCATTGTGTTAGGCAGAAAGCTATTGTCGGCTCTCGATGTTATTTCGAGTTTATTTTGTGGTGGCTTATCTTTTAAAGAGAAAATAAACCTACGTTTTTTTGTTTTTAAGAACGACTGCTTCTTTTACCCGATGCTTCTTCAGCTCACTGCTACATTCTGCGATAATGCTTTCGATACATTTACCACATCTTATTTATTGTTTTAATCAAGCACAACAGCTTTAAGATTTGTTTGCCTGTTACAGAAGAAACTTTCTTAAATAATGATTTATACAAGGTGGGGCAGAACAATCTCCCCCACTTCTGATGGTCACTGGTAAGGGAGTGGTGGGAGTAGGGTGGCGTGGGATGTGGCAACAGTTTGGACGAATTTCCTAGTTGTCGGTAGACACCATGAATTGGTCCGGTGAATATCGAGATTTCGCTATCGAGGCTTTAAAAAAAACAACGGTTCTGTAACAGCTCCACAAAGGGCATTTAGGACGCGCTTCGGGATTTATATAATTGATGCCGTTCCTGATCGAAAAACAATCCTGCGATTGGTTTTAAACGAGCAAGTGGGTCTGCGTTACCAAGGAAACCAAGTTGTCGTCCTTGGAACATTAGAACACCATAAAATGTGCAACGAGTCTGCGAGTCCAATATTCGTGACGAAGTTGCCACCATTTCTCCAGAGATGACCAAGAGAATGATAGAAAACTATAAAGAACGGCTTTGACGTTACATCGTAAATAGCGGTAACTACCTGAGTGTTGTTATTTTCAAAACCTAGGGGGAAAACTAGATTGTAAGCACTTTTCGAAAATATAGCGCTTTTTTCTGTAAACATTTTTTAGTATCCTTTGAAATGTGGCACTTCAATTTGCCGAACCCTGTATATTAGGGAGAACTGAAAGCTTTGGAATGATTAAAGGTCTCGGTATATATCGAAGAGGCTTAATTATCTTTTACAAGAGTTCTTCGAAAGTCTCATTCATTTTTATATGTAATATTTCTCTAATAGTCATTTTTCTATGTTTCTTTTCATTGGTTTTATAAATTGATAATTTAAAAATGCATGGATTGCTATTTCTTTTAAAATCAAGTAATGCTTTGCAATCTAGATTTTGAAAATTTCCCAATTTTCTGAGTCGTACTATTAGCCTGCTGTACTATTTGCACTGCCGAAACATGTTAGGAAGAAAATAAAGTGTTACTTGTTATGAAATGAGAGAACATTATTTTATACGTCTGACAAGGAGAGTGGAGAGAGATGAAAATATATTTTTTCGTTGAATAATTTACTTTCCAGTTCAATATACGGTGGAACTTCTTGCTGAGGAAACTAATAACGTGTTGAGTTACAAATAAAGGTGTTTTTTACATTTTTTATTTGACTCTGAAAGGGAATGGAATCGACAGTCAGCACTTCTGTAGCTAAATATATTTGTTCAGCAACTTTTTCATTCTACCGAATTTCTCAATTTTTTTTATTTTTACGCTAAGTTCGCGTTTTAATTTGCAGTTTCGATTTTTTTATCGCTATATATAGATACTACCTTTTTCGATCATTCTTAGAAATAAAGCCCTTCTTAAGAATTTTTGAAGCATGAAATTAGAGACTATGTTTACGAGTATCAGAATTTCTAACTCGCATTTCATGGTGCCAAAAATATTAGCTCAATAAAATGAATCGGATTTTTTTTTTCCACTTAAATGAAAATATTGACTACTGAAAATTGACTACTGAATGATGACATAAACGACTTCAAGGAATTAATGCACATTCATAATAATATAAACTCCGAATTTATTTGTTTAAAATTCAATACTTCCTAGAGTCGAGGGATCGGGGTATCCC
The DNA here is from genome assembly GCA_907164885.2 of Dolomedes plantarius. Classification (NCBI taxonomy): domain Eukaryota; kingdom Metazoa; phylum Arthropoda; class Arachnida; order Araneae; family Dolomedidae; genus Dolomedes; species Dolomedes plantarius. The sequence continues at coordinate 137,834,577 of OU015492.1, forward strand.
CCCACACCTCTTTTCCTCTGCCTCCCAACCCCGTCGTATGGCCTGAATTAAGAAAGAATAAACCCATTTCTATAAGCTACAAGTGCATTTCCAAATTGATTAAATCATTAAAAATTGATGTTTTAATCAAACTGGGAATAGATACAATAACTATAGATTAAAATTACATAACGTTGTAAAGCTAATTAATATTTTATTTTCTATACGAACTGGCTATACGAGAATAGAACCATTACGTAACTATCTCAGCATTGTAATTTTAAATGGAGAGAATTTAATGAACCTTCTTATTTGGGTAGAATGATATCAAAATGTTATTGCATCCTTATAAGTTAGTCGATATTGTAAATACGTTTATTTATTTAAGAGGGCGTCGCTAGCACGAACATTTTCAAGACCCCTCTACTCTGTTTCGGGAGAACATTAAGACTCCCGCTTTGGATTCCCTCGTAGATGGACTACGTATTTTTCAATTCTCTGTAAATAAACCTTAATTGTTATTTGTTATTTACGATGGTTGTTAGTTTATGTTGTGGATGTTTTACTCCAACAACGCCCCCCCACACACACTCACATATATATATATATATATATATATATATATATATATAAACACTAAAGCATTCAGTCACGAAATTATTTACTAAATTTTGAACTTAAGTTAAATGTTCTTTTTGTAGGTAAGTGAGATGAAAAATCACTATGAAATTTATTAACTACGATTATTATTGAAAGAAGAAACATTTTCTTTAATTGAATATAATCTAATTTTTTGTAGTTTCCAATATTATGATAATTCGACTGAATTTATTGATTTATTGCTTGAAAAGTTCTGATTTTCAATACAATGCTGCGCAAATTCTGTGGAGATACATATTGAAGCTTGATTAGTTCATAAAAGAGTGATGCCTTCAAATATTTTTAAGGAATACCTCAGAATTTGAACTGCACTAGGATATATGTTTTTACTCACAGACTGGACTAAAATAGACAGAATGAGATTTGAAGAAAAATATTTGATCATTTATGAACGAAATATTGAATAAAAAGTAACTTACCCTAAAAGTCCCCAACAAAAAATAACTTATCCCAAAGTAACTTACCAACAAAAAGTAACTTACCCAAATATCCCCCACCACCAAATGCATGCATTTGAAATTTAGTATCACCACGAATACGGTAAAACATTTAAAATACTAAAAATCTGGTTGACTTGACAGTAGTGATATTTTAAATACGGGGAATTTTTATGTTTGTTATGTCCGATAATTAAATCTATGGATTTAATTAGAATACAATTAAAAGTATTGAGAATGGTTTATCAAAAAAAATCAAGAATCAGACTGATGAACCTTGTATCATTAATTTAATTAATTATCGAGTGATAAAAGGCAAAGTACCTGAATATTGAAAGAAAACTTTTACACATAACTAAGATGAAATAATTGTTGTGAAAGTGAAAGGTAATTTATTTGAAACAAATACTTTCGATAACGAGGTATATCGAATGAACAAGGGTATGATGTTAAAGAACAACTAAAACTTTTGCAGCGCAAAAGTGTTGACAAGTAACAATTAATAATGAAAAATTTGAGTATTTAGGGAACCCTGTGTAACTTGAAATGTTGCATTCATTAGTTCTAATCCCGTTTTCTTTGTGAATCGTAACAACGCGTTCGAAGTAAATTATCTCATTTCACTAAGAAAATAATTATTGATATCTACTTGAGAGTAAATGCACGTTAGAAATAGAAGGACTGATTATTTGTAACTGATAGTTGAATGTTTGCAGAAGTAATAACATTTTGAATCTGCAGAGTAATCTGATTAGAAGAATATTGATTGTTACGATGTGGGTGTAACCGAGGCAATCATGAAACATGTATGAGGCTATGTAATTTTTATGCATTCTGTCTGTGGCTTGTGATTATGAGCACACAGCTACTCAATAACAACTTGAAAATAAACTTGTTTGTAACTTTTCCCTCGTATATAAGTTGGTTAATCTAATGAGCTGGATTTGAAAGTCAAAATGAAATGGGGCGGGCGCCCGTTATTGAAAAGACTGTAGTAACCGTCTGATCATGGTGATTGAGCAAATGATGTGTTGCTGTTTAACAGCCATGGGTGGCAACTCATTAATAACGACTGCAAGTGGTATCATATGATCCAACAGAAATTTTATATATATATATATATATATATATATACCAGTGTTTCGAGTTACGAGTTTTTCGAGATACGAGCATTATCTCGCCATAAGAGTTTAATTCGTTCCATGACGGAGCTCGTAACTCGAAATACTCGTATCTCGAATCAGTTTTCCTCATTGAAATGAATAGAAATACCATTTATTAGTTCTGGGGTCCCCCAAAACGCCGCAATTGTTCGTTACGTGTTTTTAAAAAAGAAAAATAGGCTTATAAATGACGAACATTTTATAAAAACGCAATACTATAAAATGTACTGCAATAAACTTGTTTAATTACTTGTTTTATTACTTGAAAATAAACTTGTTTGTAACTTTTCACTCGTATATAAATTGGTTAATCTAATGAGCTGGATTTGAAAGTCAAAATGAAATGGGGCGGACGCACCGTATTTGATGAGCATGTAACAAGGCGCTCGCTGTGCAAACTAGCGGTGGGGTATCTGAAGCTTGCTCATTACTCGAAGCAAAATATCTGGCGAGAGAATGCTCGTATCTCGAAAAACTCGTAACTGGAGACACTCGTATGTCGAGGTACCACTGTATATATATATATATATATATATATATATATATATATATAATATTTACATGCATACAATGAATTTGACGAAATGGGAACACATGGAAGGCAGTCCCTGTTGAATATGTAGTCGTAAATATTTGATGAGAGAAGAAAACTCTAGAGCAGAATACCGGGGAAACCCGAACTCATCGTACTTACCCGAACTCACCGTACTGTAACACATTAGAGAAGAGACACACTGATGGTATCCATTAAACTGATTTATTCCGGTAACAAAACGGCGACTCTATGGAGGACATTTCAGCAGACATCAAAATACACGTAACTTGACCAAAGGACGAAAACACTCTTGCCCGGACCTGAGGGAACTTGAATATACTGGGTTCTACATAATGGAATGAACAGCGGCGGCATACATCACTCGAAGATAGCAAAGCAAGACGAAGGCGACACCAGGGCAGGGCAAGGAAATAGACGGAAAGCGCCGAGCGACACACAGGACGAGATAGCATGGAAGCGGACAAGAAAAAAAAAGCGCGAGATTAACGTTGTTCGACCTTATGTACCAAGGGTTGCTGCTAGGTGACTAACATTCTTTTAATTGGCTGTCCCCGATCATGTGGTATATGAGTCGAAAGTCGTATGATTCTTCGAAGGGGGTGGGGGGGGGTGGAGATCATGATATTTTGAATCATACCTAAAATTAACTTTACTGCGCGTACATTGAAGAGAATAGAATATTCGGTAATTTCGTTTTTGAAATAGGTTTGTCCGTTATTGAGGTTGAAACAAGTATAATTTAGAATACGCATTAAATTAGGACAATTAATAATCGTGGGGCATTATTGTTACATATATACCCAAGAAACGTGTACGTTGCAAATTGATAAATTAGAGAAGAAACAGATCTTTTAAATCCATGTAACCCAAAATTTGGTGTTTTCCTGCCAAGTGTTAAAGTCTGGAGAAAGAGAATGTGACTACACCGAAAGTCTACTAGTCAGTTTGATTGCACCACGGTCGGGATAAGAAAACCACGTGATCACCTCGACTCGATAACCCGTGACAAAATACACGGAGTATGCCCTTATAAGCAGACACAATTACAAATATATACCCCTACAGCATACCAGGCAGAATCTGATCTAGGTGTCGTCCTTCTTATGTGCTCCTCAGAAAGGCATATCTGATATGTACACTATGTCGAATTTATGACGAACTACTACAAATGGACGACAACGGAGATTGGGCTTTTTGGTTTATTATAACAGTTAACAATTGTAAAACATAAATAGAAAAATGTTTCCCCAGATAGGGATTCCAACGGGGGGTTACATGACCCTTTTTTACGAGGGCGAGGCGCAAACTGATAGGCGAAAACTTCTTCCTCTCTACGGGCGTCGCAGCGCCCCCTCGATACAATTTTCTACACACTAGAAGGAAAATAATTCAAAATGCGGAATTTCTCTGAATTTTTTACAGGTAACTGTCAAGTGCCATCAACAGTAGTGAAGAACCCATGTCAGCATTCTCACCCGGAATGTTTATTTACCAGCAAAATAAAACTGACACAGACAGTACACAGTTTGAGTACCGAGAAATCAGAGGCCATCGGGTCTATCTATCAAAATCATCACATTGAGAAATATCAAAGAATATCGCTAAACAATAATTTTCTTCTCGTATCAATATTATATTGTTTCCATAATTTTTACATCCTGTTTGTTATACATTTGAATGTGGCGGTTTATCAGTTTGGTACCTTTTACCAAATTCTTTAATGTTATATACAAAAACTTCTATTCAACTTATGAATAGATTTTATAGCAATTATAATGTATTACGTTGTTATTTTCCGTATTCTATACAGACCCCTCCCCAACTCTTTAAGCTATTTTAGAAAGATCAGGAAGTCTGGAACATTCAAGCCAGTCCAAGTAAATAAGAAAACCTTTTCTGAACATAACTGATACTATTCAACATAAGGTTTCCATTTACAACCATATATTTCTATGCTTTGATTACCACGATGGACAAAGATGCAAAAGACACCGTTCGGGAGTCACAATGACATCATTTCAGAGAGTTAAATCTCCGTCTTCTGTTGCAGTAGGAGAAATGTCTTAATAGTGTTGATAATTACTTCTGAAGAGACTATGCGTTTCGCACGTCAAGACGATTTGGTTCGATTGCATTTCATAAACCGTTGTTATTGAAGGTTAGAGATATAAAATAATTTGTGGTTTTAAAATCAACGTTCTACATTAAAAAATATTAATTTAGTGAAAGTGAATGGTTTATTCTATGATATTTGTGCGGATGGAGGGATATACCAATTAGAAATCTTCAAACAGAGTGACAATAGAGCTCCTGATGACAAATTTTTATAGGAGTTATAAGGTAAAACATCATTATTTATTGTTTTCTAAGCTGTTTCTGTTCTGTTCGCTTTTCAGTATTCCGTACCGGATCCGTTCGTAATTAAATTTTATGCTCTTCTCATAGAACACAAAGAAGCTACTTACCAAGATGATAATTAATGAGAATATCAAAAACCATGAGTTATACTTTTAATAGATATATCGAACCAAGCTAAGAACGAATTTTTTCATCTAGCAGTGAAGATATCGGAGATCATGTGTTTTACGATGCTAATATCAGGTTGCAGCTTTTCTATCAAGCTATTTGTCACCCTAAAGACAGCGATGCCAGTCACTAAACTAGCATTGTGCCATGCGATGGAAGTAATTTGTGACTATTAAGGCATGGGATAAGAGACATTCGAATTAAATATAAAGGTGTTCAGTGGGATGAGCTCCATTTAGGCGTAAATATATCATTATTTGACAGGAGAAGTGTTTTTGAACAACACTTTGATATAGTCAAAAGACATGAAATAGCGACAGAATGGTTTAAATTTATTAACGCTGCATTGTAGGTACTGGAGTGGTGTTATATGTGCATATTAGGACTTAATTTTTTAATTATCTGTCCGAAATCAGAATACATTCACTAACTGGTTGTTGAGTTGAGTTGGTTGAGAGTGGTACGGTGCCCTCTTGCTACACAAGGGCTAATTTGACCGGAACCTACTCATTTCGAACGGTTACGATCATTCATGTCAGAAGTGAGGTTCGAACCCATACGTTCTGTGACCGAATACAAGCGTTAGCTGCTTGATATAAACAGCCACGTTCATCTTTTCCTTTAGTTTGGAGCGCTACTGTGAACTTTTGCTACGTGAGGGCTAAATTGACCGGGAGCTACTGCTTAATCCTTTTAGGGGCTCCGTTTGCACAGTGCGAACGCCTAAATCTTGTTTTTATTTCACTTGCATTCAATGTATTCCAGTTAAATGAACAGAAAAATGGTTAGTACTGCCATATGCCATCAGTCTAAAGAAGTAAAAACATTTTACAACCTTTAATTGAAATTTTTTCAAGATTCTTTAATTAAAGAAATCGAGGGGAAAAATCTGCACCGTGCAAACATTGGACGTTGTTGCCACTGAAAGGGTTAAAGCCGATTCCAAATGGTACAAACGTCCATGCCAAGTATGAGATTCGAACTGGTACCGAATTCCAGCGTCCTAGTCATTCGGCCATCGTCCCGTTCTTTTCCTTTAGGTTCTTTTCCTAATGGTTAAATAGATCAGCATGCAGAATTTAAAGCAAATTTCAAACAATGAAAATAAACAGGCCAACTGTGGGGTTGGAATCACAGACTTCAGTCCCGAATAACTGTTTAAATGGCTTATAAATAGATAGAATAACTCTGTTTCTTTATTACGTCATATCCAGGCTTGTTCGGTAGGGGAAAAGTGTTAGGGCCGATTACTTCTTTAATATTAAATAAGTATTCTTTGTGCATGAAAGAAAAAATATTCAGCACGATTAATGAATCTTAAAGTAAATAAATATGAAATTGCAGCATTCATTTACGCAATATTCGTCAATTTTGTTTGTTTACTTGTGAAAACATTTATTTTACCTTGTGAAATGAACACGAATGAATCCCTTGAAATGCAGGATATGCATGTCTCAATAATTGCATAATTTTTACAGAATTTTTCTTGATTTGCCGGTAGTAAATTAAAGTAGTTAGTTAAAGAGTCTCCCTGTAAATGATTTAAATTAATTTTTTTCATATTAACTCTGGTTTGGTGTTATTTCTAAAAAGTTTCCTAATCAGTGAATGCTTTAAACAGTGAAGTTAAGAAAATTGAACAAGATTATAATTATAAAAAAATTTATTTCATGATAAGTTTACTTCTCGGAAAACATTTATTAATAAATATAATACACATTATTTCAAAATTCTAACGCAAATAAAAGGTTCCTTAAAACAGAATTTTTAGCAATATGCTGCGTATTATGATGTAAATTTTACTAATTTGTGCATTACAAATATGTTTTGTTTCATCAGAGTTAAAACTCTAACTATATAGTAAAAAATCACCAGCATTTATTTACTGCTAATGGCGAGGATTCTGCAGAATTTTTTTTTCAGCAGTTTTAGTTTTTGAGAAAATTTAAATTAGGTATTCGAAAACTATTAAAATATTTAGCATTTGCCCAAGGCAAAAATTTACACTTCGTGGAAAAATTCAGATTCGCCCTTTGTGTCAATAGTTTCAATTATACTTCCTTCAAGCATCTTTTTCTATCAGCAATCCTCTAATGCCTTTAAACACCTTTTTCCTAAATCTGGATGCTTTGTAATCTCTGAATGAACAGTTCAATATACTAGAAGCGATAAAACGCATGACGTATGAGTTGTTAAGTATTTTGTTATTAAGTATATTTGGAGGTGACTCAAATATTACTTACCCATGTGGGAAAGACAGGCTTTTTCTCTAACTTTAGATATTAGTGAGATATTAGTAAAACATAACTCAGTCCATGAATGTATATGTCGAATTCTTGGAGTTCAGCATTTTTTTTTTGTTGTTCATATTGTAATGTACGGACAGTAAAATGCTAATTTATTAAAGTATACGCATTTTTATAAAATAAAAAAACTTAGGTTATTTTCTTATGTTATATTTTCTTTTATTAAGTCTTAGTTCTAATAAGCAAACAATATTGTTTAAATGCAACTAACATGAAATACGAAACTCCGTACGAACTTTTAGGAAACAATATAGAGATTTCTCTTAAAGTTTATGGTAAGTTATACTATATTTCGTCGTTTTTATCCAAATTCCTATTTATTATTCTTCCTGATAATTAAATAATCCAGACCTTTTCTTAAATATTAGTACATCAGACATTGTCAAAAGATATCTTAATAATCGTCTGAAAAATTTCCATTATTTTTCATGTACTAACTACAAATAGAATTTTCCCACATTTTTTTTTAAAGAAAACCTTCACAAATACCTTAATTTAATTAAAAATGCTGCATTTCAAACTATAATTCTGGAAACCTGAAACTACCATAATTTTCCTTTTTAAGAGACATTTTATTTGATACTTTTGACGGAAATTAAAATCACGAACAGTGTTTCAAAGAAGGGTTTTCAATTTCTTTTTAGGTAATTCATGAAAGAGGATCTTTTGGGATTTAATTATACCAGTAAAAGCAAATTCTCTTAAAATTCACTAATACTTTATTCTAAATGCGAAAGGAAGAATTAAAGAATCTGTATTATCATGTGAAACCTCTATTTGATTTGTTACCTTCTAAAAAAAAGTGAATACTAAATACGTATTTTATGATAAACAGTCTGATTTTTCTATTGTATTTTTATTTATCTTTATTAACATAACCTGTAGAAAGAAATGTAACACGCATGATTAATGAATACAGAGAGAACTTTATCCATATTTCATGAAGCAAAGAAATAAAAAAATGATGAAATGCCTTTGGGTACATGATCATTAAGATGGTGACAGAGCTGTGTAATGCATGTGATGTTTTAGTGTTCATTCGTTAATTAAATAATGTAATAAATTTTTAAAATTCACTCAAAAATCTTAGAATTCCAATTTTTCCTACATTTATGTTTCTGCGTTATCGCATGCATATTAATTCCAGCTAAAATACTTTATAGCTGATTCTCAACGTCATTTTCTCTCAAGTATGACGTTGAGAGAAAATCCCCAAGTTGTCGATAACACGAGGAAGGAAAAATGAAGGCTGACATTAACACTTCTAAAACCCACACTTTATACAAATGTGAACTTGACTCCAGAAATCAAGAGCTGTCCTTCAGAGGATAAAAACTAATTGTTTGAAGGGGCAAATCACAAATGGGAAGAATTATAGGACTTTTGATATGGTGTAGAAAGAAAACCAATTTAGAAGATCAGAATTATCCTAGCATTATTTATTTTCCCCATTACCTTGCCTGCGACTATAGAAAGTGCTGACCGTTTTTTAGTAGAATTATTAAACATTCTAGCTAGATTATTAAGTATTGAGAAATATATCGTAATAAATTGTGATTTCTACACTGTTATATTTTTTATTATGTTGTTATCCTTTAATTTCAAAAAACAATGTTTTTATGGTTTTTTACCTCTGACAAATTCTTTGGGGCCCCTAAATACCTCTTGCATCCCGGCATCTTTATAAATAATTCAGTTACCTTTATTGTTAGATGAACAATAAAGATGGGCCAGTGTATAAATATCGTCCAGTCCAAGAAAATTCCTGTATTCCAATACCTGAAAAAAAAAGCCTTTTTTTGGCGATGTACTGAATTTTGATGTCCAAAAGGGAGTGTCAATAGAGAGAAAATATTGTTAGCAGCAACGTTTTCAAACAAGTAAAGAGATGCGTGCATCTACAGTGCAAGGAAAACTATCTTAAATACATATTTTAGGGTTTTTTCACTACAGGAAAACCCTAATATATGATGAATATAATGAATATAATATGATTTATATATATGATGTATAAATTAATAATAATGACACATATATATTACACAGGGTAACAGTGGTGTTGGTGCCGGGGTATTTGGAGATGATTTCATGGGAATTCGATAACCTGAATTTAAATATGGCGTTAGTTTTTTAAACATATATGGCGTTTACATACATGGCGTTAGACTCGTTTGTTTTTTAAACATTTTCTTAATATTGAAAGTTTAATTATCGCAATTTTAATTATGTAAATAAACAATCGGCGCATCGCAGCCTTGTTTTTATAGCGGGCTATAATACCACAGGTCAACGGTGGTTTTGGTGCCGGGGCATTTGCAGCTGATTTCGTATGAATTTGATGTCCTGAGTTTAAATATGGCATTAGTTTTTGCCCAGGAGCTCAAATTTCTAAGATGTAACATTTTAGTGAAATATACGTTACACTATTTTAAGTTAAATACATGGATCAAATTAAAAAACTAAACACGGAATTTATTATTATTATTATATATTTTTTTAAATGTTAAAAGGAACATAAAAATAATAGAGAATATTGCATTAGTACTTATCTAATTACAAAGAGCAAGAAAAAGGAGAGAGTCCTCGATGAAACCAACTAGTCACTGAACACTTCGGAAACTTCTTTTCCGTGACATTCTTGAATGTATTTTGGAACAGTTCCTTTTAAAACTCCAGCAGTAACCTACCATCAGTGCGTATCCCCAACGGCAACAAATGAAGTCCATCTTCTTGGTAGTGGTCCTCCATAGTTGTAATATCCTGGTGAAATCTTTCACCTTGTTCCTCACTGGTGTCTCCTAAATTTTCAGGAAAATAGTCCGAGTGCCTGTGTAAATGGCGCACCTTAAGGCTCATGTTACACCCAAGGTATCCAAAACTGTTTAGCATCTCGTTTGCCAGTTCAACATAGTTTTCAGCTTTGCATTTGTCCAGAAAATTTCCGACAACTGCAAAAAATGGAGTCCAGGCTTTTCGCTCAGCCTCATTCATGGAATTTACGAAGGCAGGATCCTTAATGTGTTGTCTTATTTGTGGGCCGTCAAATATTCCTTTAACTTTTTCCGTACTCAACTTAGACATTTTTTAGTTTTTATATGCAAAGCATGATTCGTTGTTATCAAGACCCTTTACAAACTGCTTCATTAGGCCCAGCTTGATATGCAGTGGAGGAAAGATGATTTTGTTTCGTTCAACTAAGGTGTTGTTAATGACATTCTTTTCCCCAACGTCCATGTTTTCTATCTTAGACCACTCTTTTCTAACCCAGTGGTGTGTTTTGTCTCTGCTATCCCGGAGGCACACAGTGCAAGATATTTGATGTAGCTACTTTGTTGTCCAAGGAGAAAACCATTTTTAAGTTCACACAAATAACCCATTGATGTGCATGATACTTTATCTTCTCCAAGACCAAAGCTATGGTGTCTGTTAGGTTTTTCAATGCCGGGCCCATAACCCTAATGGGTTTTTCAATGCTGGGCCCATAAATACAATGTTAGGTATTTGGCAGGAAACCTAGCTGTGCATAACGGCTCCAAAAAAATGCCAATAACTCTGCACAATAGCTTAAGGGTACGAAGTCGTTATAGATAACAAGTGGAAGTTAGCCAGTAAAAATAGCAAGAAGCTTTTAACATAAAACATAAACATTGTGTGTGAAGTATGAAATTTAAAAACGACAAAGTTTAACGGTATCAAAACATAAACAATGCACATTTATTCAAGAAACAAAAAAAAAAACTCATATATATATACAATAGAAAAACAAGTACAGTGAGTACTATAATTAAAACATTTCCAACTTGGATAAACAGAAGCAGTTCAAGACAGAGGCGAAAGAAGTAAATAACAAGATTGTTTTTACCGCATTGGTACCGCTAACTGGTGAAGTTTGACTTGCTGTAAAAGTCCTCGCTTATGAGAAAGAGAGAGTCTCAACAAATTCAGAATGTCTGGAGCATAGGTGACGGGATATCTGTAACAAATTCCTGGAACTCACACATACGGCTTTAGCTGTAGCTTGCATGATGAGGAAAAACAACACCAGCTAACCAACTCGGCGAACGGCGAGCACCTCAGGAAACGCCCCCTAACTCGACGGGAGCTTCATAATTGGATGATCCATCCGTCATGGTTGCTTTACTTCATACTATAGATTCATCTATTTCTTGCTTCTACCACCTCTACTATGCAGCGTCTTGCTTAAATCGCTCTTCCTCTCATACAGCGTCTTGCTTCCTTCTACCTCTCGTATACAGCCTCTCGCTTTCAACCTGCAATACTAGCTGCACACCTAGCTTCTATATATATACCCAGGCGTCGCCTAGGCGCCACCTGGCGTTGCGAGTGAGCTACAGGAATATGCAAATTAGCCCACGGGCACGGTTGCGACTCGACTTCTATTACCGAATGGATAGGTAATGACGTCATTCTACCTGCTCTAGCTCGTATTGACGTCACAACTCTATGGCGTCATAGGCAAAGCATGAACGATGACGATATCGTTGAGCAGCTCGCTAAGTAAATAAATAGCTGTGGGGGAAAAGACCGTTTTTCCTATCAGTGTCATATTCTTCTTTCACTTTCGTTGAGTGAGCAATTCGTATTGAACCACATTTGTTCCAATTGTGTAGAAGGACACATTTCAAACTTCGGTTTGAGCTGTCAATAAATAGGCGCCAACCATCTGTAAAATATTCAGGAAGACCCGTTTTTTCCAGGAGTTCAGTTTCCCAGGAGGACAAATTACCCATACTTGTATGTATTGAATAGAAAAAAATGATATATAAATGGATGTACAGTAAAACCTCGTTTATGCGGCTCCTTGATCCAGATCTCGAGATAATCCGGATAAGATTTGTAGACATTTTTATTTAATGTTAACATTACATAATTTATAACTATAACAGCAAGAAAGTAACTACAAGTATGCCAAATATTCGCTTTTAAGTTTGAATCAATGTACAGTTTCTGCATAGATTGTGCAATAAATTATGGTAATAAAATGCTTTTTGTTGAGTTTAAGAAAACTTCAATAGACTTACCAATTCTTTGTTAAGAAATTATGTGAAAATCTTTTATTTTTTAAGGTTTTGTAAACAATACTATGTAATTTTGTTACAAAACAAAGTAGGTCTTCTTAGTTAAGGATTTTGTATTGATTACCCATATTACCCGGATTATTCGGATTGCCTATGGTCCCAGTTAGTCCGGATAAACGAGGTTTTACCCGTATCTAAAAAAGTAGAGCTGATAGAGAAAAACTGATTTCATATTTAGATTCAGAACACCAAATATAGCTAAAATCAGTTCTAATATCCTAGGCACCAAGAAAAAAAATTGTTTTGTTGCCCTATGTTATGAACATAATGTTCCTTTACCACTGACAAATAATTGTTGTTTTTTATACCCCCTGTCCGAAGTGCATTCCAGACAACGTCCATGCAAACTTCCGGGTCGAGGGGTCCAGCTCCGGTATTTATAATGGCACCACAAGGGCCGGAATCAGACTTAGGTGACACTTCAATTTTGAGCGAGCAACCCCAGGAGTGGCATCTGGGAGGAATCGTACTTTCCCCACCCACTGACCTCAACGGAGAACCTTCCGGTCTACAGATTTAATGGGCCCATATCCGGCCTAAACACGGAGGTATTCAATGGTGCTCGTCTGGATTTAACTCGAGCACCCTCAGTACCGAAAGCCAAAACGCTACCACTTGGCTACCTCTGGCCCACTGAGAAATTGTTTGGGACCTCAATATACTTTTTTTCGTGCGGGTCCATTTATAGAGAACAATGGATTCGGGTTTATATATCGTCACGGACTAGGATAATCCTTCACTCCAATGACTGGATAAATGCACTTTTTTTGCTATGTATTGAATTTTGTTGTTCAAAAGAGAGAGTATAATTAGAGAGAAATTACTTTAAAATACAAAGTTTATGAATAAGCAAGCGATGCATGCTTCTACAACGCAGGAAAAACTGTCTTAAAAACATATCTTAGGTTTTTTTTCACGACAAAAAATAGTGAAAGTTTAGTTACATTTTAAAGCAACATAATTTAAGTAAAATACTTCGAAATCTGATAAGTTGAAATGAATAATTGAAATCCGATAAGATACAAATAAGATGGCACTCCAAGTTTGTGCCGACGGTAGAGTTTTATTTCTATTCGACTTATACCATTATTGAAAAGCTGTCATAAAGATCATGCGATTACGGAAATATTTTGTGTAATTATTTATGAGCACAGCTTGCAAATAAATATTAAATTACCAGCAATCAAGGTTTAACTTCGTGAATTAAACCGACGGAATATATAGTTTTTTGTAAATATAATTTTTGTAAATATAATTTTTCGTTAAAATATTCAACGTAAAAATGCTTGATAACAAGCAACAAGTGTGCAACTCAAGTAGTCTTAAATTTCGCCTCGACGATAATAAATAATTACATACTCATAGATTATTTACTTATTTGAAAAAAGGAAGAAATAATTAATTATCAGAATTAAAAATATAAAAATATAACAAGAACGTTAAGAAATGTACTTTTAAATATAATCAAATCGAAATATAATCAAATTTTTCTGATCTTAGTAAAAATTAAATTTATAATGGCCTTTTTTATTGTATGAGTTAATAATAACCGTTAGAAATATTGACTGGTCAAAGAAGAAAAAAAATTTATAGCACTACTGTTAAATGACTACTATTAAATAAGTATGGACTTTTAATTTACAAAAATATTCATGATTTTGAGCGGGAATAATCACATTTTTAATAAGTACACTGTCAATTATAAATAATTCTCTCTCTTCACATTAAATCTATTTTCATTTTTGATTTTTCGATTTAAGTATTTTCTTAATCAAGAGTGCAAAGAAGCTTTATCTCTGTGTCTCTGCAAAGAACTTTTCAGAAATTTCCATTGTCATTAGATTAACTTAAAACTGTTTTAAATTTGCTTTATTTGTTTTGATGTCTGTTAATTATAAACAAGTACAAAAGAGAAAATTCACTGGGAAAGGAAAGAAAAATATTTCACAAAAGAAATATGACAGATTTAAAGTTTAATTCAATTAGTATTTAATTGCATGATAATTTGAGAAGATTAATATTTGCGGCATTGCATTTGATTGGGATTTATTCTTTAAGCATTTTTGTTTTCTGAAATCGATGTACATACATTATAAAAGAGAAAATTTTAAACATCAGAATGCAGAAAATGTTTTTGGAAGTCTAAAATGCTTGATATAAGTTTGATTTAAAAGTTTTTTGTGCTTTACTCAAACAGGTAATAATCACCGTTAACACGTCGTTGGGCGTTGACGTTACATCGACGTTTTGTATGCCAATATTGAAATATTTTGAATTGCCAATATTGTCATTCTTTGTAATGCGATAATTGAATAGTGATCTATAAATTACTGAATTTGTTCATCTGAAATGGGTAACGTTAGGCTTGAAGATAAAGAAAATTCCACCCATTTCCCCTGCAACACCTAAAGTCTTTGTTTAAGGCTGCTGTGTACTAATTCCATTGGATTCTCTCACCTCAATGTTAACCTATGGAGAAAATGTGTCTACTATTTACAGCTACATAAATGAGGCGTTGAAAGGCAAAGTGGTGTAAGTCACTTTTTAAACTTTTTTCATTTGAGGGCAAATATATAATCTCCATGTTCAATTTATAGTGGAATTGTAAATAGTTATTATTTGCAATATTGTAATAATTGTTATGAATTATAATTTTTTCAATTTATGGTGGAATGTTTTGTAGTATTTGCAGTTAAACTCTTTTGACTTACACCACTTGTCTTACTGACTTACACCACTTTGCCTTTGCCCTCAAATGCTGATAATCATATGAAAATAATATTTTCAGATACTGAGATTTTCTGCACCTTGCAACCCTATTCATTTTATAAATTTCGTCTACCAGAGGAATTTTATGAGCATTTAAAACACACTGTACCAGATTTTTAAATTTTAAAGTATTATTTGCATTATTAAATATTATTCTAAAAAACGAAAAATGTACCAAGGCATTAAAATTTCTTTCTCTATTACGGAGTACAATTTAAAAAAAACTTTCAATCCAAGTCGGCAATCCTTGGACAAACTTTCTCCATCGGTTAACATTGAGGTGAGAGAATCCAATAGGGTTAGTACACAGCAGCCTTAACTGTTAGCATGAATCTAGAAATATGGATCATTGTAGAGAGCGACAATTTGGGGCCTTAGTCTCCGTGAAGTATATTAATCGTCAATAATGCTCAGTGGTAGATTTTACAAATATCGTCACGATGTCGCCATTTTTACACCGCCAATTCAGTGTGTGTATTGCTTCCGAATACTGTAACATCAAGGTCGAATTTAGCACAAAACTACCCCGGACATCGTCTAGGAGCCAGGAGACCATCCCTGATACCAAGTCCTGATATATGTAGCATGTACCAGAAAGAAAATCTAGAAATTTTATGGTTAAATGGAACTTTAAAAAATTTCTAATTTGTCCAATCATTTACTAAACTGAATAAAAGAAATATTTAAATTTAGAAAATCTCATGTATCTTTCCGATTCAGCAGAGCCAAAAATAGGCCTTATACATACACACACGCTCTTCAAACTAGTAAATTGAAAGTCTGAGAACTTCAGATCGTCTTCAGAAGTCTCTTAAATAGCTCGCTTAAATAACTTTTAAATAGCCAATATAAAGTATTTCGAATGTGATCCTTCCAGTGTTTACTCTTTTAGACTTTTCGGTGTTTTCTTAATAAGTTGTATTTGAAAACCCGTAAACTTACTCAACTTATTTAACTTTTTTAAGTTGCTATCGAACGTATACAAATTATTGTCACATCATCGACAACAAATTCGAACTGGTGTCGTCACATAGTCAGCAAGACATATGCGTCGTTCACATAAGAAATGCATGCAAGGGGAGAAGACCGGTTTACTTTTAAAATTTTTGATAATTTTATAAAAAAAATATTCCAATGCTTCCTTGATGCAGATATTTGTCGCCCACTTCCAAAAAGTAGCAGATTTCTCATTGTAATGTTGTCAAGGATTTGAATATTCTAGAGGGCACAATTTTACGGTTTTAAGGTTATTAAGAAAGTGGGTTCCTTTACTATTTATTATTTCTATAATTTTTTTTTCCTTTGGCAAATTTTGTGTGTGCTCTAATTATATATGAAAAAGATGTAATGCAATAAGTTCGTTAGTTTTCTGAAATATATGTTTCTGCGGCGTGTATTTAATGTAAATTGGTCCATTTCCTCTGACATTACTCTCCACCTTGGGCTGTGTTCGCACGGGAAGGAAAATCAGCTCTTCAGGACAATCAGGACTCCGGAGCCACGAAACACCACGTTGAAGTCGTTTTCAAGGCGTTATTCTAACATACTGATACATCGAACAGACTTCCTTAGCCTGTGAAAAAGTGTGCAACAAAAATCCCCTGAATTCGGCTGTGGTCAGCCCTTATAAAGAAAGAGTTGCCAGAAAATGTATGCCTCCAGAAAATCGCCAACAAAAACAAAGCTTGCCAAGAAAAGTTGGCCAACACTCATACCCCTAGTGACTGGGACATAATGATCGGAAATGATGACCTCGCCAACATAGCAACCAGTCCCCCAAAGAACCCCCAAGACGGCAGCGGATGTCCGGGACAGGTGGCCTACGCGATTGTCTCCCGGTCACCACACCACACGACACGACAAAGCAATTCCTGGAATCGGGAGCTAAGGGCGGGAAGAAGGACTGCAACCTATTTACAAATGCATACACAGCAAACAAAAGTCGCCACAACATAATTTTTTTATTTAGAACTTTCTTAGAACTGTTTTGCATGGTAGTAAATGAAGGTTTCATCCTAATAATTTCATGTCGGCAAATTTCTGAAATTCAAACTTTGTGAAAATTTATCGAAGTAAAAGCTGATATTTTTACAAATGTTTCATAATCAAATTTGGAAATATCAAGGTTTCTATGAGCAACCGTGTAAGGTTTGGACGTGTCCGGTCTCTAATAAAAATTCTATCACAATTATTTGCTTTGTATATGCATAATGGTTGGAAAGTATGATAAATAAAAGTTCCATTAATGTATAGAATAGGAAAGAGAGCGCATTTATGGGAGAATGCAAGTTTATAATGCGTTTCATATCTGTTTAAAGGTGTTCTGTTTACGAAAAATATTACTTCAGGAACTGCTTTTAAAATTAATTTGCGATATTTTTCTTCATTTCGTAAGCTTTCAGTCTTGTTACAGTTGTGACATTCTAAACTGGGTACATTAGTTGACCATAAGACATTATAAATAACCCGGTGAGCCACATAGCAATCTTCACTTCAGTAGCGGTGTAACTCTGAGAGTACAGGGCTATATTTGTCGTAAAGATGACTAAGCGGCAAAACTTGAATATTCGAATCACTTCATTCGAAAAGACCTAAACATTTGTCTTTTGGATGTAGTTATTATGCCTTAAACTGGAATATGGCTTTTTTAAAGCTAGAATAAGGCTTATCATTTCTAATAGTGCCAAGATTTCACATTTCAGAAGTATAGAAAGAATATCGCCTAAGTGATACTGAAGGGAAGGGGGGGGGGGTGAGATGGAATTATATAAATGACCATCGATTAAAACCGTATAATAAAGTGTCTGTAGGTCAGAATCCTAGAAAATTCTAATTTTATTACTCGCTTTACATTGGTACGGTTGATTTATCGATGTGCCTATTTTTTTTTTTAATTAAAAAAAATACACATAAAATTCCCGTGTACCACAAAGTATCACACGGGACTTACAGAGGTAAGTATAAAACACTAAGAAAACATAAGAAACAGACAAAAGAAAAAAAACAAATAAAAGAAACTAAGAAGAATTACAAATATTTACAATAAATTTACAAAATAATCCGAAAGCACACTTCCCAGAAACGAGCAGAAAGAAATTGGGAGGCCAGTTAATATTTAAGTCCTTAAGAGCCAATTTAAAAATATTTCTCTCCCTGCGGTACTTCGAACACAAAAACAGAACATGTTCAGCATTCTCCTCGCCACCAACGCTGCAGTCACAGGGGGTCGCCGAACACAATTTGAATCTACTCAAATAGCTCTTAAAATTTCCATGTCCTGTGAGGAACTGAGTCAATTTGTAGTTAGCAAAGAAGTGATGGCAAGAGAGTCTCATTCTAATGGACGGGAAAAATTTCTTGGTTAAACTACCATTATTTGAGCTGACGTATTCTTGGTTCCAAGACTCCACCATACTCTCAAACATGACCTTCTTAAAAAAAGATTTGGGAATATTGACACTAATGTCAATTTCACCCCTTGTAGCGGACTTGGCAAGGAAGTCGGCTCGCCCGTTACCAAAGATACCAGTATGCCCACGAACAAAAGCAAAGAAAACAGAGACGTTTTTACTTTCAAGGGTTTTGAGTTGCCTTTGAATTTCGACGATAATGCTATTGGCAGAAGAAATATATTTTAAGGTCTCCAAGGATGAAAGTGAATCGGTACAAATGAGATAATCTTTGTCAGCACTATCTCGATTCATGATCCATTTAATGGCAAAGTTTAAACATAAAAGATCAGCTATAAAAACAGTGCATTCATCTCGAATTCTAAATTGAAAATGCTCGAATTCAATGCCATTCTTGAAGGCAACAAAAGCGAAACCAACCTTGCCATCAATTTTACTGCCATCAGTATAGCAAGTAACAGGGAAATCACCTGCAGTTTTGTTGCAATAATTAATGTGCCTATTGAGCTAATATTTAGTAGTTTGTGATAATGTATAGTAGCGTAATAGAATATCCCTTATACCCTTTGAACTACCCCCCGGGTTTATGTCGCAGGCTGAGTATTGAAATTACTTTTACGTAGATATTGGTAAGTAAATACGTTTAAGCGAATAAAATTGTTTTATTAGAAGTTTTAACTTCACATTGAACCAAAGCCAGCTCGTGAACCCCAGCCAGGGATCTTGTCACTGCCTGGCCATTGTTAAAAGGTATCTGATAAGCATGGATAGTTAAAATATTAAGCGAGAGTATATTTAGCGGAGAAGAACTTAAGGCTGTTGTGTACTAACCCTATTGGATTCTCTCACCCCAATGTTAAACTATTGAGAAAATTTGTCTACTATTGACAGCTACATAAATGATGATATTCCAATAAAAATGGTATTTTCAGATAGCCTGAACATTTCTGCACCTTGCAACAGGATTCATTTTATAAATTTAATCTTCCAAAGGAATTTAGGAGCGATTGAAAAACACTATACCTAATAATTTCCCCGAGTAATTTAAAATTTAAAATATTATCTGCATCTTTTTTTTTAAATGAAAAATGCGTCAAAGGATTAAAAGTTTTTGTCTATTACGGAGTACAATTTAAAATGAAATCTTTAAATACAGATCTGAAATCCTTAGACACATTTTCTCCATAGGTTCACATTAAGGTGGGTGAATCCATTAGGGTTGGTACACAACTGCCTTAAAGATTTATATCAACAGATACATTTAGGATATCATGGTGAAAATTATCATGGTGATAATTTGCATTCATATAGGTATGTGTACATCGGTATAGATGTTTACGGAATTAAATGTGTAATGTACGTTTTAGTAACTAATACTTCATTGAAGTTATTTGTTTGCCAACATTGCTATACAAAGTACAGATAGCAGGAGTGATGATAGCCAGTACAAATTCAAAATTACCTGCGGCTTAAAACAACACAATTGGATAAGTGCACGACACTTGCGGTTATTCTAAAGTGAAAATCACAATGGAAAACAGACCTGCCGTGAGGCATACTAGGGAGCTGATTACTGATCGCTCGACGCCAACCCGCCCGGCATAAAGGCCGCGTGGTGTCTTGTCAATGCCAGCCAACGCCGAGGAAAATAAGTGCAGTTCACTCGTGAGGCATAGCCTCAGCAGTGCGAATAATATTTTGCTATTGCATTTGAGGATATTTGCATGATAGCAACCACCATAATGAGAGCTGTTTTATTCAAGGGAGGAAAGAATATGCCAAATATGTTGGAGGTTTGTGTGCCTACATGTTAACGTTCTTTTTGTTTTGGGGAGTGAATAACTTTGTTTCTTTTGAGAAATGCCGAATTAGTGTTTAAATTACCTTATGTACAGTAAAACGTCCAGCGTATGCGTTCCTACGACTCCGTGTCCCTTTTTTTTTTTTTTTTTTTAAATTTACAAAGGTTACAATAGTACAATGGTTACAGTAGATGAATAGTGAAGAATATAAAAGTTCCGTAATGAGGAATACAATCTGGATACAGTGTATGAAATGATACATAACATAAATACAAAAAATGATACAGTTGCAATTTTCTAGTTGTAAGGTACAGTTTGAGGAGTTTGATGTAGCCGTGGAGAGTGAAGGAGCTGTATAGTGGGCAGAAGTAATTGTGAACAGTACATATGAAGACAATTCGAAGTTTTAGTCAGATGGACATGTAGTAAGAGTGGTAATTAAGAGTAAGCTGTATGTGGACAAGAGGAGAAAACAGTTAGGTTGTTTCAGACGGGTAGTGTTGAGCCATTAATTTTGTGAGAATCCTGATTATTATTTTGGAGCAGTAGTAATCGTTGTAAAATTTTGACGGTGGCCAGGTGTTTGCTCCTGAAGGTAGGTCTGTGCGTTCGACTTGAAAGTCTGGGCAATGGAAAATTCAATGATCTATTGTTTGGGGCAAGCCACAGGTGCAGGTGTCTGGTTTGTTGAAAAATCTGTTTTGGTAGGAGCCGAAGCTGCCGTGTTCTGTTAAGGCTTGATTGATCCAGAGTTCCTTTTACTGCTGAAATCTGCACTTCAGAGAAGACAAATACAAAATCTAAAAATATTGTTGTTCTAAATGAATTTCTTCGCACCCTGAAAGCTGCAATGATAAACTTTAAAAATAGTCAAAAAATTGTTCAATATCCATACCTTGGTGAAAAAACTAATTCCCTAAACAAACGACACAATTTTCAATTTTCAAGAGTATTTCATTTACAAAATTTTCGATTACCCTATTTTTCGAACCATAAGACGCATCTCCAATTTATGGGAGGATTTTTAGAAAAGAGTATTACTTTTGTATTTTGTTAGATGTGTAAAGGTACTTCCAACATCTTACTTTATAAAGATAAAACATATATGTAATAAATATGATTAACATCCGGTGGCGTAGTGGTTTAAAGCTTCATGATGCTCCACAACGGATCCAGGGTTGAACTCAGCGACTGGGAAAGGTCGACTCAGCCTTTCATCCCTTGAGTGGGTCGATAAAATGAGGACCAAGCATGCTTGGGAGTTAAACTCTGGGGGTCCCGTGTCAGGTTGATGACCTGACTGAGACATATATGTATGGCAACTCAAGCCCACGGTCATGAAAGCGGAGATGGGCACCACCGGGCTTGAACCACATTCGGACTGTTGTGCCGTGAGTTATATATATATATATATATATATATATATATATATATATATATATATATATATATATATATATATATATATATATATATATATATATATATATATATGATAACGGCCCACCATTTTATAGCTAATGCGTATTTAAAATTATCCTTGTTTCGTCTCAATAAAGTACAGTCCCTTTCTTCTAATTGCAACCTAAGAATTAACCAACTAACCCTCCAAATTATCCCTTAGTGCACCCGCGTTAAAGATATTTTTAAGCATGAATCAGCACCATGTGTTGTTTTCGCCACGGGGCGCTTTTCGGAACATCATGCGACCCTTATGTAATCAAGTCAAATGCCCAATTCTAGCCAATAAAAAGATTTCCCCGCGATCAGCGTCCCTACACTTTATAACCTCCTGCAAAAGATTTCGGCGTACACTTTACTGTCTGTCTATGTTTTGTCCTGGTTTCGTCCTAGCTCTGCTTCCTCGCCTCTCTTATTAACTTTGTTCTGTTATCGTGCTGCTCCGCTACTGTCCGATATAACGATGTAAAATCTGCCTTCTGAATGCGTCCCGGCAGGGACCGGTGGCGTTGCTATTGTGTGTGTCCAGTTGTCAAGATACCTGCGTTTTGCTGAATAGTATTTGTCTGCAGAATAATCTGGAATAAAATAATATGCATCGCATCTCTGTTCTGTGCGTCCCTTCAATGCCTCTCCTCTGGTTTTATCCTCCTCTATGTGCGGATTACAATATGCCTGACTTAGTGTTCCTCAAGTATCTTCTCGCCCCTCTGTCTCGACTACAAAAGTATTGACACGCGCCCGCCAATCTTGGGTGTATTATCTCCTTCACTACGTGATGTACAGTGCATTACTTACACACACACACACACACACATATTATATATATATATATATATATATATATATATATATATATATATATATATATATATAAAATTCGTTGACAAAAGTTCTTTGTTGCTTTTAAAAGATAAAATTTTCTCGAGTTTAAAATAGATAATAGACATGACAGAATTTAGAAGCTGATTTGACTAAAAATAAGTTTCTGGGAAACTGAAAAGCATTAAATCCTCTTTAGAATTTATAAAAACGAATTCGTTAACAAGGCAGAATACAAATGATAAGGGAAATTCCTTTTAACGCTGTTCTACTGAGAAACACTGAGAAACATCGGACTGTTGTGCCATGAGTTTAGTGTTTAGTTTAATAAGTATAATTAATTATATATATATAAAATAAATGTTTGGTAAAATGAAGATAAAATATTCCTTTATTTTACAATCGTTTCTTATGTTACTTTCGGACCATAAGAAGCCCCCTTCTCCAATTTTAAGTCGATATTTTTATGTAAAAAGGTGTCTTATGGTCGGAAAAATACGGTACTTTTTTCCAAGGAGTGTGATATAAATACACACTCATTGAACATTTTAAGCATTTTAAAAGTATGTACGCATTAAATGATTTTTCAATTTTATGTATAGAAAGCGCGTCTAAAATTCTGCTAGAAAACTTACAAAAATTAATATTTTCCATGAATTATTAAACGTGTACTTAAAAACTCATTCAAAAATAACAGGTTAATGTTGTTCTAGTTAAGCCTCTGGAGGAAATTTTTTTAAAAATTTCGTACATATTCAATTAAGTTTTAATTAAGTTATGATAAAAAAATGAGTTAACATGCTTCTGGTATTCTCTTTTCATCCAGTTGCAAAAGGGATTCGGCAAACAATAGCCAAGTGTTTGTACAAGCTTTATTTTTGAAGGGTTTAAACAAAAAGTCATCCTTTTCGGCTGCAGATCCGGTTGAATGAAGTGGTTTGAAAAACACTGTCAAATAAATTTTTATTCGGATACTGATTCATAATTGGAAAATAACGCTACAAAAAAGATATTTTTTCCACTTTAAAATATAAGTGACTGAATATTTTTTAATAGCAATAGTTTTATTCACTAATATTTTCATACATTTTGAAATTTTTTTCATATAAATTAAAAATTGCTTGGAAAGGAATGAAATAGCCTCTAGTTAGCACATAGAACACAATAGACTCAGATTTATTTTAAGCTAGTGTTTTTCTTACGGTATTATTATGGAAGATTTTAAATTTATCGTACTGAAGTGCGGAACAGGGATAAGAAATGTGTAAAACTATTAATATACGTAAAGTAATTATATTTAGTATTATTTTGAATCTTCATTCTCATTTTTCAAAATATCTTTTTTATAGATCCTTTGCTTTCTCAGGTATTCGTTTTGGAATTACTTTCTTAAAACTCACAGGATTAAAATTTCCGAGACTATGCAACCTATACTTCTGGATATACAACAATTTGGAGGCTACTTTACGGTGTCCATGAATTGAGCATGTAAGTTATACATAAAAAGGAAAATGATAGTTTGATTCTCGAATTTTTGTTATCAGGCAAAATTATCCTTTAGAAAGTAAGCTTCAACTGACATTTTAAGGCATATCAATAAGAAATATCAGGAGATCAACAAGCACACAACATGATCTTATGCGGAACTCTGGATCTCGCATACAACAATCACTATTTTCTGCATTGTCTCTGATTTTGTAAGATTACATATTTTTCTTAATACACTGTAATTTTGGGGATGTTTAAAATAATTAATTTAAGTTGTATAACTTTTATTCAAGAAGGTAATTTCTTTATAGTTCAACTAAAATAATTATAAGGTCTATATTTCTTGATATTTATTGTCCTTCAAATAGATTTCAGTAGGGTCGGTTTAGTTTTAAAAGACTAATTATAATGCATTTAACAGGGTTTGACAAATTTCATTATTAAACTCCCATATTTGGCAGTTTTTCTCCTGTAAAATGTATGCTACATATTTATTTCAAGTGATTTTGACCACCTTTCGGACAATAGACATATTATTTTTATCTTTTCTTTTGGAAATGCACAGGTATTTCACGAAACGATGTGTCCACCCAAGAAATATCGAGAACTTGGTGTATTAAAAATTTTAAAAATGGGACTTTCAATATCTTGAACATTATTCACAGTTTATCTGGAATAAAACGATGAAGCATTATAACATTTTAAGTAATACAGTAATAAAGATGAGAAATAACTTTTTCAGCCTAATCCCATTTCTTTTTATTGGGAGCGCAGTAAACGCAAAGAAACAATCAGCGTAAAACAAACCTCTAAGCAGTAAACGCTAACAGAGACAGCCAGCCATTTTCTGCGCATAAATACTGCTTCATCTCTAAGCAGGTCAGGTTGCAGTGTGTTTTTACCGTACATACCAGAAGGCAGTGTTTCCTACTGCTCAGACCAGAAGGCAATGTTTCCTACTCCTCAGATGATGTAGGGTTTACGCACTGCAAACGGCGTGGTTGTCAAATCCTTTCTGTGTAAGTATCTGTATTTTGAACTGTCACCTTCCTAGCACATTCTTACATTGAAGAGGGCCAGTGAGCATTGTATGAAGCAATTATTATCTCCTCATCTGCATTATTGCATTGAATGTTCGGTTTCAACGTTATCTCGCCATACACTCTAGATCAGCCATACCCAGCCGTTTTTTCCTCTCGGACCGCATGCATATCTTTTCTACGTTACGCGGGCCGCAGCATACTACACTATACCTCTCATAATATAATAATGTAAAAAATAAAACACAAAACTAAATATATTCAAACGCTCATTTAAAAACTAGCGTGAATTTTGATGTTGAGACAAAAAATTACATATTTTAGACTAACGAGGTTTATATTTGCTACATGCTACTCTCAATACGCCATCAGCATAAGAATCGGTAAACCGATTTCTATATACGTTCTTAACATATTTCATTTTGGAATTGGACTATTCATAAAGGTATGTTGATGCGAACAACGTGAGGGGAAAGTGGTCCAATTTTGTACAATTTTGTAATTTTAAGGCCCAATTTCCAAAATTATGTTTACAACATCCCGTGCCTGAAAACAAGTGTGAGTGTTTCGGGCCGCACATAAAAGCTTGATTTGCCGCGGTTTGAGTAACCCTGCTCTAGATAGTGTTCTGGACAAAGCATATGTTTTTGGATTTGTACCTCTGACAGGTCTCCAATATCTTCAGAGGGAGAAATTTCTTTAAATACAGTAATACCATTTTTTTATTGGAGATGATGAAAAGAAACCATATTGTTCCATTTTCTTAGGTTCGTTAGGATTGAGTAAAATCTCTTCGGAAAATCCACACAAGATAAATTTATTATTCTGTAAATTCATCTGGCGGATACACATATTCAAACATAAAACACGTAACAACTGTCTTCTGTACAGCAGAAATTTCTAAAAACACAACTAAGGATAACAGAATTTTCAATACAATACACGGCAATTAACGCAGTTTCAACACATTCAATTCTCACTAGGATTTTGAACTGAGTTCCAATCTGTAGGTCAGTTTCAGCTAGATATTTCTAGAAGCTTCCAGAAAGGTTTAGTCGGCAAGTTGGTGACCATTTGGCGTAATATCGCCAAATTTGGCGAACAAAATAAGTCACTAAATCCATCACCAATTTGGCGAAAACCCTCATATTTGGCGAGATTCCCATAGACTCCTAAGTTAAATAAATAGCTGTAGGAGCACTTCCATAGAAGCAATTTTAAGAAAACAAAATGCAGTATTTACAAAATTCGTAATAATATGCATTTCTTCAAGCAAAATTTATTTTAAAAAATTCTCAATATCAAATTTTTAAACCAATTATAATTAAGAAATTTCCAAAGTAAAAAATTAACTGCGTGTAACTGTTAACATGCAAAATATATCCAATAAAATTTTTAAAAAAATGTATTCTTGTGTCGAGCTCTTTCAACATTTGTTAAAACGTTTGTAAGATCTTTCGAGGCATTTAACATGCGTAACACAATAGTTGAAAGGAAAATAAAAGATCTCTTTTATCCTTAAAATTGAAACATTAGAAGGTGTTTAGGATCTGATCATTTAGTTTGCTTAATATAAAGGAATACAGAATATTTTAGGCTATTTATAAATTTCTCAATATTTCAAACTCAATGGTATGGTAATTTTACTCTTTATGTGGTGAAATGCAGTAATTTTTCACCTTGGTATCTTTTTAGAATATTTAGAAAAATAAATTTATACCTTTTAAAGCAAATTTTCAACGCTTTATGTACAAGGAAGAATATTTTCAGAACATCTTTCAAGAAATAATCACATTCTGGATAAAGTTCAACAGCCAAAAATATTTTGAATAGATAAATTCTATGTACATGCATCGAAAACGATTGATTTATTTCTCAACAAATGCATTACAGTGGGATAATATTTTTGATATATTTCTATGCACGCAAAATGTCTCGATGGATTCGTACAGCACGTAGAAGTGGTTTTTGTAAAATTTATAGAAATATTTAGTTTTCCATATTGCTTGCATTGACTATATCCTCGTGAAAACTGAATTTTAAATCGCACATTATATTTTGCAGGCAAAATTCTCAATATATATATCAAAAATCAGATCTTTCAGTGTTTGAGATTTGAATACAGAAACTAATGTATTCGGCTTTCTTAGATTTTTTTAAAAAATGGAAGAGATATTTACAGTTCTGAGCACATACTAAAATGTGGTTAAAAGCACCTGGATTCACCTTTCATCTCAAGCTCAATACGAAATTCTGGGGGGTTAAGTTATATTATTATGTGAATTACTTTTCAAGAAATGTTGATTAGGTTCACGGACTAAAATTTAATTCCTTTGACGTTTAGGAAGTTCACTGAGAGAGATTAAGGGCTTAGCTTTGTAGCGTGAAGCTATAAGCTTCATGTTAATTATATTACACTATAGCTTCATGCTTTATAGTGTAATAATTGATACACCTGCCTCGTAATTTGAGGTTCAATTTCCTGTTGAGGCAACTTCTAACTTCACTGATTTGTTATTCGTACGTAGGGCTGAAAAGGAAATTTTCTCTCCGTACATTACTATTCCCAAAAATTGTAAACATAATTATATATCGATATATGGCGTTTAAATAAAGAGATCGTAGTTTTAAAACTTTAATTGTTCAATAGTTAGTTTTTTGTAGGGTATTATTGAAATTACTGATGTCTATCGTTACAAAATTAAGTTGAATTATGAAGACATGAGATCAAATTAAAGTCTATTTCAAACCACGTGCATTGAATTTTAAGGGCTATTTCCAGAATTTCATTTCAACGAAGAAAACATTATCCAAAATATTCATTTACTAATCTGTGATTATAAGTGAGGCGAAACCAGAAGAGAGAAATTGTGAGATAGTTGGTTTGGTTTGGAGTGCTACAGTCAACTTTTTGCTACACGAGTAGATATTGTGTGATACAGGAGGGTTTGTTCTATTTTATTTAAACATGCGTGTGTGTCATTTATACAGAAAGAGGATACAGAATCTCAAAAATATCTATCAAGAGTTAGCCCGTCGTGTCACACAGCTAGGCAGTCCATTCGTCAGCAAGCCTTCTATGATACCGGAGCTGAAATTTCCCACTGTAATCGAGAAGTTGAATTCTGCCCAGTAGGCAGCCATTTTCAAAAGAGTTAAAAATAATATCAAACAATCACGCTGAGCAATATGAAATGAACCGACTATTTCCGATGTTTTAGTTATAGGTATCTTCGCAAGCCTTGAGCCAATTTTCATACCTTTCTGTTACTGATTTTGCATAATAATTCCAAAACAGACATTTCTACTTAGACTGTTATACAACTGCGGGATGTACTTTACTGTATTATATAAAAGTCTAATCACTGATGACGTCATTATTGTTAGACCGAAAGGTCGTTGAACCGCACTAGGGTTGCCAAGCATAGGCTTGGCGCCCGCCGTGTAGGTGCTGTTTTTGGTAGTCAGCATCTGTCTGCCGAGTTAGCTAGTTGGTCGGGACCTGAGCTCTTGCGAGACTCGGTTGCTCCCATATTCTAAATTTTCTATGTTCTAATAGGTTTTATAATAAAACCCTTATTGTTATTGTTAAATTCTACTATGTTCATTTCTATATACAGTCCGCTTACACATCGATTATAGAAAGTTCCTCATAGACAGTTTCCTACTAGTTTGCATGACCATATATATACATTAGGGGTCCAGTCGGAGCCTCAGGGCTTATCAGCGATCTACGAATTTAGTTTTGCTCAACGTCTCAAAAATGTCTACGGAAATTATAGTGTTAAACCGCACCCGAAGAGGCCTCAAAGGACAAATAATAAAACTGGCTACTTTTCTCAAAAATAAGGCAACAACATCGGACTTAATCACCATTTACTCAAAAATGGACACTTTGAAGAAAATAGAAAATAAACTCGAAAATTTAAATTTGGATTATTACAAGGTTTTGAATGACAGTGAGCTCAACGAGGACGAAGAAGCGTTTTCGGAACTCGAGGATGAAATAGAAGAAATCAAGGTAGGCTTCTTACATATTTCTAAAAGATGTAGTTCAAGTATTGCCAGTACATGTACCGATAGTAAACAAATGAATGTTAGATTGCCCGAAATTCCATTACCTGAGTTTTCTGGAAATTATAAACAGTGGTCTCTGTTTAAATCGCAATTTGAATCTCTAATTGTTTCGAACAGTAATTTAAGTGACTTACAGAAACTGTATTATTTACAAGCGTCGTTAAAGGGCGAAGCAAAACAATTGCAAACTGTTGACGATGCTTTTGATTCATTGTTTCGGGCATTAGATGAAAGTATAATCACAAGATGTTGATAGCAGATACACATATTACTGCAATTTTAGCTTTAAATAAGATAAATTACGAATCCTCTAAGGAACTCAGAATGCTTATAGATAATCTTCTAAAACACTTAAGAGCATTAAAACTCATGAAATTAGAAACTAATCAACTTTCGGTTTTGATGCTCATTAATGTCATTCTACAGAAGTTAGATCGTGAAACTCGTAAGCAGTAAGAAATGACGTTAAAATCTACAGATTTACCAGACTGGGACAAATTCATTAGTTTTTTACAAAATAGAAGTCAGATCTTAGAAAATATTCAGCGAAGCAATAATTCGCTGCAATTTAAAGAGAAACCTAAACATATGTATAAACATGATCAAAATATTGTCAAATCTAGTAATTTATTAGTTAAGTCGTCTTCCAACAGTCCCGCATTGTGTACTTTTTGTAAAAACCATCATTTATTGCACATATGTGATTTGTTTTTAAAATTATCCCCTGAAGAATGATACGACATGTTGCGAAAAAATAAATTGTGTCTGAACTGTTTAGGTCACCATAAAGTAGCAGTATGCCAATTGAAATTCTCTTGGTTCCATTGCCAATCGAGACATCATTCGTTGCTCCATAAAACCAGCATCACTACATCGTCGCCAGATTGCAACCCTACAAGC
Organism: Dolomedes plantarius; assembly: GCA_907164885.2. Taxonomy (NCBI): domain Eukaryota; kingdom Metazoa; phylum Arthropoda; class Arachnida; order Araneae; family Dolomedidae; genus Dolomedes; species Dolomedes plantarius. The sequence goes on from OU015492.1 coordinate 137,865,072, forward strand.
CTGACTCATAGTTCGAGCGCCGCGAATTCGGGAGTAGGGGTGGAGTGACATCTGAGATAACATCCTGCTTTGCTACTGACCGAAAGAAAATAATTCTTGCAACTGCGGTTGTTTACATTTTAGACAGAAGTGGTACTTTTCGAAGGGGGAAAGCAGTTCTGGATTCTGGAAGTATGTGCTCCTGCATGACTTCGAACTTCGCAAATTTACTGGGTTTGCAGAAAGATAGAATAAACATTCCAATTTCTGGTTTGTCAGGATGCCCGATTATAGTGAAAAAGATAACTAACACGATTATTTCAAATGAAGATAAATAATTTTCTGCACCTATTGACTTTTCAATCCTTCCCAAGATTACAGATATGATGCCAGCACAAAGTTTAGACTTGACAGAAATAAAAATTCCATCCTATATCACTTTAGCGGATCCAAGCTTTTTTGAACCTGGAAAGGTTGACTTACTAATTGAGACAGAAATATTTTTTGATCTTCTAAAGACTGGCAAAATTCCCACCGCCCAATCCTTAGTTTTGCAAGAAACCGTAATTGGTTACGTTCTTAGTGGAGCTCTTCAAGGAGCATCAGAAACACAGTTTTGTGGCCTTCTATCTCAGGTAGATAACTTCGAAGGTATAATAAAGCAATTTTGGGAAATAAAAACGGTACCAGACATACCTAGTCTAAAAAATAAAGAAGAGATAGACTGTGAAGAACATTTCTTGAAAACGTATTGCAGAGATGGAAATGAGAAGTATATAGTTAACCTTAACGTGAAAGAAAATACAGAACTGGGAGATTCTGTGCAATCAGCTACACAAAGATTAAATAGTTTGCGGAATAGGTTAGATAAAAATACAGAAATGTACAACCTCTACTGTAACTTTATGAAGGAATATGAAAAGTTGGGGCACATGAAAGAGGTAAAGGAGACCGATAAAGAAGATTCAAGATATGTTATGCCTCACCATGGTGTTTATAGAGCTGATAGCAGCACCACTAAATTACGTGTTGTGTTCGATGCATCTGCGCCATCTACTACTGGATTGTCTCTAAATAATTGTTTGCTAAACGGGGGCATTGTGCAAGAAGACATTTTCTCCATCCTCTTACGATTTCGAAAACACAAATTTGCCTTTACGGCAGATATAAAGAAAATGTATAGACAAATTTGGGTCAACCCTGAACAGTGTAACCTCCAACGCATTCTTTAGAAAATGAGCTCTACAGATCAAGCTAAATTGTTTGAATTGCTCACAGTTACCTACGGTACAAAATGTGCTCCCTATTTGGCTACAAGAGTTTTGAAATAACTGGCTATCGATGAACAAGCCAATTATCCATTAGCGTCCTCTGCAGCTTTAACCGATTTTTATGTCGATGACATCCTGTCAGGAGCCGAAGATGTTACCACTGCTATTGAATTGCAGCAGCAATTAATTTCGATGCTAAAATCTGGAGGTATGGACTTGCACAAATGGTGCTCAAATGAAAAACAACTACTGGAAAAGGTCCCTTTTTGTGATCAAGAATATCATTTCGAAGAGTCCGAAAAGGACACAGTCAAAACATTCGGTTTGAGGTGGAATCCTAAGAAAGACAACTTTAATTTTATTGTTTCATGTGCTGCCAGCGTATTTATTAAGCGCTCCGTCTTAGCAGAAATTGCAAGATTGTTCGACCCATTGGGTTTATTAGGACCAGTAATTGTGCAAGCAAAAATATTTTTGCAACATTTGTGGCTCTTAAAAATTGAATGGGTCAAGAACTTCCATTTAATGAGAAAAAGAAATGGGAAATTTATCGAAGGGCATTACCAAGCCTCAAAGAAGTTCAAGTTAGCCGCTATGTCTTGACCGATTCTGTTAAAGAAATAAAGCTTCATGGGTTCTCGGATGCATCGAAAGATGCATATGGAGCGGCAATATACGTTCGTTGCATAACTGACGCAAATGATGTAAATGTCAACCTTCTTTGCAGCAAATCTAGAGTTGCACCAATTAAGGAATTAACTATTCCGTGGCTGGAACTCTGTGCAGCTGAGTTTCTTTCCAAGCTAGTTTCAAAGGTATTAGCATCTCTAAAATTGAATATTAACAAAGTTTACTTGTATACAGATTCAACTATAGTACTGGCTTGGATTAAATCCTCTCCAAATTTACTGAAGGTATTCGTCTCTAACAGAGTTTCTCGAATTCAAGAGTTGACCAAGCAGTTTCATTGGCAACATGTGAAGACGGCTGAGAATCCCGTAGAATTGGTCTCCTGTGGAGTGAATCCAGACCAAATTATGGATCAAAATTTGTGGTGGAAAGGCCCTACATTTCTGGCATCCTATAATTTACCTTGCATCGATGAAGATTCTTGCATTCCAGAAATTAATCTGCCTAAGATGAAAAAGGGTCTCAAGAACTCAGAATCTAATTATGACTCTAACGTAACACTCTCTGTGAACAGTGCCTTTAATCCTTTAGATGATTTGATTAACATTAGCAATAATTATTCTAAAATTGTACGTATCTTAAGTTATATTTTCATATTCGTTCATAATCTTAGATATCCTCAAAAAAGACAAACAGGCCCCTTAATTCCAGCTGAGGTAAGTAGTGCAGAAAATGTACTTCTTCGTCGGGTACAAGAAGAAGAGTTTAAAGCAGAATTTGTGGATTTAGAAAAGACTGGTTAAGTAGCAGGTAATAGTAAATTAAAATCCTTGAATCCCTTTCTAGATGAAAATAAGATAATAAGAGTAGGTGGACGATTAAACAATTCAGATTTAGTTTATTCTCAAAAACATCCAATTGTGCTTCCAAAGAAACATAAACTTGTTAGACTAATTTTCGAAGATTATCATAAAAGGTATCTCCATGTTGGACCGCAATCCTTATTGCACTGTGTAAGACAAAAATTCTGGCCTATTAATGGTAAAGGTTTAGCTCGAAAGATTGTTCATGAATGCATAATTTGCTGCAGAGACAACCCAGTTGTAGGTGAACAGTTAATCGGAGGTTTTCCTAAAGAACGAGTTATTCCTAGTTCGCCATTTAATCATACAGGAGTAGATTTTTGCGGACCTTTTTTTATAAAATACAAAGAACAGAGAAAAAGCGACTTGCAAAAAGCGTATGTAGCAATTTTTGTTTGCTTTACACCCGTGCTGTACAATCAGAAATAGTTTCAGATTTAAAATAAGGAGGTTTTGTTGCTACATTAAAAAGATTCTGGTCCAGACGTGGAAAATGTTCCACTTTGTTTACCGACAATGCTAAAAACTTCATAGGAGCTAACGCAGAATTGAAGCGTTTAAAGTATAATCTTGTAAAATATCAAGGTGAAATTTTAGCCAAATATTTGTCTTCTGAAGACGTAAATTGGAAATTTATTCCTCCCAGAGCTCCTAATTTTGCCGGACTTTTGGAGGCTGGAGTTAAGTCATTTAAATTTCACTTTAAAAAGAGCCATGGGGAATTTAAGATATACGTACGAAGAATTTCTCAAAATAGTGACTCAAATAGAAGGAATTCTTAATTCACGACCTATCACCCCTTTACCGTCTGACGCGAATAACATAGAAGCATTAACGCGTGGTCATTTTTTAATAGGGAGACCTATTACAACAATTGTAGAGCCTGAAATCATTCATTTTCCTGATAATAGATTAAGTAGGTGGCAAAGGACAACAAAGGTAACCCAATACGTTTGGAAAAGATGGAAGAGGGATTATTTAAACCACCTCCAACAAAGATTTAAATGGCAATTTTCCAAACCTAACATTGAGAAAAATTAAATAGTTTTAGTAAAGGAAGACAATTTGGCCCAATGCAAATGGTTACTAGGTCGGATTGAAGAAGTCATTTCTGGTCCAGATGGCAAAGTAAGAATTGCCTGAATAAAAACAAAGACTAGAATTCTAAAAAGGGCTTACTCTAAATTATGTGTTTTACCTGTAAATATATAACTTTGTATTTGTTAAGCTCATGTTTCTTTAGTTATGTTAAAGTGTTATATAATGTTATGAACTATTATTATTGCTTGTATATCTGTAATGGTATAATTATTTGTAAAATTGTATAGTATAATTGATTACTGTAATTCATGTACTTTGTTGAAATATTGTCACATTTCAACACAGGGCGGGATGTTAGACCGCAAGGTCGTTGAACCGCTCTAGGGTTGCCAAGCATAGGCTTGGCGCTCGCCGTGTAGGTGCTGTTTTTGGTAGTCAGCGTCTGTCTGCCGAATTAGCTAGTTGGTCGGGACCTGAGCTCTTGCGAGACTTGGTTGCTCCCATATTCTAAATTTTCTATGTTCTAATAGGTTTTTTAATAAAACCCTTATTGTTATTGTTAAATTCTACTATGTTCATTTCTATATACAGTCCGCTTACACATCGATTATAGAAAGTTTCTCATAGACAGTTTCCTACTAGTTTGCACGACCACACATATACAATTATCATCAGTGATGTTTATTTGCAGACTCTGCAGCGCATGCACCTGTTTTCAAGCGTTATTTCCATTACTTCACTGCCTCTGTTTTATAGCTATAAATGTATAAAATATACTGAAGTTGAAAATATTTAATATTGTTTGCCAGAATAAAGTGTTCTATTTCATGCATGTAGGAAAATAAAAACAGGCCATATTTTACATTTATCCAGTGAATATGCATAGAACATTCGCACACATCTGTTGAAATATTTCTGTGGACCCGAGATAAAAACGATATAATATCAGTAGACTGAAATAACATTTTCTAGGAAATATGTACCACACTGTGAGACGGTAATACAAGCCCATACCACAAATTTTTATTTTGCTGTTATTCTTTACAGGATTGGAGGAGCACCAACAGAATAAAATTTTCAGACTGTGTATACTGTGAGCGTATAAAATTTCGTGAATGTAAAATGGCAAGGGGACTTATAAACAACAACTTTGAAATTATAATACAGGGTGATTCAAAATGAATATAGCGATTACAAACGGCTATAACTATTTAATAGAAAAGAATTTATCGATAAGAATTACACAAATTTAAAAGGAAGTTCAAAATTTTGTTTACATACTTTATAAATGTTCTATGTGACACCCCTTGGTCACACGGACAGCAGCTAAGAGGTATTCTATTTCACGCCATACATTCTGAAGCATATGTGGAGTCACTTACGCAAGTCGCATTGTCTGAACTTGCGTATACGTAGGCTTCCGATTCATTGCGCTTGTGCCACAACTAGTGAAATTTCGAACTTCCTTCTACATTATGTGTACATTTTATCGATAATTTTTTATCGATTAGAGAGTTATAACATTTGTAATCGCTATATTCCTTTTGAATCACCAAGTAAAAAACCTTTGTTTTAAAGCAAATTGGTTCCGATAATTTGATGATGGATTAAATATTTTTCTATGTATTAAGAGATTTAGATCAATTATTCAGTTGCTTTCTAAACCATAGACCGTCATTTTCTGCGTCTCTTAAGTTTTCTTTTAAACTAGATTTACGGGAATGTAGAGATAATCTTAAAGTAAAGGAGTCTTTAATATGAAGAAAAATTCAGCATGCTACAAGGTGGAGTAAATGCCCAGCTTGCATGTTACACATATCCATGGACAAGAACACTATATTATCTAAAGTTACGATCTGTTTGACGTATCACAGTAGGTAAGAGCGCTGGAAGAAAGTTAAACTCAAATAAAACTTTTTAGCTGCGACAGGGTTTATTTTCGTTTTTTCCCTTTCCGAATTCAGGAAAAAGTAAGTTACCTCACAGGAACTAAATTGAAACGTATGTCCCGTAATATAAGTAGGAAAATACCAGAATTATTGGTTCCGTTAATTTGATGGTGGATTAAATATTTTACTATATATCTATTGAAAATTTCATACTAAAACTACAAAAGTTAAATCGGTTTAATAGCATTTTACATAAAATTATAAAAGTATCTTTTTCTTACCTAGAAAAGTTAAAAAATGCTAAAAACTCATAATTTACTAGCGCACGGTCATTAAGACAAATGTAAGGTCCATTGAGGAAATGGGCGTGCAACTTCTTTCGTTTGGCTTCACTCCGTCTCCCACCCCCACCCGTTCTGCTTCAAAATCGAGAGTTATTTTGAAACAAGCAAATTAAGTGCGCGTCATGACAAAAAAATAGTTTATAGCGCCTTTGAGAGCAGGAACGTAAGTTTTTATTTCGCCCTTGAATCTGGATCAAGGGAATCAATGAATGCAGAAATAACAATTCTTTAATAAAAGATGAAATGCTCTACCTTTCTACATTTTATAACATAAGAACATACAGGATATTTAAATTTCAAATTTGAACTAGCTATATTACATACGGATATCTAACATGAAATTATCAATGAGCATTTGTGGTAACATTAAATGTTACAAAAAAATTTCTTTTAACCGTAACTCCCTTTCAGTTACGACGTAATAACTGATATTTAAAATTCTTTTGAAAATTATTTCCATCATATATTTTTATAAGCAAGGTCACACTGAAAAATCAACAACGTGAATCCGCAACTGATGTGACATAATGAAATGAAACATGCGAGTCTGCTGATATCAAGTAATGTGAGTAAATATAACTTGGACGGACAGTTAGTAAGAACCAAATGGGCTCAGCCTCACCAATAATTTTGAATTCCATCACTAAAAAATAAGATCAGTCAGAGTGCTTAAAGTAATCTTATTACTTGAATAATCTTATAACGTTTGTTAAATATTATTAATATTACTTCTTTTTCCCGCGGCTTCCACTATTAGGCGGCTCCTTTGTCGTCATCCTTGGGTTCCATATGCTTACATTTGGTCATATAAACATAATTAAATGTCAAAACCTGATTAGATTAGGCATTATTGTGATTATATGGTCACATTGTGGCAAGGAAGTTAAGACGGTTTATTTTAAATGTTGTGATCTGACCTCTTTTCAAGTGAGGTTGGTTGGTTTAGAACGCTAAGGTAATCTTGCTTGAACAGGACAAACTGCTGGCAAACCCTCTCAGGGGTGCCGTTCCCACAGTATGAACGCCTAATTCTAGTCTTCTCTTCACTTGCATTTAATGTATTCCAGTTAAATTAGCAAAAAAGGGCTAGTGCTGCCATCTCTTATCAGTTTAAAGAAGTAAAAACAATTTGAAACCTTTAATTGGAAAATATTCAATATTTTTTAGGTTAAAAAAATCGGAAAAAAATCGGAAGCATGTAAACAGTGGAGGTTGTTGCCCCTGAAATGGTTAAGGCAATTTTTAACGAATATTGATATCCATGCCTACGGCAGGAATCAAACCTACAAACTCTGCTACCGAATGGCAGGGCTCTGGCCATTGAGCCTGCATCCAGCCATTTACCGTTTAAGCAGCAAATTATAAATCCAAGTGATATTTTTTCTTGAACTTTCGCAGGTAACATATATAAGATTAGGAGTGGCATTTTAACAGAATTTTGGAGCGCAAGGCAATTTATGCGAGAAAATGCATTTTGGGGTAAAAATTAATGTTTACGGGTTGGAGAAGATGATGTATCGAATTACAGACAATTAATTAAATCAACGTTTTTCCCTTCTCAGATAAGAAAATATAGGCAACGGGAAATATATGCTAAAAATGAATAACTCTCTATCCAACATATAAGGGAATTAAAACTAATAAAACTTGTTTTCTTGAATATAAGATTTATTGGCGCACTCTTTTCTCAATGAAAAGAACGGTAGATTTTTGTTGTTGTTTTAATGCTATTATTATCGTTAAAGTTTGAAACTAATATTTTTGAAAATATTGTTAAGAATATTTTACGAATCAGAAATTAACTCAATGAGCAATCTCTGACGGACTCCATTATCGGCTGAGCTAGAGGAAAAAGATGAAATCACACATCTTGAACAATATCAGACTTACAGTCATCGACACAATGCAATCTTACGTGTGCAGTATTATAGAAAAACATAATATCTTTCGGAAAAAGTAGGAAAAAATGTATGATTCATTAGTTGTTTTGGGATGGTCAAAACATACGAACTAAGATTGGTTGCAAGTATCTAAAATACCTTTCAGGAAGAATTGAGGTGCAGGAAATTAGAAAATAAATTTTAAAATTTTCCTGAAATAGTTACTAAAACATTTGGTCGAGAAAAAGTAGATGAGCAGAATTTCTGCATTTTTTACCTTAAAAATTACCGTAATTTTTTAATTATATCTGAACTCCAATTTAGTAGTTAAAAGACCCAGAGATAAAAAAATATTAACATTGCAATTAAAATAGGAGTCCTTCTAATTCACTAAACTAACCATTTGTTAGGATATCCGTAATACTATATCTAATATTTAAACAATGTGTCTATCTTAATAGATTCATTTGGTATTTTGGACCTCACGTCAGAAAAAAGAACAAGAAATGCCTCTAAATACAACATATAAGTCATTTAATATAGCTCTTAAAAAAGAAACCCAAAATATATTCAAAAATATATAAATTTAAGAAAAAAGTCACATAAGCTATAAGCTACATACAGTGGTACCTGGACTTACGAGTGTCTCGACTTACGAGTGTTTTAAGATACAAGCAGTCTCCGGCCATTTTTTTGCCTTCAGTGACGAGCTAAAATTCGGGTTACAAGCGAGCTTCAGGTACCGCACCGATAGTTTGTGGAACGAACGCCATGTAACATTCTCGTCATATAAGCACACGAGAAACATATAATATTTACAACCTTTATGTACAACTAGCTGAAAACCCGCATTTCGCTACGGAGTACATTCAAATTAAACACAATGGTCAATATATGCGATTAATGTCAAATATATAGATATAATTATAATAAATAAGACGATCAATGTATACAATTGATGTAAAAAAAACAAAAAAATATATTTATAAAAATCGTAAGGAATATCTTTATAGACAACATAATGTAGAAGAAAATATTGAAATTAAATCTAATAAGACACACTAGAGAATATACACAGTCCAGTCACATTAATGCGACCACCTGTCAAAATCCAGAATAACCATCTTTCGCAGAGCGGACCGCTGCGAGACGTGCAGGAAGAGAGTCAATTAGGTTCCTGAAGGTGTTCACTGGGTTGTTGAGCCATGCCGACTCCAGCGCCGTGGTCAGCTGCGCTAGGTTACCCGGGTGAGTATCCATGGTGCGAACAATCCGATCGAGGTGGTCCCACAGATTCTCGATTGGGTTCTTGTCCGGGGAATTTGCCGGGCAAGGGAGTACGATAAACTCATCCTGGCGTTCTTCGAACCACGCACGTACACTTCGAGCTTTATGACACGTCACATTGTCCTGCTGGTAGATGCCATCATCCTGAGGAAAAAACAATTCGCATGTAGGTGTGAACATGGTCCGCAAGGATAGATGCATACTTGTGTTGATCCATCGTGCCTTCCACAATGATGAGTGAACCCAGAGAATACCATGAAAATATTCCCCAGACCACAATGCTCCCTCCTCCAGCTTGGACCCTTCCGGCAATTGTTGCAGGGTGTTTGCTTTCAGACGTATCACGCCGTATACGTCAACGTGCATCTGTCCGATGGAGCATAAAACGTGATTCATCGGAAAAAGCCACCTGTCTCCCCACTCAGTGGAAGTTCAGTTGCGGTACTGGAGTGCAAATTCCAGCCTTCGTCGCCGATGAACAGCAGTCAGCATAGGTGCATTAACCAGGCATCTGCTGCGGAGGCCCATACGCAGCAACGTTCGCTGAACCGTCGTTGTGGAGACACTGTTGGTAGCCCCTTGGTTTATCTGGATGGTCAGTCGCTCAACGATTACATGTGTATTCGCCCGAATGCATCTCCGCAGCCGTCGTTCACCTCTGCCATCTATGGTCCGTGGTGCACCACATTTGCCACGTCGCTGATTTTGGATAGTGCCATTTTGCCGGCACGGTATACTTTTACCACGGCGGCCCGCGAACAGTTTACAAAATTAGCCCTTTCAAAAATGCTTCCACCCTTGGCCCGAAAGCCAATGATAATGCCCTTTTGGACGTCGGATAAATCGCTCCGTTTCTGCATGACTACAAGAAATGAAATATTTTCCGAATGTCTACAACACACTTTATATATCCACTAAATTTGTTGTTGATACGTGCCTTTTGCGATTGGTTATATAACGTTGACGTCAAAAGTAGGCATTGGTCACATTAATATGACTGGATGTGTAGTACAGTTAATATAGTACAGTTTAAAAACATATCTTTTACTGTATTTTAATGTTTTTTTGATAATGTCCAATCGTCTGCCGTATTAGGAAGAATAAAAATATTTTTTGTCTATTTAGTTCTTATGCACGTGACGATAAATTGATTTAATATACCAGAAAAAGAAATCACGTAATCAGCATTTAATACATAAAATTCTAAAAATTAATCTTTAAAAATTCCCCCAAAATCAGAAAATGGAGGTAAAGATTTGAAAATGATTTCATTTTAAAGGAATTTTTATGATCTCTCTCTTGATATAAATTTTATAACCCTCAAATTATTATTTTAAATGCAAATTTTAAAAAGTTACTAAAACAGTTTAAAAATTTAATTTTAAAATATATAAAAAGAGTTTTTCAAAAATCTTTCTTAGTGCACCCCTACATTATAAGAAGAATCGCCATGCAAAATTTCAGCCCTTTATGTCCAGCAGTTTGATATGTGCGTTGTATGTCAGTCAGTGAGTCAGTCAGTTACGGAACTGTTATATATATATATATATATATATTGTGACAAATTAAAATAATTCGCACAATTAAATATATGCTGCACACGGCTGGAATTTGTCGCAGCTGACCGATACGCCCCCCCCCCCCTCCTTTAACGTATAGCAGGTGACGGCGAGCTGGAACGAAAGGAACACAAAGCGGTTTGAAAAACGTGACATCTAGGCGGAACAGAAATTTGCCACGGCGCTCCAGATTAATGACGCAGGACCACCGGGAAGCCGGGGAATCACGAAAATTTCAGCTTGCCTGTCAGCAAATCGAAAAGTCTAAAAATGACATCACCATTAGCAGATCCAATAAGAGACGAGTTCTCTGGACGGAGCGAGAGAGTACAAAATTAGACGAGGGAGAAAAAGTTAGTTAGCGAGCTGCTAAGCTGTGGTAGACTCCTCCGACCATCCAGGATCGAAAGAAAAGGCTATACGCGGACTTGAGTAGTCGGCGGCTTATTTTTTCACGAAGAGAACTTTTAGCTTCGGCTAGGAAGCTTGGTTACATTTCGACGAGGTCTCAAGACGAGATTATCTAGTCCGGATCATCCTGATCCTATAAAGTGCCTCGCAGTCATCCGCCCTGCAGGGAGCGAAAATCGAGGGACTTACTCTAATTCTAATGAACTATTCGATAATATTGAATTAGAGAAATTTCAGGTGGTAACTCCTCCTAACGGACTCAGTCATCTTAGAGGACTATCACTAACTGTGTAACTGATCATCAATCTCCAAATTTTCTCCTCCGAATTGAAATAAATTCATCGATTTTAATTTACTTCGCTGTGATTTTTTGTTGATTCGATTGCTACCTTGATCAACGCGTTACAATATATATATATAATGATTATATACATATTATGCTAAGACAACTTTCCAGTCTTAAACCGAGAGATTAACTCTAAACAATTCTCATACGGGACAGCTTGCTCTGCCCACACTTGAGTCGCATTCCGATACCGTACAGCATCCAACTTCTCCCTTCAAAAACATTCTGAAAGCAGGGATCAAAAATACCTCATTGGACAATTTTTTATCGAAAACCTCCGTAGATGGCAGTGAGGAAAGCGTGGCGAAAAGGGCAAAAATCAGTGAATAAGATTCAATAATTCAGTTCATCCTTTGTCCTTCATATCCGTCATATCTTTAAGTTGTCTGATCTCCACAGTATATGTTGTACATATACTTAATAAAACCAGTTTATTGCAGTACATTCTATTGTATTGGGTTTTTGTACAATATATGTTATTTATAGATACATTTTTCTTACTTAAAAACATGTAGCACAAAAAAAAATCGGTTGTTTTTTTTTGGGGGGGGGAAGGGGGGACGGATTAACGGCATTTCATTTGATTTGAATGGGGAAAATTGATTTGAGATATCAGTAATTCGAGTTATGAGCTCTCACGGTACGAATTAAACTTTTAAGTCAAGGCACCTCTGTACTTTAAATGCATTAATATCTGAAACATGCTAACTTGCTTATACGGGAAGGAGAATACTCAGGAATGATATGAAAAATAAATGTCTGATTCTATATTTATTTTAAAGCACTTTCTAATACAGATTTACAGTGAGAAGAGTATGCTACTTAGCTATCTTGAGATTTACAAAAGTTGATGTATAACATTGTGTAAAACAGGCTTTTATTTGAAATACGCTATACTAATGCGATATCGAGTGCTTGACCAGCTCGCAATATTTGGTAGTAGCAAAAGTCTGCAGAGACAAAAATTTTATATGTTAACAACTTACAAATAATTGAAATATTAATTTTTGAGAGCCCTTTATCATCTTTCCATTTTGATATCGCTAGTTAAGGTAATATCTATGTTATCAGTATAATTTATTTTAGCGATACCTTAGTTTACTTCACAGGAGTATAATATATCCCAAATATGTTTAATATCCTTCTTTCTTCTCTGTCTACCTTCAGAAACTTTGTTACAGCCGTATCATTTAACCAAAGGATACATTAATTTTATGAAAACAATTCCGCAAATGGTAGTTGATATAATATTATCTAGAACAATGTTGAGGATATACTATCTGGACTGAATACCGCGTTTTTCCGCCGCAGTGAAAGATTTCTAAAAAAGTACTAATTTATCTTTGACCCGATTCATTTTATATGGAAGATGTTTATTTCTGTGGAACAAAATATATATTAAAGTATTGTCAAATGTTTCAGGAAGTATGTGATAAGAATGCTATGTAAATTCATCATACACATAATATAAATTTTATTCATTGTATGAATTTAGTGTATACATTTCAATAATCCGCTAAACATGTAAAATGTATAAATCCCATGATATTTTATAAATTAAATTTGAAGAATCTTATTATATTTATGTAGAATGCTGAACTGAACTTTTAACTATGAACTGCAGACAATAGTAATGTTATTTGTGAACGTATATTATGTCTGGCGCAAGAGGGCGCCGCTAGCATAAACATTGTCACGACCCCCCTCTACTCTGTTTGGGGAGAACATTAAGACTCCCGCTTCGGATTCCGTCGTATATGGAGTACGTTATTTTCAATTCAATATAAATAAATTGTAATTATTATTTTTTCTTTACTATGGTTGTTAATTAGTTTACGTCTGTGGCTGATTTACTCCAACTCCAACTCCCACACCCCACATTTATATTACATTTAAAAATAATATGAATGAGCATCGGCCTGTTTACACTGAATCCGGAGCATTAACTTACGCCAGCGTTAAAAATTTTAACCAATTACAAAGCTCAATTTCTTGACCACGTGACATGATAAACCTATCACAGGTCATGCTAACAACCTCTGAGCCAACGTAATAGCACAACGCAACGTTCCGTATGCAATGTGAACAGGTGTTAAATCACTTAAGGGATGGTGGACATTACAAAGCAATTTTTGAAATTTTTACCTCAGAGATATGAAATTTTGGATGTATATTCATTAAAGTATACTAACTATATTAAACATCTTATAAAATTTTATAAATATTTTAATTGTTTTATATTTTAAAAATTGAAATTTTTATTATGTTTTTTAAAATGTTCCTTGCGATCAAATTTTTAACTTCCCCCCCATAATTTTGCATTTATATTGCTTATAAATATATTTTGAACAGATTTGTGTATCATTTTGTGCTTTCATTGAATAGTTAAATTTTAGGAAATATTTTTATGCTTATACTCTGAATTTTCGTGAAATTTTTGTACTTTTCTACACTTAAGTTAAACTTTGATAATCTTTATGTCGAAACCTGAAATGGATACATAACTTTATTTTAATGTATAAGAAGAGTCTTTTACTATAAATTTTCTAAAATGTCGTCAAAAATTGTGACGCAAGGAGAATTTCAAAGACTTTCAAATCTGGAAATTACTCATTTTCATAAAAAGCCATTCAAAAGAAGTTTTTCACATACCTTTAATATTTACTTTTCTAAAAACACGAAGTTTTCATTTTACTTTTCATTACATATTTGAAATGCATTTTATTCTAATATTTACATATTTTAAAAATATTAATAACCCCCCCCAAAAAAAATTCCAATTTTTGTTCAATTTTTGGTAATTTTAAAGTCCACCATCTTCTAAAATAACATACTTTTTTTTTATTCTGTATTCTTCAGCACACAAACATTTTTAGCACCTAATGGTTTCACAAGGAAATTTATTTCCGTGCAAATTTATTTCCGTCAAAATACAATCAAGCAAGAAGGGGGGGGGGTGTCAATAATATTGAGTCAAAAATGTACATACCTTAATATAATTTGCAGACTATCTTTTACAATGTGAAATTATTAGCTTAAATATTATTAGTTTAATTATTATTATTAACTTAAATATATTTTAATTTCCCAGACTTTTTAAAAAATGTATTAAAAGCAAGCTTTTCTTACTTTCACTTCAGGGATTTATAAATTTGAATGTTATTGTATTTATATGTGTGAGTTTCAAATGTCTAGCTAATCGGGAAGTTACTAGTTAAAAATCAATTGCAAGATTTGTACTGGACAAACAAACACACACACAAACAAACAAGAAAGAAAGTTAATAAAAACATGGTAAAAATGCAACTCCTCGCATTTGAGAAATAAATATGTATTTTGGAAATTGTAAACAGTAAAATGTAGAATTCAGCAGTTGAATTCTACAATAGCGGTCATTATAGATAAGTGCTTTGATCATGGAGGATGGAAACGCATTTTTATATAATACTTTTATAACGGATTATATGTTATAGTGTGATAATGTTTTTAAATTTTTATATTTTTATTAGTGTTTTTATATATTTTGTTCTTCTCTATCATATGATGTGTGGTAATGTGTAAAGGATCTGATTTCCTCTTGATTTGAGGGTAAGATTGAGAGAATTTAGGAATATTTAATTGAATAAGTATAGCCTCTCCACGGTATACAAAATGGCGTCGTTTTATGATTTCTTTTGCGCGTCATGACGCTAACATAAGCGTATACTAGGAAACGTCGCGTTCCGAGAAATGTGGTGGGTTCAACACCCGATAAATGCCAACGAGCAAGCCCTCAATTTAAGTGGAATTGTCGTGATAAGGGGCGCGGGCGAATAGCTGATCTGGAATCAGAGGGTGAAGACGGAATCGATTCTAGCTTCCCCTGGGTAGTTTGTATCGTACTAAGACCATATTTAAGGGGGCTACACGAGAACTCTGGGAGAATTTTGCAGATTTTTAGAGACGAATTTTAGAGATACAACCAGAGGCAGTGACCGGCCGAGAGAGGCAGAGAGAGAGAGAGAGAGAGGATGGGAGAGAAAGTTTCTGGATGTTGCCTACGCCAAGTTAGTGAGCAGTTGCAAAATGCCTAGCTGTTCCTGATACTACGCGCTGCAAAGATGTTTTCATACTAATTACTGCTTCTACACTAAACGCCTAGCTGTTCCTGATACTCCGCGCTGCAAAGATGTTTCATACTAATTACTGCTTCTACGCAAAACGCCTAGCTGTTCCTGATTCTATGCGCTGCAAAGATGCTTCATAGTAAATCCTGCTTCTACGCAAAACGCCCTCCCGTTTCCTGATTTTTGCGAGCTACCGAGATGATTCATGCTAATACCTGCTTCTACGCAAATCGCCGCCTGTTCTCGAGTCTGCGCGCTAGAAGGATGCTTCATTCTAATTCCGGCTTCGATTCGAGTCCCCCTCCAGTTCCCGATTTCTGTCTACATAAGAACTGACACCCTCCAAATTAAAGTCCGAAAACGCGGAACATTCGGGTCTGTGTCTCCCCCACCCCCATGATCAGGAAGTGGAGTGAAGAGCCCGCTTGTCAGGTCAACGAACTGTCTAAATTCCTTGCCCAGATGACGACTTCTCCGGTGTCCACTACGTGCAGGAGATAGGCAAACCTTTTCTTTTTTACATTATTATTCCCTTAAGGGTGCCTCAAAAAGGGGGGGGGGAAATCAGATTCCACTAATTTATTTTAACAAAAGTTAACTACTGCTAGTATTTGAGTATGAGAGTATTTATATATATATATATATATATATATGTCATAGGGACATGACAGTAGTGTTACGGCCAGGGACAGGAGCATTGAAAAGTACAAAATAAAATAAAATAATTTTTAAATGCAATAAAGAAACAGGGCAATAAAAGAGAAGGGAAGAAAGCCATAGACCGGAACGAAATTTAGAAATAGTGTTTGTAGCAATAAATAGAAGATAAAAGTTGAAGAGAGTGAGTTGCAAGAAGAGAATAAAAGAAAATTTATGATGGCTATAAAACAGCCCACCCTGCTTGAATCCAAAGCATGGGAAAAAGTTAAAATTGAGGGAGAATTTATAAATCCCGCCCTCGATGCGCATTGGTAAACGGGGATTGAGGAGAGGCAGCACGGACGAATGGCGATGGCATGATAATTTCCAGATAACCAATGGAAATTATAAGAGGCGGAGACATTAGTAAGAAAATATATGAAATAAAAAATAGTGTGAAGGCAGAGAGATAACCTGAGAAGTGAGAGTCATTCAGAAGTTTGTGAGAGGTAGAAGTGGTGTCAAGGCATATAGACGTATGAGGAGAGAGCAGTAAAAGTTAGTGAACCGATGCTGACAGTGCCCCAAGTGTCTCGTGCCGAGTGTCTGCAATAAGCGACGGAGCCGTATTCGAGTGCAGTAAAAGTTTGGAGATAGAAGTTGTCGAGCGCCCAGTGTCCCATGCCGAGTGTCTGCATTGAACGACGGAGCCGTATTCCAGATAAGAAGATGCCCGAATTCCGTGTGATGATAAAGACGACGAATTCATCATTACGAGTGCCAGCTGCCCAGAGGGATTCCACCGTCATCTGCTGAGGTACCGACTTTGCGTTTCCCTTTTATATTGTTATCATTGCTTCTCAGTGTGTAGCCATAATAATTAAGATAAGAGCGCGATGAGTATAGTTTTGAATATAAGATGTTGAGTAATTGACCGATAATTCGTACCAACAATTTAATATAATGTTTTGCATATATATATGAATTAATTTAGTAGGAATAAAGTTGAAAATAATATGTATAGATGCAGTATGAAATATTGTTATAATAAGTGAATGAATCAAACATAGGTGTCGTAAAGAATTAATTTAGTAGGAATGAAGTTATGAATAATATGTAAATGCCGGAGGAAATATTGAGTAATTTTGGAGTGTATTATTTATGTGTGTTTATATTCAATAAATTGATTTGTCAATATAACCAGAGTTATTTCCATTATTTGGGAAGCACATCAATGTACTGGCCACAATCATGAACCAATAAGTTACTAAATCAAAATCATAATTAATATAATTAATTCATATAAAGAATAAAATAAACTCTCCTTCCCAATCCCAATAATTTTATAAAATAATTTAAACAATCACGGTTACAATATACATATTGACATTTTATGTTAGTACTATTATGATTATAAATTTTGTTGCATGTAGTGAAAGTAATGAGTTATTTGTGTAAGTTCAGCAGATTTATGAAGACATGAATAAGATAAATTGTCTAAACTAACTAAATAAATCACAGTTATTACTATATAAGTGGAATCTGGATGTCTTTCGCAATGCAATGTATTTTATTGTGCATGTCGTGATTTCTTTTTGTTTTGATTAAATATGTGTATGGGCCCATTAACAATCTGCTTCCGTGAAACTTATTTCACACAAATCAAAATGCACTACATGACCAAACAAATTTGTTGGAACAACCTGGGTAATTGTAAATGATTTTTACATTAATAATTATATGTTGTATATCGGTAGGCTTAATTTGAGTGACTACCTGATCTGGTTTCAAACTCTGTTCCTTCATTTGAAAGGAGTACACAACGCAATGTTTTCTTTGTTCTCAAACTTTATGAGTCACCCAGAGCTCCCGATACGACAAAATCACGCATGCGATAAAACTCGTACTTATTTTTAATTTCTTCCTAATGCAGTTCTGTGTCTTACAACCTTTTTGAGGAGCTCTTTTCTCGAGGCTGCGCTGAAATGCCAGAAGCGTTTAGATCAGTGGTTCCCAACTGTTCTGGTACGCGAGAGCATTTGAAGTGGTACGCAGAAGAGTTCAATAATAATAAGAACAATGGGTTGGTTTTCTTGTCTGTATGCTCTGCAATCGGAAGTGGCACATGAGTAATCTCTGTCTGTTATTGTTTGGTCTGTTGAACTCTCGTCACTCACCAGTCGTAACGCGGAGCTGACGGGTACAGTGTGCTGTATGAATTGATATTAGAAATAGTTCGTTGTTATAATAAAAAAAGTATAGTTGTTAATTGAATACTCACTAACTGTGTTGTGTTCTTTGGCGTTATTTTCGCTATCAGCCTGGATGATAATTTTTGTGCTGTATGAATTGGTGTTAGAAAGAGTTCGTTGTTATAATCAAAAAGGTATAGTTGCTAATTGAATACTCTGTAACTGTGTTGTGTTCTTTGGTGTTATTTTTGCTATCAGCTTGGATGATAATTTTTGAGCTGTATGAATTGATGTTAGAAATAGTTTGTTGTTATAATCAAAAAGGTATAGTTGTTAATTGAATACTCTGTAACTGTGTTATGTTCTTTGATGTTATTTTCGCTATCAGCCTGGATGATAATTTTTGTGCGAGCTTAAGTTTTGTGATGTGTAATGAAATCATTTCTGTAATCAAATATGAAGATATTTTTGGTGACTGGGGAAGGTCCTTCAAGCTCCAGCAGCTCTAACAGACAGAATTTATTTGACCCCCCCCCCCCAAAAAAAAAAAAAAGTTATAACATAACTAGTGGTACGCCACGACCATACAAAGTTCTCAGGTGGTACTCAAGTGTAAAATGGTTGGGAATCACTGGTTTAGATTATAAAATAAAAATTAAGGTGCTATGTCGAAACATTTTAAAGTTTTGCTAATTTTGATAAACATTTAAGGGAATTTCCGATCACTTCAAATTTTAGTTTACTGAGCGAAAGAATAATTATTTTATTGCATATACATTCTATATCCATATAAATAAGTGGTCTATTTCCTTAGAAATGGAACAGCTAAGAATCTTTTATAACGCAAGTGCAGAATTGAAGCTCAGGTGCATACAAAGTTGTTTCTTATATTCCTTCTCCTCTATCTATAATTCTATTCAGTCTCTTTTGATGAGTTATGCTAGCGAACTATTGCCTTCGTAGCAAGATTCTAACAACGTCCTATGTCATTACGTCTCATTCAAGATTTTCTCTCTGTTAGTAGAACTGTATGTGCCGAGAATACATAAAGTAAATTTGTTTTCAAGAAGCATCACCGTGAAAGATTCCTTATTCATGTGTCCAGAATTTCTTTTCGATGGGCATATTTATCGGTAAATATTTAATACTGAGGCTCTAAGTAGCGTAAAGAGAAGTTATTTTTATTTCCCTGATTGTTCCAAAAAGGTTTTTATCATTATTTCAAATTTCTTTAATCTTATTATAAATGGCTCGAGATCCCTATAACTGTACTTTTAAATTATTTATAAGGTTTATTCGGGTTATTCTTTAAAATATTGATATTGTGTAACAATAGTTTGAAATGTTAAGGATCGAGAACTTCTGTAAAGAATTTATTTTTATGCAAAAATTGATCATATATAAATCTCGTAATTTTACACTGAGTGGATTTTAGTAAGGATTCGAAGAGATTTCAAAAAGGAAGCTAAACTGTGAAAGAAAATAACCGGAGGCTAACTGTTATTTTACTAGGAAATTATGGTCAATTTAGTTATTAACAGTAATTATACGAGCTGTTATAATGATTAAGGTATGGTCGTAGTTAAAAAGTTCTACATTGTTTCAAATGGAAATTCACTTAGAAGCGATTATTCTTCGTTACAAATACTTGGGCTAGACTTAAAATTTACAGAAGGGTTGTAAAGTTTGCATTTTTAAATTTATATTATAGAAATACTTTAAATGTGGTTACGTTATGTTTGATTACTTCAAAATCGGTATAATATACACGGGAGCAATATATGCGTCCTGGCAATTATTATATCCCACCGATTGTCCTATAGCTTCTATCTCCTGTCACCTAAGCCACATACTGATACTGGATCACTGTCTGGTTTATGCGCATTTAATGTGCAACTAATATGTCTAGACATGTTGATATATTCTGGAATCAGTGACAAATCCCACAAATCCCCTTCTGACTACGGAAATCGATTAAAAACACTTCTAGATGGATATAATAATATTTATCTTATAAAACACTGACTTGTAAGAATTCACACACACGCACACGCTCAAAATGCTCATTATTTCATGATAATTCTGTCGATTAATTTTTTTTTAAATTGATATTTATCAATGTTATTTTACTTCCTCAAAGATTGAAATAACATCAGTGTGCAGGAAACGACGTCAATATCAAATGACTTTAATTAAAGACAGCAAGATTAAATGTTCCGACAGAGTATCTGTAGCTTATAGTGAAGAATGGAGTAACTGAAGTATTTTAATAAATGCCCTTCTAACATAGACCTTTCACAGCATAGCAAAGGATTTACTGAAGAATTATAATGATTTTTATCTACCATTTCTCAACGTAGTAAGTACAAAGTTTGAAAAAGAATCATATTAGACGACCATCCGCTAATGTAAACCCATGTGAACACTGTGGCTAATTAAATTCACCAATATGGAGAGTTCATTTGCTGGCTTAACTGTTATGCAGTTAACTGGGAATGGACTGTTCATTGACTATAGTAATTCCCTTATCCCACAGGCTATAATAAAATACTTTTATTTCCTTCTATGGCTCTCAAAATCTCCCTATTTAAACTCAAACGAGCATATTTCGTAAGAGTTGAAGAAACTTGTACGATAGCTTTTCTATATTTTTTGCAAATACTTGGTCAAAAATAGAAAATTAAACTTCTCAGCGATATTTTTTTCAATGTATACCAGTGCATGAAATTGACTATAGAAATTAACGAATATTGGTTTTCTAATTTCGTTGCCTGAAAGCGTGTATATAGAAAAAACCCCAGCAAATAATAGTATCAGTAATTGATTATGTATGTGCTAAAATGTGTTTGTTTCAAGTGCATATTTACCCCCCCCCCAGATATTTTCCCTTGAATTTCTTGGAAAATACTTAAAACACTGGAAGGAATGCATATTCTTAGCGTGCAAATTCGTAGCACGTGAAAATTCGAAACTGTGTTTGGTGCTGAATCAGTAGGGTTTCGAGGTTAATATGTGGCAAGGGTGTAAAGGCAGTTAGTTCTGTGAGAACCTATCTTTATGACAGCTAGTACACAAGATTACCAGCAGTTAAGGTTTAATTTCCTTTCTTAATTTTCTGCCTGAAAATGTCAACAGGTTGTGTGTGGTGACACGAATCAAATTCTTTATATGGAACCGTGAACCTATCTGTTTCGGGATATTCCAAAAACTACACATCTAGAATACCTATACCTGAGTCTCCTAGGTATAAAAAGGAAATCTGATGAATATTTTTATTTCATTTCATCACCAATACTTTCTACTAATTATTTAATAGTGATGCTCTCACTTCTTCGTTATTAAATGGCAGTAGGAAGTTCTATGTTTATCACGTCTTTCTCGAACAAAAGTATACTATTTGCGACATTGAAAGCACGTACTTTATTGAAAAAAATTAATACAGAAATCACTAAACGAAAACTTATAAACAGAGTATGCTTTAAGGCTGCTATGTACTAACCCTACTGGATTCGCTCACCTCAAAGTTAACCTATGGAGAAAATTTGTCCATGGATTGCCGACTTGGATTCAAAGATTTTTTTTTAATATTGTACTTCGTCATAGAGAAAGAAATTTTACATTTGTGTACATTTTTCGTTTTTTTTAAAAATGCAATTAATATTTTAAAATTTAAATTATTCCGGGAAAAATCTGGTATAGTGTGTTTTAAACGCTCATAAATTCCTTCCGTGGAAGAAAGTTATAAAATTAATCCTGTAGCACTTTGCAGAAAAGTTCAGGCTATCTGACAATACCAATTTTATTTGATTATCAGCATTTATGTAGCGGTAAATAGTTGACAAAAATATATTTTAAATAAAAAAATTGGGGGCAGCGCTTAAGAGAGAGATCCATTACAATCCCTCAAAGTGTCCATCCTAAGGGGGGTGGAATTCTCGAACTGTCGACTGGACTCCTCCCACCACAAGAGTCTGCAAGAAGAGG
This sequence comes from Dolomedes plantarius, assembly GCA_907164885.2. NCBI lineage: Eukaryota > Metazoa > Arthropoda > Arachnida > Araneae > Dolomedidae > Dolomedes > Dolomedes plantarius. Next base: position 137,887,493 of record OU015492.1, read on the forward strand.
AAAAGTAAATAAGATTTTTTTTCTTAGTTCATAGCAGCCTTAAGTGTTATGCCCTATTTTGTTTTCTCTTTACAGCGTACCCTTGAAATGATTTCATATGTTGTGATACATACAAGTTATGAAACAAATGTATATTAAAAAACTTATTTTAGTGAATAACATGTTTATCAGATTCCATAGCATATGTTTATAATCTGTACATTACTTGGAATATCTGCGTAAATATTTTCTGAAAATAACTGCAGAACTTACCGTCAAAGAATATTTGTTTAACAGACGTGTTGCTGTAACTGTAAACAGCCCTCGCTATCCATTGAGATCAAAATATTTGTTATTTAAATTGCTTCCGAATAGACATAACGAAAATAGAACTTTTCATACCATTTCCCCTTCACTATGGGCTACTACAATTATTTTTTAGCTCTGTAAATATATAAATTTTCCGACAGTAACATTAAATAAAATGGCTTTGGTATGCTCAGAATTAAAGAAATTTGTTTTACACTTCAAAATTTTGTGCTTTGATATTAGAAGAAAAAAATTCTGCACTGAATTCTTAACCTACCATTGAAATGGAAATCTAACAAAGTAAAATATTTAATAAACACAATTCTCCAGAATATTGAATTAGCGCATCCGTGGATCGTTCAATAAGAGGAACTGCATCACTGGTAATGGATTATACGAGTATTTCGGAGCCAACACTAGAAAGTAATTGAAATTTCCACAAAGTACAAAACAAAACATAATGAGAAAATATATATATCATCATAGACTCAGCCATTTTAGGTGAGTTTTATGCTTTTGCTGTTCAGCCACATTGTTTAAAGATAAATGATTGTTAAAATATACGTTATGATAAAGGCCAAAATACAATGGTATGAAAACCTAAATTTATTTTATTACCTTTATTTATGATATAAATAAGTTACCATCGAACAATAAGTTATCATCGAAATAATTTTTTGGCGTTAATTTAACAAAAAATAGAATGTGAACATGCTGACTAAATGCAATATAATATAAAAGTTGAAAAAACTTTGTAGTATGAAAAATATATACAAATGTCATTAAATGCAAACATTTGAAAATTTATTTTAACAGTAATTCGTAAAAAAAAACTCTAAATATTGGAATAAATATAATCAAATAAGTGAGGAGAAATATAAATGAATAATAAGTTTTTCCCTTAATCTCAATAGCTGCTTTACAAAATAGAAACTGTAAAAAACAATATACTCGTACATATGAAATGTTAATAGTTACAAAAGTTTTACAATACTATTTATACTTGATTATTTTATGACGCACGCTTGGATTTCTATCCGGATATTACTCATTAAAATGTGATATTTAAGATAGGGAAATTATTTAAGATTTTCATATCATAAATTCAAAAAGTGTTTTAAAACTTTTCAGTTGTTTGAATACGTATGTGACACCATGAGATGTAGTTTAAAACATGAATACAAGTCATTTAAAAAAGTAAAAATTGCAGTGATATTTGTTGTATTTGCAATAAGCTCTATTATTTGAATTCACCTTCTGTTTTAAACAAATCAAACGCTGTTCAAATATTTATACAACTCTAGGGAATAACTCTCTAGGGAATATTTTTTCCTTCTTTCCCTTCGTCCAATTTCTTCCTCTTACAGTGTCTGAGAAGTATTTCAAAAATATAAAAAATTCGGATTTCATTAATAATGAAAATGAAACTTTAAAAATTAGGTATAAGAATAGGTTCTAATAGAAGTTAGAATGTGAGGTGTAACAACTCCCAAAAAATTCCTTGATAATAGAATGTTTTGTTTAATATTATATTATCACTTGACGCATCCGGGCAAAAATGCTCTATTTGAAGATTGCTATTTGTAATTATGTTTTGCGTTAAAACAAAACGCATTTAACATGTTTCAAATTTTATTTATTTGATGAGATTTTATTATTCTATGGAACTAAAAGGTAGCGATTGCGATAAAGGTTAAGATTGCGATATTTAATTAAACTGTTCTTACACAAATATTGTTTGAGCAGGGTTTTTTAAAACGATGAGTAAAAAAATAATTAGACTGGCCATTTCTTTAAAATTTTTTAAAAATCCTTAGCATTTAAAAAAGAAATAACTGAAAATGAAACAATTTTTATGGCCAGAACAATCTTAAAAAATTAAAGATAGATTTGACTTGCATAATGAATTTTGTATTTTAAGAATATACTGCATTTGTATTGTCAAACAAAATGAACATTTATGATGATTAAGGTTTAATACTCATATTATCTTACTTGTGTTAGCTGCTTAGTGTATACATGAAACTGAGCTGTACAGGATATTTAAATTTGGGAATAATGTAATTAAAAGTTAACAAGAAAAGAAGAAACGGATTCGAAATTCCAAATTAGTACAACGATAATACTTTATTTTCTCTTTGAATATTTTTTCAATATTTTAGTGGGAAAATAAACTATGTGATATTTATATAACGCTTACAACTTGAACTGTATTTTCCCGTTCTGTTATTTTTACGATTTACTTCAGATGTTCTAGGTTAAAGAGTAATTTTTTTAGCAGTTACTTTTTTAAGACAAAGTACAATAACAAGATAATGAGGCAATGTTAATAGGATTTAAACTTTAAATACACTCATGTTCTACACTCATGTTCTTTATTTTTCCTTTAATTTTTTTTTGTTTACATGAGCATAATTTCTCAAAATACCTAAAATAGATATGTTTAAATAGGCAAGTAACGAACACTACAGCGTGTCTGTTGGAACTTTTTTCATCGTCACAGAAATATCATCTCTTATTGTCACGAAACGTATGAATATTTTTTTGTTTATCACAGTAATAGTTTAAATAGATTTTATTGAAAAAAATAACGAAAATAATGTTTCAATAAGAAAATTTGTCATTTTAAACTAAAAGATTTTGTATTAAATAAAGAGTAAAATTATTTATTTTAAAAGCATTTATTTGAATAATAGTTTTTTTCTATGCCATGCTACATAAATTCATATTTACCTTTACGCCATTAAGCATACAAGTTGATTTTACAGATTCAAAAGAACACTTGAATCATTTGTTTTAACTTAAAAATATTTTTAGTTACATAACCCTTAAACAATCTTAACATAAAGTAAAACAAAAATCAGCTTAATAATTTTCATGTTTTTAAAAACAATTACCGTTAGACAGTGTTTTTTTAAAGAACCACTTGTGTTTGGTGATTTGTATATAAGTGTCACAAATTACAAACCTTAGCAAAAAATGTAAAACTCATTTTTAAAGGAGTTTCCTCTGAGAATAAAACTGCAAACTCGATTACATTTTTCAAATGAAATCAAATCATTTTTCTATAAAGTACCCACTTGAACAATGATATATTTACTTTTCCCTTAAAATCCGAGTATTTTGAAATTTTTGCTTACTTATTTAGAGAAAAGTGCTCAGAAAATTTTTTTTCGCTTTGGAGCAGTTCCAAACGGTTTCTTGTTTTTATCTTCCACCATTTGGTGCCCTCCTACCGCATCACCCCTTGAATCTCTCTCAATCCCAATTGGCTGTTTTATAAAATTTGAGCTTTTCCTTCCTCAAGGCTAGTGTTCATTTATTTATTCAAATCCAAGATGCATCAGAAAACCGATGTTCAGTCATAAATATAAGAAGAAGCGGAGAGTTCTCTCCCTAAGCATTTGCGAGGAACGCATCGAGCTTTAAGAAGGGGTTTTCTGAGAGAGGGACACAACATAATACAGAGGGGGATAAACGACCGGAGTAAAAAGGTTCAATTGAGACCATAAAATTCTCAGTGTGGTATTTAAACACCCGAAGTAAAGACCGGATCTTTTTGTATTAAAGATCTTGAACTTTATGTTATGATAAAACCTATTCTGCGTAAAGGCAGTAAACTAAATAATTCGATCTATTGAGAATGTTTAGATGAACACAAAAGATATACCGCAAAATCTCGAGTATAATATGCACATTTTTCACATTTTAGTCCACAAAAATGAGGGTGCTTATAATACTCGCGTACATAAAAAAACGTAGTTTTAAACATTGGATAAACGAACGTACAACAGCTGTAAGACATTGTCGCAACATTCCGTGATTCATCCACCCGTTTACTAAGAAGGTATTCCTTTTAAACAAACGGAACTCACAGTTCGTATCATTAAGTGAGGATGATGATGGCGATATATATTACGCCGACAACAATAATTATGACATGGACGCAACAACAATAGATGAGCTATACTCTAGTGAAAGTGATTAAGATTGATAATTTGACAGTATTGTTTGTTTTGAATTGTCAATTTAAGATTTTTTTCTACCGAATTTGACGTTTTAGTTTCTTTTTGTTACAAATTTTATTTATGTTAATAAATATTTGTGCAATATTTAAATATAATATTGAAAAGTTATTGGTGCTTATTATAGTCGAATTTTAATTTTTTCCGAAAATTTCGCGCAAAATCAAGCATGCGTATTATACTCGGGTGCTTATTATAGTAGAGATTTTACGGTAAAATCATTTTGTGTCAGTACATTATTTTCAACACTTTTAATTTCCGCTGTTAAACAGATATTTCTTTGAGGGATATTGATCTACAAAATGACCTTAGAGAAGAAATTAAATTAAACTGATAATTAACTACTAATAAAAGTTAGAATAAGTGCCGGCAAGCTTACACGGAACGTGTGATGGACAATACATTTCTAAAAAACAGCTCCTTGAATTTCATAATTCAGCTTTAAAGTGGCAACTTCAATTGATTGAAGTTGCCACTTGAAGTCTATGCATTATGAATAGCTTTTTTTCAGCCACAGAAAAGTCAGATGCAATTCTCCTTCCCCCCACTCCCCCCATAGACATCAATAATGCTAATCATTGTAATTTTCTATCAAAACAATCTCCTCTACAGTCTGATGAAAAACTGTTCTTCATTTGGCAATAGTTGTTATTTATATACTCACAAAAGTCAACTTTAGGAAGCTGTTGCTTACAAATTTTTATCTGATAGTTCTTTGTGAACTTACTACCCCAGTCAAAATAGACCCGATTTTGACGAATGGCTAAAAAAAATATGAAAGTTTTGAAAATTGGTGGAGATGTTTGTTTAGGCATGCTAATGAACATACTAAAAGTCCCCACCGATCAGACTTGAGCTTTCGCCGCCATCTTGGAAAATGTGTACACTTTTTTGGTTTTTTGGAAATAACTTAAAAAATATTGATTTTATAAAAAATAATTAAATACAAAAATTAAAGAACATTAAATTATGAACAAAAATCATTCATAACATTTTTTTATATGTCTAACAGGAACAAACATAATTGACTTTGAAAAGAGCGCACTATCACACCTGGGACGCGCAAGCGCGGTTCGCCATCGCGGTGGGGGGAAATACCCGCGCATGTGCATACCATAATTAGCCAAATTAGTTTTACACTAAATGGGAAGGTTTTTTGTATTTTTTCAAATAACTAGGGAAATATTAACTTTACGTAAAAAAAGTTTATTTCAAAAATTAAAAAGCATTAAATTATGTACAAAAACAATTTTATACATTTTTGTCGTAAACCTAACAGGAACGAAGATATTGACTATAAAATGCGCTTTGATAATGGAGGTAGCTTATAAAAAAATATAATATATGTTTTTTTGTAGAAGTCTAACTTGAATATAGACTTTGGAAAGAGCGCATTATCACACCAGGAACGCGCATGCGTGGGTGCCCATCGCGATGGCTGGAAGACACGTGCATGTGCATACCGTAAGGCGCCAAATCGGTCTTACCCTAGTATTTTCCTAGCCAGTTAATAGTTAGTCACCGTTCTGTGTGCGTCTGTGAACAATGGCTGATAGGGAACTATGTTTTATAAGTAAAAAATTAATGTCAAATGATGATTTCGTGAATGTAGGACAAAAGGGGATCGACGCTTTAAAGAGTGCTAGTGTCCAAAAAAAGACAATAAGCATGAATAGTTGGAACATTTAAAATCTGTTTCGGTTCATTCGTTGTGTCGGAGAAATTAAACCATAGCAGGAAATATAAAAGTTGATTTAAAAATAAATGCAGAAATCGCGTCAACATCCCAAAGTAAAGAGCTCGTGGTAAGTTTACGATATTTTTTACCTCAGTTCTGTTTTCGAACAAAATGTTTCTTTTGTATGGCAGTGATAGACGAAGAATTCAAAGCAAGACAAAAGAAAAAACCAACTGACAGACTAAGAACTATATACGAAGTTAGGAGTCTCGAAATGAAACACAAAGTTCTTGAAGCTGCAGAGAATAGACATGACCAGTGGGGAGAGGAAGTTCAGTGTCGTATAATAAACGTTGCTGATTTAGTTGCAGCTGATGCGATTTATCACCAAGATTACTTCATGACTTTTTTTCTACACACTGCACCAATCAGAAAGAGAGGGCGGCCTGAGTCGGATTACGCCTCAGCAGCTGTAGACGAAATATCCTTCTTCCTTGATAATAATGACGACTGTCAATTCTCACTACCTGAAGTCAAATCTCAAATTACAGGGCTAGTTTTTGACGAGAAATAAGTTGAAAGAAAAATACGGGGATGACATTATTTTTGCTTCAAACTCCAAAAAAGTTACTGTCATATGTTGACGTAATACTGGAATGAAAGTCTTATCAGACTCTTGCTACGACAAAAGGATACGAAATGATCGTGAGGAGCGTCTACGAATAGTACAAACTGCTGCAGCTATAATAAAAGAAGATATCCAGACACCAGTTTATGACACTCATTGCTACCCTCTAAGTGATAATTTTTTCAGAGATGTGAACAAGGAAATTCCAGAAAGCCTAAAATCTTTTTTGGAGCACTTGATTATTAAAAAAAAGACTGTTGAGGTGGAAAAAAAAGTCACTTCAATAGCTCACGTCATTATATCAGCGTAAAGGCCACGATCATTTATGTCTCCTGTGCTCAATGGTCTTGATTTATTTTTGTACAAAAAGTTCTGTTCCAAGAATTTAATAACAAGGCTCTCGAATTTGGGATTTTGTTCTTCTTACTATGAAGCCCAAACACTTGAGATGTCAGCCATAAATCATCCGCAACCCCAAATGCGCGAGGGATCATTCTGCCAATTCGTATTTGACAATGCAGATTTCAATGTGTCGACAATCGATGGCCTGAATACGTTTCATAGCATGGGGGGCATTGCTTGTTTTACTCCAGCGTCAGCAGTGGAACCCGGGACGAAGATAAAAAAAATTAACCGAACTTGCATCCTCATCGACCGTAGGCAAAATGAGAATCATTCCTCTAGAAACGTTTGAAAATTTTCGAGGGCCTGGGTTACAAACAATTACTATCGAAGATTTGAATGTCTTAAATCCTTTAGCGGAAGATTTACCACTGCCTAAACCATCTGATATCTCCTGGATGTGTGCTAAGTGGTTAGGTCTTCCACAGATACCTGAATGGAAAGGATTTTTACATTGTATAACCAGAAACCAGCCTTGTGAAAAGACCAAAGTAATACCCCTTCCTTTTGTTAATTTACCACCAAACAAGTATGACACCATTTTCACTGTGATGAAATATGCTGCCCAGCAGTGTGTTAAAATGCACCAAAAGTCTTGCATACTCACGTTTGACCTACCACTGCATATTAAAGCTCGAGAGATAGTCGCAGCAACATCCAATCCATTATTATCAAGTTGTATTGTGAGGCTTGGTGGATTCCATCTTTTAATGTCATTCTAAGGCTGCATTGGGTACATAATGGCTGGAAGTTAGTTGAAAGAAATACTAACTTTGATTTATGCACCTACGTCAGTAGAAAAAAATGTTGCCTGGTCATGCATACGCTAGGGCAGTCCGAGCTCATTTATTGACCCAAACAGCTTTAGCAAAAATAATTTTTGACGGCATGGACATATCGGATTTGGAATGTAAAAATCTCCGTGAGTTGTTTCGAGATTTTGCTACTGAACCACCATCGCAAGAAACCTTAAACGCACACACTCAAATACGAGCCATCGAAATTAAAATGAGGAAGACTTTGGATCACCTGAAAAAGAAAGGCCCAACTTCCTGTGGGGCTGGAAGCGTCAAAACAAAATTCTTGTGCCCATCACAACTATGGATGCAGTAGCTCCCGATTCAGTTTTAAACATGATGTTTTGCAACTGTAAAACTGACAATGGAGTAAGATGCGGATGTCGGAAAGCAGGCATCAACTGCACAACGGCCTGCAATAATTGCAATGGGGTATGTCAGAATGGCATCAGCCCTGTTGATGATGACGATCGAATGAAAGAAGTTGATGAATGGGCCGATTCTAGCGGATCCATAGACGATCTAAACATGCCTGACGAAGGGGAGAATCCCGTACCGAAAAAAGCACGTAAATCCTGAAGTAGGTAAGCTTGAACAATTATTCGCAATGGAAATCTGATAGTGAATACCCCCCGTTTACTACAATCATGTATAAAATTAATAATGATTAATTATCTACATAGCCCAAAACATTAAAGTCTATTTTCTTGTGTTTAAAGAATGCCGAAATGTGGGAGAGGTTAGATATTCAAAGAAGAGCGCCTGCAATGAGACTTTAAAGCTACCTACATTATCAAAGCGCATAACTAATTAAAACTAATTTGGCTAATTATGGTATGCACATGCGCGGGTATTTCCCCCCACCGCGATGGCGAACCGCGCTTGCGCGTCCCAGGTGTGATAGTGCGCTCTTTTCAAAGTCAATTATGTTTGTTCCTGTTAGACATATAAAAAAATGTTATGAATGATTTTTGTTCATAATTTAATGCTCTTTAATTTTTGTATTTAATTACTTTTTATAAAATCAATATTTTTAAAGTTATTTTCAAAAAACCAAAAAAGTGTACACATTTTCCAAGATGGCGGCGAAAGCTCAAGTCTGATCGGTGGGGACTTTTAGTATGTTCATTAGCATGCCTAAACAAACATCTCCACCAATTTTCAAAACTTTCATATTTTTTTAGCCATAAAACCTATTTTGACTGGGCTATACTGTACATGCAACTAGACAATTTCACCTTTTTTCCCCCTTCACCTTGAAAACATACATACGAGAAAGCAACTTACTCAGAATATACCCCCTTCCCCCTCTTACCCAATTTAAGAAACTGAGGAATCAGGGATGTAGATTAAAAAAACTAATGATTTATACAGGAAAATAAACATGTCTATACAGAAATGATTTATCAGTGTGTTATTCACAAAGCTTTCACTTACTAATCCTTCCATATTTCACACACAACGTATCCAACTTCTTCTAACAATCAACTTCATACACTATGTATACCCCCCATTCTCGCTCTTTGCATGCTCGAATCTAAGGAGGTTTCTAATTATTACCACAGTTTTTTATTAATAGAAAATGAGCCCTAGATTCACGTTAATACAATACATATTTACAGGTTTAAAATCAATTGAAAAAGGGTAACATTTCTGTGATGGATATTTTCTTTATGTAAAACAATCATGATCTTCTTCGTAGTTTAAAGAGTGAAATACTACAATCTCTTGAAAGTCATTTTATGATTGGGCATTTAAATCAAAAGATTAATTTTTGCTTTCAATCATACCAATATCAAAACAAATTTGAATAAAAATATTCAAGTAAATCCACAACGATTATTCGCGCATGAAAAGAAATTAAATAGAGCACTTCATTACATTGCATATTTAAAACTTTTCTAAACCTCCTCATAATAAAGCAAAAATAAAATAATATGATGTAAACAATTTTACTAATGGAACTTTATTACTAACGGATACATTATTATTAACGAAAAGTTAAGGTAGCATTTTTTTAAAGTTTTAAACTTCTACTACTCAGTTATATTTAGAAAACTACTAGTGCTGGATTACTATTATGATTTGAAATGGAAAATTTCTTTGTTGAAACGCTATAACCCTTACATATAAAACTTACAAAAAATATGGTTACTGAGGCTGATACATTATTATGACATGACAATCCGAAAAATAATCAGTTTGCTTAAAAATAAATTTCCTCCTCTCCTCAGGATTAAATGCGATACATAAGCTTTAAACGCCCACACGTATACTCTTATATGGAATACTGTACTCCATTTTGTTACCTTTTTAAAATGGAGATTTAAAAGGGAAAATATTTTTCAAAATGAAGAGAGCTGCTTGCTGCGAATTACTTATCTTTGCAAAAATTCAGTTGCAGATACAAACAAATGGTATTCCTCGAGAAAAGGAAAGAAATTGAATTTTCAAATATTAAATTCAAAATGCTTTTCTTTCTCTTAAATAGCCCCGCCAATAATTGAATTCTTCTCCGAAACTTAGACTTCCAGAAACTGAAAAGTTCGTTTATATATTCCCACAAATAAGACAATATTTCCGCCCGAACACAACACAAAAAAAGTTTTCATTTAGTCCCCAAGAATTTGTAGAAGTTTTAAAGCATTACGAAGCACGTTTAAAGATTTCGAACTGATTTTGCTGTATTAAAATTCGAGTTCCTTTAACAGTGATCTGTTGCTTGCATTTTCTTGCATTTCCTGAGCCAAATGCATTTTAATCGAGGTTCGGCCATAAATATGGGAAGAGACGGGGATTCCGCTTTCTTCATTTTTGAAATGTATTAATGCATATGAAAAATAGTTTAGGACTGTAAGGGTATGCAAAAAGAAAGCTTATTTAGAGAGGCTTATAACTGCAGTTAAGATCTTGTAATTCAGCAGAAAAATCCAAAGAAAAATAAAATCTCCTGGGAATAAAGACAAAATGGTTTTGTACTCTGGAAATTTATTTGAAAGAAATTCGGTTTACTTCTTTTGAGAGTAAACGGAAAAAGCAAGATTTTTAGTAACAAGAATGCATTTATTTTCAATAATTGGTGTCTTAAACGAAGCAAAAGTAAAATATATACAAGCTGTAAATAAAATATCTTTTTCAATGCGACAAGATCTTCAGTTGCAAAATATCGCTCTAACATTTTTCGTAGCTAGTAAATTACAATTATATTTGCAGATTTAAACAACATATATTTATAATAGTTAAAAGATATGAAACGGCTAAAAATGACTTTATATTTAAGTCCGGTGCAGTATGATATTAAATCATTTGATTTGAGTCAATTTTTTTTTATTCACAAACTTAAGATAATATATACGTTTGGAGAGCAATTTAAAATTCTTCTATACCTGGAAAAACTAAAATTTAAAGCTCTAAAAGGCAGCCTTCCTACAAAAATATTTTTCGAAATATTAGCACTTATTAGTTCCGAAAAACTAGAAAACTTCTACTTAATGTAACCTAGAAGTCTATTTTATATGTTAACTAGAAAAATATTGTTTGTCTAAATGACAGTCTTATGAAGCACATACAATTTATACTTTCTATTAATATTAAATTTTCATCGTATTAAAATTTCATTGTATTAAAATTGCGCACTTTGTACTCCCAAATATAATCTTTTTTAGCTGGAATTTTTCGTAAAAGTGAAAATCGAATCAATTGTAAATGATATATCAAAATATTTATCGTTACACTTTACAACAATATGATTAACTTTTTATCATTTCCTAGCTGAAAACCCGCACTTCGCTACCGGAGTATATTCAAATTAAATACAACGGTCAATGTAAGCAATTAATTCCAAATATATATATATACTAGCTTTACCCGTCCCGGCGTTGCTCGGGTAATGTAATTACCAATTTTTTAGTAGCCTTAACCCTTTGTTAATGGGCGTCGCTGTCATCCTTTTCCTCACCACGATACATTATTTTACCCATATAAATTTAATCCTTTCTGGCACATTTTGGCAAAATTTTTGACATAGGATTACTTAAAACTTTCCACAACAGTCAGCGAGACGAAAAACGTTTTCCACAAACACACCACAAATTTTATGATATTAACTAAGTGTTGGCCAAAAAAATTACGGCATTACTAAATGCGATTTTTTAATCGATTATCACTGCAATAGTAATCGATTTCCTTTAACCACCCAATCCCTCATAGAAAACAAACGCCCCAACACATCACGTGCTTGATGTCGAAAATGACCGACGAAAACGGCTTGACGTCGAAAACCTGTTTTCCCCTGCTTTACCTTCATCCGGAAATGAAGAACGAAATCTCCAAAATGAGATTTCTCGCAAGAGTTTCCGAATCATAAAATAAATTATTAAAAAATAACTACAATTTGTAAATTAATTTTGGTTCTGGATTTCGAAACTGTGATGTCTAGGGTCTCTGAGATAAAAATTTCGTAAAAATGTAACTACATTTACGTATCGATTCGACAATTTGGAAAAAAGGGTCGCGGCCAAAATCGCGTTTTTTTCGAAAAACGGGTGCGTAGAGGCGATCGAAAAAAAATCACTATTAATCGATAAATTAAGACAGACAATTTTAATTGTGATTTCCGTATAGTGTCATCTTTCCCGTATAGGCTCGTCCGAAAAAAAAAATTATTGGACAGATACGTTAGGATTTACGGAGCTTTTACTCGTCCGGGAGCTCCAAATCGCGACTAAATATTTAATTACGGAAAATCTAATTAAAAAATCAAAAAAAGGGCTTCGAGGTGCATAATGAGACCTCGGGGGGCATCTTCGTGTCGAATCTCAAGACTGTCCGACCTGCCGTCTTTGCGCCGTGCCGCGAGCAGACAAAAACTCGGTCACACACACACAGACTTTGCCTTTTATATATATATATATATATATATATATATATATATATATATATATAAAATAAATACAAAGATCAATGTATGCAATTGATGTAAAAAAAACAAAAAAATATATTTTAAAAATATCGCAAGGGGTATTTTTATAGACAACATAATGTAGAAGAAAATATTCATATTAAATCTAATAGAATATACTAAAGAATATAGTACAGTTTATATAGTATAGTTGAGGAACATATCTTTTACTGTATTTTAATATTCTTTTTGGATAATATCCAATCGTCTGCCGCATTAGCAAGAAACAAAAATATCTTTTGTCTATTTCGTTGTTATGCACGTGACGCAAAATTAATTTTAAGTATCACACAAAGAAAAGAAACCACGTGATCAGCATTTAACATATCGAAAAGGATTTCATTTTAATGGAATTTTTATGAGCTTTCTCGTTATATAAATTTTATAACCCTCAAATTATTATTTTAAATGTAAACTTTAAAGAATGTTGCAAAAACAGCTTAAAAATTTAATTTAAAAAAATCTAAGAAGAATTTTTCAACAATCTTAGTGCACCCCTACATTATAAGAAGAATCGCCATGCGAAATTTCAGCCCTTTAGGTCTAGCGGTTTGGTCTGTGGGTTATATGCCAGTCAGTCAGTCAGTCAGTTAGGGAACTTATATATATATATATACACAGTGCGTCAAATAAGTTTTAAGACTGGGTCTGTAAAAAGAAATGGAAACAAGAAATTAATACCTGTTTTGGTTTTTTATTCAAAATAGGACCATCCGGCTTCAATGCACTTTTTACAGCGATTTAATAATGAATCGAAAGCCTGTTGTAAATCACTTTGTGGAATGGCCTGCAAAGCACGCGTCGAAGCTTCTTGTATGGTCGAAATATCCTCAAAATACCACCCTTTTAACTTCATTTTAAGTTTTGGGAATAAGGAGTAGTCACAGGTTGCTAAATCAGGTGAATACGGTGGATGGTTCAACACACAGACAATATTTTTTGCTAAAAATCGACTAACAATAAGTCAGGTGTGACTGGGTGCACTGTCGTGTAACAAACACCAACTGCTTTCAGTCCTATAGTCTGGACGAATGCGACAATTTCTGGCCATCAAACGCTTTAAAACAGCTAAGTACTATTGACCTGTAATTGTTTGTCCAGTTGGAACAAATTCTTTGTGGTTAATACCTTTACTATCGAAGAATGTAATGAGCATTGTTTTGATTTTGGATGGAACTTTTCTTGTTTTTTTGGCTTGTGGTGAATTTGGTGACTTCCATTCCGCACTTTTTCGTTTTGTTTCAGGATCATATTGGAAACACCAGGTTTCATCACCTGTAACAATGGACTTCAAGAAGTTTGAATCGTTTTCAGTGGCTGAAATAATGTCTCCGCAATATGCACTTCTCATTGCTTTTTGTTCAGGGGTTAAAGTGTGTGGAACAAATTTAGCACACACTTTTGTTTTGCCAAATCTTCATGCAGGATGGTTCGAATTGTATCTTTGTTGATGTTTAAAGAGTCTTCCATCATTCTCAGTGATGCACAGCGATCGTTTGTTACAAAATTTCGTACTTTCTCAATAACTTCAGGTCTCCTAGATGAAATTGGTCTTCCACTACGCTGATCATCTTCTACCGTATCTCTTCCGTCCAAAAAACATTTGTGCTACACAAAAACATTTCATCTATTTAAACAACTGTGATGTAGGTAAAATACACTTAATAATTAAGATGATAGCATATAATTAATACATAACGCGCGTGGTAATGTCTGTTTTAAATATATTTGCATTGTTGAAACTATGTAAGCCTCTACTCAACTTGTTCCAACTAGCGGCGATCCAATTTTTTTAATTGCTTGATTATTACTGAAGATTATTAGAAAAAGGTGCGCAATTTTTTTGATAATGGGAGGTAGCATGAGAGTATATTAAAATATTGGATCACGGCTAGCACTAATATTTGATTCCTTAACTTTACTAATAATTTTTAATTAAATAACTAAATATGACTGTAACATTTATGTGCATTTTATTCTTTTACTTGTTAAAGTGGCTGGTATATTGTTTTTTATTGGTTTTTTTTGGTGGCTGGTATGTATTCAACATAGTCAATTATTAATTTTAGAGTGTTTTATTTTTGTTTTTTCAATTAATAGTAAATTTTGTATTATGAACCCAAACCCTTGTGTAAGCTGGGCTGGTAGGCAATGTAACGAGATCTCCATTTTCACAGTATTTTCACAGCACATACCCAGGACTACACCGGATAAAGGGATTAACAGAAGTATCCATTTCAAGAAACAACCCCTTTTTGCAGCTGGCCAAGAGATAAGCGAAACAACCGTTTTGATGTGGGGTAGGCGCATGGATACGCCTGAGATAGACAAGCGCTGCGTGTAATCCCCGAGTTTTAAAAAAGAAAATCCCAATTTAATACAAGATCAAAGTTTGGAAAATAAAATACTATACTGCCTATCAATTTATAATTCAAGCCCCTCAAATTCTGTTGGTCCGAATTTCCCTGTTAAAATCAAGGAGCGAAGACGCACTCATTTTTACCCACGAGTAGCCATACAAAGGGGTGAGAAGGTCATCCAATGGAGATTTTTGGAGGGGGGAGTGAGTTTTTTCGTGAGGCTCTCTCTCTCGACCGGCGACTTTGAAAAGTGGGGAGCCCTCAACTCTACTAGCCGAGAGATGCAAGATGGATCTGGAGATGATTCGATTTTAGCCCGAGCGTGCCCTAGATGTCTGAGGAAGGGAAGAAAGACCTGCTGGCCCATTAACTTTTAAATTCTGCTATTGAAAACGGTACCGTCCCCCTTTTTTTTATTTATTCGCTGCAGCAATAATGTTGTTTTTCCTTAATTTTTTTTTTATTTTAATTAACTTAATTATCAATGATTTAAAAGTTTTGGTTACCAGCCACTTACGCGAACTTGTTTAAATTAAATTATATTGTGAAAGTTGATGTTGATGAAAATTAGAGGAGAGTAAATCCTCAGAGTGTAATCTGCCTATAGCCAGTGTAAAATATATGGTCGAACGACGTTCAAATAAATCATGTTAATTTTGGGTATAAATTTTGTCATGTCGTTCAGTTGCCTCGTAGTTTTTTTCGTTCCTTTTAGATAATTTTTATTTCAGCTTTCTTTTCAGTGAACTATTTTCAAGTTAATTAAAAATAATTTTCATGATTCAGCCCTCTACAGCAGGGGCATCAGTAAGTCGAACCAGATATTTTATTTTTTATGTGTTATTGCCTAACAACGCGAGACTTTAAAATGTACTAACCACAACGCGATTGAATTAATATGTTTCATGCAACTAATTTTTAAACTTCTCTAAGAGTGTATGCAAGTATTAGTAATCTTAATATTTTATTTTAATTTAACTCTCCCCGTTTTAAGGTTATAAAACGTAACACAACAGTCACCGTAAACTTGTTTCATGAGTTGGTATGTTTCCGAAGTATTTTTACCAAGTTTTGCATTAAATTTAATTACAGCTCTTTGCTCCATCTTAAAAAATCAACATGAAAAGTATTCACTTCTGCAATAAACGCTCGCCTTCTCTCAACTACTTAACGAAATGCGTACAACTTGTTAGCAGTGTGCCAGCAGACGATGGACGTTATGACGCATGCGGATTTACACTCACAGAGCCTTTACATCCTGCGCCCTGGGACGAGTCTTAAAACTTATTTGACGCACTGTGTGTGTGTATATATATATATATATATTTTAAAGATTGTTATTGAATAAAATATTCCTTTGTTACTTAATACATTATCTCAAATGACAGGAAGCAACCATTGAGAAAAATAAAGTTTATTTTACTTTTCTCTATTTTCTAATCTGATGCAAGTGTCTGATTAAAGAGATGGCATCTGGAAACAAAAGGAAGTGTTATCTACGAAAGATCTAATGAATGTTATAAGGGTGAAAAAAATTTTTTATTTGGCGTTTCTTCTTCCCTCTCACACAAATAACGTATACAAACGTGAAACAACTTTACCAAAATTTGAATTTGCAAGTAGAGAAAACATTTAAAAGGAAGAATTTCCTTAAAGCAAATTAATATGAAGGAAATCTGTCATGAATAAGAAAAACCTGTTGTTATATAGATCAGATACTAAAACGTTCTCTAGCCATACATAGAACATATCTTCAAATTCCAATTTTATTTAACGATATACCTATGTCATTTCTGCTGACTCTGAAAAATTATTTTTCCTGTTGGGAAAATGGGTAGAAATATATACTTAAAAGAAACATTTTCTACTTTTATGCTAAATGTTTCATTTAAAGAAGGTGTAATGTTTTATTCGTTTTGAACGCAGTTATATTATTTAAAAAGAAATAAATGCTTCATAAATTTAAAGCACTTTTTAAAAATATGAACTTACTTCAAAACGCCTTGCGACTATATTCTCTTTCTTATTACGGAATGCAAAACACAACCTAAAAGAGAAATGGGCTCTTCATATTCCCTAAACCCGAACATTTGCAATAATACTTTTAACCATAATCAACTATTTAATATAAATTATCTAACTTTACCGGTTTAATTTTTTCCTGCAAATCTAGACACACCAGGAACACAAAACATAGTCATAAATATCTGAGGTTAGCCTCCCCTCTGCTTTAGCGAAATGCATTCCTCTGCACGATCCTTCGAATTTTTATATACATGAAGGAATGTAGGAACTAAGTGGGAGTTAATGGTTTGAGAAATAGATTTACGTTTAAGGATATGGATATGGTTTATAATGCATGGAAAAAGAAGCAAATCTTTATCGCATTAAAAAGACTGAAATGGCCCGAAAAGTAATCCGTTAAGCTTTAAAGCTATCTGGAGGAATGACTCTCTCATTGTTTGTGTTTACCCCGACTTCTATAAGAGATTTTTTTTTCTTTTGCTCACTCCAAAAAGTAGAAGTAGATGGTTTTCATAACCAAAAAAACAAACAAGGGATCCAAAAGTAAACGTATTTACTTTACATCTAAACTTTTTTCTGTTCTAATTACCAAAAGGGAGTTAATTATCTCAAAAAAATATTAGTTAATTACCAAAACGGATAACAATAAAATAGTTGAAAATTCAAAATTCATATTTTTTATATGTTCCAGTGATTAAGTGGTTTAAGTAATATACCGGGTGGTTATAATTAAACTTCCCCTATAAACGACATCCTACAGCGCAAACGGGTGAACGGAATGCAGTGAAATTTTGTATATGGTCTATACACGAGATGCGCTCACGGAATTTCTAAAAATAATAATAATATAAAAACAATATATGTCCACCAGAGGGCGCCTTTTCGGGAAAAACATGAAATTTAAGACAATAAACGATCAAAACAAAATACAGTAACAATATTAACATTTATTGACTAGTTTCTGATCACCTTGTCATCGAACCACATTAAGTAAAGGTAAGGGAGAAACAAAAACAGTTCAGTTTGCAGAAACAAGAACAGATTAGGACGAAATTGCACAAGAGGAGCAGTTGTTAATCGTGTCCAGGATGATGTAGGGAAAGCGAACGATCGTACTGAGCGAGCTGGTGTATCGTAGAGTTGTTGTGACGTTGAATGACTTAAAAACTCAATAACACTTCATGTGCGAAGCCTCACAACTGATCAGTTACGATCTGCTATTGAACATACTGTCCATCGACTTGAAATTTTGCAGGTGAATGAAGGTGGTTACGTGGAGCAGCTTTCCTTACATCGTCCTGGACACGATTAACAACTGCTCCTCTTGTGCAATTTCGTCCTAATCTGTTCTTGTTTCTGAAAACTGAACTGTTTTTGTTTCTCCCTTACCTTTACTTAATGTGGTTCGATGACAAGGTGATCAGAAACTAGTCAATAAATGTTAATATTGTTACTGCATTCCGTTTTGGTCGTTTATTGTGTTAAATTTCATGTTTTTCCCGAAAAGGCGCCCTCTGGTAGACATTTTGGAACTAATTTTTTTTTTAGAAATTCCGTGAGCGCATCTCGTGTATAGCCCATATACAAAAATTCGTTTCATTCCGTTCACCCGTTTATAGGGGAAGTTTAATTATAACCACCCTGTATTTTTCGTTTCGAGATATTGGAAGGTTTGAGTTTGAACATGAACTGATTTCTGTTTAATGACGCAACAACAAACTCTATCAAGTGGTTCAATTTTTACAATTTTGCAAATATTGCTTCAGATTACGGTAATGTAGAAGATTGCAATGCGAAATAACTTATAAACTTATTTTTTTTATCTTCTTGACAGTCCATTAGGCCATTTCCATAATCACTGGCACATATGGGCTTTTTCGAAACTTCTGTATAAGTTTACTTTGTTTCAAGATTTTGGTGTGAAAGCATATTTTGAGTCCCCCAAATTGTGTTGGCAACTGCCTAAGATTCTTTTTTTTTCTTTAAAGAGGGTTTTAGATTTGAAAATCATTCAGTTAAACAAAATTGTCTTTTTTGGGATGTGTAAAACATTTTGTTTGATATAGAAAACTGAATTGGTATTTTTCAATATAATTTATATAATACTCCCGCTTCATTTGCTTATTTCACTCTTAAAGTATAGGATTTTCCAATTTTTGCTTTAAACAGCGTTAACCACAAAATGTATTTACGCTTTGTATTAATCTATATATATTAAACAGTTCCGTAACTGACTGACTGACTGACAGATAACGCACAGATCAAACCACTGGATCTAAAGGGCTGAAATTTAGCATGGCGATTTTTCTTATAGTGTAGGGGTGCACTAAGAAAGATTTTTTTAAATTAAATTTTTAAGCTGTTTTTTTTAACTTTTTATAAGTTTGCATTTAAAATAATAATTTGAGGGTTATAAAATTTATATCATAAGAAAGATCATAAAATTTCTTTAAAATGAAATCTTTTTCGAATCTTTACCTCCATTTTTTGATTTTTGGTGATTTTTTAAAGATCAGTTTTTAGAATTTAATTTATTAAATGCTGATCCCGTGGATCGCTTTTATTTTGCGATACTTTAAATTAATTTTGCGTCACGTGCATAACAACGAAATAAACTGACAAAAAATATCAAAATATGGTAAAAGATAAAATTTGACCACTAGGCTGATTGAGATGGAAGATTTTTAAGAATTTAATTCAAATTAGTATGTTTTATCGATATTAAACGCATAAATTAATTGTATACATTGACCGTTGTATTTAATTTTAATATTTTATTATACATTATTTTGTCTAAAAAATATCCGTTACGATTTTTTTATAAATATTTTTGGGGTTTTGTTTTTGGCATTAATTGCATACTTTGACCGTTATATTTAATTTGAATGTACTCCGTAACGAAGCACGGGAATTCAGCTAGTATTTAATTTTATGCAGCCTTTTTCTAGGTGTGAAAATATTTGAAGATTGATACTTTCCTAGAGGTATCAGTTCTTCGATTGGCATCAGTGTTTAAAACCGTTCAGAAGTTGCTTTTAATTGCAGGTCCTGTTTGATTTGTCCTCGTGTATCTAGAGATGACCATAGTGTTCTAAAACCAACCATCTGACTACTTTTCTGCGAGTTGTACTTTGGTCCCTCTTTATAAACAGACTTAAATTTGCGTATTTTCAATCACAATGTTTAGAGGAAAGTGATATTCTAAATTTTATGGCTAAATGGGGATTTAACATAACACTAGAAAACTTTCATAATAAGAAACAGAGTAAGCAGA
Organism: Dolomedes plantarius; assembly: GCA_907164885.2. Classification (NCBI taxonomy): domain Eukaryota; kingdom Metazoa; phylum Arthropoda; class Arachnida; order Araneae; family Dolomedidae; genus Dolomedes; species Dolomedes plantarius. The sequence continues at coordinate 137,907,930 of OU015492.1, forward strand.
CTATACTGGATTAAAAGAGAGAGACTAAAATATAAAAAAACAGCGCAACAGAAGAAATGGATTAATCTAGGTAAATAAAATTAATGACCAGATTCAAAAATCTTCTGTAAACGGTTTGTTGAAATATATTTGGTAAGTCCCTTCGCATATTTATGTGGCTCTTAAATTAAAAAAAAAAATCACTGTAATTACTCGTCTTAACTTAAATGCCATTATACTGAATGTATCATGGCAAGCTATGTAGAATTTGGCGCAAGGAGAACAAAATGCCATTGTTAAACTGGCTAACCCTATATCCTAATCAAAATTATATATAATAAACACTAAGAACTTCACTACCGAAAAAAGTGTGTGTCCACGGAAGCAACACACACTGTTGCTTCCAAGAGCCCAACTGATGAAATTCAGAGTGTCTCTAAGAGATATAAAAATACTTTGGCATAATTAAAGAAGTCACATAATCTCCATATCCTTGTACAGAAAATGATATTTGTTAAATCGAAGAGAGGAACTTTTTGTTAATAAAGATTTTAAATATTATATATATCTTCCAAAAAATCTGTAGAATATATTCTGCACAAAAAATGGTGTATTGTACCAATGCTAATATTTAAAGTTTATACTCTGCACAATATTTAATTTCATATTTAAATCTCAAACTAAATGGGCGAAATAAAAACTATAGTGCATTCAAAGTAAACAGAAAAACAAAATAATTTTACAAAGTTTCAAATTTTAATTTAGATGATTAGAATTAGAGAAGGTTTAAATGAGGCAACAATATTAAAAACCATAATTATATTTACTGAAAAAAAAACACTTCCAACCTAATATTTGGTGATGACATACTTATAATACTAAGAAAATGTTAATTTTAGTGATTCAAAGTAATATTTCTACTATGTTGTGTAGCATTTATAGAACACATTCTTACTAAGCTAGTTGCCTTTTGAATATACTTGAATAGAAATGGACGGCTGGTGAACTTTCAAACTATATTAATCCTGCGTTGCGAAGTTAATTAATTTGGAAACATGGATAAAGGTAGAATATGTCGACTTCGATTACTGTACTCAAAAGGGATTCAGTTATGGCGGAGTTATTTTCCAAGGTGTAACCCTAGAAAGAAGGGGGTTAAGGAAGGAAGTTCGTTGCATAGGACATGGAAATTTGTTGAAGTTTCTAATATTTACCCATGAGCGAACACGATACAATATTTAAATCAGGATGTTTATTAAGGTTACTGCTTAGGTTTATATTTAAACATCGTTAACACAATTGGAAATCAGTTTTCCTAACCAACGCATAGTTGAAGATTATTATTTGCACGTATGCCTTTCTCGTGGCTTATATTCATTTCCACCTGCAACCGAATTATTTTGCCCTTAATTATCCAGCCATAAAAATACTCAAATTTAGCAGTTATATCATAATGAAATGTATAGATATTGAAAATTAGATTTTAGGAAGATTTCATTTAAAACGTATTTGCTTTCCTTTTAACTTAAGTTCAATAAGGTATTGGGTAATGACATGTTTTCGACTTCTTACTCTCACATATTACTTAATAGTGTGTGAGTTACGCGATTACACCAAATTTATTTCTTACTTTCTTCACATAAATACTCTTTTAGATCCTGAATAAAAGCAATCTCGTTTATATCGCTTTCGAGTAATCATCCGTAAGAACTACCCCTCGTTTGCTAAATTATTTCCAGTGTTATCCAAAATTGATCTGATCTTTAGCTAAAGTCTGGCCTTATTTTATATTTCCTGAAATGCAGAAAACGTATCACAGATTCCACTTTAAAGGTTTCTTTTATGAGTTTTAAACATAAAATAATTTTCTGTTCGAGTAAAAACAGATAAACATTTTCTGACAAATTTCTCGATTCACAAAGCTTAAAATTCACTAATAAATACTATTTTTTATAGATTTTGGAATAAACAATTTTTTAAAAATTCATTGAACTGTTTTTATAATAGGTAAAACAGTATGTGTACTCATATCTTTTTCAGCTTGCATAAGATAAAATTTGGTTCAGCAAGCTCTCTGGCATAAATATTGTCTCCCAAACACCTTTATAGTTTGTTTCAAAATGTGGCAAGTTGGTTTTTTTGGACAACTTTTACAGCACTAAGGGAAATGTTGTCTTGAGGAAAATTAATACAATGTTTTTAAATTATTCTTAAAATCTGAAAGTAAAAAAAAAAAAAACATTGGTTAAAATACAAATCACTCCTGTACTGGAAGTTCTGTATACAACACACCGACAGTTAAAGGCAAGTTAGAAGTAAATAAAATAAGAAAATCTAACTGTACAATTATCGTGGTTTTAAAATGTATTAACAAATGAAAAATTAATCGATGATACAATAATAGAATTACAAACAAAATTATGGTGACATTCGTTTATTTAAATTGTCAAACCTTTAAAAGACATCTCTTGTGTCTTTTAAAGAAAGGGGTCTGAAAGCCTTGAAGAAAAGTTTTCAGACCCTTTCCCTGTCCCTCAGTTGTTAAATTTATACTTCCTAGATAAAATGGTGTGATACAGAATTGAGAAAAGATGTTAACATGTCGTATGCAACAATAAAATATAAATCCAGAGTTAGTCGATTATAAGACTTCCAGGTCACTTAAACCCCTTCCTGTATAATTTTTCAAAAATTACTCAATCATTACTTACCGTATACATTATAGAATGCTTGAAACATTGTGCTCTGAAAAATTCCAATTAATCTGGTAAACAATATATTTAAATCACTTATTCATCGGAATTATGATTTAGCAATCAATGAAGCAAGGAATAATATTGATTGATTCTCAGCAATAACACCGAAACAAAGTTATTAATTTTATGAACAAAATTTAAGATCATTAAGGGCGAACTCCTCGGTGCCAAATTAAAACAAGTCTTTCAGCACATTTTCATGTTATGCCTTTTAATAGATTACTGTACTTTGAAACCTTTCAGATGCGAAGAAAAAGTGAAAACGGGATATACAATATTTGAAACGAGGGAAATTGACAACATAATTATTCCCAGATGCCTAGTTTGGGACAATAGCCTTATCTAACATAGTTAATGGACCGTTTATGAATATGTTTTAATGTACTTTCAGACAGATATTTAATTACTACCGTAATATGATTGACACTTGTAAGCTTAAAGCATGTTCTAAGCAGTGACTAAATTTACGAGAAATAAAAAGTAAATTACCAGACTGTTTAACCTATTAAGCCCTATGAAATACTCTCATACTTACAGGTACGATTGCTAGCTTATAAACCAAAAATTGTGAGGTAAATAAATTAAACATATTTTGAATTTTAAAATTACATAATATATCTTGTAGTGTAAAGAATGGTACTTTTCAGTTATAAATTTAATATAACTCATTGACTGAATGCAAGCTAGAAAGAAGAGTACGCTATATAGTAATTGATACACATAATTTTACACCACTTTTGAAACATTTCTTCAGTGATTTATCAACTACTTTTTTACTGAATTTACTTTCCTGAGGAATATGTTTATTTCGCTAATATACTATATAATTTATATTCACAATTCATGATCCTTTTTCATTCCCAAAGTGAAATTTGTTTAGAAGCGGTTTTAGAGGCATGCGCCGCTTCTTAAAATAAATAAATAAATAAATAATTCAAATTTTCCTTTTATGGTCTCATGAGGTTTTTGCACCGCGTGTATTCTCTTAGCTTTGGAACTCTTTGTCCACCAAATGTCAGTTAGAAAATTTAACAGTCGATTTTCTTATTTGAATAAAAATAGCTTTAAGACTAACTTTAATGATCCATCGTTTACCTGGGCTGGGTACTAGGAGGTTTTGGTCCGCACTGAATTTTAACTCCTATCTGAAGACTCACTTTAGTATATTACTAAGAAATAATACAAATTTTGATTGACTATAATTCATACGGAGGAAAATTTAAAAATTTATGGGTCAAGGAAGATCAAATCTTTAAGTCTTTAAGTTTCATTATCTACAGTGTTTCTTATAAAAGAACTGGAAAATGGTTTTACATCTAGAGAATTTCTCTCAGTTAAAAATAACTTCTGGGGCACTCTTACGGGAGAAGCCTGTGGGAAGTATTTGTAAAATGTTAAAAATGAGCACAAAGACTGTCATGTAACGTGTATAGACTAAATATTAGTGTACCAGAGCGGAAAAGGATTAGTTTATTCTTAAATCCATATCTTTTGTAAGTCAGTAAGATGATTCTTAGCAAATAATATAATTCAACAGTTTGCATTCTTTATTATTAAAGTTATTCACTAATAATACTCTCTCTGAATAAACAGGAAATCCAACGTAAATAAAGCACAAATAGCAGTAAGGTGCAATTTTGCATACGGCCGCTTCGAAGCTGCAAAGGAGCTTCTTCATCAGTGCAAAGAACTTAATGGCAGCTCAAAAAGCCGAAAACTAAGCCTTGGCTTAGTTTTCGGCTTTTCTTTTCAAATTTCTCTGGTTTTAATATATACATGAAATATGCATTCATGACGGAAGAAACCGTACTAAATGTTTGTAGAGGTAAAAACCGCAAATAAAGTGTAGTAAAGTGTTATAAGAGGACTCGAGGTAGACTAGCAGTAGCGTTTCGGCTTTCGGAGCTGAGAGTGCTTGTTTCGAATCCCGACAAGTGCCATTAAGTACCTCCGTGCCTCGGCCGGATATGGCCACGCTATATCCGAAGACCGGAAGGTCCCTCTTTGAGTCAGAGAGGGTAGAAGAGGGTACGATCCCTCAGATGTCACCCATGGGGGTGCTCGGTCAGAATTGAGGTGGCACCTGGATAAATAAGACTCCGACCCTTGTGGTGCCATTATATACCGGAGCCGCACCCCTCAACCCGATAGACTATATGGACCTGGTCTGGGATACTTCCGGCCAGGGCGCATAAGAAACAAAGTGGATGTCATAAATTTGTACATAGGGTAATATTTTATTTTGGCAGAAAAAAATACGGAAATCAAAATAAAATTATAAGCATGCGGAAACTCTTGTTTATCAATAAAGAATAATCAGCTTATCATTGTTCGCATTCTTATAAAAATATGGCATTTAGTAAGAATTTTTTTATCAAAAGCTTTGAAGTCTTCCATATTAAGCATATTAAGATGTTGTTCTATTAACAGAATAATGCCTCTGATTTATTATTCTTTCATCTGTTACAAGCAAATGTTTTCGACTAGCATTAATTGATTCGTGTTTTGACGAATACGTTCCTCAAGGGAAATCTTTCAGAAGGAAATTCCGTTATGCCACTGCTGCGATTACAAACATTAAAAAGAATTTTTGGTACCTAAATTTGAACTGAAATTCCAACTTTTGGTCCATTTATTTTCTTTTAAGCTTTAAATATTTCGTTGAATTAATAAATATTTTCAAGGGATGCGTATTGTACAACTCTCCCAATATTCTTTTCGACGAATTTTCTGGTGAAAGGAACACAGCTTAAGCACTTTTATCATGCACAAATGAATATTGTACACATTTACCTCTTGCATGAATTACCACATAGCTATTTATTAACCTTGTTCGTCACGCATTTTTCCAGCACATACCGAGGTCTCGTGAAAGCCAAATTATCAAAAATCGAGTTAAATCCTTTTATAGGAAGAGCTTAGGGACTATAATAGCTCTGAAAAACAATAGATTTCTGCGATAGGTGCTACTAAATCCTGTGTTTCATATTTTCACTGATGATTTTTTGGACAATGCATTTGGCATTTTTGGCAATGCCTCAAGGGGCAATTTTTTAAAATGCAAATAATATTTTAAAATGTAAAGGATTTTTTGAAAAATCTGGTATAGTATGTTTCAAACGCTCATAAATTGCTTTGGCGGATGAAATTTATAAAATGAATCCTGTTGCCACGAGCAGAAAAGAACAGGAATGTGAAAATACCATTTTTATTGGATTATCAGCATTTATGTATCTGTCAATAAAAGACAAATTTTCTCCATAAGTTAACACTGCAGTAGGCGAATTCAATAGAGTTAGTACACAGCATCCTTAATACCGTAATCAAACATTAACTATCAATTGCAAATTTTTATTCATTTTGGATACCCTTTACATCGTAATAAGTGGATGAATTTTTCTATTCGCTACCCAAGGAAGGTTCTAGGTGTAAGGCGCACACGTAAGACTTGTATATACAACTCAACTAAGTATACCACTAAGAAATTATGGCTACACTCCTGATTCGAAGCTAAACTTCATGCCCCAAAGAGGATGTCAACACCAAGCTAAATTGTTCAGAAGATGTGTGTTTAACGAACATCGTTTCGGTATTACACCGGCTTCAGATAATATTATTACTCTTCCTCTTTCCGTTTGTCGCTTCTGAAACTCGGAACTAACGCAAAATAACATTATCACTACATAAACATCTTTCTTCTTAAGCCTGCTGTGTACTAACCCTATTTGATTTGTTCACCTCAATGTTAACCAATGGAGAAAATATGTCTACTCTTTACAGCTTCATAAATGCTGATAATCCAAGAAAAATTGAATTTTCAGATAGCCTGCACTTTTCTGCACCTTGCAACAGGATTTATTTGATTTATTTTATAAAATTTTCCACAAAAGGAATTTATGAGCGTTTAAAACACACTACGAGATTTTCCCCCCCGAATGATTTAAATTTAAAATTATTCGGGGAAATTTTTGCATTTTTTTAAAAATGAATAATGCCCCAAGTTGTAAATTTCTTTATTACGGAGTACAATTTAAAAAAAATCCTTAAATCCAAGTCGGCAATCCCTGGACACATTTTTCCCATAGGTTAACAGTGAAGTGAGCAAATCCAATAGGGTTAGTACTTAGCAGCATTAATGCTTTCTGGTAGAAATTCCACGAAGCGCCACGAAAAAGCTCGCAAAGGAAAGTGAGAAGAAAGCGAGGTTTGGGAAATAAATTAGAAAGTTAAAAATAATTATGAAATAAGGTTCAAACACACTCCATTCAAATAAATGAGGTGTCAACAGTAATCCTGAGTAACAGTAATCCTGAAAACAGTAATCCTGAATGAATAGACGCAGTGAAAATTAAAAGAAAAATCAGTGAAAATCGAATGTTTATTTTAAACAAAGGAATATCTAATATTACGATGAAGAACGCGATATTTAAATGTATAAAATATATCACCCATGATTATTACACTTAAACTATTTTTTAAAGAGGCAAAAAACGACGAAAAAATATTTTGGTAGGCATTACGTCTGCTTTTTTATTACTTTTTTTTGAGAAAGTTTAAAATTCATCACGATCTGAAGTTGAAAAAAGTTCCTAACTTCCACGCAACTTTTATGTTCAAACATAATGAAACTAGTATTACTGAAATCTAAATGAAATTTTTATAGAAGATATATCCACTTTAAGTTTCTTATCTTTACCATGATTATATATTATATAAAAAACTAAAAAGATCATCTGTATATATTAAAATAATATACGAAGTGCGTATCTTAGCAGACAGGGTTATTCAGTATTACTTTCTTGGAAAGTTTTCATGACTTTTACAATCTTAAGATTCTTAGAATTTGAGAAAAAGTTCTAAAAATTAATTAAATTCTAATAAAAAGTAAGATTAGAAGTATTTTCCTTTTGATGTATAGATATTTTTTTCAAATTTTCTTATTTATATTTCTAAATTAATTTCTCTGTTTTTGCTTTACTAGACAGACTCAATCAGTACCACCTTTATATTTTTATGCAATATAACTTCACCACGTATTTAGTAGAGGGATGCTGGAGAAAAGTAAAAAACTGAATTTATAAAGAATTAAATGAGTTATAAAAAATTATGCACTGGTTCAATTAATTTCTCTTATCCTGAAACATCCATCTTTGAGGTGAAATTATTCAAATCACCGCAGTCCCCTTTTTCTTGTCTGTGTCTCCTTTGAGAAAAAAATTAACTAATACATATAAATTTTTTAAATATGCACTTGTCCTATCAATAATGTGAAAAATGTCTTACTACATTTTAACCCCGATAAAATCTAAGGAATGAAAGTTAATTTTACAGTTCATTTCTGTAAGAGTCATACATTGAAAATACTGAACATTAGCGATCTTTTTTAGGTTGACAGAACATTTTTTAATAGTGAGAAATTTATGAGAAAAACATTTCATTTAAATGTATCTGAAGGTGTTATAAAGTTATTTCTAGGAAAACAAAGTTTATAGTTTAGGTATTCACGGATGGAATCTTGAACACGGTGCCCTTACAAATAAATGATCTTTAAATGGTAAACTTAATTAACTGTTAAGGGAAATAATTATAGAGGGCATGGGGATGGAACACATTCATTGGATAAAATGGCTCATCCCACTAAAGCTCACAGATCATAAAAATACTTAAAATGTACGTTTTTGTATATTTAACAATCTAAAGTTTACTTGTGAGTAATACTAACCTTACTCAACAGAAATAATGTTAAATTCTTATGTATGATATTTATTTGCTGAACACATATTTAATTAGATATAGAACAAAAATTAGGAAATGGGTAAATAAACTATCAAATCCTTTTGAATATTAATATAGAAATAGGAATTCCCCGGATATTATTTTTTAATATTTACATATATTTCTGTAATATTGGAAAACGAAGCGACTAAAAATAAATACTTTTTTCCTCAAACTATAAAGTGAACTTAGTGTTACTTTCCTAATAAAATACACTCCATAAATTGTTACAATGATGGGAATTCTTACAGTAAGGAAATTCTTACAGTGATGTCAAATTTTTCAAGTTCACTAATATGGAAATCTTTGGGTTTTAATTCAAGTGCAGAGTTCGTATTCATCTTCCATTTTTCGCCAGACAGTTAAGTAATCTTATCCGTGATATTAAACTCCTATTATTAATAAACTGCATATAATTCAATTTTATATGAAGGATTTAAAAATTCATATTGAAGGACAGGATGTATTAATTTTAATGAAAAATAACCTTTATTTAAGTTAAGGCTATTTATTTTCTTTAATTTTACATATTCAGCTTCATTTGAAAAATAAGTTTCTCGAGCCGTAGCAAATATTAAAGTTTTGATGTATCAACGGACATTTTCTGTTTATTAATGCTTTTAATAACATGGCCGCAGTAAATCATTAATCATTATTGTACAAAGAACTTGTTTTCTAATTTTTTTTTTCTCACAGATATTCTTTTCATTGACAATTTAAATGTCATCGAAAACCGTATTGGTGTTACGTATGCTGAACGCATTGCTGTGAGAAAAAAAATTGAACATTGAAATCGGTTTTGGAAAATCAAGGTCAAAATCAAGGCGTAAGATTTTATAGACGATTAAGCCTTTTCATTGATACAAAAGCCATTTCTAAAGATTGTATTGTAAAATGATCATTCGATCGTGAATCTCTAACCATTTGCGTACTTTTAAACAAGATAACTTTTGTAAAAGTTATCTGAATACTCTGATCAAAGCTATACACAAAGCTCATTTTGGGGAAATATTTAAGCTTAATTAAGAACTTCGATACACTCTTACATAAATGGCAATCAGTCGTGAATACGCGTGTTTTTCCAAGGCAAAATGTATTGTTCGAAGCATAATGAGATTGGGTATATTCGTAACGAAACGAAAACAAAAGAAATTCTGGTCATAGAAGAATCTAGAACTTATTTTCAAAATTGAGTGACTCTATAACTTTTATAAATAATGGAATTTCTGACTGCCATCGAAGCACCATGTCTTTAATTTCTTTTGGTTTGTTTTTTAGGATCCGAACAACGGATAAATGTCTTAAAACTCTTTTTTCCGAAATATTACATGGTAGGGATCAGTAACTTTATTTTTATAAAAAAACTAGCTGAAGTACCCGGCGATGCCCGGGATTTTAAGAATGTTTGTTGTTAACCAAAATCAATTTAAAAATTAACACAGTATAAATAACATTAAAAATATATGTGAAATGTTATACACGTCTCAGAATTTCAGCCTTTCATCATTGTAATACTAAAATCTGACAAGTAAAAATGTCAAATTCTCTGTTTGTTAACCAAAATTAATTTAAAACTAAGCACAGTATAAATAACAGAAAAAAAACCTTGTGAAATCTATAAATATATAAATTTATAATAAACTCCTCAGAATTCAGCTAGAATTAGCCTTTCATCATTGGGGTAAAAAAAAGAAGCTGCAATTACAGGTTCAGCAGAAATTTCCAATAGAACAATGATATGACTGCAGCGTTGCCTCTTAAAAAATGAAGTGTTTGATTGAGGGCTGCAAACCATTCAACTCCTCTCCACATTTAACTCCTATAAACATCCTCTACATATTAACCCATTTGTGCCTAGCGTCCTTTTAAAAGGACGCTTACATAATAAGCTCTAAATCACTTAATTTTTCATTTTTTTTCAATCCAAATAGCAGAATATCATGATAAAGTGTTGTATTTCTTATTATCCATCAGTTGGTAGCACTACATTAATGTTCTATTTCTGCTTTGAGGGTCTAAAGTCAGAGTTAGTTGTTTTTTAGGTTTTCAAAAGAGCGTCACGCAAAAAGTAAATTTATTTTATTATTTTTCAATGTTACGAAAATATTTTATGCTGTTATCACACTCAATACTCTTTTCTTAAATATGTGTTTTTCAAAATTGTTAAAATTATTTTTTAACACTGTTATATTTTCTTTTGCGTAGCGTTCTATATATAGGACGCTAGGCACGGATGGGTACATGTTTTTCTAACCTGTTCCGCTATACGAATGCGTCTTTTTTTCTCAATTTATGATGTTTTATTACCATAGAGAAAAGGAAATGCTATTTATTTTCATAAAAATGATGTTATAAATTGTTTTTATAAATAAAGATTATTCAGTATCCCTTATTTATGAAAATAATTTAAAAATAAATGTTCTGTTGAATAAGGAATGATTAAAAAAAATTTTATTTAAGAGAAATATTAGCCTCTTGATAATGTAATGAACGTATTAACAAATTAGTCTCTTAAATACAAAAATTTTAATCAAAGGATGTTTTCTGTATTTAGTGATTTTAAAAAATAAAGAAAAATTACGAAGTACATAAGTAATTGTCTGGATTTTTTAAAAATATGTGTATTTTAAATGTCTATAATTTAATAAATTTTAAGAATTTTGTCTTTTAATCCAAATTATATTTGATCTAAATATACTGAAATGAGCAATCGATAAGTTTTAAAGCTCTTAATTATATTTTAGTTTTTATATTAAGTTTTACTGTGGAGAGGCATTAGCTTTAATGGCAGAGTTATCTGATAATGATACATTCCATGAAGCGGGTATTTATTTGGACCCACCATCTAATGAAGTTACCGATGACTGGCACTATACGGGTTAATAGAACTAAAAAATGTCCACTTGGAGATGTCAAATCTGTTAAAAAGAAGAGTAGGGGAAGTTTTGATTTTCAGAACAGCAAAAATTTTAAAATGGTTCGGTAGAATGACAATAGTGTCGTTACCTTGGCGTCTGACCATTATGGTATTGAACCTGTAGCTCAAGCCAAACGCTTGTCGAATATTGATAAAAGACTTGTAGAGATTGACCAACCGTATATTGTGTCTCAATATAATAAATTTATGGGAGGCACTGATCAAATGGATCAAAATCTGGCACAATACCAGTGTTCCATACGATGTAAAAAATGGTGGTGGCCACTGTTTTTGTTTAGCTTAGAAGCATCAGTCCAAAATGCGTGGCTATTGTACAGATTATGCCCTTCTAATGACAGTAACAGAATGGATCTCCTCTACTTTAGAAGAGAAATCTGTCAGACATATTTTTCTACAGTACAGTAAGAGACCAAATAACAGTCTGGCTGCAGGGAAACCAAAAATACTTTCAAAAAGAGTGTCTGGTGATGTCCGGTATGGCGGAAAAGATAATTTAATCACTGTGAATCCAAAACAGATAAGATACCGTGGCAAAAAATCCGCAAGAAAATGCAATAAATGTTTAGTTGAATTGCATGATAAATGCTTTGAAATCTTCGCACAAAATAGCTTGTATATAAATTGTGTAAAAAAAAAATTACGAATAGCTTTTTTCATTATTTTGTATTTTAATAAGTCCCTTTTATATGTAAATTTAAATAAAAAAAGTGTGTAAAATTTATCATAAGACATAATTTATTAAATTTGTGCCGTTTAAGCTATTATTTTTGACATTTTCAGGTTTTTAAATTGTTTTGATTTCTTTTAAATGATTAAACTACAATTTAAAAACCTTGTGTTTATTTTATTATGCATTTTTTCGCAGAGTTCCATTGGTTTCATGCGTTTATTTATCTAAAAACGACATTAAAAGGAATAGTTTTAGAAAATCTAAGGGTTGAAGTGTTTGTGTAAAACCTGTACCTTCCCGTGCCTAGCGTCCTTTTAATAGGACGGTAACATTATTTTAAATAAAAATTTAAATTTTAATGCAGGAATTTTTTTATTATTTTTTCAGTTCATTTTGCACCTGTACGAACATAATTAGGTAAAGAAAATTAAAGAATTCGATGTTGGGCATTAATGGGTTAAATTCCTTTTCTCTCCATAATAAACTCCTCAGAATTTTGGTATATTCAGCCTTTCATCATAGGACCACTAAAAACTGAAACATCCTCTCCAGAAATATAAATTTATTAATTTCAATAATTAAACACACACAAATGTATAAATTATGCAAAAGTTTTTTAACCAACATTTGAATAATTCGAAATGAAAAAGCATATGAAAATAAAGATAAGAACTTCCGGAATCGAAATTAATTACCCTTAATTTTTAATTAATAAAAAATCAACATAATATGAATAAAAACGATAGTTGTTTAAAACCATATGAAAATAAAGTTATTATAAAGAAAATAATAAAAAAAGCATAAGAAAATAATGCTCGCGCATGAAGTTAACGTTACGATATAAAGGTAGTAATAATAATATAAACCGCGTGCATAAAATATTTAGCTTTTCAAGCGAAATAAATTAATTTTTAGAAAAAAAACTACTTTTAATCGAGAAATTAAATACATTTCACAAAATTTTGATTATACCAACTTTCCACCCTACAATTTACACCCTACTTCTTTTAAATAGGGTGTAAATATAAAGTTTTAACAGCCAATTGAATGCCAGTAAAAACGATTGTTGTTTAAAATCATATGAAAATTACGCTTATTATAAAGATAATAAAAAAAGCATAGGAAAATAATGTGTGCTCTTGAAGTTAACGTTACGATATAAAGATAGTAGTAAAAATCTATATATATAAAACAGTTCCGTAACTGACTAACTGACTGATTGATTGACTGACTGACATACAAAGTACAGACCAAACCGCTGAACCTAAAGGACTGAAATTTTGCATGGCGATTCTTCTTATAATGTAGGGGTGCACTAAGAAAGATTTTTGAAAAAATTTTCTTACATTTTTTTAAATTAAATTTTTAATCTGTTTTTGTAACTTTTTTCAAGTTTGCATTTAAAATAATAATTTGAGGGTTGTAAAATTTATATCACGCAAAAGATCATAAAAATTCCTTTAAAATGAAATTCTTTTCGAATCTTTACCTCATTTTCTAATTTTTGGTGAATTTTTAAACATTAATTTTTGCAATTTAATTTATTAAACGCTGATCATGTGATTTCTTTATCTGGTACTTTAAATAAATTTATCGTCACGTAAAACGAAATAGACAAAAAAAATTTTTTTTTTGTTGCTAATGCGGCAAACGATTGGACATTATCCAAAAAATATTAAAATACAGTAAAAGATATGTTCCTTAAACTGTACTATATTCTTTAGTATGTCCTATTAGATTTAATTTCAATATTTTCTTCTACATTATTTTGTCTATAAAAATATCCCTTACGATTTTTAAAAAAATATATTTTTTTGTCTTATGGTTGGAATACTAAAAGTTTAAAATAGTGGCGCCATCTACTGAACGCCTGTGAATCGAGAGTCGCATCTTTCAAAAGTTGTTGGTTATTTATTCATTAAAAATATTGGAAAGTTCTTGTGGATCTGTAAATATACATGTGGTAACAGTTTTAAAATTTATAAATTATCAACCTACACAGGTGATAATTTATCCGGCGTTGCCCGGGATTTTAAGAATGTTTGTTAACCAAAATCAATTTAAAAACTAAACACAGTATAAATAACATAGAATAAAAAGCATGTGAAATGTTATACGCATGAATAAAAAAAGAAAACCCAACATAAAAAACCATAAATTTACAATAATTTCTTCAGAATTCAGCTAGATTTAGCGTTTCATCATTGGAGCAAAAAAACCCTGAAAAGTAAAGCATAAAATATATACATTTATAATAAACCACTAAAAGCTGAAATGAAAAAATGTCAAATTGTCTTTAGGAAAGTAAAGAATTTTGAAAAGTAAAGCTGAAAAGTAAAAATGTCAAATTGTCGAATGTTTGTTAATGAAAATCAATTTAAAAACTAAATACAGTATAAATAACATAGAAAAGATTTAGCCTTTATCATTGGACAAAAAATCCTGAAAAGTAAAACATAAAATATATAAATTTATAATAAACCTACCAAAATCCATTAAAAAAACTAAACACAGTATAAATAACATAGAAAAAAAAGTATACAAAATGTTATACACATTAATAATATGAAAAATAAAATAAAATAAAAATAATAATTTTTAAAAATAATAAAATAAAATTAAAATAATTTTTAAAAAATAATAAATAAAAAAATAAAATAAAAGCTGAAATTAAAAAATCTCCATAAAAAAGCTGAAAATACAGGTTTAGCAAAATTTGTACGATCCGTATTCGAACTCGCGTCGTATAGCGTAGTAAATGAACGCTCTTACCGAATGCGCCACAATGACATGCTTCTTTATTGAGTAAATAGGAAAATATTCGACTAAGATTACTGGAAAGTTGCTATGGGTTGGGGATTATACATGTATTTATGGAGTGAGAGGAGTTTTAAGTCAGAAATAAGTTAGCAGGATAGAAGCTTAGTCTTTAACTCTTCAATAGACACAAAGACATAAGCGAGGGGGGTTGCAGTAGCGATTAAAAAAGATCTCGTGACACTTAGCGTGGTTGATTCGAATTTTCCATCGCGCGTGATAGTGTCAATATGCCGTTGGATCCGATTTATTTTAGAGTATAAAATCTGACTTGAAAGATTGTTATTTTCATTTATTATTCTGGTTTAATATATAACTTGAAACTTTTTGATTTTATTTATTTTTATCTTTTCGCTCGCTGTTTGCCAGCTAACCCTAACGCGGACGCCATATTCAGAGGGGTGATTCCACAAAGTGTAACAGCTTACATTTAGTTTCAAAATTGTTGGTTTTTTATTTAATTAAAAATCAACGGTAATTAATTTCGATTTTTGAAGTTCTTCAGACCCTCGGCTGTTTTTAAAGACGCCTGTATGTAAAATTTCACGATCGTTGCTCCTAAACTGTGGATTTCTATACAATTGCAGAGAGACAAACATTCATTTTTATATATTAGATAATTTTTATTATTAAAATATTACCATATCGATACTCTATTTTAGCATCAAAAGTTGAACCTTTAATTTATTTTTAATTTGATGGTATGCTGTATATTGTAGTATCATAGAAATATGACAAACCTGGTTCATGAAAGTATAATGTTTAATAATGAATAATTTTTAATAAAAAGAAATTTTTTGAATTTTTCTGATAACAAAAGTAATTGAGATAGATTATTTCTGTTAAAGAAATGCACTATCGATTTAAAGACATCGTTGCTAGTAACAAATTTTGAAACAATATTCCTACATATAAAATACATCTATGCTCCCAAAATTTAATATATATGTTTAAAATTATTAAGGGTCTTATGAAGTAAAGCCTTTCCGACTGTTCAATATGTGAATCCTTAAGTAGTAAGAACGATACAATAGGGAAAGTTGGCGCATTTTAAATTCAACAAGCATTTACATTGTGATCCAGAAAATCCACAATATATTTACTGTTTGAAATCTTTTTCCAAGCATTTCAGATGGCATCTCTGATTTTATCACCTCAGATATTTTACTACCCTTTAGTAGCATGAATTTACTGAAGTCTATTTCTGCGCATCATAACATAAAGCTTTAGTCCAACGTTAAGTTTTTTTTTAGGTTACTGCTACAAGATCATTTAAAAAACTTTAATATTTAAGTGAGCTTTGATTAATTAGCTTTCGTCAGTGTAGGAAAGTCCACTTCATGGCAAAATATGTTGAAAATACTTTTAAATCGAGCTCTTCAAAACAGATCAAAACTAATTCTTTTTCTAATTTATGCGTGGGAATCATAATATAAAACAACTTTGTATTTCTCAATGGGATAACTCAATAGACATAACTTAACCCCATAAAATATCCAGTTTGTTGCGAAAATCTGCTATTTTAGTGCCTTTATAACGCTTCGTATTAATTTAAAGCCTTTCACTCCAAGTTTTGAATCTTATATTATACTAAAACATAATTACTTGTACATACATCTTTAGTTAATTGATAAAGTAATTTTGATAGGAACAAGCGGAATTTGATTAACCTGGAATGTAGTTTTTTTGTTTGTTTGTTCATAAAAAATATTTTAAGAACAGGAAGCGTTTTCACAGAATTTTATTTCAATTCACTGGCTATTAATTTTGAGA
Organism: Dolomedes plantarius; assembly: GCA_907164885.2. NCBI lineage: Eukaryota > Metazoa > Arthropoda > Arachnida > Araneae > Dolomedidae > Dolomedes > Dolomedes plantarius. The sequence goes on from OU015492.1 coordinate 137,924,638, forward strand.
AAGCTTGCGTAGATGAAAATTATGAGTCTTCATCATTAAATAACTTTAACTGAAAAATTTAACTTAATTGCTGCAAGTTTAATACATTAAAGAACAGGAATTTTTGAGTGTTTTGCAGACTTTAATGCACTTAAATTTTAGAGTATGTTCAAGTTAATTGAATTATATAAAGTTTAGCCAGTTTTTGCTACGGTCATGTTAACACAGCGATTAATCTATCTAAAATTTGAAAGTCGATGTAGGACTAGACATTATTACTTTTTCTTTAATTGATTAATACACTCGGGGGATTAACATATTGATGCAAGACATTATATTTAAAAAAATCTGTTTGACTTTCAAGATCAATTCATAATATTTCTGTGGTCGAGGCAAATAAAGTCTTTGGCGAAGATTTGGCAAAAAATACATAAAAAAATAATTTACCAAATTATTTTTATTTTATTTATTAATTTATTTAAAAAAATAAAAAAAAAATTAAAATAAACAGAACCCAAAACTGTAACATTATTTATAGGCGAGTGAGTCTTGTTTTAATACAAATCAACTAAATTTTCAGTCATTAATAGTGGTATTTTGGTTAAAGTCTTGAACCCTTAAAAATTTCTATGACTATTGATAATGACTGCCGAGAAAGCGTTGCTGAAAAGTCGTTATGGCTGTTGCATGACATTTATAAAAAAAGTAACTTCCTACTGCCTAGAGTTTAATAGTGACAAATTCAGAAAAATATGCTGCTAATATTTGGGTATCAAATTAAATAACAAGAAATTTCTTCTTCTTTTATCCACAAAATCACAGTGAAATACTGAAGTGAATGGGGGAAAATACACATCCAAATACAGTACCCGTGAAACCACTTTGACGTTCACAAGAATCAGTTAGTTGAAAATAAATCAGTATGTTTGGGCGCATTACTCATTCTGAAACAGTACAACAGACTACTGACGAACCATTGCGTAAAATAATTTCAAGTAGTCACTTCTAACGAAACTACCGTGGGTTATTAACATAGGATTATTCATCGTTGCTTACCTCTTTTGTATGCATATATGTATGTAGGTGTTATGTATGAATGTATGTATCTATATATATGTACGTATGTATATATATATACATAAATGAATGTCAAAATTTTGACGCATTTTGATACTTTACTGTTAAATATTTACTGCTTGCCCAAGCGATACAGACTGGGTTTGGCGCGCTGCCAAAATTATAACTCGCGAGGTATGGACGGACGGTTTTAGCGTCTGAAATTTTGCTTTCCGAAGGACCGTTATGGAGGAAACGTAATCCTACGTTAAAAAATACTTCTAGGTGAAAACCTGCATCACAATTATTTACTAATTATTTTTTTTCAATCTATTTCTTTGTTTAGAGTAGAAAAAAATTGTATTTAGCATCTTTTTATTTATACATAGAATGAAATTGGGTTTTAAAGCTGTGAAAAGTATCATCATTTCGTTGATAAAGGAATATTATCACCGTGCTAAGGACAAGAGAAATATTTATTTGACGTATACATTTGTTGTATATGTACATTACTAATCAGCCGGGCTTCTCAAACTCACAAAGCAAGACTCACAAAGCGGAACTCACAACGCTTTAAACACAGCATTAAAGATATAGAACAGCTGCTTGTTTCAAAGTGTTACACATTTTTCGCCATCAGTCTGAGGAGCATTAGGGGAAATTTATCTGCATGGATAATCTCTATATATAAAACGCGTTGGTATGCGGCACAAAAATTGTCAATATTTCTACACTCCTAATGGCAACGGCTGCAACTACCAGGTGTAAACATTAGCGGCCGTCCGCAATTTGCAACCGCGTGTCAGCATGGATTTACGCACTGAAATCAGGAATGCTCGAAAGCGAGCCGCACGATCAAGAGAAAATTGGGAAGTCTCAAGAAAGAAAGCGAGGAAGAAATAATTCATTAAGAGAGATGCATGAAAGAGAGCATAAATTATCGCTAGGTTAGGCTTAGCCGTCGTCGGCATAGAAACCGACAGCCAGTAATAGTTAATTTTCTACACATTTTTCGATAGTTGCTGGATTTTTACTCCATTTTATAAGTTTTCCCAACAGTTTCTTATTTGATGCAATGATAAAGTGTAGATATCTCAATTAAAAAAAATAATACATACAGAGAGGGATATAATTTTTAAAATCATTGGTGTTAGGTTTCCCAGTCTTATCTTTAACTCTGTTCTGAAGTAATGGAAATTCTCATTTTTTAATCACGATGTTTTAGAATCAGCCTTGTAGAGATATACTGTTAGGTCGGATGGAGGGGGATCAATCTATACTGTTGTATGTAGATTAATATCTGTGATGTAGAAGATTATGGGTTATTGATGCTTATGGGATGAAAACAGTCTCCTCTGTAAAGGGGAAATGAAGGGACGGATACAGTCTAAGTGGAAGCTGAAAGTCTTAATGATATCAGTACTGTTGAACGTTGATGAGGCATCAAATCTAAGTTGTAGAATTCTTGAAGTGTCCCGAAGATAAATTGGAGGACATGGTGGTGAGAAAAAAAAGAGTTGCTATTTGTAAGTCTCTGTGGATGTAGAACCGACGCCATGTGGATGTAGAACCGGCTGACTGCTTAATAATTGTCCCAAGAGATCAGGAGATGTACAATGCTACAGATAAAGTTCTTTAACGGACGAGAGACTACGGCACTACGAAAGTTCTACCTACGGTAGCAGGAGTCCCCTAGTTCGGGCGGCTGGAAAGTGGTGTCGATTACCGGATCGTATGACACTGGCTGTCCGCAACAAACTCCAGGTATTCACTGTCAACGTTAGCATGAAAGGTTGGAGAAGCTGGTGAGCAAGTAATCTTCCAAGGCATTTAAAATTAAAAAATTTTTTTATTTTCTGTGCCAATCTTGGGTAACATGAAAAAGATATTTACAACAAAAAAGGAGCTCGGAATTACATGAGCTGCAGCGAATAACGAATGACCCGTCAGGTTTAGAGTTAGACGGTTATATATAACATGGCATGATAAAAATAGCCCCCCAATACAGTCGAGGCCAGGGCCAAGAACTGAAGGGGTGCTTAAACGCATACAATTTTTTTTAATCTAAAAATTCTCTCTTAGTAAAATATGCCAGACTACCATTTCTTATCATCACTGGACAGGCCTGCAAAAACGCGGAAAACGAGGGTTACTATAGCTAGAAATGCGCCAATTAACCACTCTAAAGGACACACGTGCACGGCGTATGCAATATTACCGTAACAACAACGCGAGCGCTTAATAACCAACAAAAGAAACCTGGCCCTGCCGAAACCTCGCCAAGAGGAGAAAAAACTTAGTGCGCCGCGAAACTGACGCCCGTGGATGGTTTAGCCCCGATATTGCTAAGAATGCGCCTCTGCCCGATTGGTCGAACCAGGGGAGAAAGAACTTCTCGGAGAGTGCTTTCACGCCAAGCTGACGCCAAGTTCATTCGTGGGAAAAACTCTTTCGGACAAAGGGATAGGAGAGGACACACATTTATATCTAACTTAAAACTGATTTTATGGTCCAATTTAGGGAGCAAACGTAACACGGCATGCGTGGACAAAAGCTAGTTGGATGTTCACATGACACACCCTGCAATTACTAGCCATAAAAAGTGCACTTTAGTCAAACTTAACAAGGGAATCCTGAGACTAACACCTGGCTAACCAAATTACGATTGAAGCTTTTACGGTTTAAGAGTAATGGGCAACGGCTGAATTCTCAAGAACACACACGTCGAGGGAATGGTATAGAAATTACACTATTTTATTTTAAGGGACAACTATTTAGAATTAGAGATTTTATATTAATTTAACGTGCGTTACGAGCCCAACCAAATTAATTATTTCTGGAACGAATTCCTCGTTACAAGAGAATACCTCTTAACAACGTATATTTATGACGACAGGTAATGGTAACATTCCTCACATATGTTACTTTCAGGTGAGTTGTTTTACAAAAGAAAATACAAAACTTTACAAAAGAAAATATAAAACTAAAAGCGACCATGCTGGTCGAGCAGCGGCTAGTCAACAAAAGAAATAGCGATAATCTCATGTAATGCTTTTTCGGTTGATGACGAACTATATTTATTATTGAGAAACTCGCTGCCATTTAAAAATTTAATTGTGGATTTTAGAGAGTCTCTGCGTCTCTCTAAAATTATCGAGTGATAATTTTAAAACCCAGAGGAATAAATCTAGATCATAAGTACTTTGCGAAAATATTAAGCTTTTTTATTTAAATTTTTTCCTTCTTTTTTCTTACCCTTCAAAATGTGGAGTCTATTCTGCCGGACGTGGTAAGTCAGTTGGCAAGGTTAGGACGAACGCATACTATTAATTCCTAGTAAAATATTTTCATTACTTCTTGACAAAGATAGATAAAAGAAACACTAAAATGAGTAAATCTATTTTTTAACCTTTGTAAAAGAAGTTTTTTTTACAGTTTAGCCTGGAAAAAGATAAACATCGACAAGTGTAATCCCACAGAAGAAAAATTTAAATAAAGCAGTTTTTGGAAATGTTTCACGGATATGTCACGACAGAAAACATATTTGGAATGGTTTTATCTTTCAAAATATTAAATAGTTTTCTGGAAAAATGCATAAGAAACATTTTGAAATGCAAGGCAATTGAAAAAAAGTGGGAAGATATTTCTTGGATATAAAGACAAACTCTTTCTCCCTTCAATATTTAAATGAAAACGAAGGTAAATATTTCAAGATGGAGCAACGAGTGTTTGCATTTTTTTATTTAAAAATTGAAATAGAACATATTTTAACATAAGTTTTTTCCTTTTTATGTAACAAAACAGTTAAATTTAATGTGACAGTAATTTTTCAAATACAAGTAGGTACCGCAACTATGCTATTGACGTCATTATTTAATACGTGCCCCATAGTCAAATAGCAGTTTCAGTACATTTTCACCTCAATCTGAGTAAAACGTTAATTCAAGGAATATTTATGGTGAATATTAAATATTTCTCTTCTCTGATGAAGTCTGCTGAATAATGCTACAAGACAAGATTGATATGAAAACATGAAAGCATGTATATTATGTTTTGTATGTAAATTATATTTTGTGATATGTAAAGTGAAGTTTTAAAGAAATGATCTGTCCACATCCATAAAATGAATATTGTGAGGATGGCTCAAATGAAAGTGAAACTTTTGATTTCTTTCCATAATGATTTGTTGGTTGGAATATGTGAACTACAGGAAGTAAAAGCAATATATGACATACATATCCGCTACACATGGTCGCCTTATCGGTTCATGTATGTGTCCCAGCGATTACGAGACTTTGGATACCCCGAGCAAAGAACGTCCGTGGTTGTCCGCGGATACAGTCTTGATCGACGTCCCGGACTTCCGCATCGTCAGCAAACCTGTGGCCGTTAAAAGCCTTTTTCAGCGGGCCGAAGATGTGGTAGTGGCAGGGCCACAGGTTGAGACTGGGATGGGTTGTGCAAGGGGACCAGCTGCGATCTACTTTCACCGGTGGGGTTAAAATCCTGGAGAGCCTTCGATGCTATGACGGGCCCTATCCGGTGCAATGGAACAGGTTGAGTCTATAGGGGAAATGATCGAGGACCTCCCAGCGGAACTGTCGCAGCAAATCTTGTGCCCGGCAATCAATTCTATGGTGATGGCCAAGTGTGCTGGAGCAGGTCTCGGTATAACCCGTGTTCAAACGTCCATTGCAAAATTCCTTAGACCATCTGAATACTCTGCGACAGACACTCTGTGACAGACACACATGCCGATACACATCCCTCGTATGACGATAAATTTCGGCGTCACTATATACCTCCTGCCGTCAAAAATAGAATTACCGCTCACTGGGCCAATTTAGACGAATCCATGTCACGAACATAAGTTGTCACCTTGCTTAAACACGTCTAGATCAGCACACTGCTTCTTTCTGACGACAGTTGCTTTGTTTTGTTACATACAACCCCATCTACTGCCGCAACCGCAATACTCTGAGTATTTAACAATTGCCGCTAAAACAGAAGTCCCACTTTCATTTGAGCCAGCCTGTGACCTTCTAATAAAAACTTATACTAAAACATATTCTAAATACATATAAAAAATACTAAATACATATATTGTGCATAATAATTTATTTGATTATGCACAATTTTTTAAGTAATGTATTGCATAAAACATTTTTTTCTGTAATTCATCACGATGATAACCATCTATGATATATGTGTAAAACTATTTATTTAATGCATTAAAAGGCTCAAGAAATCATCCGGTTTAAGAAACAAAGTCTCTTACATTTCATCTATCATGTCGCCATTCGCAAAAGATTCTTTCTTTCAATTTAGAAGAAAAATAAAAGTTTAAAATATTTGCAATGCCTGGAAATTTTTCACTTCAATAACCGAACAACAATGAAATAAAAGAGCGACTCAAGTTCTAGCAAAATCTTTTAAACATTTCTTGCCAAGCTGTGATGTAACTTTCAACACATTTTTTTAAAATTCTTATGAGATATCCGGAAATAAAAATTATTATCAAAACAAGAAAGTAAATAAAATAGTTTTGAAGTTTATATTGCTTAAAAAATATCCCTTTGAAAAGATCAGTTTTGCCATTAAAAATATGACAAGTGAAAGCGATTTTTCTCTTTTCCCCTGAGAATGTTTCAGAGCAAAATTTTTGAACAGAAGGGAAATGGTCCTGTCTGGTTAGTTGTTTTTTGAACAACTCCCCCCTCTCCCCCCCAAAAAAAAACCATTTAGAAAGTTAAAGTTTTTAATATTAATGAAAAATAGAAATTGATATTTTTTTTCACATTTAATGTTTTAATCTTTTTTCTTATTAAATTAAAATTTAATAAGAAAATGAAATAAAAGAATAAATCGAATTTTATAAAGCTTCAGGTGTTAAAGACTTTTACATGATTTGTAAGTTTTGTAAGTATTTGAATCGTTGTCAAAATATCTAGTTATTGCCACAGGTACATAATATAAAGTTCTGACTTTTCACTGCATTAGTTGGCATAATGACTTGATAATACTTAGGGGTGGTGACTGTCGTCATTAGAGTATTTCTTGGATTTTAACGTCGAGTTCACTATGCAAATGGGGATACTCTTGATATTAAGGTCCTGTGGATTATCCTCTGGAAACAACAGACAAGCACTGAGAAATATTGTAACGTAGACTGAGAAGCTGGTCCTGAATATTAAAATACGTTCTTATTGCAACTAGCCCTAAGGGATAAACCAAAGGATCAGCTGAAAACCAAGTAATAACAGGCTCATAATGGATCTATTAACATTCAAAGACATCACGATAGAGGACTACTCTTGAATGTCACGACACATTGAGGTCCTCAGGATACTTCATGTTATTCATTCAATGAACTCAGTACGGACTTCGAATTTATTAGCAGCGGTTGGCAAGTTGTCATTCCTTGTAAAGCATACACGGTATTTAATACGGTACCTTCGTTTATTTGTTGACTTTGAACCACTATGGTTATCATTTTCTGCACGAGATGGCTGCTGGTAGTCAAATGAAGCTTTCCTGAAGAGGCGAACATTGATTAGAGAGCACCCTTACTCCTGTGTTTTTTACAGTAACTCTCTTAATTAACTCTCTAATATAAACTACTTTACTACAAATGCATTACCTGAAATGTATGTAACATAACAATAGGATGCATTCAGTACTGGTGCGTATCAAAGAGAATTCCTCTACAGATTGTGATACGAAAGTTTATCTTCTGACGGATGAATAAGTTTCCATTCATAACAAACTTCTAAATGAAGAACATTTTAACTTTATGAATGTATAGAAAATGAACGCGTAAAATTCCTACACTTACAAACAGGTTATTTGATACGATAGAATAAAATATTTGACTTTGAATAAAAATTTTATTTTAAGGCATTTTCGAAAGGTATGAAAGGAAATAATGATTACCCTGCGATAAGATCGACAGGTCTACATGGAAAACTTAGAAACATATATTAAAAAATTCTCCTGTAAACAGTAAAATGAATTAACTACCCCGATGTAATTAATTAACAATCTATATTGATTTATATGGGTTTTAGTTGAAATTATAACAAGACAACAAAAATGTCTAGGTTATGTGAGAAATAATTGTGTTATTCCCTTATAAAATATTATTGATATTCTTTAGTGCTATGTGTTTCATTTCTACCAATTTTCGTCATTGCTCAGAAATTCAGAAAAGGGTAATTCATTGGTTTTTGAGGGTCGTTTAGTTTTTACATTCAACCCCTTAATGGGACGTGATTTGCCGACTTCCCACCTAATATCGTCTCAAATATATTTACGGAAGGTGTAAATCCCAACAATATTATTTGTCACACCTTAAACACTAATGGGGAAAATATTTCTCGGTTCAATTTTATGCTGCCACTCATATTTTTTTAATTTTTCCAAAAAATACTGAAATAGCCATGCATAACTAATTTTGATTCGCAAGTGGTTGTTGCTGTACAGGATATGACCTGAAAATACTTATTTTCATACATATATATATATATATATATATATATATATATATATATATATATATATATATATATATATATATATATATATATATATAGGAAAATAATACCTATAATATATTATTTTTTGTAAGTATTATTTTCCAATATATCAATTTATATATTCCAAATATGCCATTCATATTACGTTATAAATATAAGTATTTGTATTGTATTTGTATTGTTTTGCACTTTAGAAGAATAATATATTAGTTAGCAAATGGACTGTACCTCCATATTCTTATGTACAGTGAAACCTGTTTTTGTGCGGTACATAGGGATCGCACAAAAAACCGCTCAAAAAATATATTCAGAAACTTCATGAATAGCTACAAGTAATTCTTTACAACATATTAGAGAAAAAAAAAATTATGCAGTGGAGAGGGACCGCATAAAAAAGGCTCACTTTGAAAATATGTCAAAGCTTTACGAAATAGAGAGACAGTGCTTTCCAAACAAAATAAATAATTAAATTACTCATGGAAACATTTAAAAAAATTATAATTAATCATTTTAAACATGGAGAAATTTTCAAAATGTACATTGTTCTATACTACTCGTCGTAGTCCAAAACTCTCATATTCTTGTGAAGAACTGATTCATAATCTCTTTCGTCGCTTCAAGATACGTATTAGAGTTGATTTATTTTTTTTGTTATCATGTGGTTGGTGATAAGTTTTTGCGACGACGGCCGTTTAATCAGCTGCTAGTAAACGTCGCGATAGCGAGATTTACACGATCGAAGCTCTTTTTGCAATTTCAAATATATAATTTCATTTTTTTTATACATATTCATATACCCTATAAAACAAATAGCACAAAAAAAATCGCATAAAAAAGACCGCACAAAAACAGGTTTGACTGTATACATAATTTTATTAAGAAATAAAAATTGTTATAATACGCTCAGTCTTATTACTCAAAATCACTAAAAATCGCAAATCAATTCCTTAGAGAAAAAAGTAGCCCACGGAAAGGTTAAAGAAAAGTCCTTAGTTGAAATGAGTTACTCAACCTTAAGAGTTTTGCATGTAAATTCCCTGGAAGTGTGAAAACGCTTGCAGACAAACGATGAAGAGCAACTGAGGGGAAACCAGTCTATTTGATAATTTAAGACCTAAAAAGGTTTAGTACTTCGTTATAATTACAAAACTTCATCAATTATTTATTTCTAATTAATGCAAGACATACTCGAAAAAAATTAACGCAGGTATCTAATTATATTATACTTATATGCGTAACAGAGGAAGATTAATTGGGAGTTTGCATTTATTTCACAATCCAACACTTTTATTCTTTACATTCCACCTCAAGGAAATTAACACATTTCTTATTCTAAAACAAAAGTTTAATTAGACAATTTTCGGGGGAACTTGTCGTTTAATTAAGGAAAATTAAGAAAGCAATTGCTCTCAAAACATTTCAGCCGTTAAAAGTGCTATTGAATTTACAAACGAAATTTCAGATTTGTTTGCCGTGAAAGTTTTGTTCCAAATAAAACACGAAGCACTTCGTAATAGGGGCAACCGACTGCGCTTTAATGATTTAACCACTTTCCACTAGGATCGATTTATTGGCATTTTGTATGTTTACTTAAACTTGGAAAGTTTATCTCCTATGAAATTGCGAGCGGCTTTCATTCGCCCAAATATTATTTCCAAACTTTTGCTAAAAACTTTGAAATAAAAATCGACTTTTTATAGATGTATGTCAAGCAAACGGGGAAATATTAGATAATATTTTAGTATGTTTTATTAGCATCAGTTTTATCAGCAATTTTATACACATCAGTGTATAAAATTGCTTCTTTTTCTAAGTAACGTCAATAATTTTCTAAAACAGCATTTTTTGTTTGGATAAAATTAAGAGTAAAATTTCAACACGTGAAAAGAAATAATTTACCACTCATAATCATATGGTATGTCATTTGTTTTTGCTTTTGTGGACAGTTGCCACATAACATTTAACAATATAATATGTTTGAATGTAACGTGCTCTCTCTACCACCCAAACGAGCATACTGGAGAAAAAGTGACACTCGTACTCAGTAATACTCCGAGTTTTTAGAGCGTATTTTTTTTGTCTAATGTGGAGGCACTTTGTAGTGACAGATTCGCCTTTCGTTATTCACCACATTTAGTGGGTATAAAAAGCAAGCGTTAAATTCAAGTAAATAGGTTCCTGGCAGCTGCAATTTTTCTTACTTGTGTGAGGCACTATTAACTCAAAGCAAATATCCTTAATACTGGAGCCTCCCTAAACTCAGTAGAATGTAGAACCATTTAAGAATAGCTTAACCTTTCAGGGGCAACAACGTCCACCGCTTGCATGGTGCAGATTTTTTCCGCGTTATTTTTTAACGTAATGAATCTTGTAAAAACATTTTGCAACCTTTAATTGGAAAGTTTTTTCTTCTTTAAACTGATAACAGATGGCAATACTAACCATTTTTCTGCTCATTTAACTGGAATACATTGAATGCAAATGATGAAAAAGACTAGATTTAGGCGTCTGTACTGTGCAAACGATGCCCCTCAAAGGGTTTTAAATGGGAAACTCAAATAGACTGCTGAACGTTAGGATAAATATTCTGCGACCACTGGTCATTGATTCTGCTGTATTGTAGAAAGTTTCCATTGGAGTAGTTTAAAAGCAAAAGTACAAAGTAACTTTGTACAAAGTAAAACCCTATCCAATCAAAATCTCCTCTTCAATTTTGATGCATAAGTTCTGTCTCATTTCAGGAGCAGTTGAAGTTCATAATTTTCATTACGATGACCACAAAGCAAATACTAATCAGTACTGAAGGGGGAAGGCGCAGAAGGGGATTGCACCACCGCGCATGCCAAGTCCAAGGAATACCAGACATGTATTTCGACGAACCCTGAAATTGTATTCCGAGGAATTAGAAATCAAGGGTGAAGAATAGAGACTGGTCAAGGGTGGTAGGTTTCCTTTTTATTCTGGTCTTGTTATCCTATCCTTAATTTTTTCTAAATACAACGTCTGAAACTCAATAAGTTAATCTGTGGACTGCTTAACTTGGTTGATGCGAAAATTTGAGAAACAGATATTGTCCTGGACTAAAATTTTTCAGATATTCTCAGTGAAATAATTTATGCTAATGTGACAAAGATAACAGATCATCAAAAAGAACATTCTAACGTAGCAAAATACGTTTTTAAATAATGTAGACCCCATACATCTTGCAAATTTTACATAGTAATTATTTTCTCTTTTTGGTGAAATACTAATAATGCACGGCACAAGGAAATATTTCTATTCTCGTGTATTTTTATACACCTTAATTACATCCTTGAGAAGAACAAGAGTATGTACCGAATTTTTTTGAGGAACTACATCTGTACTTGCTCCCTTTTGTTTAATGACAAATTCCGTCCCTTGAAAATATAAAGATGTTAAGTCCGCACGGAATTGTTTATTCTGTCGCACATTTGTCAGCTACGTCGTACCTATAAATCACTCCCTAGGGTAGATGTACTAGCGCATTGTTTACAAAAGGTCGTTATAAAGGGATTAAAAATACATTTTATTTCAAGAAAGCAAAGTTTTGGGTACGATAGACTATACCTATATTTAGCTGCTTATTTTTTAACTGGCTGCCAGTAAGAATAAAAAAATTCTAAGTTTTTCGGCATCGGAATTGGCTGCTATATGCTGGTATTAAGAGAGAAATATTTGAAGTATAAATTATGTTTTGATGCGATGCATCTCTTTAAATTTAGGGTTTAAAGATTTTCATTTTATTTCTACAAACCGATTATAAAAATAATTTTTGAACAAGCAAAAATTTCATCTAGCTTTTAAGAAGTAAAATCTTTGAGATTAATATCATCGTAAAAATCTTAAAGAGCTCATTTTGTATCTTTTTCAAATGTTTATATAATATATTTTCTGTTAACATATTTTCCAGAAAATGTATTATGTCCCAAAAAAAGCTAAAGTAAAAATATCAAACCATTTTAACATCGCGAATTAAAAGAACTTAAGAGATTAAAATTTTTCTAAGTGCTGTATATTCAATTTTTTACTTAGTTTGAGGTTTTGGGAAATATTGCTTTATTTTATAGCATCGTAAAAACAGAACTTTTCATTCCATTAACGATAATCTTATTTTCGGTAGTCATAAGACAAACAAAACCTGGGAGTGAAGCATTTGGGCAAATTACACATGTTGGTATGGACACTCGAATAAGAGAAGGCAAACTACTCAAATTACAGATTATTTTGGGCTCATAAAAATTTAAAATAGTTATTTTTTTTTGCTATTTACATAAAACAATTCATACGGGCACCGTTCTTATACATTTCATGATACAATTTTTCTAGAATTCCAATATTAATGCGCAGTTTCCTTTTTCATTTCCAATAAAAGATTTGTAACACAAGTATACTGTTTTTTCTATTCGTTACTAATTACATATTGTGGCAAAATGATGGACTCAAATATATATATATATATTGTGACATAACGTCACTATGTAGAAAATTAATTACCTTTTCAGTTGTTAAATATAAAATATAATTATCAATATCAACTTTAATTAACTACTATATTTAACTTCATTAATTTATATCATCTCTTAAATTAATTATTCGCTAGCTGTATTAATATTAACTTTGCTCGGTTAACTTAATGATTAAAATATAACTGATAATTTTACAGGTACAGTTTGAATTCTTAAAGCAATTACATGTTATTATCTACAATAATCAAATATATCAACAACAGAATCGATTCTCATATTCGAAATCGCATGGCGATTCGAATCCTTCACTTAACTGTAACTTGACTGATAAACACGTGCAAAATAGTGAATGTATTCATAGGCAGAGTTTTCCTTAATAATAATAACAATGTAATCGCAGTTTTTAGTATTTAGTTTTTAATATAGTCTTTTGCTACAGCTAGCATTTGTAAATTATTTAATTATATCCCTTCCTACAAGTTTGATTTGATTAATATGTGCAAAAGGAGATGCGATCTATTTATCAGGGCGGAAGCATACTAGCGCTTACGAGCCCCAGTCTGTGAGCAGGCTATGCTTCTATAAAAGAGAACGCGCTTGCAGTGACGTGTGTGGTAACTGTGTTTAAAAGTGTAACTGTGTTTGAAGGCGTTGGCCTAGGAAACGCAGTTAATTTGTCCTATGGTCCTATGGTGAAGTGTGCACATTTTACGAGGCTTTTATGAGTGCATTTTTTTTATAAGAGCATTTTTTGCAGTTAGAGCATTTTGTTAGGCTGATTTTTACCATGTGGGGTGTAGATTATGAACAGGGCGAGTTCCCTGAGTTATTCTGGTCTCCGGACTACTTTTTCGACACTGGCTGGCATAAGTCTGTATAAAGTATTCTGTCATCATCACCATATCATCGATGAATAAAATATAGTTAAATTTAAATTTGTGCCAGTATTCCTTTGTGTCGATCCTTTATGTCCAAAATTGCATCATCCAGCAAGATCTTCTAATGTTCCTGATCTGACCAGACCTTTGGGTCCTTCAACTTCATCGCCAAACTGCATCTAGTTGTGTCCAGCTTTCAGTTTCATCATGAAATTCGATGCATCGACCCGTGGACCAGATTCTGCGTAGCAGGCCTAACTCCACCTTTCCCCCGTAGCCGGATCCTCGTTTTTTTATAGCTGATGGGCATCGTCTTCCACGTATCGACATCACGGAAGGGACACTGTGTTTTTTCAGGTGTTAATAATCTCGAGCATAAATAAGTATCTCACTTTGACTATATCTTGCGAACTTAAAATTACACAACGCAATCGTATGTTAACCACTATACTTTACTCCAACTATAATTTTCTTATCATTGATGCCACAATCCTATTCACTCTATATTTTTTGTATCATTTTTACATCATTAACACCCATTGTATCATATATATACAAATTTTTAATTAAAATAAAAATAATAGAACTGTTATTAGTTTCTTAAAACTTAAATTTCATAATATTTTTAGCATTATGTTTTGACTGAAAACTAATTTTATAAGATATCTCTATAAATTTACCAATAATTTCTAAGATAAAAAGTCTATAAATAGGAAACATATGTTCATTAATGTTGCCAAATTTACAATATATCGTTATTAAAAAACCTAGAAATATATCGTACATTATCAGGCAGTTATATTCATGTCCATGGGAATCTATTTTCAATCAGAATAATACAATTGTTTATAAAAAGAAAAACCGATTGAGTTAATGGACTTTACTCCTTTTGAAATTATACAGTTCCACCTGTTACAAATCAGTTATACTGCTATTTGCCGGGGGGTAGAGCTAATTCTTATAGCAATCTTTATTCATAAAATATTTTATAAGTGGTACTTGTTGTCTCTCGTTAAATCTGAAAAGAATCACTCGTTGCAATGCAGTGCTTTGTGGTACATTTAACCACATATGATCAGTAAACGAGATTTCTCTAGTGACAAAATTACTAGCACGATTAAGGGTTTTATTTAAATGATGTTTACGTATTTTTCAATTACGTGATGTAATACTCTAAATAGATAATTTTAAATGTGTTAAACTTCTGAAATTAATCACTGTCGATTTATAATGATTAGATGAGTAATATGTATATCCCGGTCTAATTACCTGCGTATAGCAAAAAATAAATGACCGTCGCTCTGTCAACCAGTCATAAATAAGCAATACAAAGTTTTGAAGGTATTTTGCAAAGGATGGCTCATGCAAGATGAACATCATAGATCTATTACGGCAAAAAATATTTCTTTGTATCAGTTTAATGAATATTTCACAGACATAATACCTTCAAAAATGTACTTTTGAAATAAACTTTGAAGGTATTTTCCAAACATTTAATGTCCTTACTGTAATTGACAATTAAGTCGGATAAGTTTCATGGTAGGGTAAAAAAGAATCCTCTTTCACTCTAAAATACATTGGAGGGTAACTGAATAAAGCAAGTGACTTGTGTATAATTCAGATAAATTTCAAAGGAATAAACTCCATTTCAGACTTTAATGAAATTATTATTTGCTACTCGCAATTTCCTCCTTTTCTGTCAGTTGGATTTTATATCCTTTATTTTGGTTGGTCCCTTTGGGGCTTTAAGTTGATTTGGTGGAAATCGTCCTTACAAGGTAAAATTTTTTCATTTCTATTTAAATCTTACACGCTGTATGAAAAAAAGATAAACCCTTGTATAAAACCAACTCCAAAATGCATTTATTTTGTTAAAATTATATTTAAATAATAAAAAAATTGCTTACCAAATATTTATCCTCTAAAATATAGTGTGCAAACAGATTGGAATAAAAATATATTTTACGTGAATTGTTCTATTATACTGCTATAATAAGATTCCAATTAAAATTTATGTATTTTCGCATTGTTATCACATTAAGACAAAATTTTGTACTTACACTGCAATCCCAGTCCTTCGCTGTCAAAGGACTGAATCACAAAATAAAATATTAGAAATATGATGCAAGTCACTCTTCAAACTCTCAAGACAACACATTTTGTAATTAAAATGGAAAATAGATTTCTTTTCCGCGAACAAAGATAGAAATCTATATATACCAATTTCATTAATCTATATATATAAAACAGTTCCGTAACTGACTCATTCATTCACTGACTGACTGACTGACTGACTGACATACAACGCACAGACCAAACCGCTGGACCTAAAGGGCTGAAATTTTGCATGGCGATTCTTCTAATAGTGTAGGGGTGCACTAAGAAAGATTTTTCAAAAATCCTTAGATTTTTTTAAATTAAATTTTTAAGCTGTTTTTTAAACTTTTTTTACGTTTGCATTTAAAATAATACATTGATGATTATAAAATTTATATCACGAGAAAGATCATAAAAAGTCCTTCAAAATGAAATTTTTTTCGAATTTTTACCTCCATTTCCTGATTTTTGGTGAATTTTTAAAGATTAATTTTTAGAATTTAATTTATTAAATGCTGATCACGTGATTTCTTTTTCTGGTACTTTAAATAAATTTATCGTCACGTGCAAAAACAAATAGACAAAAAAATATTTTTTTCTTGCTAATGCGGCAGACGATTGGACTTTATTTTGTCTATAAAAATATCCCTTACGATTTTTTTATAAATATGTTTTTTTTACATCAATTGTATACATTGATCGTCGTATTTATCTATATATATAAAACAGTTCCGTAACTGACTCATTCATTCATTCATTCATTCATTCATTCACTGACTGACTGACATACAACGCACAGACCAAACCGCTGGACCTAAAGGGCTGAAATTTTGCATGGCGATTCTTCTTATAGTGTAGGGGTGCACTAAGAGAGATTTTTGAAAAATTCTTCTTAGATTTTTTTTAATTAAATTTTTAAGCTGTTTTTTTTACTTTTTTTAAGTTTGCATTTAAAATAATAATTTGAGGGTTATAAAATTTATATCACGAGAAAGATCATAAAAATTCCTTTAAAATGAAATCTTTTTTGAATCTTTACCTTCATTTCCTGATTTTTGGTGAATTTTTAAAGATTAATTTTTAGAATTTAATTTATTAAATGCTGATCACGTGATTTCTTTTTCTGGTACTTTAAATAAATTTATCGTCACGTGCATAAAAACTAAATAGACAAAAAATAATTTTTTTTTCTTGCTAATGCGGCAGACGATTGAACATTATCCAAAAAAATATTAAAATACTGTAAAAGAAATGTTCTAGAAACTGTACTATATTAACTGTACTATATTCTTTAGTATTCTTTATATTAGATTTAATTTGAATATCTTCTTCTACATTATTTTGTCTATAAAAATATCCCTTACGATTTTTTTATAAATATATATATATTTTACATCAATTATATACATTGATCGTCGTATTTATTATATATATATTGGCATTAATTGCATACATTCACCGATGTTTTTACTTTGAATGTACTCCGTAGCGAAGTGCGGGTTTTCAGCTAGTCTATATATATAAAACAGTTCCGTAACTGACTCATTCATTCACTGACTGACATACAACGCACAGACCAAACCGCTGGACCTAAAGGGCTGAAATTCTGCATGGCGATTCTTCTTATGGTGTAGGGGTGCACTAAGAAAGATTTTTCAAAAATTCTTCTTAGATTTTTTTCAATTAAATTTTTAAGCTGTTTTAGTAACTTTTCTTAAGTTTGCATTTAAAATAATAATTTGAGGGTTATAAAATTTATATCGAGAAAGATCCTAAAAATTCCTTTAAAATGAAATCTTTTTCGAACCTTTACCTCGATTTTCTGATTTTTGGTGAATTTTTAAAGATTCATTTTTAGAATTTAATTTATTAAATGCCTATCACGTGATTTCTTTTTCTGGTACTTTAAATAAATTTATCGTCACGTGCATAACAACTAAATAGACAAAAAATTATTGGACGATTTACAGACGATTGGACATTATTTTGTCTATAAAAATATCCCTTACGATTTTTTAAAAATACATTTATTTTTCTACATCAATTGTATATATTGATCGTCGTATTTATTATAAATATATATATATTTATTTTTTTGGCATTAATTGCATACATTGACCGTTGTATTCACTTGGAATGTACTCCGTAGCGAAGCGCGGGGTTTCAGCTAGTTATAAATATATATATTTATTTTTTTTGGAATTAATTGCATACATTGACCGTTGTGTTTAATTTCAATGTACTCCGTAGCGAAGCGCGGGTTTTCAGCTAGTATTGTTATAAAACTGTGTAAATCACTACTTGTTGTTCATTTAAAATACAGTTTTTCTTTTAATGGAATACCGGGCTTTTTTATTTAGATCATCCGTGTTCTTCGATACTGCGTCTACCCATGCATTAATGAACATGGATAATAGGGTTGGATGAGGTTTGAGTGGTATAGGTCATTTTAACGTAGGATTACGTTCCTCCATAATGGTTCTCCGGAAAGCAAAATTTCAGATATCCTGAGTCTCGAGTTATAGATATCCAGCGTGCCAAACCCAGTCTGTATCGCTCGCTCGCTTGATTGATTGATTGATTGATTGGATTGATTGATACATACATACATACATACAAAAGAGGTTAGCAACGATAAGTAATCCTACGTTAATAACCCATGGTAGTTTCGTTTAGAAGAGACTACCTGATTTTTTTTAAGCTACACGAGGGATAAACTCACCGGTGCCTAAACTGAACACGGATTCAAAATGGCGAACAACAGCGGAACTTGAGCCAAAAAATCTCTCAACAAGAAAAACTTTGAGAAAATTCAGTTCCACCAATAATTATTTTATTATTAACATATTTTTACAATTCTGCTTAAATCTGTTATGAAGGTGAGATTTATTTAGTTAAGTAGTTTTGTTTAGAATACAAAAATAGCATAGATAAAGGACTATAGACTGCAGTATTGCATCGCAAATAGCAGAAGTATTGTAAAAATGTACTTAGAAAATTTCACTCAATACTTGAAATCTAAATGTATTATAATCCTTTAAGTATCAAGAAATCATCGAAAGGGATTTAATTCTTGAATAATGTGTTTTTTGATGTGTTACATAGGGGAGAGAAAGGAGATCGGAATAAAAGAGGCATTTACATATTGCAATCAGGAAAAAAATCTAAGAGGATTAATATTTTGCTTTTAAAAGAGGAAGTTGAAGATAAATGTAGCGAATAACTTTAAAATGAAATACTTACAAAAGTTTACGTCATCTACGTTAACGTCAGGGAAATAGTTTAGCAAAGAAAGTTTAGCATAAGACAGGAATAATATTATCCCAGAAAGA
Organism: Dolomedes plantarius; assembly: GCA_907164885.2. NCBI lineage: Eukaryota > Metazoa > Arthropoda > Arachnida > Araneae > Dolomedidae > Dolomedes > Dolomedes plantarius. The sequence continues at coordinate 137,944,002 of OU015492.1, forward strand.
AAGACAGTTTCTTTGGAAATTAAAGAAAAGAAATTGAAAAAAACAATCAATGGAAAAAATCGAGTAGTTGATATGGTAACAAGAAAGAATATATGATAAAAAATACAGTTTAACTGATCGAATAGTCATTAAGATGCATGCAAAATCATTTATCAATGTCAGTAAAAAAGAGACATTCAAGATAAATTACTGTAGCATTTAAGAAAAACAAAATTGTCAGCTGGAACCAAATATCATTTCAGACGAAATTTTTATATTCGACTTTGATATTTTTTTTGCCACAGTATTCGTAAGTCATACTGAATGCCGAATTTTTGTTTTGGGTATGGTTAGTGTAGTGTGTTAAGTAAGTGCAATACTAGATATAAGTGAGTAACCTATAGGTAAAATTTGCAACTATCTAGGATGGTCCTACTAATAATTACCTAATGAAAATTGGGGGAATTTCTGAGTAAAACTGTGTTTACTACTTTAAACATTATCATACTTTTACTGAAAAGGATGTATGTTTACTAGTTTCGTTTGACTAATTATTACCCAATGAAAATTGGGGAAATTGATGAATAAAATTGATTTTACTACTCAACTGCTTTTACTACTAACACTACATCCGTTTACTGAAAAGGACAGTGTTTTCTAGAGTGGTTTGGCTAATTATTACCTTGGGGAAATTGCTGAATAAAAGTCTGTTTGCTTCTTTAAACACTACATAGTTTTACTGAAATAGAAAAGATCGGTTAAAAAACTGAGTTCAGTGAAAACTAGTTTAAATTATTGGAATTACTACCTGTTGTGTAAAAAAGAAAACTGTTAAGGAGTAGAAGGTTTTAATGAAACAAAAAAAATCATTCAAACAATTAGGCCGGATAATGGCCGAATGGCTAGGTTGCTAGCTTTCGGAACCAGAGTTTATGGGTTCGAATCCCATTCTTCGCATGGACGTTTGTAGCCGTTCGGAATCGGCTTTAAGCAGTAGGTCCCGGTCTAATTAGCCCTCGTGAAGTAAAGAATGACCTTCGCGCTCTAAACCAAACCAAACCAAAAGCTGTGAATGTAGGACTAATCCGGTTCAACCGTAAAAGTTATAGGAAAGACGCTCGAGTATCAAAAAAGACCAAATTTTGGTGCGCAGTTATTTCCTAGACGTTCGACTAAAATATTAAAGATGTGAATGTGGCGACAAAAGAATCAGTTTCAAATGTTTTATAATAAGCGAAAGAAATGCCATTCTAAAATGAAAAAACGGTGATTTATAATTAATTCTATATTAACACAGCCATCAAATTACTTCGCTGTTACTTGAGATTTAATTTTAGTGTTTAGGCACCAGCTGAAAAATTGATAAATGTGGCCTGTTCATACATGAATGCCCGTTGGGATCCTGAATCAAATTTGTCAATCTATCTCATAAATATAACCCATATATATATAAATATTGGTATTCGTAAGTCAAAATAACCGCGGTAGTTAGATATCAAAGCTCTTTTCATAGCTAACATCTTTTCGTAGGCGAACTAATTTGTAGAGTTTGTGGTTGGAGTAAATGTGGGAATTATTGCATTATGAAAAATTAAAAAGGTCACAGGGCATCATTTAGGAGAGACATATTAGAAACTCTTTTAAGACTGGATAAATAATCGGGGTACGAAAGTCAGCTTTTTAAATGTTTGTTTAATATAGTGAGTTTGATTTAATCATGCCTCTAAGTATTTATTACGCGACTAATATGTAGTTTAATATTTAATGGTTTGTACATATAACCAAGTTTTTACGTACATCCTGCTAAAACGCCACAGAGAACTACGGTCTAAAGTGAATAATAAAGCATGAAAACATTTTAGATTTAACTTTAATGGCATGTCTATGTGCAGTTCTGGGGAACTAAATTACATCTCTAGCTCTCAATGTCACTTTTTATCCCGAAGACAGCATAAAAACGAAAATATATGATTATTCTTCTAAAGCAGTTCGTAGAGATATACGCTATTCGTAAATGTAACAGATTTCTAAATAAAAGTTTTATTCCTCGGAAGAAAAAATAACAGTTTTTTCTCTTTAATTGATGAAGAAACAACGCAATAATAATGTGTAATTTGGATATCATTTCACTGCTAAGAATGAAGATTCACTTCAAACACGAATAGATATAAACAAGAAGTAAAGAGTAACTTTTTGTTTTATATTCCCCGAGTGATCCAAAGACACAGATATATGAAAAGCGTAGTGCAAATAAAACTCTTCTTCCGAATGGAATTATGATAACGCGTTTTGAAACAGGCGGAGATATTCATGGTATCAAGATTACTTGGATCTACGCCATGCAGTAAACTACATGTGCATATACAACTATAATATGAAAAAAAGATTGTATAGAATTTAATAACCAAGGGATTTGTATATTCGACGTGGTTTCTTTACGGAAGGGGAAGAAATACAGAAGTTTCGGCATCGTATTTTAAACTCCCTCGTTCCCAGTGGCGTAGCAACAAATTTGGTTTGGAGGGCATTAAACTTTACTTAAAGAATACTACAATGAAGTGACGAAATTTCTTACGCTTTACGATATGTACACATAAACATTTGGAGCTGTTTGTTGTGGGGAGCGAGAGCTTTAATTCTGAAATTGTATTTCTAGCTGCGTCCCTGATGTTTCTAACCATTGCAACTCAAAAAGATTGGAAAGAAATATTTTGAGATGTTTTCGCTTGAAGCGACTTGAAAACAATTTTCCCACTTATTACACTCACACAAGCCTACACACATTCACTTATATAATGCACCGATTTTTTTTTCAATAATATTTAGTGTAAATTCAATCTTAAAATATTTATAGTGATTTAAGGAAAAAGGCATATATTTCTTTATTTAATTTATGTATTCAATTGCCCTCATTTTTTACCCTATATACAAAATGTTAGCTTTTTACTGAAAACAGAACTTGCACAAAATCAGGCTGCCCCGGCCGATTTGGTTCTCAATTTTTAAGTTTAGGCAAATTTCAATACAGCGCCGAAATAAATGCAATTTCATTAAAAATTCAAACTCTCGTATTATCACTAATTCAGTACCTCTGGATTTAATTATTACGCATAAACACAAATAACGCTTTCATGACACATTTAATAGAACTACCATTTTCTAGAAAAACTAACATTTGCTTTCTTATTTGTTGGTGTTTAGAACCATATACAACTACAAGTTGTTATTTTAAGAAGAATTTCGCCATACAAAATATAGTATTTTTTTCTGACGGTAGATGGCAGCAGCAACATTTGAAACTAATATGCCATTTATTTCCCTGAACCAGTTTTTCTGAGAATTATTAAAAAGGCTCGCCGCCAAACCAAATCCAATCTTTTCTGTATCACCAGGCGAAAAAATGTCAAACAAAAATACAATTGAATACAAAATGGTATTAAAGACATTTTAAGTATCACTAGTCGTTCCTCTGGCAACAATACGGGTTGTGAACCTCCATTAATTAAGAGGATGGATCCCCCCCCCCCCAAAAAAAAAAAAAGGTTACAGGCATTAGCATTTGAAAAGTGTGTTGACAAGGCGTTTAGAAAATTTGTCTCGCTTGGAGGAGAGTCCATACTGGTCGCCAAACTCAAGAATTGCTGCAAAAGTTTAGGTGGGAAGTCTAGAGACCCCCCCCCATATAACCCAGATTTGGCACCCAGTGACTATTTCCGTTTTCTGAAATTGAAGGAGCATTTATATGGAGAGGTTCTCTTTAGACAGTGACAGTGACGTGAAAACAGCTACCGAGAACTGGCTGATAGAGCAGGGACGCGATTTCTAACAAGCCGGGTTTAACAAGTTGGTCCTGCATTCAGATAAATGCCTAAGTAGATTTGGTGATTATGTGGAAAAATGATCGAAAAGTATACCTTTCAATTCTCTTTTGTATTTTCAGTGTGCTGCTAATAAATAACTTTTTATTACCCTTGTAACCTTTCTTTTTGATCAACCCTTGAATATATATGAATAACGTAACACATCAAATATAATTAAAGAAAAAAAACTAATTCGGTAAATCCGCATCCTATATTAACCCATTAATGCCCAACATCGAATTCTTTAGTTTTCTTTACTTAATTATGTTCGTACAGGTGCAAAATGAACTGAAAAAATAATAAAAAAATTCCTGCATTAAAATTTTAATTTTTATTCAAAATAATGTTACCGTCCTATAAAAAGGACGCTAGGCACGGGAGGGTACAGGTTTTACACAAACACTTCAACCCTTAGATTTTCTAAAACTATTCCTATTAATGTCATTTTTAGATAAATAAACGCATGAAACCAATGGAACTCTGCGAAAAAATGCATAATAAAATAAACACAAGGTTTTTAAATTGTATTTTAATCATTTAAAAGAAATCAAAACAATTTAAAAAGCTGAAAATGTCAAAAATAATAGCTTAAAAGGCACAAATTTAATAAATTATGTCTTATGATAAATTTTACACACTTTTATATTTAAATTTACATATAAAAGGGGCTTATTAAAATACAAAATAATGAAAAAAGCTATTCGTAATTTTTTTTTACACAATTTATATACAAGCTATTTTGTGCGAAAGATTTCAAAGCATTTATCATGCAATCCAACTAAACATTTATTGCATTTTCTTGTGGATTTTTTGCCACAGTAGGCGCACCTTATCTGTTTTGGATTCACAACGATTAAATGATCTTTTCCGCCATACCGGACATCACCAGACACTCTTTTTGAAAGTATTTTTGGTTTCCCTGCAGCCAGACTGTTATTTGGTCTCTTACTGTACTTAGAAAAATATGTCTGACAGATTTCTCTTCTAAAGTGGAGGAGATCCATTCTGTTACTGTCATTAGAAGGGCATAATCTGTACAATAGCCACGCATTTTGGATTGATGCTTCTAAGCTAAACAAAAACAGTGGCCACCACCATTTTTTAGACCTATGGAACACTGGTATTGTGCCAGATTTTGATCCATTTGATCGGTGCCTCCCATAAATTTATTATATTGAGACACAATATACGGTTGGTCAATCTCTACAAATCTTTTATCAATATTCGACCAGCGTTTGGCCTGAGCTACAGGTTCAGTACCATAATGGTTAGACGCGAAAGTAACGACACTATTGTCATTCCACCGAACCATTTTAAAATTTTTGCAGTTCTGAAAATCAAAACTTCCCCTACTTTTCTTTTTAACAGATTTAACATATCCAAGTGGACATTTTTTAGTTCTATTAACCCGTATAGTGCCAGTCATCGGTAACTTCATTAGATGGTGGGTCCAAATAAATATCCGCTTCATGGAACGTATCATTATCAGATAACTCTGCCATTAAATCTAATGCCTCTCCACAGTCAAACTTAAAATAAAAATAAAAATATAAATAAGAGCTTTAAAACTTATCGATTGCCCATTTCAGTATATTTAGATCAAATATAATTTGGATTAAAAGACAAAATTCTTAAAATTTATTAAATTATAGACATTTAAAATACACATTTTTAAAACATCCAGACAATTACTTATGTACTTCGTAATTTTTCTTTATTTTTTAAAATCACTAAATACAGAACACATCCTTTGATTAAAATTTTTGTATTTAAGAGGCTAATTTATTAATACGTTCATTACATTATCAAGAGCCTGATATTTCTCTTAAATAAGAATTTTTTTAATCATTCCTTAATCAACAGAACATTTATTTTTAAATTATTTTCATAAATAAGGAATACTCAATAATATTTATTTATAAAAATAATTTATAACATCATTTTTCTGAAAATAAATAGCATTTCCTTTTCTCTATGGTAATAAAACATCATAAATTGAGAAAAAAAAGACGCATTCGTATAGCGGAACAGGTCAGAAAAACATGTACCCATCCGTGCCTAGCGTCCTATATATAGAACGCTACGCAAAAGAAAATATAACAGTGTTAAAAAGTAATTTTAACAATTTTGAAAGATACATATTTAAGAAAAGAGTATTGACTGTGATAACAGCATAAAATATTTTCGTAACATTGAAAACAATAAAATAAACTTACTTTTTGCGTGACGCTCTTTTGAAAACCTAAAAAACGACTAACTCTGACTTTAGACCCTCAAAGCAGAAATAGAACATTAATGTAGTGCTACCAACTGATGGATAATAAGAAATACAACACTTTATCATGATATTCTGCTATTTGGATCTGAAAAAATAAAAAATTCAGTGATTTAGAGCTTATTATGTAAGCGTCCTTTTAAAAGGACTCTAGGCACTAATGGGTTAACGAAACTTCTTTCTTTTCACGTTTATTCAATTTTTTTTCTTCATATTCCCAACCATATTGAAAACTTATTTGGCAATGCCGAAAAGCTAATTTAAGGTTTGGGATTATACAGATAAATTGATATTTTTCTTTTATATTTCTGTCTAATTACCAGCCACGTAATTAAAAGTTATTTGAGGAGTTTGAATGTACTTGAACCTTCGTTTTGAAAAAATAAAACTTAAAAAATTATTAGTGCAAGCATTATTTTATGTAAAATCAACTATAAAAACGAAATATTTATGTTACTTGAAGTAGATGAGGTATCCAAATGATTAAATCCAGTATAAATATCTCGCTTGAAAATTATGATGTTTTGATTTGATTCAATAATAAAAGATATTTTCTTTTTCCTCTTCATGTATTTTAAATGTTTTTTTCCGTCATCGAATTCTCGAGACACATCACCTTCTCTATATTTCCACGTTGTAACCTGAGCCTGACTATAAGTTTATTAGGTAGTCGTGATTAGATTTTCTTAAAAGCTGGAAAAAAACCCTAGAGAAATTGAATTAATCGAAATAGAGCAAACATAATGCTATCATCAGGCGAGATGAAACATTTTTTCACACGTGACGAAATTTTTATCATCTGAAACAAATAGTTGGCAAAAGAATTACTAGACTCAGCTTCGGAACCGTCATAAAATGGCCGTCGTACACGTAATATAATAAACATTTTAAGAAATTTTATGTTTTCACTCTGATTCCCCAAGATAATTCTTGGAATTTATTCCAATGAATTCCAGTTGATTCTGTTGATCAGATTTGCAACTCATTTTTCACCACTCACGCTATTTTTTTCAGTTTTTTAGAAATTTTAATTCTGACGGACTAATAAGTTAACAACCCTAAGTAACGAGCCGAAATGTATTTTAAGTAAAGTATCTCAGGAATTTTACATCAAAAGTTACATTTGAAATTCATCTAAAGAAAATAATTTTCCGTACAACATATTCGTATCCAAAAATTATTACACTTCTGAGAGAAATATTTATTTTCATTTTAACCACTTTTCAGAATAAATATGCAGACACAAATTCTTTGTTTTTTAATTTAGCTTAAACAAGAAAGTTTAAGTTCGCTCTGATTCTTTTTTGAATTTTTATCTTAATAAAACTAAATTTTCATAGTAAATTGCTATATAGAATAAGGTTTTTATCAAATGAATCCCACTTTGATTACTTCCACTTGGCTCTTATTGGGAAAAATTCGGAATGAGATTATAAAACTAATTTTGAATATAAAATTGCTTGGCAAACCTGCATTTCTGCTTCACCTAACTTTTCGGATTAACAATTTAAACTGATATTATTTTAAAAATTCATGTTTAAAATAATGTTGCCACATCTCGCTTCAAATCTTATGGAGCATATAAAACGTTTTTCCTTGCATTTAATATGCGTATCTTAAGACAAATCATTCATTCGTTTAAAATATATAACACAAAAACGTCATGGTTGTAATATATTTCACTTCAAGCTTGAACTTTAATATTTTGTTTGGAAAATTAGAGTTATTTCTTTCCTTAGAATGAATTTTATGTGATATAGAGATTTTTATTTTTTTTTAAATTCAAAACTACAATGATAAAATGCAAATTCCTACTGCAATCTTTAACAGCACAGATTTCTTCTATACCTTACAAAATTTTAATGCAATTTCAGCCAAATATTAATAACAATTTCAGGGGAATTATAGGAAGAAGTACATGCATTTTATCTTTTCAGTTGCCCTTACTTATTTTATCTTATTAATGGTACGTTGACTTTGCGTTACGAACATATGTGCGAGAAAGAAATATATTTGTTCCTCTCTGGTGTATCCCTTTATGCGAGGAATTTCTTTAGTTTTTCATAAATATTTCAAGAGCTTCGAGATATAAAATTTTTTCAGACGGATTTGATCTTTTTCATAAATATTGCCCTAGACATATCTATATAATAATAAAACCGAGTCAATTTGTAACAGACAACAGCAAAAACTGTGCACAGTACGAATATATTAACAACAATACCACACCACTAATATGAATAAGATTAGAATAAAGCATGTTGTAATAAAATCAGAACTGGTGATCAAAGATACTGATATTTTGAAAGTTGCTTGTCGTAACGTTTTGTACCGCCCTTTAAAACTATCTTTTTCTTATGGAATTTTTCCCCTAACAGCTGCGCGTACCACACAAATGTGGATACGCAAGACAGTCAAGGTGCCAGTATGTAGACAGTATGTAGACAGTCAAGGTGCCATAGTCAAGGGTGTACCACAGTCAAGCCCCTTGACTATGGCACTGTATTCAACGAAAACCTACATTTTAGCGCTATGAACGCACCCCGCTTTCTTATCAGTGAAATTCCTCATGCTGTGGAAAAAGGGTTGGTATATCACGCTGCAAATTTGGCTACTTTTCGCCTCCTCGAGATACACATGCATAATCGCTTCTTTTTGTGTCGCTTTGTTTTTCGCAGTTTTTTTCGCCGCTTGGCGAGCGTTCTCCCCCAAATTCGGCAGACTGATGGACACATGCAAAACTCACCAGCCACCTGCAAGAGGAGATCTCTACCGACCCGTTGGACAAGACGGAGAGCATAGAGGGGGACTTGAGGATGTCGAAGATGAACGAAGGCAGTTGAAGAGTTTTGTTCGCATGGGGACTCAAGAAGCATCCACCGGTCTTTATAATTGTATAGAATGCAAAACATTCTGTATTTTTCGAGGCCTTAAGCCATTTACTTCATATTCCCTCAAAATAAATGTTCCATGGTTCATAATTTTGGGTCGTCATTCCTCGTTTATCATCGTTGTCATTTTTCTATTCCAGATGACGAACTCCCAATCACTATACTGTAATATGCATCTCAACCTATTTTTAATGTCACATTGTTGTTATCATAAGATTCCAGTTTCTTTGGCTTTCATCAGCTGGCATGAATCTTCGAAAGTTTTAACTGGCTAAAATATGCCAAGTTAAATTCACTTAACTGATTCATTATTTTACATGTTCGAGCCTAGAAAAGTGATTTTTTTAACCGTATTTTTAGAATTGTCAAGTGATTTTAAAATGAAATTTCTTTGAAAATTTAATTTATCTTAAAAAAGTTGTAACGAACAAATTTGCATGAAGTAGATTTCTCTTAAATTTGACTCTCTGTGGGCACAGCATGTTTTTTGAGCAAAACTTACCGAAATGTTTTCTATGTGTGTTCGTTGATTGTGAATAAAGAAGTTATATTCAATATATGATACGCTCACTTTCCAAATAGGTTATGTCCATAAAACAAAAAAATGGAGAATAGGGATAAAATAATTTACATTGTACTTTTAAAATTCCTCTGAAAATATAGATTCAAATAAACATTGTAGAATGTATTACTGCAGATGTTGCTTTTATCTGACGCCATATAAATTGTATAAGATAGAATATCCTTCAGAGAAATCGTTATTATTATTAAAATTAACTAAGGAACCAATCCAAATTGGTCAACCTAACCAATTTCGAAAGTGAAAAAAAGTAATACCATCCAATTCAGTCTTCAAATTATTTTTTTCACTACAAAGAATTGAAATAATTGTTTCATAATTCCAAAGTACTTAATTCTGCAGCAGTTAGACTGTAACCGACTCATTTATTTTACTTTTTTTGTGACGAACCAAACCTAAGCGATTTATTGTTGTCATCAAGTACTTGCATTTGCGTTTGAATTGCATTATTGCAACGATTTACACCAGAGTATGGACTTATCTTGATTGGCCTCTGAAAAAAGTTATACGGTGGCCAGAAAAAAATTGTCATTTAGTGGTGTTAATCCTTATTATTTGGGAAATTTATTATGCATGTTAAAAGTTAGGAGTCGACAAAATGCTTTGAAACTAAAATTTCGAAAAATTTAAAAAGTGGACTTACCGATTTCACTTGAGAATTGCTCATATACGTATGAGTAAGAAAAAAAAAGTATTTCTTCTCGAGTTATGGTGTCGTCCTCACTTCGATCTTTCTCTGATCGACGACGTTATCGATATCAGATTTAGCACCACACGAATACATGTTCACAATACGTGTGAAAGAAATATTAAGTAAAATGTAAAATAGGTTAAAGTTAACTAAACAAAGAATTAGTAACAATAACAACATTTTATTTCCCAACAAGTTGGGCCAGGGTTTACGTTCAAGATTCAAGAGTAAAAATCTTCCGAGTCATCATGCTCGGCCAAAACAACAAGAAGTAAAAAACCGCGACAGACACCCCCAGGGCATTGACCCGTACAGCGCTATCTGGCGGTGAAAACATATATATTCCCAACAAACTGGGCCGCGCTGAACAGCAATGTTCAGGACAATACTTATTACAACATTTCAAAATAATTTTAGGTTCAAGAGTTCACATTTCAATTACAATTTCTCAACATTTGAGTTGAGACCAAAACATTCAAATCTTCCAATTAATGTTCATGTTTCCAAAAAATCACCATTTCAATATAATATTAAATTCAGAAAATTAAGTTTCCAATTAATGTTCATGATTCCAAAATTATACAATCAAAATATAAATTTTAAATTCAGAAATTCAAGTATACCTTATAATTCAAAATTATAAAAGTTTAAATTTCAATTATGAATGAAGTATTTTTTAACAAGTTAATAAGTTAATACCCAAAGACCAACAATCTATAACAAATGTAACACAACCTATACAAGAATTAACAATTTACAATCAGCAAGGAACTTACTATTCTCACTTCATTGGAGATTCTTAAACACTTACCTAAATACTACAATTTTACACATAACTACACGTTTACATATGGAATCATTCTTGAAATTTCGCTACAAATAAACATACAATAAATATTATATACATTTTATATACATGAGACATTTGAACTACAGTTGTAGGAAATGATTACATTAACACTCTAAATTTACAAGTAGTTGAACTGGTCGTTTAATTGTTCCTCTTTCAGTTTTAATTTCACAACTACGAATACGACCATCTCTACCTGGAAAGGTTTTTACAATCCTTCCCAATCTCCACATATTTCGTGGTAAATGTTCATCATGAATGATCACAATGTCATTTTCTTTCAAATCACCTTTAGACTGCTGATTTTTATTACAGTTTGCAGATTTCAAGTTCAATAAATAGTCTTTAGTCCACTTGCGCCAAAACTGATTTAGCAGTCTTTCGCGATACAAATATGCTTTTAGCAAAGTTTCTTTACGGCTTTGACCCACAGTGTTATTGAATTTAACTGGAGGTAAATTGGACAGTTTATTACCTATTAGGAAATGAGCGGGTGAAAGTGGTTGTAGGTCATTGAGATCATCAGGGACATATGTCAGTGGTCTTCTATTGACCACAGCTTCAATTTCAGTTAGCAAGGTGTGAAGTTCGTCCACACCTAAGGATGTTCGTCCAAGGGTTTTTCGTAGTGGCACTTTCACGGAACGAACTAGTCGCTCATAGAAACCGCCCCACCAAGCCGCTTTCTCGGCAATATATCTCCACTGGATACCCGAGGAAGCATAATACGTTTTAACGTCTGGATGACTTATTACCTTCCACACCTTTTTAAGTTCTGCATCTGCAGCCTTGAAGGTAAGAGCGTTGTCCGAATACACAACTGAACAGATTCCTCTTCTCGAGACGAACCTGCGAAAAGCTAAGAGAAATGAGTTAGTTGTTAAATCTCTCGTTAGTTCTAAGTGTACAGCTCTTGTAACTGCACACGTGAACAACAAAATGTAGAACTTGGTATGCTCATTTTTCACATAAAGTGGGCCAGCAAAGTCTAACCCAACGACATCAAACGGTTGTGACTGTTCGATTCTTGCAGCCGGTAGTGGAGCCACAACTTGATTTACAGGTCGAGCATTCATGCGTCTGCACATAACACATTTTTTTAGTATGTTTTTTACATACTGTCTACCTTTTATCATCCAGTATCGTTGTCTAATGTAAATGAGAGTACTTGATACTCCGGAATGATACACCTTTTCATGTGCATCAAGAACAATAAGTTCAGCTAATTTGCTTTTAGGAGGCATGATTATCGGGTGCTTTTCATAGTAGCTCAATGAGGATTTTTGGAGTCTGCCTCCCACTAATAAGACGTTATCTTCATTTAAGAAGGGATTGAGCTCGAAAATGTTAGAATTTTTAGTAACTGGTTGTCCCAATTTTAGATTATGAATTTCCACTGCAAAATGTTCAGCTTGCGTTTCTCTAATTAATCGAATTTCTCCAGAGAATATTTCTTCAGCTGTCAAGGTGCCATTTCTTTTCGGTAAATGTTTTCTTGCATTATGAATAAATCGCATTGCCCATGCGATAATTCTAACAGCTCGACTTAATTTGCTGTAATTTTCAAGATCTAAAAGGGGTTTGTGATCGTCGACACTAGCTTGCAAAATAGTAATGTCTTTTACATCCTTTTTTCTCTCTAACATGGATTCGGAATTCTGCGTTATATTTCGTACACTTCTTTGCCACATACAGTCTGGTTCACTCAACCAATGTGGCCCTGACCACCAAACCTTTGACGACAACAAATATTCTGCGGAACAACCACGTGAAAGAATGTCAGCAGGATTTGAAATTCCATCACAGTGCTTCCAACAAGCCGGATCTGTTAGGGACTGTATTTCAGTTACCCGATTTCTTACAAATTGTTTCCACCTATGTGGTGACCCATTGATCCAATGTAAAACTATTGTACTGTCAGACCACATAAATGTTCTTTCGTCTGGAATCTTAAACAATTCCTTCAAATATTTTGCAAGTCTGGAGGCAATTAACACGCCTAGTAATTCCAATCTAGGCAACGTCAGCTCTTTACTTGCTGGGGCAACTCTAGTTTTGGATGTTACAAATGACGTGGTGAATTCTTTGGGACACCTAAAGTATGCGACAGCTCCATACGCTTTTATTGATGCGTCACAAAAAATGTGTAGTTCCAAATCATTGAAATTTCTGAGTTTCCCAGGAAAATATTCGCGTGTTAATTTCAGCTTCTTCAAATTCTCTATTTCGTGATACCACTCAGACCACAATTGCTTACATTCTTTCGGAACTTCATCATCAAAATCTATTCCTAATTGCCAAAGATTTTGAATTAACAATTTTGCACGTATTACAAAAGGCGAAATAAAACCTACAGGATCAAAGATTGTAGCAGTCACCTTTAATATGTTTCTTTTAGTAATATTCTCACAATTATTTAACGTTTCACACAAAGCTTCAAAGTTTAAGAAAATTTGGTCTTTACGAGTACACCAGTGAAGCCCTAGCACCTTTAATGAATTCTCTGAATCTTCTCCGTTTATTATCCCATTACTTATCCACTGACTCTTTAAAGCCTCTGAATTAGAACTAAATTTCCTTAAATTCATCCCTGCATCCCTAAATACTTTACATGCTTCAGAACTAAGCTTGAAGGTTTGCTCAAGAGTATCACCCCCATAAAAAAGATCATCTACATACACCGAAGTATTTAGCATCTCATAAACATCGGGTTTCTCTGGGGCTATCTTAGATATATGATACTTAATAGTACTAGCCAGAATGAAGGGACTGCATGAAACGCCAAATGGTACTCTAGTCATCCTATATGGTTTCAAATTAAAATCCTTATCAAAATACAAAAATCTCAAAGCATCTCTGTCAACTTCCGCTATTCCAATTTGATGGAATGCTTTCTCAATATCTGCGGAAAAGGCATATTTAAATTGTCTGAAACGCAGTATCATATCTAACACTGAAGGATTTAAATTCGGCTCAGGAACTAAACAATCATTAAGGGATGCGGCATTGTTTTGTTTTGAAGAGGCATCATAAACTATTCTTACTTTAGTTGTAGAATTTTTTCTTACAACTGGGGAATGCGGCATGTAATAAGCTTTGTCACTGCTACTTTCAAAAAAACATTCTTCAATAATTTGGTTATCTAACTGATCACGTATTATTTCATTATAATGTTTACGAAGCCAAAAATTTTTCCTTAATTTATTTCCTAAAGACATTAAACGACTTTTCGCGTTTTCAAAATTATTACTTAAGGCTTCATGATTTTGTTTCCATAACAAGCGAGAAACATATCGCCCATTATCAAACTGCAATTCCCTCTGAAATTGCTGAATAACCGATTCATCGGAAACCTCCTGTTTGCTTTCTGTCAACCCCAGTGTGTCCAGAGACCAGAACCGCTTTACGATGTCATTAATCTCAACATTCTTCGACGCGTCGGCAAAATACTGTACACCGATATTCATCACAGCTGCGTTCTCCAAGAGCTTGTCGTAGCCTCCACCCTGAATAGTCCACCCAAACAAGGTGTCAGTTGCGAACAAATTATTGCCTAGTTTCTCCTTCCCCACAGACAGGACATTCCAGTAGTAATCCGCCCCCACCAGAATTCTTATCTCCGATGCTTCTCCGCTATCGGCTAGCTGCAGCCCCTTTGAATCTAAGATTTCACGAATGCTTTTAGTTGGTACTTTTACAAAGGCTCCTGTTATAGTATCTGTTACAAGCGCTTCAATTATTATGGATTTTTGGGGGAACTTAACATTTTTAAGATTTATTTGAACGACTTCAAAATCCCGTTCACGACCTTCACTAAACCCAAATGAATAAACATACAGTTTTTCTTTTCTCAAACATCTTAAATTTAATTGTTTAGCTAGATCGGCTCTAATAAATGATTTCTGGGATCCTCCATCCATTAAAATCCTAACGGTACTATTTTTGTTCGTGTCAACATTTTCTGCTAAAACTGAACAAGTCTGTAAATATACCCCCTTACAAGTATTTTCGGAATTTAAAGACAAAGATGCAATAACAGACTCTTTGTCCTCCGTTGGTATATCAATATTAACTTTCCTACAGAATAATTTGTTATGACTTGAACTATTACAATTTTGGCAGGGAGAAATTTTGATTCTACAATTTGGAGACATGTGTGTTTTTCCAAAACATTTATAACACCTACCCTGAATTTTCAAAAGTGTTCTTTTATCCTCGTCGGATTTTTCGCAATCTACAACACTATGGGAATTTACTTTACAGAAAAAACAGTATGGTTTAATTACTGTAGTAAAGGCAGACGCAGTTGGGATATTTTTACCCTTCAAATAACTATTTTTGTTTAAGAATCCCGTTTTGTTTTTCTGATGGAAATCGAAATTATCTTTCGTATTACAGTCTTTACTAAATAGATACGACGCTTCCCTGCATTCAACTTCTTTTCGTACGAAATCTATTAACTCTGAAATATCAAAATCTGAATTAGACTTTCGTTTTCTGTTATACTCTAAACTTAACTCCTCTGGTAATTTTTGCAGTATTATTGGGCATAACAAGTTACCGTAAGAGCCCGACGTCACATTTAAAGACTGTAGACTCCTAATCTGAATTTCGCAATTATCATAAAACGTTCTGAGGGCTTTTACATTACGAACATTTTTTACAGGATCTACCGATAATAAGTGTTTTATATGTGAGCTGATTACCATGTCATTCCTTCCAAACCGCTGCTTTAGCAATTCAATAGATGAATCATAATTTTCATTTGACAAGGAGAACCCAGAAACAGCCGCCAAAGCCGGACCTCCCAAATACATTTTTAAATAACTAAATTTTTCAATTTTAGTTATGTCATCATTATTATGTATAGTTATTAAGTACTGGTTCCAAAAATCTAACCAATTGCTAGGATCCCCAAAGAATTTTCCTATAGTTAATTTAGGAAGTTGGATGCTTTGTTTAAATGTATTTCCGGAAGTTGAAGCAACCGAGGTCTGAGAGTTCTCAACGATTTTACTTTTGTTTTCATTATTGAGCTTCTTTTTTGCTCTAAATGACCAGATCGAAATTTTCTCTTCGTACTCTTGTACACAAATTAGTTCTTCTTCAAATTCCTTTTCAGTAACATTTAAATTCAACTCTATTGCTTTATCTAATTCTTTTAAATTTTCTGATTTTGTTGATAACAAATTTAAATTTTCTTCTAAAACTTCACAATCACAGTCCTCACTTTCGATTTCTGATTGTAGTTTATTTAAAATTTTGGACACAGCGGTCCTTATTATTTTTCTTTTTGATTTTAGTTTTGACATATCTTCTTCCATATTTAAAAAATATAATGTCCTACCTTATTCAGACGTCTTCAAGATCCATGTATGGTTTTCAATAATCCATTTTCAATTGGCACAATTTTAATACTAAGATCGTGCCCCACGTTGGGCGCCATGAAAGAAATATTAAGTAAAATGTAAAATAGGTTAAAGTTAACTAAACAAAGAATTAGTAACAATAACAACATTTTATTTCCCAACAAGTTGGGCCAGGGTTTACGTTCAAGATTCAAGAGTAAAAATCTTCCGAGTCATCATGCTCGGCCAAAACAACAAGAAGTAAAAAACCGCGACAGACACCCCCAGGGCATTGGCCCGTACAGCGCTATCTGGCGGTGAAAACATATATATTCCCAACAACGTGCACGAAAAATCTGACGTGGTTGGAATGTCCTCCAAGTTCTCAACTTTGCCTCTGGAGGTGCGGTGTCAAGTGTACCGGTCTCGTCACTTGACTCTGTTCAAAATTACGGGACCTGTCCTTTAGCCAAGTCGGACTCTGACCCTCGTGGTGCTATTCATAACCAGACCCGCACCATTCTGCCCAGTAGGCTTTATGGACTTTATCTGAAATACTGCCGGTCAAGGGGCATAATCCACAACACACACACACACATTCACTATATTTTATTCACACGATTCACACACAAATACAACACTCAAATTATTCGCAGAACCTAATTTACTCTATTTACATTAACTTATTTCTAACTCAGTCATCTGGCTCTGACTGATCCCAAACAAAAACTCAGTGCGTCTTCATGGGTCACACTTCTACGCACTATTCTCCCTATAATGCCCCAACACAGACTGACTACCGAGGGATTTCTGCTAATAGGACGGCTTCGACCCCTCCGATCGTAAAGAGTGCCATGCACGACATATGGGTACTTCAAATTTGCTCCTAGATAGGCTTAACGATGTACCGTTTCGAATAGTAGTGTCAGCATAGCGATTTGTCAAAAAATTTCTATCTCAAATATTTGAGGCAGTGAAAGGCAAAGTGGTGTAAGTCAGTAAGTCAAGTGGTGTAAGTCAAAAGAGTTTAACTGCCAATACTACAAAAAAATCCACCATAAATTGAACAAATTATAATTCATAACAATTATTACAATATTGCAAATAATAACTATTTACAATTCCACCATAAATTGAACATGGAGATTACATATTTGACCCCAAATGAAAAAAGTTGAAAATATGACTTACACCACTTTGCCTTTCAACGCCTCATTTATTAACGACATTTACGATAAAAGTAAATCTTAGTGGAGTAGGAGGGATATTTCCGATATCAATTTCCGTAAATACTCTCACATAAGTTATGTGAGGATCTTTGGAAGTTTACACCATCAAATGATTCTGAATAAATTGAGGAACCTGCAGAATTACCCATAGAAAGTTTGAACTGAGAATCGAAATCATCTATTTTAGGAGTGGCTGAAGAATGAAACTGATAGTTTCGATGTCTTATACAAAAACACTAATTTAACAAGATTTAGTAAAATTAGCATAGATTCTTATAATATAAAGGCCTTATTTGAATAGTGGTCTAACTCCACTTTAAAAAAAATGGAGTTAGCCTCACTTTAATGTTCATATAAGTAATTTCTATCTTATTTTCCAACTGGTACACCTCCAGCTTATTTCTGCTGCCAACAGAGGGCATTACAAATCAGACTTCAGCAGTCATTTCTCAGCACTCATTAGACTTTAAGACTCTGTATCAGAAAATGAACAAGAATGGAGTTGACCACAATTCAAATAAGGCCTTCATATAACCCTTGCAAAATTGAAAAGAACAGAATAATATATTGCTGGATGAATCCCCCCCCCCTATAAAACAAACAAACAAAAAAGACCACACGTGAAAAGAGCAGTTCCAGTTACACAGCAGATACTCTGTACCGCACATTCAAGGGCTTGTAAAAATAAGACAAACCTCAGAATGATTTCCCGATAGAGGTAACCTATTTTCATCCATTAAAAAATATAAGCTAAATTATAGTGAACACGTTACAATATTAAACGGGGAAAACAATATATGAAACGCGTGATTAGAACTTGTGTCTGTTACTAGCAAATCAAACCATGCGCAACTCGTCTGCCCGTAAGCACCGTATACGGCAAATCACGTATGCTGTTAATCATAAAAAAAAATCATAAAAAAACCGGGTTCCTAAAATTGGGATAAAAATTGCTGCTAAAAGTAATAATATAGAGGGTAGCTAACCGACATTTTTCAGAATAGTTAAAATGGCCTTTGAAAAGGGTACAACAAGAAAATTGAGATTAGAAAATAATTTCAAAACACAAGAAAAAAATATATTCAAGCAGAAATTCTCATTCCAAAAAGATGAAAGGGAATGACTAAAGTAATTTTGGGTTAAATTCATAAAATCTAAAAAGAAAATGACAATCTCTTCCCTGGAAACACGTAATTTTGTAAATTTTCTTGAATGCATGTCAAAAGCGAAATTTAAAAACTAATTTGTTTTATTTGATAAGTCTGAATAAAGAAGTCCATTATTAAAGCAGTTTTCCAAAGCGGAATAAATCTCTTGTTCAGAGGGTTTTTAAGAGGAAAAATACTTCATATTAACGTCTGTTTAGAATAAGCAGTTTTATTAAATTTCAAAAATTCTTCAAAACAGTTATTTAATATAATGCTTAAAATATTCTGTCGACATTAAAAATTAATTGAAAGAATCAAAGAGATTATACATTGTATTTTTTAAGTGTAGGCAAAATTTATTAAGCAGGAAAATAGCCATATGTATAAATTAAAATAAAAATTAAGCTAATAATCCCGTCTTTGGCGTAATGCTCTCAGGTTGAATTACTTTAAAAAAAATTATTCAATTTCATATTAAGTTCACAGAAAAATAGAAAAGCATATTTAGCCCTAAAATATCCTTTGTCGAAACTTAACACTCCATTTAATAAAAAATGCAAATATTTGCATCCGTACCATCAGGAAAGTAGGGGTTTTAAGTGAAAAAAAATCACCGATAATTCGCGGCATCCGATTGATTCTTAATGAAAAAATATTAAAATTATTTTCTAAGCCAACATCTAAACAGTGTAAAGAAATTCCGATTTTATAGTATGTGTAATTAATAATTATAGCTAAAAGTCATGTGTCATCTAAAATCAAAATAATATGTTCAATAGGCTCTATTACTCTACACAAAAACTATAAAAATTGGCATATACAGTAATTTTGACATTTTGTAGTGAGGGAATCAGATAAATATCAACTGAAACGACTTTTTATTCCTTTCTTTTTGTTTGTTCATGTTTACAGGATACAATTAATAATGCCCTTGTAAGAAAACTGGAAGGAATATATAATTAATAAATGTTTTATGTACTCGTGCTCATAGTGTGGACATTAAAAACCTATTTTAAAAATAGTTTAAGTGTAACTAAAAATTCGTATCAGATACGTAACTTTAAGGTATTTATTCGACCATTACAGCAAAAAAAACTATCTTACGAGTATAAGGGTTCGAGTAAATTTGTATCACTACCGTTATAACATCCAGTTTCGCATCAGGATCAACAGATATTGGAGAGTGATCTGCGTCGCTGGACGGCCACGAATCACCTTACGTTTTTTCCACCGAAAAATCGAAAAGAATCGTGATATAGTTACAGACATTTTCTGTGGCATAAGAAAGATAATTTGCTCTTAATGATACAGCTGCGTTGTGATGGCAAAAAAATGAACGGTAGGAGGGAATCTGATGTGACAGATTGAAAACTTTGTATCAACGCCCTGTGCCATGATTTTTTTACGATGCATTAGAGAGCCGAAATGGTTCAAGTGTGAACGAACTTCGTGTGATTATGAAGCAATGAAATACAGTAGAGTCCCGATAATCTGAACTTCGAAAATCCGAAAGTCCGCTTAATCCGAAGCAAAAAGCCAAAAAGAACTAAGTTTTCAATAAAAGCACAGTGATACTAAGTAATATAAAGTATATTTCTGAAAATTAGAAGAAAATTCAAAGTTAGACAATGAACTGAACTAATTATTACTGAACTTCATTGGTTTGCAAAATGTGTTAATTTTTTTTTCGAAGAGAAGAATACCTCTCCCTTGAAGCCAAATTTCGCTAACGCGCAGAAAAATGGTGTCCGCTGGGTCGAGGTGGAGTGTTGCTCTATGTAGAGCTAGCTCTACATCAAATGCAGCCGCTGCGTCTGAGGGGGATACCCTCTGCTCGCTGTCACCGTTTGATTCCCTTTCACTCTCGTCTGAGACGTTGACAGGTTCTTTCAAAACTATTTCAACAATCTGATGATCGTCTAAAATCCAACTGTCAAGCACTGTACTGTACTGTACTGTACTAGGCAGCGGTCCGCTCTTTTATCACCCATTCGGTACCGAAATTTGGTTATGTTTAGACAGAACTTATAAAATTAACTGTGTAATCACGTAATATGTAATATTTATGTAATCAAACGTTATTATGTAATTTTATTTTATTTTAAGGAAGATTCCGCTTAATCCGAAAAATTCGTTAATCCGGAAAGGGTCTGGTCCCAATCATTTCGGATTATGGGGACTCTACTGTATTAACATTTTCCTCTCTGCGAATTACTGATTAATGTTTTTAAATTCTAATTAATCTATAAAGCTAATCGCAGTTCTTCAAAATATATAATCAATGCAGAAGAACATAGTGTTTTCATACATACGAATATAATGTTGTTGCGGAGTCTATTGTAGATTAAACATTCGCCCTGAATATGAATTACCGGACTTACAACGTCTCACAGACACCAGACCAGTTGTGGTCAACATGAAATGCGGACGGACGCCCTAATTCACACCTCGAGATTTCTGGCCATTCATTGAAGGCGGCGTCGTAAAACAAATATAATGTGAAAAGAAATAATGAACTTGATTATCTTTTTAATTGTATATAATAAACAAGTTTAATTTTTTTTCTATTTAAAGAACAAGATCATTTAAACAAGAATACATTCTGAGTATTGTGCCACTTGCAATAAAAGAAAAAAATATATGTAGGTAAATTTTAAGCCCAGTATTTGCAAGAAAATATTTTACTTTCTGCTATATAAAGTCCTGATTATAACACTGATTAGAAAAAATATTTAAACTAAAACATGTCTCTCAAACCTTACGGCAACATCATTTTTTTTTACTCGTCGATCAAAATAACTTCCAACAGAGGTCAGAGAGTTGCATCAAAATATGTATGCGCTCTCATGTCAGTATTATGCGACTCATGTCATAGCATGACATGTAGCTTTTGGCAATTTTCCAGAATTTTTTTTTAATCTCCATAACGGGATTTCAAAAACTCTTAATTAAACTGCATTTTTTAATCGTCAGTCATAATGAGAAGGGAACCACCATTTTTTTATGTAACTCCGGCAAAGTCTTCCCCAAAATTTTCCAGAACATATATTTTTTTCCCCTTCTAATCCCACCTCTTAGCATTTCTTAACAAACGCTTTTTCTATATTATAATTCTTTTCAACGAAGAAATTATAATTTCCCTAAATCCTTGTCTTAACCTACTTTGAAATAATAAATGAGATCTCGGAGGTACAGAAAATTTGAAACAGAAATAATAATTACTACTTTCATTACCTTCATACCAAGTTTGAGATTTAGAAACTTTTTCACATTAATTCGGTCACTTCCTACTTCAGCGGTGTAAAACTTTGCCTTTAATTACCATTGGAACGGAAAGCTTTTGCCATCTTTATTTAGTTTAATTTTAGAAATTCGCCTTTACGGAGAATAATTACCTAAATTTAAAATGCAATTATAATAGTTATTTTTTTTCGTATTCGCAAATAAGTTGTTGAAAGAATGGAAAATAAGTTTCTTAATGTTCAAAACAAATGAAATAAAGCCTGCAAAAATTTCATGAATTATGGAATATTACCTAATGATGTTAAAAGATTAAATCTCGACCCTGTTGATCTGCATTTTCAAGAAATTTGTAGTTATTTGCCCAAACTTTGTTTTAATTGATAGCACTATATATTTATATATTTCGGCAACAATTTATTTACCAATGGTATCTCTATAGGCCCTATCCTAAATTTCAAACATTTGGTGATATTCTAATTTAATTTAAAATTAATTTAATTTCTAAGTCCTATGACGGTTTGGTTTGGTTTGGTTTGGAGCGCTACGGTCAACTTTTTGCTACTTGAGGGCTAATTAGACCGGGACCTACAGTTTAAAGCCGATTCCGAACGGCTACAAACATCCATGCCAACAGTGGAACTCGAACCCACAGGATCTGAACCGAATGCCAGCGCCCTAGCCATTCGGCCATCGACTGGCGAGTCCTATGAAGGAAAATAAACAATGAAAAAATCATAATTAATCGGCTAAAGATGTGTAATTTTTTACTTTTAACGTTGGAATAAATTTGACATTTTACATGTTTTTTTTCCCTAACACAGCAGGAACTTACCCCTTTAACATTCCCCTATTATACGCTCCGAATTCTTTGACTTCTTTATTATGGAAGCACCATTTAGTTGCATCAACATCACAAGCACGATCGTGCCTTATTCGGAATTCGTACTTCTGACCCTCCTTAGAAATGGGTGACGACACGATTTGAGCGGCATATGGCTATGTGTAATTTTTTTAAATTAAATATTAGATTTTTATAGGTTATTTTTATACTGAATTAGATTCTTATTCATTATTTATACTAGGCTCTTATTCACTATTTAATCCAAGGGTTCAGTCAATAGTATTGCTCGGAAAACTTTAGGTATTCGACGGACATATGGGTCCATATATCGTTAATACATGTATTAGCGGTTTATACGGTATTAGCAAAGTGGACAAGCTTCTACTTTCGCCCTCTGCTTACGTTATAATGTCTCCCAGAACATTAGGATATTAGAAAATCTTAAGGTATATACATGATCAATAGCACGGGATAGGCTTTAATTCATAAAACAAAGAGACCATGATATAGTTTAAAAACTGGGAAATTTTCCTTTTAATAGTTATATCAATTTTTAGAAGTTAACTTTTAAGGTTAATTTAAATTTAGATCTCATTAAAACAAGAATTTGCTAAACATCTCTCCATCATATCTTCAGATGTTAGATATATGTATCATATCTTTAGTGCAGTTACTTGAATCTAGAATAATGAAATATACTCGAGAGTTAACAGACTTTAGTTCCGGTTTCAAGGAATTTTCAATGGATCGGCGGTGTTACCCAAGTATCTAAAAAAATATCGTGTACTCCAAATTTACATGCTACATCTTTTTTTTTATAGTTTTTATAACAATCGTAAAATTTAATCAAACCTTTCTTGCATCAATTCTATTATTCGTCCAATCATTATTCAATGGAAACTTTTGAATATCTAGAAAAATGAAAAAGGCATGTTGAAACAAATTTTGTCTCCTCAAAATTATGTATATTAAATACAATTGTAATCATTTTAAGAGATTTAAAATTCATAACATTTAATCAAGGGAATTCAATGCGTTTAATACAAGGACGATGATCTAGTTATTGAAATACGTAAAATGATTTTTCTGTGTTGCCTTAAAATTGTTAAAAGGACGTTGTTTGTAAAACTAGGTTATTTATTAAAACTATGTTAATTCCGTCTATCGTTAGAAATATTTCTTTTTTATGCTTCAGTGTAAAAGTTTCATTTGTCCGCAGTATAACTTTTGCAATTAGTGTCAGACAATGCATGTTTGTTCATTGTCAGACATACGTGTTTTCAATGCTAATATCACTAAGACGAACCTTAAATGCAGCTGTAACTTTCTGAACTGTATTATATTACTGTTCTACGTTTTATTCCTATTCTTTCATTCATATCCCAAGACTGTTGTGCATTTGTCCGAATATATGTCCTAAACTAGTAGCCGTTTTCAATTTATTATGTACTAATGCAGCTGTCTTATGTCTCCATAATTAATATTTTTACAGGCGGGCTGTAACTTTGAAGACTGTAATATGATTTTGTATTGGGATAAAACCCATCAAAGTAATTTGTTACATCAGAAGACTGTAGAAAATTAACTGTGTTTATATAAGAGTAAATTGAAATAAAACAAAGTACTCGTCAGGGGAAAATTAAAGGAATTCTTTGTTTATTTTTTATAACGGTAACTTAATGTTAGTGAAGCAGTATTTATGAATAGTACACAGCTTATGGCACTTGCAGGGCTTCAGGTGCTTATGTACCATTTAGTTAATCACATAATTATATCATATCTAATATATAAAAATGAATGTTTGTATCTCTGTAATTGTATAGAAATCCACAGTTTAGGAGCAACGATCGTGAAATTTTAAATACAGACGTCTTTAAAAACAGCCGAGGGTCTGAAGAACTTCAAAAATCGAAATTAATTACCGTTGATTTTTAATTAATAAAAAACCACAATTTTGAAACTAAATGTAAGCTGTTACACTTTGTGGCATCATCCCTCTGAATATGGCGTCCACGTTAGATTAGCTGACAGCGAGCGAAAAGATAAAAATAAATAAAATCAAAAAGTTTCAAGCTATATATTAAACCAGAATAATAAATGAAAATAATAATCTTTCAAGTCAGATTTTATACTTTAAGACATTTCGATTAACGATCGTAGTTTATTTTCGCCGTGTTATTTTGTAAACAAACGTTCTCTGTTGCCATTTTCATTTCAGACATTTCTTATTGAAACGATGTAATGCGTAGTAAATGCGTTAAATATTTCTTATCTAAAATTTATATTTTAAAACATTTCAGTGAAATTAACATCGTCTTCAGATTATAAACAGACGTTATTTGTTGCTATTTTCATTTTAGAAATTTCTTATTAAAATGATGGAATTCTCCGATATATTTCCATAGTGGAGATTTAGACACATTACAGAATTTAAAAAAAAACCCTTTTGTGTAATTTATATATTTGTCTGTGTTTAATTATTTCAAGTGACTCTAAAGTGGGCGTGGCATTTTTTCCACTAGCGTGAAAAATCAGAATAATATTGAATTATTTAATTTTTTTTTTTTGCTCATCAGACGACAGTAGCAGCGAGTGGCAGTAGTTACACAAGTTTGAATTTGAAACATTGTTTTGTTGTTTCCTAAAAGAAGCAATAATCCGTTACTGTATTTTATATTGTTCTTAATTTTATAATTCACGATGTACTTTTAAAAGCATAAAAATTAGTATATCTTAACTAAAAAGAATCAGTCTAAACTTAAGCACAGTTTTGAAATTTATTTACGGTTAACTATGTTTGTGTTTAGCTATTCCATTTGTTTGTTTTAAAAAATGATTTTTTAAAGGTTTTTTTTTGGTGCTTTATGGTAAAATAGCACTTAAAAATTAAAAAAAGGAAACAAAAACTTAACTGTAAATAGCATACTTTTTCTATAAATTGGTCAATTTGAAGTAATTTTTATTGAAATTTAGCTAAAATGCCTATAACTGCATAAAAATCTTAATGCTACTATTTTAATTTCCCAAGCACAATTCTAAAAATGTTATAAAATACGCAGCCCTACTTTCCGATTTAGTACAAGAATTTAAAATTGATTTCAGGACTTCGGGGAAAATAAACAATTTTTGTTTTTGCATGTTTTCTATTCTATTTACAGTCGATATAGATATAATGCTAGCAAATTGTCAAATGGAATGCATAGAGTTGCAATCTGACATTTAACTTAAAGAGAAATTCAATCGAATCTCTTTGTTGTACTCATAAATCATACCTGCCCAGATATAAATATCCTTCACTGCATAGTCAAGCGTTATTCTGGTCATCAACGTTTGGAAGCACGTACATCTGAGAACAACTATTTTCAAGAGTTTCAACTATTTTGAAGCACACTAAGAGTCAAATTCGAACCAAAATTTATTCGTTGTTTTTCAGTATTGATGTGTATGACATTTCCCATCCCTTTTTTATACTATGTTTAATTTTTCATGCAGAGTTCACAAGGCAAAAGACAATTTGACAATTTTACTTTTCAGCTTTTAGTGATGAAAGGCTGAATCTATCTAAATTCTGAGATGTGTATAACATTTCACAGTTTTTTTCCTATGCTATTTATACTGTGTTTAGTTTTTAAGTTGACTTTGGTTAACAAACATTCATATTGAACCCCGAATCAAGAAACGAGAAACATAGTTTATGAAGGTACTTCAGATGATATTTGGATCAGTTTAATTGAACAGAGATTTATATGGAGTTTAATAAGGACAGAATGTTTCTATTATTGCTACAGAATCTTGCATTTATGGTGCGTGTAGCCCAAACTGCAGATTTCTGTTAATTTTTTCATCAGTCAGTGCCTTTAACAAATACTTTAATACTTTATTTATATATTTTTTTGGCTACAGAATCCTGCATTTATGGAGGTATTTATATGGACAATTAGACATTTTTACTTTTAAGCTTTTAGTGATTTATTATAAATGTATATATTTTATGATATTTATACTGTTATTAAATCTATGTTATTTATACTGTGTTTAGTTTTTAAATTACTTTTTGTTAACAAACATTAGACAATTTGACATTTTTAATTTAAACTTGAAAAATGAAAGGCTGAATCTACTAAAATTCTGAGATGTGTATAACATTTCACATGTTTTTTTTTAAATGTTATTTATGCTGTGTTTACTTTTTTAATCAATTTTGTTTAACAAACATTCGACAAAATGACATTTTTACTTTTCAGCTTTACTTTTTAAAACTCTTAACTTTCCAAGAGACAATTTGACATTTTTTCCTTTTCAGCTTTTAATGATTTATTATAAATGTATACATTTTATGTTTTACTTTTCAGCTTCTTTTGCTCCAAAGATGAAAGGTTAAATCTAGATGAATTCTGAGGATTTAATTATAAATTTATATATTTTTATATTGGATTTTTTAAAAATTATTTGGGTGTATAACATTTCACATGCTTATTTTTCTATGTTATTTATACTGTGTTTAGTCTTTAAATTGATTTTGGTTAACAAACATTCGACAAATTGACATTTTTACTTTTCAGCTTTACTTTCCAAGAGACAATTTGACATTTTTTCTTTTTCAGCTTTTAATGATTTATTATAAATGTATACATTTTATGTTTTACTTTTCAGCTTCTTTTGCTCCAAAGATGAAAGGTTAAATCTAGATGAATTCTGAGGATTTAATTATAAATTTATATATTTTTATATTGGATTTTTTAAAAATTATTTGGGTGTATAACATTTCACATGCTTATTTTTCTATGTTATTTTTACTGTGTTTAGTCTTTAAATTGATTTTGGTTAACAAACATTCGACAAATTGACATTTTTACTTTTCAGCTTTACTTTCCAAAAGACAATTTGACATTTTTCCTTTTCAGCTTTTAGTGGTTTATTATAAATGTATGTATATTTTATGTTTTACTTATCAGCTTCTTTTGCTCCAAACATAGAAGGTTAAATCTTGCTAAATTGTTTAGATTTTAAATTGATTTTGGATAACAAACATTCCACAATTTGACATTTTTACTTTACAGCTTTTAGTGGTACAATGATGAAAGACTGCATCTAACCAAAATACTGAGATATGTATAACATTTCACAAGCTTTTTTTTTTTTTGGCTATGTAATTTATACTGTGATAAGTTTTTAAATTGATTTTGGTTAACAAACATTCCACAATTTGACATTTTTACTTTACAGCTTTTAGTGGTACAATGATGAAAGACTGCATCTACCAAAATACTGAGATATGTATAACATTTCACATGCTTTTTTTTGGCTAATTTATACTGTGTTAATTTTTTAAATTGATTTTGGTTAACAAACCTTAAAATTCCGGGCAACGCCGGGTACTTCAGCTAGTTAGGAATAAATAACGGTAAGATGTCATTCCTTTATTTTCCTCAAATAAAGTAAGATGTTGATAGAAGAAAGAAATATCTTGTTGTAAGCATAGACGAAACGAGACTTGTCTTAAACTCTTTTTAGAAACAGTTTTGTCCAAAATAGGATTTTTTCATGTAATATGACGAGAATAATTGAGAACATAAAATTTTCAGTAGTTAAAAATGGTTTAAGATCTTTTTTCTTTGACTTCTCTGCTTATTTTAAAAGCTCTACGACAGCTTATGCATGTTGATGCAAGATAATTATTTTTGTAACAGGTAATATTTATAGAATAATGTGCAACTATCTCTTCCTTTGTTCAGTATATTCCATGTTGCTTAAAGGGAGTCATCACCTTTACACAAGTTGAAAAGACAGCATTTTTGCTCTTTGTTCGAACTTCTATAATTTCTTTTTGTTATTGTCCATTATATATGAAGTTTCCAGTATTCGTTCTCTAAACTGCATAGATTATGTTCTATGAATTAATTTTATTACAAGTAAATAAGAATTTTATTTATGAAGTAGGAAGTGAGTGTATTTTCTGAAAATTTCAAATTTGTACTGATACTCTGCGCGCAGACTTACGACAACACTTAACTAAGTTTCGATATTAATTTTTGCATTTTTGTGATGTTAAAACATTAGGTATATTTCTACACCTATTAAAATTTTAAAATACCCAAAAATATTTACTCCAGGACAATCAGATTTTTTAAAAAACTCAAAAAGCCCATTAACATTATAAGTCAAATGCTATAAATTCATTGTAAAATAATTTTTTTAAGAAAAATTAGGTGCATATTTTTGATAGCATCATTATACACACCTATCCTGAAAATATGAAAGCAATAGCTGCAGTAGTTTCCTTTATACAGTGCGCGCAAGCATGAAAATGATCATTACGAGAAAAAGGCTTTTAAAGTTCCTACACTGGTAATGTTTCTGTTGGAACTACTTTTTTTCACGTAATACATTTTACTGTTCTAGTTGGGATATTTTAACGCGGTTTGCTTTAAATGATAAAGAAATGTTTAAATATTCTAAAAATGCAAAAAAGGAAAATTCGATTTTTTGAAGCCTCAAAGGTGATGATTACGCTAGCATCGCAAACTTCAGTAAACAATTTTTTTTGTGTCAGTTTATAGCAGATCTGTTGTATTCAATCAGTATTCGTGTCTTATAAATCAAAATAAGTCTTTTAGATCTGTGTAAAAAGTACTTGAGACAATAGCTGGAAATTTTTTGTCCAAAAAATTCGTAAGTGATAATTGATGATAACATCAATTTGAGTGAATGAGAACAAGATGGATCAAATGAAAAATAGACAGCAATGGACAATTAAGGGGAACCTAAGTGTGACAAAAGTATAAACGGTGTGAATAACATAACTAGAAAACGCTCAAAATTTTCGAGTCCATAATGAAAATGTTAAGGTCTCTTTGTTTAAAATTCAGTGTTATTTGATGATTATGATTTTCATTTTTTTCATATATAGTGTGATTTTTTAAAAAACTGACACTACTCAGAGCCATCTGTAGCGCGATGTATCAGCCAGAATTCCACGGAAATTGATAGAGGGAGTAAGGACGAGATGGGAAAGATTCTCTGAAAAAAAAATAGTTCCAAATGTCACCAGTAGGGGAAGATATGGCACTGTTGTTGTCGGCGCATCAGAGAATTTGCATAAAAGGTAAGTAAAACAACAAAATGCAAATTCATGACTACGAAGTCGACAGCAGCGCCAGTATTTTGCGGAAATTAAGTGCGGAATCTGTTGCGCTTTCATTTTACAGAAGAAAGGGTCATCAGTCGATTTTTTTCCACTTGCATGGCCACCTCGCTCCCCGGGCCTAACACATGTGACATTTTTCTGTGGGGTTATTTAAAGTCTAAGGTGTATCTTGGTGGAGTCTCGAAGTTGGAGGCCCTAAAGGACAACATATCCCGGACTTTGATGAACATTCCTGGTGACATGTGACGCTTGGCCGTTGAGAGCCTAGTGTTCAGGATGCAATGTGTGGTCCACCAGGATGGTGCTCATATTGAAGGAGAGAGAAGTGAATTTGCTGCATAAAGTGGCGTTGCAGTGAAATTTCTTTGTTATTCATTTGTCTGCTTACAACTTTTCGGTATTCATCACATATCTTTATAGCTCGAAATACTGGCGCTGCTGTCAACTACATAGTCTTGAATTTGTATTTTGATGTTTTTCTTGCCTTTTATGCAAATTTTCGGGTGCGCCGACAACAAGAGTGCCATATTTCTCCCTATCGGCAACTTTTGGAACTATTTTTTTCTTCACGGAAACTCTTTCCCGTGTCGTCCTTGGTCCCTCTATCAATTTTGGTGGAATTCCGGCTGATAGATCACGCTACAGATGGCTCTGAGTAGTGTCAGTTTTTAAAAAAATCACCCTGTACACCGAGATTTCATACATCTACCAATAAAAAAGTAGTTTTTGAATTTTAATAAATAAAATTAATGCAATATGAAATAATTCAGTTTTTAATATAACAAAGGCGAGCAGAGATTTGTGTGAAATTAGTTTGCACCAGGCATGTTTTCTTTTATAAAAATCTTACGGTTAGGCTTTCAAGTTTCAGCAATAATCTCATTAAAATTTCGGTATGTTATCTGGTTACGACCACATCTTATAAGAAATTAATATTTCTCCTAGAATCTTTTAAATTACCGTTGTCTATAAAAGACAACGGATGTCGAAATTATATAAATTTCATATTTCATAAATACAGACTGAAATAATTAGATTTCAAATGAAAGAATCTCATAACAACTCCTTAACAGAAAGCGAGAATATTTTGTTAATTAAATTCTACAGAATATTTCCCAAAACGGAAAAAAGGGCCAGTTTGACAGAAATGCAAGCGAACGTGCATGACAATGGTTAAATTAAATTTCAATCCATGATTGAATTTTAAGAGAAGAAAAATGTTGTAGAACATCAAGATAAACAACTGTTGATGGAAGCAGACTTCGCGGAAAGCTACACCAATTTAATTACTAATTTGAGTCGTTCCTTAAGGAATCTGCCTGCGGTCGAGGCACTTTTTTCCCAAAAATATACAGTACTGAATAAATACATATATTTTCAGTTGAAATGGGATATAAATTCATGGAAACAAATATAATTTTTTGTAAAATTTTCATAGGATTTTAAAAGAGACGGAATTTCTTATAAATTTTTAGTACATTTGAGTGCTTACGACAGAGACCTTTCACTTCACTAAAAATTTATTTTAATTTCCTTTATACTATATACTACTGTGACACTTACCTGTGTTCTGAAGTAAAAGTTTTACAATATTTCCAAAAATCATCGAAATATATCAAAAAAGTTGAAAAAAAACTAATTCGGGAAGTCTCTTCTTACGAAACTTCCGCGGCTTATTGACATAGGATTAGTTATCGTTGCTTACCTCTTTTGTATGTATCTATGTATGAATGTGTTATGTATATATGTTATATATACATATGTTGTGTGTTATATATGTTGTGTGTTATATATGTTGTGTGTTATATATGTTGTGTGTTATATATGTTGTGTGTTATATATGTTAAGTGTCATATGTATTATGTATGTGATATACAGAGCTGTGGCAACAGCACCCGAGACGAATCAGAGACATTCCCGCCGAATAAAGATCCCGCCATTCTACGGGGAACGCACGACTAGACAGAGAGGAAGAGGCTG
Source organism: Dolomedes plantarius (assembly GCA_907164885.2). Taxonomy (NCBI): domain Eukaryota; kingdom Metazoa; phylum Arthropoda; class Arachnida; order Araneae; family Dolomedidae; genus Dolomedes; species Dolomedes plantarius. Next base: position 137,976,064 of record OU015492.1, read on the forward strand.
CCGCGACAGTAAGCAGACTGCTACCGAAAAAGCAGTAAAAATGATGTTCCATAAATGTTAATTGTAACTGTTTTTGTACTGTGACTCGTCAACAATAAATTAATGTTAGTGCAGACAAGTGTGCTCCATATACCACTTCTGACTACATTATTTTACATGTGGACTCGGCCAAGTGCGTTCTGGGCCACTATTCCCTATCCCCTAGCAAGCCATCCTACGACGTTATTAACGAACTGGATTCCTTCTGGATTACTTCTGGATTACTCCGATTTATTTCTTGGTCATCTACGCCGAACCGGTGAGTTTAATTTAATTTGTCAATTGAAGATATTTTTACGATCATCTAATTGTTGTTACTGAAGATGAACAATTGCATTTAAATCTCCAAGAAGTATTTTGATTCTGTTTTTAAAGATATATGATAAATATTTAAGAAATATTTAAAAAAGAAAGTATATTTTTCTAACAAATGTATGCATTTTTAATTCCGATACAAGAAGTGTTTTGTTTTTGAAGATATATTTGCATATTTATATTTTGTGCTGTTTACTTTCAATATGAGTACTCTAAATGATATCCCGCATATTTCAAAAGCCCTTAAATCAGGGTCAACAAAAGCAATTAGATTTTTACATCAGTTTAAATTTGAAAATGATGCTGGGAGAGACAATTGTAAAGAACTCCGCATTTTTTCTGGTTTCCCTAAACCTTTTCATGTCAATGACGAACGGGATAAAAGACTTAAAACATTTTCCAGCACCGATTTAATTTGTATTGCGAATTTGCTACATCTTGATTGTTCAACAGACCCAGCTCAGAGCTGTGAAACTATTTTCAATGCTTTAAATAACTTTGCGTTATTTCCCCCACCCCTGTGCTCTCGGATACGACTGAAACCGAAAATGATTCACACGACGCCAACAGAAGCTCTAAGGTTTTGGCGACTAGCCAGGTGCCAGTTCAAAGTTCATTTCCAACCGCAGCTTCACAGTCTAACATAAACAACTCTTTCGGGCAGAGACAGATAAATCTTTTTTTTATCTGTTGTTGATTCTCAATGTTTTCCAGCCTCTAATAGTGGAATACATTTATCGTTACGAGACCTTGCAGAGTGCATTAAGAATTTTAACGGTTCATCCGATTCTTACAGCGTTAAAATTTTCATACAGGATTTAGAAGAACTTTTTGATCTTAATGGCATCACAAATGATGTCCACAAAATTGTCTTTGGTAAAAAATGTTTAGTTGGTTCCGCAAAAACATTTATTAATTCTCTTCATGGCATAACCACTTGGAATTCGCTCAAAGAAAACTTACTAGAAGAATTTTCCTCCAAATTAAATAGCGCCGATCTTCACACGATGTTGCTGCAAAGACGGTTACAATCTAATGAATCCTTACACGACTACTTCATAGCTATGCGAGAAATCGGTTCACGAGGTCAAATTGACATTTCTTTAATTTTTTATTATGTTATCAACGGTATTTCCGATTCTACATCTAATAAAATTTTGTTATATAGTGCTAAATCTGTTTCAGAATTCAAAGAAAAATTGACAGTTTATCAGAAATTTCTTTCAACGTCCAAATTAAGTAAACCTTCTAAGGATATTAAATTCACATATGATAATCGTCAACGAAATTATACTTTCGACAGAAAATTCTCTAATAATTCTTCAAAACCCCCGTTTGCTACAATTGTGGTTCCAAGAGCCACAAAAGTTCCAGTTGCCCGCATACGACTCCAAAATGTTTTTCATGCAATTCTTTTGGACATTTATCCTCAACTTGCTCCCAACGCGTCGGACAGACAATTCCAGAAAATTCTTCGGACACTACTCCACCTAATGACGCCTTACATGTTCCTACACCATCCATTTATAAGTGTTATCCAATAATGATAAACAATGTTGATCTTCATGAGCTTCACGATTCAGGTAGCGAAGCTACAATGATTACTGACCAACCCCATCAATTCAAAAAATTGCAGAGTGAGTTGATCGATTTTCAGCGAGAATTGGAAACATCTCGGTTAGTTAAAGATGAACTGAATTCTCAAGCCAAAGAAGCTAAAAAGAAACAAAAAGCTTTGGAATCTGAACTGATTCACTTAAAAGAAGATTTAGCAATCTCTGAAAAGCAGAAAATAAACTTAAATGAGGAGTTAGAATATTTGAGGAATAAACTTATTGATTATATGAATTCAACAGCTACACAACAAGCTTTGCGAACTAAAATGGAGGAAGAACTCCATATTTTAAAGAGAAACTTGGAAGATGAAACTGCTGCACACCAATACCAGATTCGTAATTTGAAGCAGAAGCATACAATTTCCACTGAAAAATTCAATGAACAGTTAGATTCAGTGCAAAAAGCTAAAGTTGCTCTAGAGAAGACTAAGTACAATCTTGAACGTGAACGTGAAAGGTTAGCTATTACCAAAATCCAGATTGCAGAATATAAAAAGAAAGCTGAAGAGGAAGCAGATGCTTCTGCTTTGTTAAAAGAACAAAAGAAGACGACGTCGAAAGATATTGATATACTACACCACAAATTAAATGAATTACAGATGATTCAGGAAAAGCTGAATAAATCAAAGAACAAATTCCAATCAAAGTTTGAAGATCTTAACATCGAATTAGACAACCAAATTGAAGAACTTGAAGACGACCATGCCATGTTTTTGTTTTATTTGTTTTCTCCCCTTTCTTCTTTTTTTTAGGTTTGGTTCCTATGGATTTCTTGGGCGACAGGAGAACCTGTCGACCCAGGATGCCCGAGTGTGATATACAGAGCTGTGGCAACATCATCCGAGACGAATCAGAGACATTCCCGCCGAATGAAGATCCCCGCCATTCTACGGGGAACGCACGACTAGACAGAGAGGAAGAGGCTGCCGCGAGAGTAAGACGTTAGGACGTAGCGTGGTAGCAGACGGCTACCAAAAAAGGTAGTAAAAAATGATGTTCCATAAATGTTAATTGTAACTGTTTTTGGTCCTGCGACTCGTCAACAATAAATTAATGTTAGTGCAGACAAGTTTGCTCCATATCCCACATCTGACTACATTATTTTACATGTATATGTATGTTAATACACTGACAAACTTTCAGTCAACTTACTCAAGAAACAACTACACTCTGGAGCCATTTACTCAAGCGTCACTTTATTTTAACAAGCACCTACTCGTACACAGCAACTTGAAAGTGAAGGAGGGCGACGTACATTCTTCTTTTTATTCATTTTACAAAGGGCACAGGGCGCCATCTGTTATTACAATTCGTAACACTCCCGCAGTTGAAATTAACAATTTCAAACAATTAACACAAAATTGGATAGACTACAAAGAATAACAAATAATACTTAATATCATATATAACACAAATCAGCTTTAAAGCATAGATATGAAACATTTATTCTACAGGAAGTATACAAATATCGCATACATTTCATTTTAGCAACTTTTGATTTGGTGATCTTACAGGATACTACTCGTATCTTGTTATCCCTACTATGAAATATCTCAGTTATTCTTCCTTCTAACCATTTGGTATAGGGCAAATGTTAGTCTTGTATCAATACAAGAGTACCCAATTGAACATCATCTTTAGCAAATTTCCACTTATGACGCTGTTGTAGGTTATTAAGGTAATCTCATTTCCATAGTTTCCAAATTTTTTGCGAGTACTTAGGAATTCTCTCCCATTTAGATAATCTATTTTCATCTATATCATATAAATTTGGATCAGTAAGTGTTGTAAGTGGTCTTCCGACTAAAAAATGACCTGGAGTCAAAGTTTCAAAGTTATCAAACTCTTCTGAAATTGAACTTAACGGTCTAGAGTTTAATATTCCTTCAATTTCTAATAAAATAGTTACGAACTCTTCCGGATGTAAACACTGATTACCCACAACTCTTGTGAAATGAGTCTTAAATGATTTTACCCCGGCCTCCCAAATACCACCGAAATTAGGTGACCTAGGAGGAATAAATTTCCAATCAATACCCTCAATGGTATAAAAGTTCGCAAAATTCTCATCTGGACACTTAACCAGTTTTTGCAACATTTTTATTTCTTCATTAGCTCTAATCAAAGTTTTTGAATTATCACTCATTATGCTAGCACATTTCCCTCGCCTAGCGAAAAACCTTTTTAGGCTAGCAATAAAAGATTGGCTAGTTTGGTCAGTGACAAAGTCTAAATGTATGACTTTAGTACTCATACACACATAAACTACAACATAAATCTTGCTAAAATTTCCCTTACGCTGATTTTTAAATTTTATGGTAAATGGGCCGCAAACATCAACTCCAGTGATATTGAATGGATAAGTTTTTGTAACGTGCTCTTTCGGCAAATCAGCCATTAATTGTTGAACTGTGGCTGGTTTGTTTTTGAAGCATGTCACATTTGTGAACAATCCTCCTGCAATTGTTTCTGCCATTAAGTGGCCAGAATTTCTGTCGTACCTGATGCAAAAGTGCTTGCGATCCCAAATGAAAATATTTTACATGAAAATTCTCTAAATTAATACTAGTTAAACGATGTTTACCTGGCTAAACAATAGGGTATTTGCTATTAGCGGGTAAGTCTGTATGTGACAATCGTCCGCCTACTCTAATAAGTCCCATGTTATCAAGAAAAACATTCAAGGACGCAATTTTGCTTTTGGAAGGAACACACTTACCCTTATTTAGTTGTTCTATTTCCTCACTAAATTCACCCTTCTGGGTTTGTAACAGAATCCACTTTTCTGTTGATTTTATCTCCTCTAAGGAAAGAACTCCATATTTCCTAATTTTGGGATTTTTACAGTTGTATATAAATCTAAAAATATAACTTACAATACGAATAAGTTTAAAATAATTATAAGATAAATTTAAAATATCATTAAACAAATGAGGTTCACTATAAGAGAATAAAACTAAGTTAGAACAGTTATACATTTCATAGCTGTTTTTTAACTCGTTTGGACAAGCTTGTTCAGCAAACTCCAACGGCAAGTCCTGTTTGCGAATCTCGGGACTTTTCATAAAGTCACAGCATGGCCACCACTTAAAATTATTCACAAGAAAGTCAGCTTTTACACCCCGAGTTAGGAGATCTGCTGGATTATCTTTAGTTGCACAGTAACCCCAGTCACTTGACTCTGTCAGCTTTCTAATTTCGTTGACTCTATTAGAGATGAATAATTTCCACCTGCTGCCGGAACCCTTAATCCAGCATAACACAATTTTAGCATCTGTCCAATAGAATATTTTCGAGGGTTTATTTCGATCAAACATCCTTTTAATTTCAGAACCTAGACGCGCTGCTAACAATGCTCCAAGCAGTTCAAGACGAGGCAACGGAACTCTTTTCACAGGGGCAACACGACATTTCGATGCAACGAAATTCACAAAATTTTGCTCTTGATTATGAAGTTTAAAGTAAACAACCGCACCATACGCCTTTTTACTGGCATCTGAGAAGCAGTGGATTTCTATAGAATCGGCTTCAAGATTTAAGATCTATCTTGGAACTGTAATTTCACTGAGGTGCGAACACTCACTACACCACTCTGTCCACTCTTGAGAGATATCAGTTAGAAGTTCATCGTTCCATGTTAAATTTCGAATCTAGAGTTCTTGCAGTAAGAATTTTAATCTTACCGTGAACGGAGTTATTAAACCAAGTGGATCAAATATTTTTCCCGCTGTTTTCAAGATGAAACGTTTAGTATTTTTTTTTTAAGAGACTATGAAACTAGTAATGTCTGGACTCAAGCTATCTTGATAAGTATTCCAGGATATTCCTAAGACCTTAAAGGGTTCTTTTCAGTCATCAGTTGTATTTGGATGGATTTCAAACTTTCCTTCTTCCCATCTTCTCATTAATTCAGAATCATTAGACACCCATTTACGCAAGTTCATACTTGCTTCACTCATAATTTGTTTAGCTTTACGCGATAATCTTAGGGACTGTTCCACACTGTATTGTCCAGCAATAAAATCTTCCACGTAAATACAAGAGTCTAGTACTTCAAATACATCTGGTTGTTCATCCCTGTATTTTTGTAAGTGTTCTTTAATAGTTGCAGCTAACAAGAACGGACTCTATTTAACTCCAAAATTTACTCTTTTGAATCTATATATCTCTAAATTTTTTTCGTCAAATTGTGTGTTTCCCGAAAAGAGAAAACGTACTGCATCACGGTCCTTTTCTGCTAGTGCAATTTGCAAAAATTCTTTTTCCACATCTGCCAAAATAGCAACTTTAGCTAATCTAATTTTAATTAGCAAATGGAACATATTAGGGTTTAAATTTGTCGCTGTCCATAGACAATCATTCAACGATAATTCCCCTACCTCATGAGCTCTGCCGTCAAACACTATCCTAGTTTTCGTTGATGTACTAGACTCTCTATAAACCGGTTGATGTGGTAAGTAGAATACTGGTTTACCGATTGGTTTATTTTTATTTGATTTTTTATCAATAATATCTTGCTGTAGATAATCATCTAGTATTTATCTGTACGTAGAAAATAGTGTTTTATCATAAGTCATTCGTTTTAGAAGACCTTTCAACCTATTCTCAGCTACATTATAATTATCTGCTAATTCACTCCACTCTTTTTTCCAAGGTAAATTAACTTCGTAATGATTAGCTTTATAACAAACTGTCTCATTAAATATTTCTAAAGCCTTGTCTTCCTCATGACAATAAGGATCATCTTTAATGACTATAGATTCTAATTCAAAAAATCTTTTTAATTAACTCCCCGAATTATCATTATCAGGCCACAAAACGATGAATTCTTTGGGATTGAATCATTTGTACTCCCACTAACTATGTAACCAAAGGCACTATTTTGCAAAATTAAACCTGTGTGAGGCACGTAGATTTTTCCAGCTCGTAACATATCACATAACACTCCTACGCCGAGTAACAAATTTATTTTTTCCGGTTTGTAAAATGTTAGATCCGCTAAGCTTACTTTCTCTGGTATCATAAGATTACTAACATCAATTGAGTTTGAAGGAGTTAAGCCCGCTATTTTAGGAATAATCAAAAATTCTAATTTCCTTTTAAACGTTTGTTCCTTGTTACAAATAAGAGCAACTGTTTTCTTTTTGACCGTTGTTAAAGTACTTGATAAACTACAAACCGAAATGTTTGTCTTCTGAATTTTTAAATTAAGTATGTCTGCTAACTCAGTGGTACAAAAACAAGAAACACTACCACTATCACATAATACTTTAACTCGAACTAAATTTCCTTCTTTAGTTTCAATAAATACAAAAGCAGTAGGTAAAACTACGTTTTTTTTACTATTGGTACCCATAGCGACTGTGAAGGATTTATTTTTATTTTCAGATTGAAATTCAATGACATGTACATTTAATGCGCTTCTATCATTATTGTTCGAGTCATTCTGTTCTAAAGTATTATCAGTTATTTCTTCTTTAGTACTAGCATAATCCTTTTCATTTTGATAGCACAGAATAAAGTTGTGTTTTTTCATACACCTTTTACACAAGTAATTAGAAGGAAAATTCCTCACACTGTGTAAATTGAAGCAACAAAAGCACAAATTATTCTTTTTCACAAATTCTACTCTTTCTTTAACGCTCAAATTTTGAAATTTACGACATTTAAAAAGTTTATGATTGTTCACATTACATAATTTGCATACATTTTGTATGTTTTTATCATCTGCATTAGAAACGAGAGCCGAAATTTTATGTGTAATTTCCTTTGTATTAATCACACTTTTAGAAGCATTGAGAGTTCGTGCATGATTTTTTAGAAACTATAATCTGAGTTAAAGCTGGCAAGTTTTCTTTCCCCAAATTTCTTTCCCACCAGACTTTGGTGTTAGGATCTATTTTTTGTGCTAAAATATATGCAAGTATATTAGAAGAAAACCCCTTAATACTTAAATTCAAAACTTCTAATGACCTCACGCATTCATTCGTAATATCAATTAAATTTAATATAGCTGACGCCGACTCATTATGCATGGGGTGCATATTTATAAACCGTTTAAGATGAGCATACACTTGTTCCCGATGATTCGAGAATATTTCTTCTAATAAGGAAAAAGCTAATTTGTAATTAGAATCAACTATAGATATTGATTGTACTATACGATAAGCATCACCTCTTAAAGCGGATTTCAAATATTGCAACTTCACTGCATTAGTTAAATTAGGATTTGCATCAACACTAGCTAAAAATATGTCTTTAAAAGAAAGCCACGCATGCAAGTTTCCTGAAAACGTTGGTAAAGTTATTTTCGGTAATTTCACATTGCTCTCAGTATTTGTGATAAGATTACCAGATAGCTTCGATTTACTTTCTGCAGCCATTTCGGCTAACTTTCGATTCAACTCGACTTCTACATCTAAAAGCGAATCGAAAATCTCTTCTTTCTCATTTATGTAAATATCGGTATTTTCAGTACATAATGCAAATAAAGAATCAAAATTAGATTTTATCTCAGCCTCAAGAACTTTAAATCTGCCCTTTAATACTTCTAAATCACATATTTGGATATCAATCACTCGTTATTTTACGCCTCAATTTTGTCAGCTGTGTTTTCGCCGTTCTTTTTCTTGCCAAAATCTCTTTCATTGACATTTAAAATTAACTACAATGTTCTCAATAAACAAATAAAAAGTACTTTAAATATGTTACTCACTCTCTTTAATTCTATAAACTTCAATCTGGAAGTATTCCAACTCAAATAAATAGACTTCTGATTCACTAATACAAATCTTCCGGTCAACGGACCATGTTAATACACTGACAAACTTTCAGTCAACTTACTCAAGAAACAACTACACTCTGGAGCCATTTACTCAAGCGACACTTTATTTTACAAGCTCATACTCGTACACAGCAACTTGAAAGTGAAGGAGGGCGGCTTCCATTCTTCTTTTTATTCATTTTAGAAAGGGCACAGGGCGCTATCTGTTGTTATAATTGGTAACATATATGTATGTCAAAATCTTGACGCATTTTGATACTTTTCTGTAACTGTTTACCGCTTTCCCAAGCGATACAGACTGGGAAAAGCGTGGGAAATAAATGGAAAAGGGTCGCATCCGATATATTATTCCCCCTCAGTCATGTTTTAAAGAATTTCGTTTCCTTGCTCAGCTTGTTATAACGTGACAAAATGCTATTCCTCGGGTATACCAGGGTTAGGAAATAAAAGACATGCATTAGAAAGGGTGTAGCTATAAATAGAAACTGCTAAGAAGATTCAAATCTTACATGTATAAACAAACCATTAAAAATTACGTAAATGCTGCATTTTAACGTTCGAGCTCGCAATCCCCTCCCCCCCTTGTCACCCGCAAGACATTCGCGAGACATTTGTCATGTTCCTGCATCGACGCGAGTAACCGTTCTCACATTCGCGCAGCATGCTGTGAACAAGATTTCCCGTCGCCATTCGGCCCTTTGACTCGTGCCGGAAAACCACTCCCGAAGTGAGAGCCACGATTGGCTAGGAGAAAAGCGGGGTGAACGGCGAGCGCACCGTTTACACATTCGTCCGCCACGATTCGACTCTCCGCAAGCAAAACTGTAAATGCGGTGTAAAAGATTGGCCTATGAAATAGAGCAATGAAAAATATCTAAATTTTGCACCAAAACAGTCATTTCAACGTAGGCAAATACTTTAACAGGAGAAAGTTATGTATGAAATGAAAAATAACAATGAATGCGAGTTTGATTCTTTGTCAGTAAAGTATCATTTTGTCACACTTTGCAATATTTGAATTAAAGTTTTATCATTTTAATAATTACTAAATTTATCAACACAATATTTATTTTCTAATCCATCAAGTTTGGATAAATAGCATATTTATACCACAAGACGTTATTGTAAATATGTTAAGATAAGCATTTTTCAATTTCTTCAAACTTTTTCTTCCTTCTTTCTTAAGAGAAAAACGATCCTCAAAGACTTTTCTTCGGGAAAAAGAAGTTTAGAACCGTGGTTATTCACTTATAAATTAGATTTTCTCCCCTATAAACTAACGTTTTACATATATGATGAAGTCTTCTTATTCAAAGTCAATAAAAAGCTATATTGATGAGAAACTGTGCGAGCAAAAGCTTTAAATTTTAAATTGGTTCATACATTTTTTTGGTAAAATATGTGCTTTTAAAGCCCATCGTTCTCCAAATATGGATAAATGGAAAAGCGTTGCACCCGATATATAATTCCCCATCAGTCATGTTTTAAAGAATTTCTTTTCCTTGCTCAGCTCGTTATAACGTGACAAAATGCTATTCCTCGGAACCATATAAGTATTGATTGTTTGAATCTTTGGGAAGCTTTTGAGAGTAAATTATAAAATATCTCTAGAATCTTTTTGCATAGTATTCTATAATCGAAAAAAATGGCTACTTCAAACGCCGAGATGGTGATAAATGCCTTCCGCAAAGTCTTACATAGACTTTCCGAATTGCAAATTCACTAAAATAGAGTTAACTTCAATCCCTAATATATATAACGAACTCAGAAGATTAAAATGGGCAAAAAAGTCAATTCAAGCTCTGAAATAAAAAATAATGCAATCCAAAACTATTAAAAACATTGAAAATACTGATAATTTTTAAATTCATATCCTTTTTCTTTTGAGAAGTATTTTTCCGTCGAAAATATAGAAAAGTAAAAAAATTATTTCATAAGGTCTAAAACTGTTCATTAGTGATATATGTGTCATGACTTTAAAATTTTAAAGTGTTCTAATTGGTATCTAGGTGTTAAATGGTAGAAGCAAAATTATACAACAGGAGGAAAAAGTAAGTGTTCTTGATTGTAGATGACGAAGCATTCTATTTCAATGAAAATGACCTCGATATTAAACTAATTAGCAACAGGTACAAAATGGCTGAAACAGCTGAAATGCTGTTTTAATTTTTGTAATAAACAAGTGAAAAAAGCTTAGCACCGTGGATAAAAATGCTTAAACTCGAGGATTAAGATGGTTTAAGCAAAGACGACTAAAATGTCTGAACTCCAACTATTCTCATTTCTTAATGATTTTAAGACTCGTTGCCCCAAAGTGCGATTAAATAATAAAGAATAAAACAGCGTACGAGTAATAAACTTTCTGCTGAATTTGAGGAACGAAAATTAAGAAAATCTTTAAGGGAAAAAAAAGATGGAAAGTAGAAGTTTGAGCATATAGAACGCCCTATTAGTAAAGTCAGTTTTAGGAGAGGAATAGCTTCCGAAGATGGTGTTTTAAAATGGTTTTCCTAAAATTGCCACTGGAAACAGGATTTCATTCTGTTGTTTATGCCGCAATAGCATAATTATGAGAAATCCCGTCCACTTGGAATTATGATAAAATTATTCATGCTAAAGGAATCAGCAATAAAATTATTTATAAAAAGTATAGAGGAGATTAGACATGACATCTTACTGATTTCTAAGGTATAAAAATATTTTAAAGAAAATTAAAATAAAACATTTGAAAGTTACAAGTTTTCCAGTTTTTCTGAGAAATCTGAGTATATTATTTCGCAGTGAGCTTATTGAAAAATGTCATGACTATGTTATTTTATTGGCATGTCGTGAACAACCTCCTATCAGTTGTTTAGTTGGGAACAACCCGTGGTCACCTAGGAAAGCTGAACAAACTGGATGTAGAGCCGATTCAAAAACACATGTCAACTGTTGGACATAAAACCCGTACTCTCTGGTTCTGGAAACAAGCGCCCTATCTTTTAGGCTTTCGTTGAATCATTTAACACTGTAAGGAATAAAACGCGAAAGCGAAATATGGAAATTTCCACCAGAAAACCACAGAATTTAAGAAACTTTGCATAAGAAGGAGAAATAGGAATGAAATATAGAGTTATATTTAACTGCACGTATGTGGAATATATAACACGTTATGCCAGTCAAACATGTGGTAAATAAGTTGAATATCTAGGCAAAAAAATTAAGAACACGATGTTAATTGAAAAGGTTAGAAGATAGTTTTATGACACTGAACAGCAGTAGTACACAAAGTTAAAAGAATACAAAACATGATGATTTATTATTATATAACGTGTTTAAGGAACAGCTTAATTTTTTAAGTTTGAGTACCAGGATTTTTATTAAAAATACAATCAGTTATTTTAGTCTCAAATAAAAATTGAACTCACATTCTTTAACAGACATTTTTCCAATACGTCCTATAATTTACAGCCGATAGAAGTAAATTTATATGCTTTCCATTTATCATTTTGTTACTGACTGACTTAAAACATCCTGTACAGAGATTTCATTCGATTATCACGGATTTTACTTGGTTAACCATGCGCCATAAGTTGAAGTGAAACCCACACTCAAAAATACAATTTAAAGAAGCGAACAAATAACAACCCCGTGTTATCTCGCTTTAAAGAGACAATCCAGTAAATGGATAATATATTTCAGTTTAACAGTGCATAAGCAAATAGCTGAATGATATGGATTACTTGATCCGCTGACTGTTTATTTGTAACACCTATAGTCAATAACTTAATATCGACAAAAAGTATAAAAGACTAGCGGTAGCACATCGATTCTTGTATGCGCATTTCAATTTAAGGTCAGTTATAATTATTTACTAAAATTTGAAAACTATTTTTCCATATTGTTTAAAAATCTTTTGCATCAACAGAAAGAATTCAATTTCAATTCTCATAAATACAGACTTATAACATATGCAGTATTTATTCAACCCAAAATATATCTACAACACTTTTATTTCCCTAAACTGCTCTCGGGTGCATCCAATTGCTCAAATTGTAAATACATAGCGTTGCCAGGTTAGGGAATTCGCAAATTTTAAAGATGTGGTATATGAAGGTTTGAGAAATCACAGGCAAAAATATGCCCATTAATAACAAGTTATGGTTCTTACCGTGCAAAATTCACTGGTCTACTGTATTGCATACATACAATAATGAAAAGAAGGCAAGTTTTACATGTAATTTTTAAATTAATCCCTTTCATGATGCAACAATTTCTTGCACAAATTCTAGATGCAGTTTACAGCTTTCATGAGCATATTGGCCTGATAAAATCGATAAAGACATTAATAATCAATTAACGAAAATTCTTCAACATACCCTAATTATAAAGCTAAAGTAACTTACTTGTCCCTCGAAATTGGAAGGAGTAGTCATCAAGTTTGCATTAACAAGACGTAAAAGGCGGAGTTTTGTTCGAAATATTCAACACTAAAATGTCGCAAAAATCTTGTAAGTTTTAATTCTTATCAAACGTATTTCAAGTGACTACATATCAAGTTTGGGCAAAATACTTTTCATACTTTACACTCTGAATAATAATAGAAAAAATCTTTCTTCAGAACCAGTTCAGAAGACCATATTCTACCTTTATTCTAAGACAATAAATAGTTCTAAAAATATGCTGACATGAACAATAAATACTTAAGCGTTAAGAAAATATTTCGTACTTAAATTACGTTACTTGCAACAATAGATCTCAGCGTTTAGTTCTACGACCTTCGTCTCAGTAATGTATACATCTTGCTCAGCTGATAAACCAGATGTTCTGGCTTACGCATTTGGTATTACGTAATTGATCCCATTTTTCCAACAATTCTTACACGAAAATAAAACTAATTCTGTCACATTTGTGCAATCACGTATCTATCGTTTTAGAAGAGTTTTTGGGTTTATAGAAATACTTTATAAGTAGGATTTGAGATGATAAATGTTATGTCATTACCAATATAAACAATAACTTTAGTACAGTATTAAGTCATTCTGGCTTCGTTCGTGGCTCGGTAAGAAATTTAAAAAAATAGTAATCCTAAAATTATTTTTGCCAGCATCTATTAGGGCCTGCTCACACAGGAGTCCGTTGCGTTGCGTTAAGGAAAAGATGACGTTGAGACGAAAATAAACCAATCATAGGCGTTAAAAATTTCATTGCTCATCGTTTGGAGGCCTATGATTGGTTTATTTTTGTCTCAACGTCATCTTTTCCTTAACGCAACGCAACGGACTCCTATGTGAACAGGCCCTAACAGGAGGAAAAACGTTTAAGCAAGACGTAATTTACAAATTATTTATTCTTTTGTAACAGTCACTAACGTATTGATTTATAAGTGAGGTCATTATGACGGGATGTTTGCACATTACTGCCGCTTTTAAACATCATTCTAATGTTGCAATAAAGCACGGACTGATCTGGAAAAAAAATTCAGGTATTCTCTTCCAACGAAACTACCGCGGTTTATTAATGTAAGATTACTTGTTGTTTCTAACCTCTTTTGTATATATATATATATATATATATATATATATATATATATATATATATATATATATATATATATATATATATATATATATATATCACAATTTTGACGCATTTTGGTACTTTTCTCTTTGGTACTGTTTACTGCTTGCTCAAGCGATACAGACTGCGTTTGGCACTCTGCCAAAATTTCAACTCGCGACGACGGACGGTTTTAGCGTCTGAAATTTTGTTTTCCAAAGGACCGTTATGGAGAAACGTAATCCTACGTTAAAAACCTACCTGCGCGGACTGTCTGTTTATATTGAAGTTCCTCACTGAAATGGCTAGTTTAAATAAGCGTGCTATATAAAACACTGACTTCTTAACTGGCTTTGAATGACGTCAAAGACAAACATTACTTCCTGTCGTTAGGTTGTCAGCTCAAACCATCGAAACAAAATGGTAATAAATCATTAAGTGCATAACTAAGTGCAAATTTAATACTTTATCAAGATAAAGTTTTAAATGTATCCTGAAAAGATATAAAAATCCATGTACCCCATCATATTCGACACTGCCCATTGACTAATCAGAAGGAAAGTAGTACTTGGTGAACATCAGAATTTGGCCGCATGCATATTTTGCCAATCCTTGACGTCAGTAGCACAGCTATATGTGTAGGAAACCGAACATATCCGCAGCTCTAGAGGTCACATGAAGATAAGCTTATTGTTAAGGAGTACAGGGATTTCAAATGTGGGAAAATTACTTTTTATGCATTATTAAGAATAACATATTTAGTACTCTTTATCCTTTGATAAAGAGAACTAAATAAGTCACGTAACCTCATATCGAACGTTTGGAAATTTTAGTACACCCAAGGATTGAGACTAAAGGATGTCTTTTTGATATCCTGAAAAAAGTGCACCTGAAAAAAAGATATTTTTATTACCATGTTTTTATTAACTCGCTTCCTTGTTTGTATGTTTGTGTGTTTGTCCCGTACAAATCTTGCAATCGATTTTTAACTTTCCCGACTAGCTAGACATTTGAAACTTTTAGAATAGCTCAGAACACGATGAAAATGCATTATTTTAATGCTTTTAGCCATCTTTAAACAGAATTAAATACATTTTCAGTTACTTTCAGTTAATTTTGTTTTGTAGACTGGTGCAGCCATCTATAGGCCGGGACGGGAATGAAAAGTTAAACGCAAGTTAACTTCCAATTAACTTAATTTTCTTTCACGTTGATGGGATAATTCATCAAAAAATACATGGAATACATAGAATTGTCAAGTTTATATTATTCAACAGAAAATTTAAAAACATGGTATATAAAAAGTTCTTTTTATCTTGTAATTATTCGTTTTATGTCCCGGTTACGTCCTTAGACACATATTTCAAACAATTCTAAAATCAATGTACACACACAGAAAAATATATGCTCTCAAATTTCCATGCTAAGTAGTCCATTATTTACTGAAACACTGAGTTCAAAAATCTATATATTTAAGTTGTTAAGCCGATTCTTTCGGCAGTCCATGAGAAAAAAAATAACTGAATCAATTTACTTCATTTTGATCCTAAACAAAAACTGAATCTATAGATGTGTCAAATTTGGTTTTTGTAATCGCAATTTCTATTAATTAGCGATAATTTACAGTTAATAATTGCTTTCTGCGCATGCTCAGTGACATGTTTAAATATGGCGTTAGATACTTACTATGCACGAGGCCGCATAAACACGTTAATATGTTTTATTTTGAGGAATCTCTCTATCTTTCTCGTTGCCACTTTTAATTTGAATTATGCTTGTGAGATAAAGAAATAAACCCGACGGAAATTGTATATTTCAAGCTGAGGAACCATGTTTCTTTTTATTGGGTTCAATAGTAATTTTTAAAGTGTATTTCTCTATTCTTAATATTATGATTTTCAACATTTGGCGATGACGTTTTGAGTAGAATTTGTGTATTAGTACATTTATTTACTCTCCAGCCGTCATGTTTTGACGGGTACTAAATTGTATTTGTTTAATTTTAATTCATGAGACATGTGATTTAAATTATTAAGCAAATAAACTATTTCTTTAGTTTCTAATGGTTCAACAACTAAAACGTTGTCACATTAAAGTCCAGTTCTTGCTAAAAATAGTGTTTATCTGTTTTACTATTTGTCAGCGGAAAAATAATAGAAAAAATATTTCAGGTAGTCTCTTCTAACGAAACTACCGCCAGTTATTTAGAAATTTACCGCCAGTTAGGATTGCTTATCGTTGCTTACCTCTTTGTTGCCTCATCATTTTGGTACTTTTTATTTTAACTGTTTTTTGCTTGCCCAAGTGATACAAACTAGGTTTGGCACACTCCCAAAATTATAACTTGCGCCGACGCTGAAATTTGGCTTTCCGGAGGACCGTTATTGAGGAACGTAACCCTACGTTAAAAGAAAACATTTTATTTCTGATAAAGGGGGTCTGGGGTTGTCTTAATTGGTCGGCAGATCTGTACTGTCCGTCAGGTGCCAGGTCAGGTGGTCAGGTCCGTCAGGACAGTCAGTAATAACCCAAACAGGTGAAATTCACCCTCGACTGAGTTTGCAGGTATTGCTACGCAGTGAATGGTCTTCAGGTTCGTATGGACAATAAAGCTAACGCTGTGGTCAACGTAATATTTGTGAATTATTCCTGATCAGTCTGTCAAGCCCGTTTCTTTATAAATAAAATTTTCTATATTAGTCTTTTGTATTGAGAATAAAGGGAATCGTAGGATGAGTTTTATAAATGTACTACTTTAAATAAACAAGTCACTAACGAAAAGAACTATAGCAATTTATAATTATTTTTAAATCCCTTGTTTTAATTTGATTACAATTTAATTAAATATTAGCATGAGATAATTTCATTTTCCCAAAATGTTTTTTAGTTTTAAGTTTAGAAAGGACAAATAAAGTCTACTTGGTAAAAAACTGTATTCTTAGGCAGTCTGCACACGGGGAAACTCAAAAGAAACTGATAACTGACTCAAATCACAAACCAGACCGTGATGAGTCGCAACCTATGTAATTGAATGGAATTGAATGGGTTTGTAACAAGTTGCGTCGCGTGCGTGGCTCAATTCAATTACATAGGTTGCGACTCATCAGGGTCTGGTTTGTGATTTGAGTCAGTTATCAGTTTCTTTTGAGTTGCTCCGTGTGCAGACGGGCTTAGTGTGTCTACTTTGTGTATCGTGATACGATAAAAAAATTATAGCCAACTAGTGGTATGCAACATATTCCATCTTCAATGATATAAAATGCCTTTACATAATTTGAAAATTTATCAAATGATGAATGTTTTCATAAATTTTCTAATTTTCTTTTGATCTGGATGAAATATAATACAAGCGATCTAACCTGCACACTAAATAAGGACGAAATCCTTTTTCTTGAATTTCATTGAAGTATATACAAAGTATATACATACGCAATTATTTGTCATTTATCAGGTACACTGAGACAAGTAAACTGATTCTTCTCGAAAATAAGGAGGAAAATAGTCTCGATGTCACTCAACATTCGTTTGTGAAATTCTGAAATTTGGTTTTGACTTGTTGGAAATAAAATAGCTTTAGAAGAAAACGCTAGTGGCATGACCAATAAATTTATGACGTAGATTGATATACATGAAAAGAAATGAATGAAAAAAATTTAAATTTTAATAAAAGTTTTCATAATTTTTAAAATCGCTATAAATTGGCCTTTCTGAATTAAATATTTTTGTAATTATGTAACTCAACCCCTTGCGCCACTGGTTATAAATTCTTTTTCATTATTTCTTTTTGAAGATACAAATAAAACTTTCGATCTTTCATTTTAGAACTTTCGTTTTCTATACCTCCCCTTCCTTCTTGAGATCATTAAAATCCGTTTACTAAAAATACATCTATTAAGAACTCCAGTATCAACAACGCGTCACAGGGCTAATTATGTGACGGCTTAGTGGCATATTGAAAAAAATTAAATATAATGAATGACAGCTCTTTAAACATCCCCCTTGCATATAGCGCTTTAGTGAATTTGGAGTAAATTAGACTAAGAATTGTTGCTTTAGCCTCAGAATCCTTCCATCCGATGGCCATTGCTTTCCTAAGTCATGTAAATAAACTGATGTTAGCGAAGGGTATTGGAATAAAATTTTTACAACATTCTATCTCGTATCTACATTACACACCTAAAAAATATTCAAATTAACTTTTCACACAATACTAGGAAATTAGTCTACAATAAAATATTCCCCCGCATTTATGTTATTGATTTTTGCCCCCTGGTCGGAGGTTCAAGACCAGGTCCATATAGGCTTCTGGTTGAGTAGTGTGGTTTCAGTTTATAATAGCACCACAAGGGTCGGAAACCGACTTGGCTAGGTGCCACTCCACATATGGGGGATCATACCTTCCCCAACCACTGACCTCATAGATGGACTTTCCGACTTAACGGAGCTCGTCGGGACTCGATCCGAGAACCTTCAACACCTAAAGCCGACGCGCTACCGATAGACTACAACGGGCATAGGGAAACATTTAATCGCTATTTATTTGGATGTTTAAACGTGCCACAATGTTTTCCCCGCGTCGAATTTCTAGAATTATTAAGGCAGGTATGTTTTTTCAAATAACATTCTGACTCATGCATTTATAATTCTGTCAGATCTGAAAGATCATTTGAATTTGTTTGGAAAATATCAAGTTTCAAGTATCATTTTAAAGCAATTCTTCATCCTGTTATTCTTTTTTTTACCCTTGGAACGTAATAAAATATTTGAATAAAGATTTCTCGAAAATAGCAAAATGCAACGTATTTCTTATTCGCCGTGTAATTCTGAAAGGTTTGCATTTCATGACAAATTTTATGAGTAAAGAATAACAGTTTTGAGTGAATCTATTCTCACAATGTTACCAAATATGTTAAAACTAGCCGATGCGCAACCAGCATGGTCGCTTTTAGTTAATAATTTTAAAAGTATTTAATAATTTTAAAAATAGCACCCCTCTTTGTATGCACTATTTTTCAAAATTAAGATATATACAGTTTATCATTACATCAAATAAGAAATTGTTGGGGAAAAAGTTTTTCACTTAAAAAATGGAGTAAAAATTCAGCAAGTACTAAATTATAGTGTGAATTACACCACTCTCTGTATGTGCTATTGTTCACAATTCAGATATCTACACTTAATCATACCAAATAATAAATTGTTGGGGAAATTTCTTCACTTAAAATGGAGTAAAAATTCAGTACTGAAAACAGTTTAGAAAATCAACTATTACTGGTTGTCGGTTGCATTGCCAGCAACGGTTAAGCCTGACCTCGCGATCATTTATGTTCTCTATTTCACGCCTCTCTCTGAATGAATTATTTCTCCTTCGCTTTCTTTCTTGAGACTGTTCCCAATTTTCACTTGATCGTGCAGCTCGCTTTTGAGCATTCCTGATTTCAGTGCATAAATCCATGTTGACACGCGGTTGCAAATTGTGGACGGCCGCTAATGTTTACAACTGGTAGTTGCAGCCGTTGCCATTCGGAGTGTAGAAATATCGTCTATTTTTGTGCCGCATACCTACGCGTTTTATATATATATATTCTCTTGCATTTAAGTAAGCTATCATATTATCTGATTTTTTATAGAATATAAAATGTAAGTAGTCACATTTTTAACATCAGATAAAATATATAAGTTTCTTTTCCGTAATTCATGCAATAATTCAACAACAATGTTTTAAAGTATTTTAGTTCAGTATGAAATCAGAACTCAAGAGTGTTTTACAGTCGTGATAGCTGAATATATTTACACATGAACATAAATATCCCTTTAAATAGAATCCATCTAAGTTCCGAAAATAGATTGTCAACTTTGAAAAGATGAATTTAATATAAATTTTGGTTTCTGGTAGTGTATATACCCGTAGATTTTTTTTAGGGGGGGGGATAAAATATAATTTTATTCCCTTTGTGTTTATTCATCGGATCTACAAATATTTTAAGCAATAGTAATAAGGAAAATAAGAATAAATAGCTTTGTAAAGTTGTGTTTTGAACAGTTATTCACCAAGACATGAATAAGTAATTTAATATGAATGCGCTGAAAATAACAATTTTAGTTTTGGAAGAATATGGAAATTTCTTTCATTTTGAATAAAATGCTATCTTATAAATATTGTTACTTAAAAAGGCAAACATTTAGCTCAAAGGAAAATCTGACAAAATATGAAATACTTTACAGCATTAAATACGTCACTCTGTCTTCTGCAATGAAAATATGCTAAATATTAGCATTTTTTAACGGCAGTCCTAAACTCCAACACAATTTAATTAATTGTATCATAATAAATTTCTCTATGCACGTATTTCATCCTGATTCAAGCGTGCGCCTAAAATTTTAATCAAGCCTTTAGGTTTATACGCTAAAAACGCGAGTAATTTAAGTAAATGTATCCAAGTGTATGTAGAATGTACAATGTAGAAAAGTGCGGGAGATTGCATTTTGGATTTTCATTTCATAAGTTTCCGATTATTTCACAATTTTTTTAATATACTGTAAAAAATGCCTTTATATTTCTGTTATTAGGTAAAAAGAAACTCTTTGTCCCCAAACAGGGGCTCCCGAAAGTGTTTGTGCACTTACGATTTTCAATGAAATAGGGGTCTATCCATTAATTAAAATGAATATTTCAGAATGGGTATTTAATAATAAGAATTATAATCTATTCTTAACAAAACTACATGAAATATTTTGAAAACATAGTAAAATTTTATTTTTAAGAAACCAGTAATCAAAAAGTAGCAAAAACTTTATCTCACAAAAGTCATCGTACACTGAAATATTTTCAGATAAATTCATAATTAAAATTATCGTCAGGCACTTTATTTTTATTTTTGAATTGTGGTGGCATTTAAAATATCGTTTGGCTTTAATTTTTGCTTGCCTACTCCGTAATATTCTATTTATTATTTAAAAATGGCTCGTAGTCGTAAAGAAACAACAAACTGCATTCGAAAATTGATTATTTTTCATCATAGTAGTGGTAAATCAGTTCGGAATATTGCTAAATTGCTTAATTTATCTCATTCTACTGTGCAGCGTGTCATAAAACGCTTTAAAGAAGAAAATCGAATCGAAAACAAGGTAAGAAAAGGTCGTCCGGTAAAGTTAACAAAACGTGATCAGAGATTTATAATTAGAAAATTTGTGAAAAATCCACCTTGCTGTAAAAGTTTCTGCAGAATTTAATGAAACATTTTCTACTTCAATTTCTCCCTGAAACTGTTCGACGAGTTCTCAGAGCATCTGGATTACATGGGCATTCTGCCCGTAGAACATATTTTATGAGTGAGAAAAAACAGAAAGCTTAGGCTTTTCTTCGCACTATCAATGATAAATAACCCCCAAACGTATTGGAACCGTCTTATTTGCCGATGAAAGCAAGATTAACATTTTTGGTTCCCATGGGAGTATAATTGTATGGAGAAGAAAAAATGAGTAACTTAATCCGAAGAACTTAGTAGGAACAGTTAAGCATGGCGGTGGAGGAGTCCTTGTGTGGGGGTGCATGTCAGCATCAGGACCAGGTAATTTGGTATTTATTGATGGCATAATGAATCATACTGTTTATATAAATATTTTAAGAGGCAATTTAAAATTATCTGGCCAAAATTTGGGTATCGGAAACAACTTTGTTTTTTATCAAGATAACGATCCTAAGCACACGGCTCTTAACGTTCGCCTCTGGTGTCTCTATAATTGTCCACAAGTTTGAAAACACCACCTGAATCGCCAAATTTAAACCCAATAGAATATATTTGGAGAGAACTGGAGGTTCGAGTACGAAAACACGATATTAACACGAAAAACGAACTATAAACAATTATGGAAGAATTGATGAACATTGATGCAGAAATTACAAAAGAACTAGTGCAATCTATTCCTAGATGTTTAAAAGCTGTTGTGGATGCTAAAGGATATCCTACTAAATATTAATTTAACGAAAAATTAGAATTTTTACTAATATGTAGAGATTTTTTACAAGTGTAAGATGACTTTTTTGTGAGATAAAGTTTTTGTTACTTTTTGATTATTGGTTTCTTAAAAATAAAGTTTTACTATGTTTTTAAAATATTTCTTGTAGTTTTGTTAAGAATAGATTATAAATCTTATCATTAAATACCCATTATGAAATATTCATTTTAATTAATGGATAGACCCCTATTTCATTGAAAATCGTAAGTGTACGAACACTTTTGGGAGCTACTGAATTTATGGTTTTAAGACTGCTGTGTACTAACCCTATTGGATTCTCACACCTCAGTGTTAACTTAGAGAGAAAATTTATCCAAAGATTGCTGACTTGGATTGAAAGATTTTTTTAACGTAGAATTACGTTCCTCAATAACGGTCCTTCGGAGAGAAAAAATATTGTCCTGCGTCGCGAGTTATAATTTTGTCAGCGCCCCAAACCCAGTAGCAGTAATGCGTTAAAAATAAGAGAGAGAGAGAGAAAGAGAGAGAGGTAAGCAAACGATACGTCGCGGTAGTTTCGTTAGAGGTGACTACCAGAAATATTTTTAAACAATTGTACTCCGAAATAGGGAAAGAAATTTTACACACCTTGGGGCAATTTTCGTTTATTTATTTATTTTCTTTTAAAAGCAAATATTATTTTTAAATTTAAATTATTCGGGGGAAATGATCAGGTATAGTGTGTTTTAAACTCTCATCAATTCTTTTGGTGGATGAAATTTATAAAATGAATCCTGAGGCAAGGTGTAAAAAAGTTCAGGCTATCTGAAAATATAATTTTGATTCGATTATGAGCATTTATGCAGCTATAAATAGTAGACCTATTTTCTCCACACTCTAACATTGAGGTGAGCTAATCCAATAGGGATAGTACACAGCGGCTTTTCACTAGTACACCGATGCCTTTCATAACTTTTAAACATGCTCCCTTGCCTTTTTAATCACCCCATTGTGCAGTGAGTGCTCGTGGATTTGTTTTGGGTTCTGTCGTGGATTTCTCGATTTGTGTTGGGCTTCCAGTCCACTTTTAGTCGTGAAGACGACTGAAGCAAAAACGGGAGGTACACTGGTGTAAGTAATTAAGAGAATTTGCAGACTTGGTCGATTATCTCTAGAACTACAGTATCGATTTTAATGAAATTTGATATGTACATACATTGATACAATACAAAACAAATAACCATTCAATAATTGTAATACACACGCATGATCGTGCGTAACACTCGTTGGATTCGGAAGATATGAAACAGCGATTGCAGAATAAAGAAAAAATGGGTTAATAGATGGGTTAATAGGGGGTATGGTCCCCTCGTACAGATATACAGATCTTGCAGCGTGATTTCATACTTGAAATAAGGCAGTTTATTATTTCCTGTGGCAATGCAGTTCTCATTCCCTAGATGGTTCTCGGAGGGGGGTTGCGAGTTGCAATTGCCCTCCCCAGAGTGTCTCAGACATGCTCTATAGGGTTAAGGTCTGGAGATCTGGCTGGCCAATCCATCCGGAGAATATCCTCACTCTCTAGAAATTCGTCGACCAGAAGACCTCTATGTGGCCTCACGTTATCGTTCATTAAAATGAACTCAAGGCCAACTGCACCCCTAAAAAGGCGAACATAGGGCTCCAAGACCTCATCCCTATACCTCACACCAGTCACAGTGCCTCTTTCAAAGACATGGAGAGGTGTGTCTCTTGGATGACCTTGCCCATGATTTCTCTCAGTGGATCCGGTATCTTGGAACTGTTTCGATAAGTTACACACGACGCTGGGCGTTAAATTGAACTCTCTACAAATTTGGACTTGAGATTGGTCTGCTTCTAGCCTCCCCACAATTCGTCACCTCAATCCATCATCTAAACGTTGGTGGTTACTCATTTTTAATGTTACAATTTGAAATTAACCGATTGCTGCAAAATAACACCAAGAAATTCGCCGAGGTGTGCTAGCGAACGAAATACGTCTTAACTTACGCGAGCTTATAAAGCTTGTTTCTCTACTGGCTCCGTCTACACACACGTGTACGCTTACGTATTGTCTAGAAGCAGTGGTTTTACATTAAGTTCAGTTCTTTTCATGAAATTCGATAAAATATGCAATTTCTCTTAATTTATTTCACCAGTGTACTTCGTACTTTTGTCTGCAGGTGTTAATCCGATTAAACACAGACATATCGGCTCGCAAATGACGTCACAACTGGATTGAACAACTTAATTCAACATTGTTTCAATAGATTGCAAGAAATGCTCATTATATTTTTATTTCCGAAGTTATTCATCAATGAACTATATGTTGGTACCTACTTACTTTCACTGTAAACAATTTCACAGGATGTATATTTTCCTGCCCCGTAGTATTAGAACAATAGGCTTTATTCATATAAAAGAAGAGCTGACATCTACACACTGCAATAGATATGCAGAAACACTGATGGCGCGAGATGCATAGATACCTGATTTTGTTTTCAGTGTTTCGCTTTTTTTTAATTTTCAGGGGATTTAGGTAAGCAACACAAGCTATACTGTGGATTTAAACTAGTTTTACAGAAATTTAAAATCTTCACTGAATATAGATGTTTTGATACATCTCAGAATGTGTCGCATTCTTACGATTAGAAATATCACGCTGACCTCCTGTGGGAGGATAGACTTAACATGCCGTCTGTCATAACGTACATTAAAAAAAGGAAATATGGGAAACTGGTGCTGTAAACAGGATTTTCGACAGGGAAAGGAGCTGTCACCTACAAAAGTAGCTTCAAAATTCATCTTTCAGCTTCAAATATTTAAGTCTGGTGTGTAATAACCCTATTGAATTCGCTCACCTCAATATTAACACATGGAGAAAATTCGTCTACTATTTACAGGTACTTAAATGCTGACAATCCAATAAAAATGGTATTTTTAGATGGCCTGAAATTTTCTTCACATTGCAAAAGGATTCATTTTATAAATTTCATCCTCCAAAAGAATTTAGGAGAATTTAAAATACACTTGACCAGATTTTGCACCCGAATAATTTAAATTTTAAAATATTATTTGCATTTTTTTAAACGAAAATTACTACGAGGTGTAAAATTTCTTTCTCTATTACGGAGTACAATTTTTCTTTTAAAAAAAATCTTTCAATCCAAGTCGGTAATCCTTGGTCAGATTTTCTCTATAGGATAATATTGAGGTGAGCGAATCCAATAGGGTTAATACACATAAGCCTTAAAGATTTGTCTCTGTGGACGAAAGGCCAAGGCGGAAGATTAGAGACTAGTACTAGAAGTCAAAGATGTCTGGTCTCCAATTCTAACCTCTCCCGAAAATGCTTTTTTATAACCTCAAGATGGGGAAAAGGATACTTATTTTTGACGACAAAGACGAATAAAAAATGCCATGAAGGCCAAAATGAAGTCTCAAAGATATTTTACTACAATTAGCTTTCTATTCATTGACGTCTTTATAAATACTAGGTGGCCCGTGCGACAATTTTGCATACGAATAAAATATATTAATTTTATAGTGAGGTCGGTGGTTTGTAGTAGGATGAAAGAGGAACCGGTTCATTTGTAGCCATTGTTTTTTTGTCAAATAACAATGGTGCGTAAGGATAATATAAAAACAATTACGAAACACCTTTGGAACACTATTGGAGGTGAAGCAGGACACAAAACAGGGGAACATGAGATATATACACGTCAAAACACATTTGTAGATAGTATTAAAAGTGAAGCATGACATAAACTCGTGGAAAATGGGATATTTACAATATAAAACCTCTTTGTACACAATATTTTCCTTGACAGCTTAGTAAAATTTTCTAATATCAAATACAGTTGTATACATATAATCGAATAAATAAAAATTTAATTTAAAAAGATATACCAAAGAAAAATATCATAAATAAAATGTTCTTCAAGGCGAAAGGAAAGAAGATTTTAATCCAAATAGTTTTTCCAAGCAAAAAGAATAATATACATCTATGCGGATGTTGCCAATAAAGAAACTTATTAATTAATTCACAGAATGATAATAAAAGCAGACGATTTTAAAATTTAAAAGTTCAATGCGAGTGGAAAGAAAATAAGTTTTCAGTCCAAAGGAGTAGTTTTTCCATGCAAAAAGAATAATGTACATCTACATGGGTGTTGCCATTAAAGAAACTCATTAATGAATTCACAGAATGATAATAAAAGCAAACGATTTTACAATTTAAAAATTCAGTGTGAATGATAATGCTAAAATAAAAAAAGCTAGCACGCGCGCCATCTAGGGCAAGAAAAATCGTTTATAATGTTTTTATTTCGATTTTTAAACAAACAATAAGATGTGTAATTCTAAATTAACAATTCGCACGAAGCGGAGATCTTAATCTTTAAAATGGTACCTCATTTATCGATTTTGGTTAAGTAAGAAAGGAAAAAAGGGAGAAAACAAAAAAATAAAACACCTTTTAGAAAAAATATAGATAGATAGATTGAAGTAAATCGTATAAATTCAATAAAATCTAGAAAACTTACAGAGAATGAAAATCTATACATGTATTCTAAAAAGTGTTTATGAAAAGAGGTATCGCCTCCAAAACGATTTTAGAACAAATGTATTCATTTTAACCTCCAGGATCAAGTGAATTACTCCGAAGTTTTTGTTTGAATACATATCATTTTGGTATGTTCATGTGCTGAATTGTTATTGATATTTTCATTATCTTTTGCCAGTTACAGGAATCGTCAAAAGAATCCTTAATAAGCTGAGTAAAAAATGAAACTAATGCAGGATTAGAAACTGCTTCATATCAATATAATAATACAGTTATAAAAATTACTATAAAAACTGAATTTTTTTTAAAGTTGGAGCATCTATCCGTAAGTTGATTTCGACAGCCTTGGATAGATGGAGTAAAAAGAATTCTCAAAAATATTTTTCTGATATTTCCTTCGACTTCTTGAAACTTGTTAAGGAAATATACCCAAGAATTTAAGGACAAAATTTCCTCAGTTAATAAAGTTCTGATAATAAATTTTTATAATTTGAAAAAGTGCAAACCCACGAAAAATTTCAATGCTTTCAGATATAACATTTTCTAATTCGATGATGTACAGTTAAATTCAAAATAACGGCTTAAATTCACAGACAAGAGAGATTCCTTTAGAATAAAACTTTGTTAGACTTTCGTAATAACATTGTAATTGATATAAACCAAGTTTATAAATTTCACGAAATATATATTAACAGATGATCAATGTAAAATTGAATAGTATATTCCCAATACACTTCATTTCGTGATGCTTTAATTAAATTTAAGTACAAACACTATATGTAATTAATCGCCCACCTTGCATTTGCTTTAATCTTAGGTAAAGCCAATACAAATTAAGTAAATTTTTATTCATTTTAAGACATAATATATAAAGAACTTTCCATTTTTAAAAGGTAATATTGAGTTCATAAATTTTTAAATGTAAATAGATAATAACGAGGTATGTAAGTGAACAATAGATTCATTTAATTAAAGAAATGTTCAATAACGTGAAAAATGACAAAAAATAAATGCCATTTCAAGAGAAAATATATCATTTATTCTCTGCTTTCTCATCAATAATTCAAAGACTTTATCGTATTATTTCTCTTTCATAAAATATTTATGCTTTGTAAAAGGTAAAAAGGACATATAACATTTTATAAGAAACCAAACAGGTAACTTATTACCGAACAGTTGAATATCGATCTTTTTAAATACAAATAAAAACTTTCATGAGCTTTTAAAATAACTATTAAATGGCGATTAACCCTTTCGCGGCGAACGTCACGTATACGTGACAGCAGCTATCCGCGTTTCTGGCCGATCGTCACCTATACGTGACAGCAGCTATCCGCGTTTCTGGCCGATCGTCACCTATACGTGTCAGTAGTTCGGAACGTTTTATTAGTTAATTTTTGGGGCACAAGATGGCACCGCATGTCTATGAAATTTGGAGTACACGTAGTTGGGACCTTCTATTCGAAAACAAGACTAGTATGAATCACATGCGGTCTATCGTTTTATGTAAACAAACGGAGGAATGGATGTATTGCGTTTGGCTGTCAGCGGGTAGGGCATTTTAACTTTGCACGTGGTCTTTGTTTACGAGATATCTTTGTTTATTTTTCTTTTGCGGTGGGATTGTAGCATTGGGTATATGGGTTTTGAGTCAGAATCAGATTCTGTTGCAGTGAGATTTCTTTCCTTTGATGATTTAATATGGAGAAAAGGAGAAAATATTTAACAGAAGACGAAATTTCTGAATTGATAAGAAATGTGTCTGAAAATGAAAGTAGTGACAGTGATACAAAAATCTCGTCGGGTGAATCTGTTTATTTGGAACACGGAGATCAGAGTGATTATGAAGATATATCAGACATTTCTATTCTGAGTATATCGCGGGACGGTACTTCTTTGTGGTCTTCTCCCGTAAGGGATTTAACTCTACTAACATTCACAGCGGCATGCGGAATAAAAGTCGATGATGCTGTATCAAATGAATTGAATTATTTCAGATGTTTTTTTGATGAAACTGTAATGGATTTAATAACTAAATTAATGCGTATTATATTATACTAACCAAATTAATGCGTATGAGAGGTTCATAAATCTGGAAAGTGAACAGAGTTTATCCTCGAAGTATTTTTGCCTGTAACTAAAGAAGAAATGTTTGTTTAATTTGCTTTGACAATTTTAATGGGTATCGTTAAAAAACCAAAAATTAAGATGTACTACTCAACGAATCCAATGATTGCAAAACCTTTTTTCAGTAAGGTTATGAGTCGGGACCAACGCATCGAAATTCTTCGATACTTGCATTTCACTTCTACTAATGCCAAAAAGATTGAAAAAATTCAACCTTTTTTAGATTTAATCATTCAAAACTTTCAGAGTTCTTGATATATTATTGACATATTCTGGATATATTCCTGATAGGAATATATCAGTTGATGAAAGTATCTTACTGTGGAAAGGTAGAGTAGGATTTCGACATTATGTCCCAGCGAAAAATATTTTAAACTGTATAACAAAAATTTTTTAGTGGAAAAATAATAAAAGAATGTGTAAGTAACCCACATATAGCTTAAATAAATAGATTTGTTTGTAAATGTTACTATTTCGGAATTTTTCGTAACTTTAGGCTTAGCTCTTAAAAGTCCGCCGGCCTGGAGGGTACGCTCACGAGAAAAACTTCCGGCCTCAGAGGAAAGCGCGTGATCGGAACTGCCGTCGCGAAAGGGTTAAAGGAATATTGAACGCGTCCTTTAGTAAACGAGTTGGAAATTTTGATTAAAATTCCGTTGAAAAGAGTTATCAGACTATATTTCATAATGCCCATTAAATCAGAAATTACATTTCAAAACTGTTTCAAATTGTAGTATAAATATTATCATAAGTGTATTAATAATGTATTAATATATATCTTACAGGAAATGTGGTTATCCCCTAATAAAGGGTTTATAACCTGACTTGAACTTTCAGAGAGGAGACAAACCCTTTTTAGATAAATCAAGATTTAAATTTGCAGCATATCCGTGA
The DNA here is from genome assembly GCA_907164885.2 of Dolomedes plantarius. Taxonomy (NCBI): domain Eukaryota; kingdom Metazoa; phylum Arthropoda; class Arachnida; order Araneae; family Dolomedidae; genus Dolomedes; species Dolomedes plantarius. The sequence goes on from OU015492.1 coordinate 138,005,921, forward strand.
AATAAAATATATTTTAATGCGCGTGATAAGCATTGAAAAGACAACTTAGAAAGTCAATGTACATCATACAACGTTGAACTGTGTTAACTGACTTTCAACGTGGGATGGCAGTAAGCTAAGTGTCCACTTGAGATAAAATCTCTAGAGAAAGTCTCGAGATTAATCTCAGGGGGTTGTCCATTTGAGATCACTCACACTCTCGAAACAGGTTCGTGAGACTCGATGGTCACTGCAGTCTCGAGAGCGGGAACATTTCGTGTCGACTTGAGGGTGAACTCGCAGTCAGTTCTGTGATTTGATCGCAGTTTGTTTATTTAACTTCTTTCAAAATGGATTCGCGTCAGGCCCTTGCTTTTGTAATTGCCTATAAAATTGCGAAAAAGCGGAAAGTGAAAAAAAAGGAGTGTTGGGTGAGAAAATGGGTGGATAGAATAAATGAATTAGGAGCTTGTTCAACACTAGTAAATGAGTTGCGATTGGAAGACGCACATCAGTTCAAAAATTTTATTCGGATGTCTGCAGTGTAATTTGAACTGCTGCTAAATTTGGTAAAACACGAGATTGTGAAGCAAGACACAAAATTACGCGATGCAATTCCTGTACATGACAGATTGATGGTAACCCTTCGTTTTTTTGCTTCAGGTAAGCATATTCAAGCGAATATTCAAGTACAGTAGATTCCCGCTACATATTTTAGCTATTTTTTTTATAAATATTTTTTTTATGAATTTTTTTCTTTTTTGATGAATACATCTTTTCCTTCAGCTTAATTTTATTATCAATACTACAAACTGCATACGTAGATGCAACTTTTTGTAGATTAAATTTTTAATTTACTAAACTTTTATTAGTATTTTTTTTTTAATCCCATTAGGATTAACCGGATGTCCGGACCATCGGGGTTCCGATTACCGGGACTCTATTGTACTCACCTCTTGAATATTGGATTTTTTGAATAGTGAGTATACATAACTATGAATTTTCAGGAGATGCTTATTGTAGTCTGCAGTACCTGTTCATGAAATCCTGCAACCACATGTGTTGCCACTCATGCAACGGCTCCCAGGAGCCATTTTTCAACAAGACAATGCTCGGCCTCATACGGCAAGGGTGTCACAAGACTGTCTCCGCCCTGTTACTACCTTTCCTTGGCCTGCCCGATCCCCAGATTTGTCTCCAATCGAGCATATCTGGGATCATTTGGGACGACGAGTTGGGTATCCCACGAGTTTGAACGAACTAGAGGCAAGGTTACAGCAAATATGGAACGAAATGTCTCAAGACAGCATACAGAACTTGTATGACTCAATGCCCGATCGTATCGCATCGTGCATTCGCGCTAGAGGGGGTCCAACGGAGTATTAACTCCTCCGTTCTTTTGCCTTTTTCTCTGAAATAAATTATCCTTTTTCTTTGATTTTCTTATCATTTACTTATATCAAAGTAGTCATTACGTATGTAAAATTTCGTTTCATTTTGACGACTCCTTCTTGGTGCGCTCATTTTTTTTCCATGAGTGTATAATTTTTATTATTCAATTTTTTTTATTATTCATATATAATTTTTGTTATAATTTTATGGTAAATAAAATAATTAATTCAATAACTGAATAATTCTGTTTATTTAACAAAACATTACATTACAATACAATACAAAATTTGTAATAATACTTACGGCATATTTATCATGAGAAAGATTAATTTTTTCTCGACCTTTATTTTTCACTTCAACAGTTATGAATTTTATATCGTTTTAAAGAAGAAATTGAGATCTGTAAGGTATACATAAGATTCGATTCACAAGAATCGAACTTTTGAGTGAATGAATTAAAGAAGCTGCTTGAGATATGCTAATTTCGGCATACGCGCTTGGTATAAATACCAAGCAGCTTGATTAATACAGAGAGGTTGAAGAAGGTTGTTAAGGTTGATAGATAAGCGAGAGGGAGCTACGAGGTAAGCAGTTCCAGGTGTTAGCCGGCGCTAGTGCTTAGGGGGCCCAAAGTTTACGTGGCAGTACTGCTGGTTTGACTCTCTGCTGGTTTGTGAGTATTTTCAATGTGTATTTCTATTGAATGTTAATATATATATTCCGTACAAGTAGTACGTATGCTTATTGCTGTAAAAGCAAATTCTATATGTGCAACGAATTCAATAAACATTGTTTCATGTATAAACTGCGTTTGTATCAAATTCATATCAAATTCATTTAGAGTGCCACTTCAAATTATATACACTGTAAGGACTTTGCCTAAAACTAAGACTGACAGCCTTTAATATTTACAAAATGCTTTATTTGCATCCCGATTAAATATAGGCTTTATACAATAATTACAAAAAAAATAAGCACTATCTGAGGCTATTTCGCGGGGTTCAGGACATCATGAGAGGGATACAGCAGGCTCTCCGTCTCTGGCACACGTCCGACGATGGAGGTTGTTCACACCTGTAAAAAAAAAAGGTCATCTGCCCCCATTTACATCAAGGTGGCGAATATATACCCTCACAAACGCCTGTGGGTGGTTGAAGCGGCTCTCTTGATTTCCTTTCTGTAAACCGTCTTCAAACTATTCCGCGTCTTCCGCTAAAGGCTAAACGTTTTTCCTCCGGACAGGCTTTGTCTGCATGGAGGGAGGATTCTTTACAGAAGACGGCTTCCTAATTGTCCGATGGCGACGCGGCGTCTGCCACAACTCGGTGACAAAACGACTGTCACCGATGAATACGGTAGGGGAATAATGGCCGTCTTGCCGCCAGGCCTTCCCAGAAATTCCGGGTGTGAAAAGAGGCACCAAGTCATTACAGACTAAATTCCTCCCCTCCCCAGATGTTTTTCTGCAGAGAGTTTCACCTGCAAAAAACAGAACAAAAACATGGTCCTTCTCAGGACAATTTCAATTATAAAAACTTTTCCCGAAGGCAAATGCACACCCAATTGACATTACGAGTAGACCGTTAATTTTGATCAAACTCTGGCTTTACCTTCATGAAAGAAAATTTTTAACTGTACTTCAAAGTATTATTTTTAAAAGCACAACAAAAGGAATTTATACCTAAAATTTACGCACTTTAAAATCTCTAATAAGAGAACATGCCGTAGCAAAGAAATTATAAAAATCACACAATAATATAACGAGTCATGGCAAAAAATTTTAAATAAAATCGTATACTAATACATGTCATATCAAAAACTTTAAATTCATAGAACACTAGTACATACACATGACACTACATAAAAAACATTATAACTAGTAAATCACTCAACTGGGATCCCATAATTTACCTTAATTGTGATCACATGACACAAATAAATTCTCAAATTGATATTAAACACAGTTACCATGAAACAACTTTACACAAATAAAATTAAACACAAATCCAAAATGGATACTTAAACTTCATACAGAACATATCATCACGGTTACTAATACACATGAAAATTTTAAATTTTCTTACTTATCTTTTTAATACATTTAACACTTATAGCCATAAAAACAATTTAATACTCGGCATTCCGTAGATCCTGGATCAGGGAACTTAATTCGTTCACGATTACCGGTGATCCAATCTGCCGTTTCCATTTAAGTGGACAGTCATCAGTGACCTAAATTTAAATATTCATTTTATCCTACTATAGGATTCACAATCGATTTAGGGTCTAATTTTTCAGTACTGACTGACATAAAATTATAACAAAATAGCTCATTGGCTCATTCCTTATCAAAAAACTCACAAACTTCACATTCCTGTAATCACTTGGATTCTTTGACAACACTTACATTTATCTGTTGTCGTAACAACTCTTCAGACAAAACTTATCGATTTCACAATAAATCATTCAATTGCGGTATTCAAACACCGTACGGAGTGCATTTTGACTCCAATTACTACCTTCTTAGGTATACACAAAAACATACACATTTGCATTTAAAAGTTAGCCAACACCTTTCTGAGGCATTCTACTGGCTTATGCAACAAACAAAACAGAACCTAAAATGTTACAATTGAACATTAATTAAAGCCTATCTGAGGCATTCCAACACGGCATACATAAAACCGTCATATGGCGTTTGCCACTACAAAACCGTTATATTATGACAACGTCAAAGGAATTTCACCTGAATTTTCCTTTAAAGCAGAACTCAACTTCTATGGTCGAGTCGTTCAAATTTACAAACAATTACATGTTACAATTCATAAAATACATTACTCAAACGAATACACATTAATTTCTGGTCACATTTTTACACTGAAACTACAATTAATCAACATACTTATAATATACATTTAAACTTTTACGACCAAACTTCGGCTTAGCCTGGTGTTCGGCGGGAATTAACACGGTTAAGACGTTTCATATTATTCTTTTGACATTTGTCACAAGCCAACACGTAATCATTTATGTCTAAGTGACAATATGGCCAGTAAAAATACTGAGTTAATGATTCTTTCATCTTAGCAACGCCTAAATGAACATTAGTTTGTTCGTGGCAGAGTCTTTTTAATTTCTCTCGATACTTTCGAGGAACAATAAGCAGTTTTCTAGTGGTTCCATCGTTATTTTTTTTCTGGTAAAATAACATCTCGTTTACCACCACGTACTTATTTTCTTCGGGCGTCTTCTTTTTCGCCCTATCAAAAATTACTTTTAATTCTTCGTCCTCACTTTGTGCAACTCTAAATTCTTCGGGTGAAGTCTTTAATAAGTCGGGAGTAATTATTTGTTTCTCCTGGAGAGGCAAGATAGTCGCGCTCTCTTCCGAAGTGATTTCTTCTACCGCTTCTGATCCGGGAATCACTTGCTCTATTCTCGTTATTTCATCTCCCGTGCCTCGTCTTTCTCTATCAAATTTTAGTTTTTCGGCCCGAGTTTGCACAGTATTTTTCACCGGAACTTCAACATTCCTGTTGATCTTCTCAAGCAAGGCTGCCGTTTTATTTCCTAACAAATAGTGTTTCTGCTCGAATTCCGTATTGCTGACAGCTGCTCTAGTTCTGGTGTGGCCCCATTCACATTTTAAATCGACCTCTGCTATAGGTAAGCAAACGGATGAATCTAACACAGGTGCACTGACATAAACGTGCTCTCCTGTGTACATATGGGGTTGTACCAAATTTTTAGAAATCAGATCAATGCTCGCTCCTGTGTCTCTCAGAATAGACGTAGATTTTCCATTAACGACTCCCTGACTGATATATGGAGTCATCACGCCACTCGAGTCTCCTCCACTAGTTTCTGTTGCCGCGATAATTTCCGTCTCTTTAAGTTTAGGACACTGTGGTCGCAGATGGTCATAAGAACCACACTCGTAGCAACGGAGCTGTTTTCTTTTCTCAAAAATTCTTTCCTTGTTTTGTCCACTAGAAGCTTCTTTTTCCACATCTTTTTTTTCTTTCTTCTCTTCCTTAAATTTATGATTATTTTTAAATGTCTTATTAATTTTATCTGTGGACTTCTGATCCTTTGAGAATTCTCTTGTTCGGAAACTGTCTTGCAAGCTTTCATACTTATCTATTTTTTCCGCTAATTCTAAAGGAGTATTAATCTGCATCCACTGCTCCAAAAAATGATCTTTTATATCGGCAGGTACCCGTCTCTTCATCTGTTCCGTTATGTGTAGGTCTCTCAGTTTCTTAAATGTAGTGATTTCTAAATCTGCTATCCATTCATCATAATAGCCACTAAGCTCATGGGCATAATTCCTCCATGACTTGTCTGCGAGTTTAGGATGGCGATAAAACAGTTGTTTTAATTTTTCTGTATTCATCCTAAATCTCTGGAGAATCATCTCTTTTACGTAGTCATAATCTTTTGCCTGTTCTGGCGATTCTCTGGCCATCATGTTGGAAATTTCTGGGGTTAGTACCCCTAACAAATATGGCACCCAATCTTGTTTAGGGACTCCCGCCATCTCTGCTCTTCTCTCAAAATTAATTAGATAAAGGCCCATTTCGTCCCTTTTCTCGTCAAATTTCTGCATGGTTTTAAGGAGCTGAATGTTCTGAGTTGCGTCTGCATCTCTGTCCCTCCCATTTCGGGCTCTATTGTCTCCATTAATTCCTAACTCCAGTCTCCTTATTTCGAGAGTAAGTTGGTCTTGACGAATTTTGTCTTCTCTTTCTCTCTCTCTCTCTTCTCGTTTCGCTTCTCTTTCTCTCTCTCTCTCTTCTCGTTTCGCTTCTTCTTGGCGAAGTCTCTCTTCACGTTCCTTTCTATCTTCAATAATACGCTCTAGTGCGAGTCTAGCGTCTTCTTCGACGTAATTTTCGTTTTCTGTAATGATCTTCTTAATTTCGAAAATCTTAAGCGTATCGTCAGCTAGTCCTCCTAACTCTTCTAAAAGTTCTAAAAGGTCCCCTTTCTTACCCTTATTTAAAAAGGACATTTTTCTAAATTTAGGGTTTCTAATTTTAGGATAACCAATAAAATTTTTCCTCAGCAACTAGCTATACCTTCCGACGGTATGTGTCCTAACCGGAACTAACAAGTTCAAAACTGATCAATTTTATACCGAACTATAATTTTAGCCCTTATGAACACCAAACTAGCACCGCACAATATAAACATTAACAATTTACTCAATACCTATCAAATCAAAATACCGAACTCTTATACAGAATACACATAAACAGAATTCTCAAATTAATCAACGCTCTATATAGATTTCCAACACAGTAATACACAAATACTAAATTATCACCGTTAATATCAAAGCATAAGAAACTTAAATATATCTGTTACTATTAAAAGAAAAAAATACTAAATAAACACTGTTATTATCAAAAGCGAAAAAAATTCACTTTCTTTAAAAATAGAGAAAAACATACAGTATTTGCAATTAACAAAACACAGAAATTGGCTAAACTTATTGCAATTCCTAACAAACAAAATATTGGTTCTTTACTTGAACACTAACTGGTTACTCATTCATATACCATAAAAACACACAGAAATTGGTTTTACTTATCACCATTCCTAAAAACAATAGTTCCTACTTAGAACTTCAAATGGTTAACTCATACACCATTAAAACACAGAAATTGATTTAAATCATCCAAATTTCTAATATAAAATATCAGTTCTTAATACGAACTCTAAATGGCTATTTATACATATACCATCTAAAAAACACAGAAATTGATTTAATTCATCAAAATTTCTAAAATATCAGTTCTTAATACGAACACTAAATGGTTAACTTGTACATATACCATCTAAAAAACTCACAGAAATTGATTTAATTCATCAAAATTTCTAAAATAAAATATCAGTTCTTAATACGAACTCTAAATGGCTAACTTGTACATATACCATTTAAAAAAACACAGAAATTGATTTAATTCATCAAAATTTCTAAAATATCAGTTCTTAATACGAACACTAAATGGTTAACTTGTACATATACCATTTAAAAAAACACAGAAATTGATTTAATTCATCAAAATTTCTAAAATATTAGTTCTTAATGCGAACTCTAAATGGCTACTTATAAATATACCATTTAAAAACACAATAAAATAATTTTTACTTATTGCATTTATACAAAACCATTATTTAGTTTTTAAATCAAAGCCAGAATCTGATAAAAAGAATCGGCCTACCTGTAATCCTTTCGTTCATCACTGATATCCTATGACTCTTCTGACACCAGTTAATAACAGTCTGTAAGGACTTTGCCTAAAACTAAGACTGACAGCCTTTAATATTTACAAAATGCTTTATTTGCATCCCGATTAAATATAGGCTTTATACAATAATTACAAAAAAAATAAGCACTATCTGAGGCTATTTCGCGGGGTTCAGGACATCATGAGAGGGATACAGCAGGCTCTCCGTCTCTGGCACACGTCCGACGATGGAGGTTGTTCACACCTGTAAAAAAAAAAGGTCATCTGCCCCCATTTACATCAAGGTGGCGAATATATACCCTCACAAACGCCTGTGGGTGGTTGAAGCGGCTCTCTTGATTTCCTTTCTGTAAACCGTCTTCAAACTATTCCGCGTCTTCCGCTAAAGGCTAAACGTTTTTCCTCCGGACAGGCTTTGTCTGCATGGAGGGAGGATTCTTTACAGAAGACGGCTTCCTAATTGTCCGATGGCGACGCGGCGTCTGCCACAACTCGGTGACAAAACGACTGTCACCGATGAATACGGTAGGGGAATAATGGCCGTCTTGCCGCCAGGCCTTCCCAGAAATTCCGGGTGTGAAAAGAGGCACCAAGTCATTACAACACCCAAGTTCGGGTAGAAGTGAGTAATACTCTACAGATCTACAAAATAAAAAAAATTCCATCTCAATACGACCAGTATTACCGAAGTTATAGCCTATTGAACAATCTTTCGTACGGCTTATTAAATAATTTTTTGGTCGATTCCATAGGTTGATTACTTAGGAAATATTAAACCAATTCATTAAGAGTGAAAAACATTGAATTAAATTAATAAATATACTCACAACGTTTGACGTAGATTTTGTTGGTGTGAAGCTAGGCACAATGAACTTTAATGCAGAGAAAAACTTCCATTTACTATCGTATCTGTCATCTGTACCATCACCACTCTTCAGTCTTTTCATTTTTTTGCATTTCGTGTGGTACCTAAAAAGTTAAGAGTGACAGTAAATTTAATTAATCAGTTAAGTGGCAGCGAATTTGGGTTAGTTCAATTTGATAAATATACATACCTGGTTACGTAAGTTATGAATCTTCCGCTGTACTTCATTCCCATCACAGTTTTTAAATTTTCTTGCAAATTCTTCGAACACGCTCATTTTTTTCCCGATTCCTGTAAAATTTATGTGTAACATTCCATAAAAACTCCTCTTCCTCATACAGATGGATTAACTCAAACACTTCATCGTCTGTCCACTCTCTTTTATCGGGTAAAAACTTTTCACTCATTTTTAAAGAACATGTAAAGAATAATATTATTTGCCGATTTATTTCGAAATAAAAAACGAATAAATAAAAGCGCGGGAAATCAAGGGCCTGTTCACATAGGAGTCCGATAGCGGAAGCGTTAAAGTATTGAAATATATTTGACCAATGACAAACCTCCAAACGATTAGCAACGAAATTTGTAACGCCTCCCATAGTCTCAGCTCTGACAAAAATCTTCAAACAACGACAGAAGACTGGAGACTAAGTCTCGAGAGCAGAAATGAGCATGTCCACTTGTGACAGCTGCAATCTCTGATACTTGCACCTGCTTGTCGCCGTGACTGCTCTCAGGCCCCTATCCATTTGAGAGTCTAGTGTCGAGACTACTCTCGAGACTGTTTTGTCACAAGTGGACACTTAGCTTTAGATCCTATTATAGCAAGTGTTTTGTTTGAGGCACCTCAACTATGTTGGGGTATCCAAAGGTAATATCAGTCGTGAACAGCCAGTTTGTATCTGATTTGTAATAAATATCATTTTATGGATTTTTTTCATGTAGAATCCGAATTTCTGTCAGAAATTTTTTAACGCGTAAGGGTTTTACAAAATTTTAGAATATAATTTTTACATACATGGTAAATATGTGGTGAAATGTAAATTATAATATATGTAAGTAAATTATCACACGAAAGAATGAAGGAATACACGGAAGAATTAAAGAAAGAATTAAGGAATACGTTGATAACACTAGTAAAAAATATGTTGTTTAAGATTTGCTTAACTTTTTTTTTTCAATTTTTAAAGGCTTGATATATACTTAAAGAACAGACTAGGATTATGCGAAGTAAAATGACTAAACAACGCTTCCCAATATCCCTCCACCAAACAGGACCCACGGAGAGATTCAAAGTACAACGTGTGGTGGAAATCCATAATAAGTCGGCCTGCGCACAAAGGCAGTGGGGATAAAACGTCAATCCAAAATGAAAAAGGTGTGCTGCCAAACAGTCAGGGCCGGGAGATAAGCGAAAAGGTACCACAGCATCACGACGAGGCCTGTCAGGCCTACCCTTGTGAACGATAATTTCCAGTTCTTTGATGCGACACGAAAATTCCTTTCGACATTCAATAGAAAGTTTTATCTCAATCAGACGCTTACCCTAGTAACACAACGACGTCGAACCGACGTCGGTTAACGGATGCTATCTGACGACTCCATGTCCGCGACCCCAACGGTCGGTCAGACGCCAATTTTGAGGGCGTACCTACCACTGCGCCAAAGGATTCGTCGTCGGACTGACATCGTCATGCATAACTAGACCTACAACGACAGAAGACAGCAGTGTTGGCGGATTCCTAATGCCACAAATTATGATTTTTCCGAAACAAAATCGGAAATCTAAAAAAAACTTACCAAACGGTTAAAATAAATTATAAATATTATCTTAAACTTACAAAAGGTCTCAATAATGGGTAATATCCATAATCTAGGATATCATTATTTACATCGACTTTCCAAATATAAAAATATTACCAAATAAAACAAAAATAAATATATAAAACTAACTGTTTAAAAAATCAGGAGAAAAATAACTTCTTGGGTAGAAGAGAAGCGAAATTCGACGTGGCTAACTGACGTTGATATAGAATCGAAAAACAACCCTTGGCCTCCAGTCGGTTTCAAGTCGGATCCAGGCGCCGACGTTCGACCGTACTTTCAAAACTTATTGACAGTAAAGTTGGCCGATATACTTGTGCTACTTAGATAACCGGTTTCAACGAAAGTGCATTGTTAGTAGTCAGCAGAACATTTGAAAAAATATTTTTTCCGGGTTGTCGGCTATCTCATTACAAAAAAAACAACAACTCCACAATGGCCTCGGGTCTACTGGACCTCGACAACAATCCTTCATTGTTCTAACACACGAAGGAAAGTTCGACATTTCATAATATCAATTGAAGGTGTATCATCAGTAGATCAGTTAGCTTAATAAATCTGATGTAATGTTTGATACACACATCTTTGTATTAAACATAATGCAAGGGAAAATTTTCAGTGATTGGTTTGTCCCACCTGTACCTATTATAAAATATATAGGAGGATCCCCGATAAAAATATGTACACTACTGGCCATTAAAACGGCAACACCATGAAGGAGGGATGATACAAACGTCAAATTTGCACGAAAGGAAGAAGATGCTGGGATATGCAAATGATTAGCATTTAAGCGCAATCGCATTACTCAGAAGGGAGAAACAGCTCAAAATCTGTATAAAAGGAAAGTTACGCAGCGGGTTTCTCATTTGGAAATCGCATTTAAGTGTTGTTTATTTGTGAGAAGATCATGTTATGCCTCGAATAAGAAGGAGAAACGGTTACCAGCTCGTGTCGGAATTCGATAGCGGTCTATCGAGAGTTCAGTTTATAATTCCGCGACATTAATATTTGCATTGGTCGGAATGCAACGACTGTCATGGGAATATGGAATCGATGGGTTCAGGAGGATCATTCTGAACGCCAAGCAGGATCTCAACTGCCTCCGCCAGAAACGCCCGAGAGGACAGACAAGTCGTCAGGTGGGCCTTGCAGAATCGTACAGCCACATAACGGACCTTGAGTCAGGAAATGGGCTTGTTTGCAGCACGACAAGTATCCACACTCGTACAGTGCAAAAACGGTTGGAACAGCACGGATTGTCTGCATGGAGACCATTATTGCGGATTACATTGACACTGCAGCATAGAGACACACGGCGATAATGGTGCTCTCAACGACAAAACTAGATACAGGAGTGGCACCACGTCGTCATTTCAGACGAGTCCCGGTTCTGCGTACAGCAACATGACGGACGTATCCGTGTCTGGAGGCACCGAGGAGAATGCACGTGGCCTGCTTGCATTCGATATCGTCATACGGGTCCTGCACCTGCTGTGATGGTATGGACAGCCATTGGGTAGACGACACGGACACCTCTTGTTTGAGTCGTCGTTAATCTGAACAGCCAGCATTATATTTCTCAGATCTTAAGGCCGGTGCCTGTGCCCTATCTTCGAGGCCTCGGAGACGTCATCTTTCGACAAGATAACACAAGACGGCATGTTGCCCGTGGTGTCCTAACCTACCTCGATACACAGGGTGTTCGACTGTTGCCCTTGCCAGCACGTTCTTTAGATGTCTCACCCATCGAAAACATCTGGTGATGGGTCGCTTAGATGATGGGCCACCACCGCTCTCCAGCATTACTATTGATGAAGTGGGGCATAGACTTGAAGCAGCATGGAACGACTTGCCCGTATCTGTCATCTAAGCCCAGTTCGACTCGATGCTTAACCGAGTTAGATCCGTTTTAGCTGCCAGAGGCGGCAGCTGTGTGTACTAATTTCGAACCCTGTAAACCCCCAAATTGCCTACAAATTTAATCGTGTTTTCTTGTTTATTGTTAAAGTTTTAATGGCCAGCAGTGTATATTTCAAGCACTCTCGTCAGATCCAGGTTTTTCTTTTGTCGTCTTCTTGGCATAGAGTAGGGGACAAATAATCTCATTACGGAGGAAATTCACACGCGAAATTACTTACACATTTACCTGTGACCAATTTCAATCAATATGGATATAACTTCAAAATTCAAATCCTGTCTAGTTGAATCATACTGAAATATTTCAGCCATGTATTATGGAACAGAAATAACTTCGTTAACTTCATTTTATACGAACCCATTCCCTGGCCAAATTAATTTTATGTCATTATTTTTAAGAATATTGGAGGGAAGGATCAACAATATATATACCCAGTAGCGTTCTTATGAAAAAACATGGGATTTTAAAAGCCGAGTTATAATTGAATTCAATGTTGTTTCTGTTAAGAACTACCAGCATCTCTAGATATTCAGGAATATAATGAATTCCCCCATACGTTTCCCACAAATTGTTTTAGTCCACATTTATCTTTCAAGTTGTAAATATCTCATGAAAGGAATAGCGTACTTTATTTCCTTTGAATTATTGATTATCAGACAGGTGAATTACAATACTTCTTTATCCTCGGAATAGTGCTAATTCCCCTGATCCGCAGCTGCTAGTGGTATATGAGGTTAACTCTTCTGGTTAGAATGCCAAATGCAATAAAACCGTGTATTTATTACTTTTCTTTGGAAAAGTAATTTGAGAAACGCTTTGGAAAGTGTGCACTTAAATTGTTACTATGAATTTTTAAAGAAATGCGGCCTGTTTAGGGAAGGCTAATGTTCTGAAATTGACCTTATTGCCTAGTATATTCTTGAAGTTCCAATATGTTCAGAAAAAAGATTATATTTCATTTTCACAGACAAGTATTCCTTCTCTAGTAATCTTTTTTTTCATACAAAGTATTTTGAGTGATGGATAATTTACATAAAATGAATTTATAACGGTATCTTCTCAACCATGGAATTTCGAACACCTATGTTGCATACTTAGAAACATTTTGATTGGCTTGGGAATCGAACCATAACAGCTTTCTAGGAAGAAGTGGAGATACTTTCACTACAAAACCTATCATGTTTTTTTTTCCCCTATTAATATCGTAAACCGGTATTATACATTCATGACTTTTACACATATTACTCTATTGGCTTTTATTAATAGAATAACAATCAGATTTCATTAATATTTGCAATATATTCTTTATTACAAGTCAGTGTCATATGATTAAGTAGTTGTTGTTTCTTATACCCACTGGTCGGAGGTATTCAAGACAAGGTCCATATAGGCTAATGGGTTGAATGGTGCGGCTCTGGTTTATAATGGCACCACAAGGGTAGTAGTCTGAATTTAGCCAGGTGCTACCTCTATTTTGAACGAGCACCTCGAAGAGTGACATCTGGGGGGATCGTATCCTCTCCCACCCTTTCTGACCTCATACAAGGACTTTCCGGGCTACGGATTTAACGTGCCCATATCTGGCCTATACATGGAGGTATTTAATGGCGCGTGTCGGGATTCTATTCGAGCACCCTCAGCACCGAAAGCGGACGCATTGCCACTAGGCTACCTCAAGACCAATGATTATTATATGCGGTACTAGCTGAATAGCCGTGCTTCGCTACGGAGTACATTTTAAGATAATTACAATGAAAAAATAATGAAATTGCTTTTTAGATAATTAAATTCTTAATTAATTTGAATTAAATTCTTAAATAACTTCCATCTCAATTAGTCTAGTGGTTAAAATTTATCTTTTACTGTATTTTAATATTTTTTGTCAATTTATTTCGTTGTTAGGCACGGGACGCAAAATTAATTTAAAGTATCACAAAAAGAAAAGAAATCTGGTGATCAGCATTTAATAAATTAAGTTCTAAAATATAATTTCTAAAAATTCACCAAAATTAAAAAAATGGAGGAAAATATTCGAAAAATGTTTCATTTCAAAGGAAGTTTTGTGATCTTTCTCGCGATACAAATTTTATAACCCTCAAATTGTTATTTGAAATGCAAACTTTAAAAAAAATATTACAAAAACTTACTAAGAATTTGATAAAAAAAAAATCTAAGAAAAATTTTCCCAAAATCTCTCTTATTGCACCCCTAAACTATAAGAAGAATCACCATGCAAAATTTCATCCCTTTAGGTCCAGCGGTTTGGTCTGTGTGTTATCTGCCAGTCAGTCGGTCAGTAACGGAACTGTTTTATATACTATATAGATTACCAGCTAAATTACATAACACAATAACTTATTTATCTCATTTTTAAAAAAATGAGTACTGCAACATCAGTTAATTAGCTCTACTTTTATATTGCAACCAATTAAGGCATATTTAATGGACAAAATGTAAAATGTGCAGTGATTCAAAATAAAAGAAAGGTAAGTGTTTTACAGTTGTTGTGCACAGACACGTGTGGGTCCTCTGGTAGCATGAATTTGCCCCCGATAACGAAGTTTTAAGAAATAATATAATGAAAAAAAAATAACCGAAGAGTACATTAATGAAATATTCATAAACTGTACATTGAGCATATCTAAAAACCCAAGAATATTTTATCGCTTCTGTGAAATTGGACTTATCAAATCTGTATAAGAATAGTCTTCTGAGGCGAACTAAAATATTATATATATATTTCAGGATAAATATTCTCAAGGAAGAAAGTATTATTTACAATTGTTAAATATCGTTCATGTGGATAGTCACTGAAGCATCAATATACGAATACAGTTCAAGCTGGCGTATTTCATCCTGCTATCTGCAGCTGCATTCGTTTTACTTTATCATCTTTTTTATATAAAGACTGTGCAATAACCGTACAGTTTTGGCCTTGTTTCATTTAACCATACCCAAATCGCTTATCGTATAAGATTAGAATTTAAGGACGATGATGGGAGACCTTATTTTACGGTGGCACGTCAAATCCCTTCATATTTCCTTCGATGGGGAATTTTTCATTCATCTCTTTCTAAAATCAGCAAATAATATTTAAAGTTCTGTTTCATGCATTTGAAAATACATTTAAAAATGAAAGGCAAGTCATTTAAATTTTGATTTTATTTCAATTTAATATTTAGCCACAGACTTCTATAATATCATAAACAACATAAAGCTAACTTCTAAGTAATTTTAAACTTAACTTTCTATTTTATTTTAAGCGGCTACCTTAAAAGGAAAAATAGAACTTAAAACTACGCATTCGGTAATCTGTCATTACAAAAGACTGGGAGAAAATTCCCCTTAGCATATCATGGAGAATGGATATCTGCGATTTCAACTGATATGCCGCTTTAAACATACACACATTTTCCCATCACCTTCAATTCCACTATTGTACAGATATCATGCACTGATTTTCGTTGTCATGTTATAGAGAATATACACTTCTACCCTAACTTTGGGTATGTATAACTTGAAGTGGCACTCTAAATAATTTCATTCAAACACAATTCTTACATAACAACAATGCTTATTTAAATATTTGCACATATAGATTTTGCTTTTCAACATAAAGCATACGTACTAATAGTACGAGATATATATAGCATTCATGTAAGGAAAATACAATTCAATATATTCACTTGTATAACTACTCATTCAAGAAAAATACACTTTTCAATACTCACAGATACTTTGAAAGTCAACCAGCAGTGCTGCCACGTAAATTTTGAGCCTAACAAGAACTCGCGTAGGTTTAAAGCAACCTAGCTATGCCTCCAGCGGCTGCTCGCAAAACTCAACTATTATTAAACCAGACTCTAAGCCTAGCTCCAGCTCGATACTTCGTTTCGTCAGCTCTACTCCTTCTTTCACTTCCTCTCGATTTGTCTCACCTCTTTTATCTAGCTGTTTGGTATTTATACCAACCGCGTATGCCGCAATTAGCATATCTTAAGCGGCTTCTTTAACTTTATTCACCTAAAAGTTCGATTATTGTGAATCGAATCTTATGTAAACCTTACATTGTTACGGGAAGCGTCCATTTTGCAATAGCTCAATCTCGTATCCTTTATCATTCTCATATCTCGTATGATCACCGAAACTTTTAGGGGAATCATGATACGGACATGATAACCCATAAAGTTTCTGCAACCCACACCGAAAAGATCATGTCCACATCCTGTTGGCGTATCAAACTTTGGTTGGTTATGACAGTCTAAACAGAGCACCACCAAAGCTTTTCATTTAAATAATAGACCCTCATTGCGTAGCCCGTCATTTAATCCCAGGATTCCTAGAATAAAAAGTTTTGGTAAAAATGTTTCCATTAAGTTTATCTTAGAAGTCTACCAGTTGGGAGCAAACTGTTTTTCAAATAAAGGTGAATATCACTGTAAACAGTGCGAAAGTGAAAGATAAGAAAATTATCAAGAATCTTACTAGAATTAGTTTTACAATTCTAGTATTCTAGTATACTAAATACTAGAATTAGTTTGTGGTAAAAAAATAATTCTTCTGGTAAAAAAAAAAATTAGTTTATGTCTAAAAACCAAAAAAAATCTAGAATGAGAAGTTAAAAGGTAAAAGGTTACAGAGTTTGATTTACGTTCACTAATTTCCGCATCCACGAAAAAATTGATGCTTATGAGTCTTAAACTGAGATAAGGGCTCTCTAGAAGCAAGAAACCTGAAGAGAAAGGGAAGTTCTATGTATTGATGAGAGTAAAGAAAGCATTGTTTTTTAATTTAAGAAGTTATAAGTATAGTCCACTTAGTTCAGACTATTTAAAATTAATTTGTGTAAGTGGCGTAGCAAAAATTGTTTACTTTTTAATTTAAATGAAACTGTTTTATTAAGTATGTCAAAGGTAAGCATACTTCAGTATTTAAGTTATCGATAAATAATGGAAAAAATAGTCGTGTTTTTCTCTTATTCAACGTAAAATATTTGTTTATACAGGAATTTTCCACCTTTCAGGAATAAATGGCCGTATGGATAATTTTGAAAGCATAAGCTGACCAAACGTTAGTCGACTGAAATACTCATAGCATCTGATCTGCAGACAATAGATTCGTAGGCTATCTATTGTCACCATCCATTGTCAAATGTATTAGTCAATCAAGTACTAACATTACAAGAGTAATACGTGTCACTAAAATATTAGATAGAAATTTGACTATTTTCTGTTAAAGTAAAATAGTCAAGCCATGACATCAACTAGTTGAGGATGTATAGTCAGGGATTTGTAAAGTGTTCTCTACAAAGCATTTTTGTATTTAGTTTTCCGTAAATACAATACCCTTAGAATCATTTTTAGTTTAGAATTTCTCTCATTCAT
Source organism: Dolomedes plantarius (assembly GCA_907164885.2). NCBI lineage: Eukaryota > Metazoa > Arthropoda > Arachnida > Araneae > Dolomedidae > Dolomedes > Dolomedes plantarius. The sequence continues at coordinate 138,023,540 of OU015492.1, forward strand.
TCTCGTTTAAAGAAATAAGAGCCAACATCTACAACAACAAATACTTTGGTTACACGTTACATTAATTTCATTTTCACTGTGGTATGAATTTTGAATAGACGCACAATGAACTTTCAGGCATAACAAAAAAAAAAAATTAATTAATTAACAGATAAGAAATAAATGAAAATATTCTCTCTGTTATTTCCCTCTGCATCTGGTGGTCTTAAGACTGCTATGCACTAACCATACTCAATTCGCTCGCCTCAATGTTAACCTATGGAGAAAATTTGTCGACTATTTACAGCTACATAAATAGTGATAATCCACTAAAACTGGTATTTCAGATAGCCTGAACATTTCTGCAACTTGAAACAGGATTCATTTTGTAAATTTTGTCCACCGAAGAAATTGAGAAGCGTTTAAAACACACTACACGATATTCACCCCCCCCCCGAATAATTTAAAATTGAAAATATCATTTGCATTTTTTTAAACGAAAAATGCCCTAAAGTGTGAAATTTCTCTCTCTATTACGGAGTACAATTTTTTTAAATGTTTAAATCCAAGTCGGAAACGCCTGGACAAATTTTTTCCATAGGTTAACATTGAGGTGAGAGAATCCAATAGGGTTAGTGCAAATCGCAGCCTTAACCAATTTTATTTTAAGTCGACAGCTTACTAGTTTTTCGAGATTTTAGCTGTTTAGAGTTTGCACTTGCATTTAAACTTAAAATACTATTAACCGGTATAGCGGCACATGGAAATTTAGTCATCCCAAGAAAGATAGGTTAAATAACTCATATTAGAGTATCACAGACAATTTTGTTCATCAAAGAAATATATTGCTGTTATTGAGTGCATTGGTTACATGAAAGCCTGAAGATAAAACTTTCAAGATTTTTGCAGTTGCACAAAACATTTTATTACTACATGTGATTATAATCGTTTTTTAATTAAACCCAATTATAATGTTTATGTTTGTACTATTAGTTAAAGATTTATCTAATCTATAATTTTACTTTAGTTTGTATGTTTGTAAATTTAAGCTTTAATTTAAAAAATGTTTAAGTTTCTTTTAATAGGTCCTCTAACGACACATCATCCGGGCAAAATCGGGTTGCAATTAATCTGGAGGCATAATGCAGAAAAAATCGATTTTCAAAGTAGAAAGAAACGAGCAAACTTGGAGCAGAAAATTAAATGCAAATACGGATCAAATGACGAAGACAATACTTTAAATTACACTTCTATGAGCTAATGATACTTTAATGGCTTCAGGAATCCGTATTTGGTGGTGTTATGTGAGACCAGACTTCGTTTATTTGCAAAAGTGATTCGCCAAATATTATGAAATAATCGGAAGCTTCGGCAAACACGGTTCGATTGAATGTTTTCCTACATTAAAGTCTGACATCGGGCGAATTTATTGCAAGGAAAATATTTCTCGAAATTTCCAAATACTGACCGTATATTGAGTAAGTTAACTGTTAAAGTAAAATTTATACTGTACTTTAAATGTCTTTTTGCTGCATGCTGTAAATTACAAAGAAATTACTTTCTTTGATTTATTTTACAACATCGTTTTGTAAGATATTGCACTAATGTTTTCTGTTTGTTTTCCAACGAAATTCACCCTCTTATCAATTATTTTGGCCCCAATTCTGCCGTAAATCTTCCACTTGCCTGGGTTGTACCACGAAATGTAAGGAGGCTTGATGCAAGCTTGGAATAAGTTACTCTTCGGAGAAAGTGTCGAGGTTACGTTGAAGCAGAGGCTAGCAAGTTGGATTTACAAAACTGACTATTCTTGTAGACTTTTTTTTCGAGGCTAGAGATGCTAACAAGTGATACAAGCGATAATCAAACGGAAAGACTTAGTGTTCCGTGTAGGAGTTGGTAAGTGGAAAATAAAGTGGGTTAAATAATTAGTGTTTACATGTTTTCAGATTTGAACTCCAAGGAGTATTTCCTATTTAGTCCAGATTTATATTTTAAATGTATTCACCGATTTTCAGTTGTATATTAGTTAATTTATATTTTATTTGACTGTGAATAATTTTATACTAATTACTTGGGACTGAAACTTGCACACTTTAAGCCAGTCGAGCGAAAACTATGGATTGCGACCCACAGAGCGTTCGTGAAAAATATGGGAGAGGTCACTGATAATCTGAGATAAATTTATATACTGAATTATTTAATTCAAAAACATGCTTTAAGCTTTCTATAATTACATATCTTTAATACCTTAAATTCAATATTTTTATCCAATGTTTTTATATCTATGGTGCCCGGTATAAAGGGCTTAAATCAAAAACAGTGATTTAAATATACCGAGTTATTGGCTTTTATACCAATCACAGAACAATAATTTCGACTTGACTTTGTTGTACAAATAAATGTACTTTTGTATACAAAATTGATAGACTTAATCCTTTTATTACAAGTCAAAGATTCTTTTTTTATCAATACTAACAATACCTAAAAATCCCCTTTCGACTTAAACCCTTTATACCGAGCACCATAGATATTTTTTTATTTATCAATATATATAAATCAGTTCCGTAACTGACTGACATATAACGCACAGACCAAACCGCTGGACCTAAAGGGCTGAAATTTTGCAGGGCGATTCTTCTTATAGTGTAAGGGTACACTAAGAGATTTTTGAAAAATTCTTCCAAGATATTTTTAAATTAAATTTTTAAGCTGTTTTTGTAACATTCTTTAAAGTTTGCATTTAAAATAATAATTCGAGGGTTATAAAATTTATATCACAAGGAAGATCATAAAGATTCTTTTAAAATGAAATCGTTTTCGAATCTTTACCTTCATTTTCTGATTTTTGGAGAATTTTTAAAGATTAATTTTTAGAATTTAATTTATTAAATGCTGATCACGTGGTTTCTTTTCTTTTAATTTTACGTCACGTGCATAACAACGAAATAGACAATTTTTTTCTTGCTAATGCGGCTGACGATTGGTCATTATCAAAAAAAAAAATTAACATAGAATAAAAGAAATGTTCCTCAAACTTATACTATATTAACTGTACTATAGTCTTTAGTATGTTCTATTAGATTTAATTTCAATATTTTCTTCTAAATTATTTTGACTGTAAAAATATCCGTTACGATTTTTTTATAAATACATTTTTTCGTTTTTTTTTACATCAATTGCATACATTGATCGTTGTATTTATTATAAACTAGCATTATTGCCCGGCGTTTCTCCGGTAGATATATAGATATAAAATTTTTCATCCATTCCATCAAAAAAATACTGGGCTGCACCCCCGCTCTTCATGTTCATCTGGCTAGTTGTGTTTATTTGGGGAGCCAGGGCCAAAGGTCATTCCCAACACTCTTCCTCCCGCGCATTGGAATTTGACCCCCCCCCGTCACCCCTCAAACCATCTCTCTTAACGCAGCTGGTTGTGGTGAAGGGGTTCCACAGGTGGTCGCGCACCTCTTAGAGGCACAAAAATCCTTAAAAAATTAATTTAAAAAAACTAATTGAGCCCCAAATTTCGTTTTTTCTGATTTAAGTTTCTCGGGTCCTAAACATTAACAGTGCCGAATTGGTCCCGGTGGGTGAAACAGTCTATGATTCTATAGCGGACAAACAAACAGACGAGCTCTTATATATATATATATATATAATATACGTATTTTTGGCATTAATTGCATACATTAACCGTTGCGTTTAATTTGAATGTACTCCTTAGCGAAATACGGGTTTTAAGCTTGTCTCTATATATAAAACAGTTCCGTAACTGACTGACTGACTGACAGACAACGCACAGACCAAACCGCTGGACATAAAGGGCTGAAATTTTAAATGGCGAATATTCTTATAGTGTTGGGGAGCAGCACTAAGAGAGATTTTTGAAAAATTCTTCTTAGATTTTTTAAAATTTAATTTTTAAACTGTTTTTGTATTATTCTTTAAAGTTTGCATTTAAAATAGTGATACAAGTGTTATAAAATTTATATCACAAGAAAGATCATAAAGAATCATAGAGATCTTTTTAGAATCTTTACTTCTTTTCTGATTTTTGGTGAATTTTTAAAGATTAATTTTTAGAATTTAATGTATTAAATCCTGATCACGTGGTTTCTTTTCTTTTAATTTTGCGACACGTTCATAACAACGAAATAGACAAAAAAAAATTCCTGTTAGTGTGGCAGAAGATTGGACATTATCCAAAAAAATATTAACATACAGTAAAAGAAATGTTCCTCAAACTGTACTATATTAACTGTACTATATTCTTTAGTATGTTCTATTAGATTTATTGGAAATATTTTCTTCTGTATTATTTTGTCTATAAAAATATCTGTTACAATTTTTTTATAAATATATTTTTTCGTTCTTTTTACATCAATTGTATACATTGATTATTGTATTTATTATAAGTATATGCATATATTTGGCATTAATTGCATACATTGACCGTTGTATTTAATTTTAGATGTACTCCGTAGCGGAGTACGGGTTTTTAGCTAGTTATTAAAAAAGTACTAAAAAATTATCTGCTTATACAGTTGGTTCTCTGTTTAACGACTTTCAAGGGACCGTGAAAAATCGTCCTTAAGTAGAGATCGTCCTTAAACGGAATTTGTGAAAAAATAATATTTCCCTTCACACTTACAGGCTTAGGACTGTCAATATATTTCTTAATATATTGGCGTGTTTAAAAATGTTATTTTTATTATCATCATTATTTTATTCCCAAAAATTATTTTAAATTACATTGAAAAGAAAAGAGTACAAACAATACAATAAATTACGTTTTAAAAATTTCAAAAAGTGTTGATTGCTTCATTCGCCTTGTTTTCGTTATTCTCTTTTCCAGATTTCTAAAATGTTAAATGAGTCCACCTTCCATTTTCGATGTAATATAGCGTCGGAGAACATCTAGAGCAGAAATTGCATCTGTGTAAGACGGTGGCAGCGTCTCGTTTTCTGTGTCTTCAACTTCTATTTCTTCGTCTGACACTGTGTTTTCGTTTACAATATCTTAATAAATTTGTTCTACATTTCGGAAAATCTGTTGTTAAAACATATTTATCACAATTGTAGAAATCTTGAATTGAAAACATCCTCATATTCAACAAGACTTCTCCATTCTTCAGGGGTAATGTCATCTTCGTTGATTTCTACATCCGTACTTTGCAGTTCCACTACAAGTTCTTTGTGAATTCCAGCAACGCGAAAGCAGTTTTTTATTGTGGATGAAGAAACTCTTTCCATGCTGATGTATCATGTGCATTGCTTCAAGATTGTAAATTTTCTAATTTTTATACTGTCAGCCGAATTGTTTATTAATTTCCTAATTAAAGACTTTCTGTAGTATGCTTTCACACTGCGAATGATACCCAGGTCTAATGGCTGCAACTTGCTAGTGCAATTAGCTGGTAAGAAATGGATAGTCAAATTTGTAAATCCAGGGATATTTGGAGTATGTGCAGTGCATCGGCCGATTAAAAGTAAAACTTTTCTCTTTTCTCGATGCATTTTTGCATCAAATTTTCTAATCCAGTCAATAAAAATTTGTGATGTCATCCACGCTTTATTGTTATTGCGGTACTCACAGGTTTCCTGGTGATATTCTTAAAACACCTTGGTTGCTTTGATTTGCCTATAACTAGTGGTGGAAATTTCTCAGATCCATCCGAATTAGTGCACAGTAAAACAGTCATCGTTCCTTACTGTGTTTTTCCACCAAAACACTTTTCGCCCATATTACGTTAAGGTTTTATTAGGCACCATATTGTAGAATAGGCCCGTCTCATCTGCATTGAATATGTTCTTCTCATCATATCCATCTAAATATCTCCTTCAGCACTATTTTCCATTCATCCACTATTTTTTCATCTACGGAGCCAACTTTCGCCAGATATGCTTTTAAATACAAGCTCGTATCTTTCTTTGAACTTTGTTAGCCAACCAGCCGAAGCCTGAAATTTTGCATTCCAAACTTTTCTGCCAGAATAATAGCATTTTCCTTTAAATATCACTCCGGAAATTGGAATGTTAGATGCTCTTGCTTGATGAAACCATTTGCAGGACTGCGTTCTCAAACTCTTTCTGATCGGCCACATTGCATTTTCTGCCGTTTGGATTTGGATCCCAAACCAAATTATTGTGCTGCTTCAAGAATTTCTCTTTGCTTGCTAAAATGCCTTTGAGAGTACACTCGGGTAGCTGAAATTGTCTTGCGAATTGGACTTTTGTTACTCCAACACTTTCTTACCAGTTTTCAATAATTTTCACTTTTTCGTGTAGCGTAAGATGCTTTCGCTTTGATGCCATTTTGCTCTGCTCACCTCGTATTCGTTCTGGAATGAGCTCCTATGCAGAACCATGAATTCTCTAAACATGAACACGTGCTTCCCAGAAGGAGTGAGAGAGGGGTGCTTTTGGACAGTTCGTAAATCACATGACAACATGGTACAATAGAGTGATTCCACCCGGACTAAGAAATTCGATCCACCGTTGAAGAATGTTCGAGCTTCCAAGAAACAGTAACCCCCCCCCCTCCCCCGGTTTTTTTCCGCTGCAACAAGTCTGATTGCAACAAACAAAGGAAATTCCGGGTCTGTTATTGAAACCAAACTCCCCCACAGAAAGTAACCCTCCTGTAGATAAAATGTTGAAGAAAAAGTTTATCATGTAAGAAAAAATCGTCGTTAAATAGAAACACAATCGTCTTAAAATAGAATGTTTTTACGTCGGAGGGACCGGGACCGGGAAATATCGTCTTTAAATAGAGATCGTCGTTAAGTAGAGCGTCGTTAAACAGAGAACCAACTGTATAAGAGTTGCTGTTGTTACTGGTCCTAATGCCCCTGACCGGAAGTTCATTGAGACTTCGGGCAGGGGAGTGCGGCTCCGGTTTACAATAGCACCACAAGGAACGGTGTCCGACTTGGCTATGTGCCACCACAATTTCCACCGAGCATCACCAGGGGCGTTATATGGGGGATTGTACCTACCCCACCCAGTGACCTCATTGAAGGAATTTCCAGTCTACGGATTGAGCGTGACCATATCCGACCTAGATACGAAGTAATGTGTACAAAAATTCACAAAGGCTACATTTCTTCCATTCATTATTTCCTATATGTGCGATACTCGGTTTTCAAAATGAAAAAACCAAACAATGATGATATGAGGAGTGGCATTCTCACTATAGTTCACCAAATAATGACACATACTATAAAAGGTCCAGTAACACCCTTAATTCATTGATTTTTTCCTAATTTATATATATAAAACGGTTCCGTAACTGACTGACGGACTGACTGATCGATTGACTAATTGATATACGTACACTGGTGTAAGAAATTAAGAGAATTTGCAGACTTGGTCGATTATCTCTAGAACTACTGTACCGATTTTAATGAAATTTGACATGTACATACATTAATACAATACAAAACAAATAACCATTCAATAATTGTAAATACACACGCATGAGCGTGCGTAACCTCGTTGGAGTCGGAAGGTAGAACAGTGGTTGCAGAATAACAAAAAAAATGGTTAATAGATGGGTTAATAGGGGGTGTGGTCCCCTCTTACAGATATACAGGTCTCGCAGCGTGATTTCATACTTGAAATAAGGCAGTTTATCATTTCCTGTGGCAATTGTTCCACTTGTTCAGCAACGATGCTTCATTCCCTGGATGGTTCTCGGAGGCGGTTGCGAGTTGCAATTGCCCTCCCCAGAACGTCCCAGACATGCTCTATAGGTTAAGGTCGGAGATCTAGTTGGCCATCAGTCCGGCGAATATCCTGCACTCTCTAGAAATTCGTCGACCAGAAGAACTCTAGGTGGCCACGCGTTATCGTCCCATTAAAAGAACTCAGGGCCAACTGCATCCTTGAAAAGGCGAACATAGGGCTCCAAGACCTCATCCCTATACCTCACACAGTCCACAGTGCCTTCTTTCAAAGACATGGGAGGTGTACGACCATCCAACATGGGCCTGCCCATACCATTAACTTCCTCCGCCATAACGGTAGATTTCGCGGACATTGGAGGGTAGGTAGCGGGTCTCTGGTTCGCTCCATATGAACGTACGGCGATAATCGGTGTTTAGGCTGAACCGGGACTCATAAGTGAAGAGAACAGTCGCCCATTGATTCATACTCCAATCTCTATGCTCTCTGCACAATGATAAACAGATTCTCCTGTTCGTAGAAGTGAGCGGGACGCAAAAGCAGGTCTTCTTGCAAACAACCCTTTCTCATGAAGTCCTTTTTGGAAACAGTCACCCTTGATGCAGGGGTTCCTGGGTGCTCCATACATGTCACGAGAGAGCTGAGAAGCTGTAGCACTCCTGTTACGCCTCGCTATAATCGACAAATGGCGATCTTCTCTGGCCGTCGTGGCTCTTGGACGACCTTACCAGGCTTTCTCTTTATGGATCCGGTATCCTGGAATTGTTTCCATAAGTTACACACGACGCTGGGCGTTAAATTGAACTCTCTACAAATTTGGACATGAGATTGGTCTTCTTCCTAGCCTCCCGATAATTCGTCACCTCAATCCATCATCTAAACGTTGGTGGTTACTCATTTTTACTGTTACAATTTGAAATTAAACCGATTACTGCAAATAACACCAAGAAGTTCGCCGAGGTGTGCTAACGAACGAAATGCGTCTCAACTTACCGCGTGCTTAAATCCTGTTTCTCTACTGGCTTCGCCTACACACACGTGTACGGTTACATATTTGACGTACAAGATTTGTATTTTTGTCTAGAAGCAGTAGTTTTACATTCAGTTCAGTTCTTTTCATGATATTCGATAAATACGCAAATTCTCTTATTTATTTCACCAAGTGTATAACGCACAGAACCAACCGCTGGACCTAAAGGGCTGAAATTTTGCTTGGCGATTCTCTTATAGTGTAGGGGTGCACTAAGAAGATTTTTGAAAATTCTCTTAGATTTTTTTAAATTATTTTTAAGCTGTTTTGTACCTTTTTTAAAGTTTGCATTTAAATAATAATCTGAGGATTATAAAATTTATATCACTAGAAAGATCATAAAAATTCCTTTAAATGGAAATCCATCTTTTTCGAAACTTTCCCTCCATGTTTTTGATTTTTTGGGGAATTTTAAAGATAAATTTTTAGATTTTAATTTATTAAATGCTCGTCACGTGGTTTCCTATCTTTTTATGATAATTTAAACTAATTTTATGTCACGTTCATAACAACGAAATAGTAAAAAAAATATTAAAATACAGTAAAAGATATGTTCCTCTAACTGTACTATATTAACTGCACTATATTCTTTAGTATGTTCTATTAGATTTAATTTGAATAATTCCTCTACATTATTTTCCTCTCTAAAAATATCCGTTACGGTTTTTTTATAAATATATTTCTTTGTTTATTTACATCAATTGCATACATTGATCGTTGTATTTATTATATATATATACATACATATATATATATATATATATATATATATATATATATTATATATATATATATATATATAATATATATATATATATATAGATATATATATATATATATATATTGCCATTAATTGCATACATTGACTGTTGTATTTAATTTGAATGTACTCCATAGCGAAGCACGGGTATTCAGCTAGTTTAATGTTATATAGATAAATGAAGTTTATAATTTTCAGTGTTTTAAGGAATCTTATAGTTTTAAAATCATGCTTTTTTTATTTTAATTTTCCTAATGTTTACCTAAATGAAAATACAAAAGCATATTAAAATATGTAGTGTTTAGTAGTTATACGATATCTGGCAAAATAACAAGTTTAAGGAAGACATGATAAGGAAGACTTTTTTTTTTAAAATTGTTATTGTGGCAAAGTAAATAAATACCGAAATTTGTTCATTGATTTTTGAAATAGTATCTCAAAATTTCCTATTTCGTTTTTCTATAGTTTTGTTACATTTTCTAAATATTTTCTATTTTTAAACTTTTGGTTACCAATTAAATTTTCATTGAGGTCGCGAGATTTTCATTTAAAGAAATCGTGTCGGTGATTGACAAATATTTGCACACCACTGCTCAACGCCAGTAATCAGCTAAGAAACGGTTAACTACGCAAAGTGTTATTTTTGACATGCCACAGTAAACTCAATTGAGATGTCACAGTAAAATATATGCGCATAATTTAAAAAAATTAACTTCGTATTTTTAAATATATCGTTATTTAGTGACGGCATCTTTAGCGTCATAAATAATTTCTCTCTGACCCTTGGATTCTAATTACAATGCTTTCACTTGCTTTGAAAATTACAAAAATTTGTCTTGTAGCATAAGAAAAAGAACGAAAATAACCTTCACATTATACTTTACACTTTATATAAGAGTAACAAGCAGAATCATTTTTTTGCGTCATGTTTCTGAAGTTATTCTGATGAAATGTAACTTTAGAAACATTACCATTTATTTCTTTATCACACGAGAAAAGTTAGAAATCGTACATTGCTATTTCTTTAGACAACATATAATAGAGTTGAAAGGAAAGAAAAGTTTCCGCTAGTATAATATTTCTGTACATGGAAATGCCAGAATATTACATTGCCGTATGGGTTTCTTTACTTGTATTGATAGAACCGATCGAATAGAACGGGCACAATTGTATTAAATTTTATATGGATTTCCATGTACTTAAAATGAGAAAATTAGTTGCTAAAGCAATGATTATGAACTCTGTTAAAAATTAGATAATTAGAATTAAGATACGTTGACAACAAATTCGTATAATATATGATTGACATATTCTGTCCTGAAAACCTTATTCTTTAAGATAATACAAGTAATAAGGTTCTATAAATCTTTCTAAAGCTGTATTCACCATTTTGTACTGTCTGCCACTCTTTAAGTTTTGCAGAATACGTAAAAATAGCCTCTCCCTGACATAAGAGAAACTCGGATGTAAGACATTTTTGTTCATAGCAAAATAAAAAGGAACAGTGATTTGCGAGAAAAATGTTTGAAATGTTAAAAAAAAATGACGTCCCACCTTTATAAGAAGAGGAAAAATCAAATTTCGGTTATAGGAAAATCCCAATTCGTTCTTCGAATAGCATTGGTACTATATTTTCTCCAGACATAACCTGAAATACTTTCAGAATATTCCTGAAAAACGACTGAAGGTACATCATGGTTTCATCCAAACTATTGATCGCCCCTCTTGATTTCCATACAAAGAAAGATTTCTGAAAAAAGTGTTGTTCTGAGTAAGTGAAATTGAACGTCAAGTGCCAAAGATGCAGCAGTGGCACAATGTGCAAAAATGCGATATTCTTTTAACTACAAATTTTTAAAAATAAGGCGTCTGTTATACAATATAAAGATTTTTTTCAGGCAAGAAGTATGAATATTGTTAACATATTTTGGGGAATATTACAATATCCCTGTTTTAAACCAGACATAATAACGTAACCATTTCTCAAAGTTTTATCATTTTTATTCTAATTGTAGTTATTGGGAAATATTTCGTGATCCCTTTGTAAGACATGTTTCTACCGGGGAGTAAACTCTGTTTCATGGTTTACTGCAAAGACATGCCTGTAGGAAGTTTTTATGAAGAATAAACATAGCGGTCCAACAATGAGAGAGTTCAAGTATGCAACATATTATAGCTGATCAGTTGCTTTTACCGAGGTCAAAATCCCAAAGAAAATTAAAATAATGACTAGCGTGCATTATCATCAGTAATAGGCTATCTGCAGTTCCATAGCGCTTTCATTCATTTAATACTTATTTATTAAAATTTAAAAAAAATTGCTTAGCACAAGGATTTGTTTATAATGCATTAGTATTAGCTAATGTGAAACAGTCAAGAATCCTAAATATAAATTCTAAATCGGTTCTGTTAGAAGATAATAAGCGTTATTTTAAAAGGCTGGGTAACGACTGTCTGCTTGTCCGAGTCCTTTAAAAATAAATAAATTATTTAGTTGGATCTCAAAATATGATATTGAAATCGACAACATAAAAATATATTATTATTTTAATTTGATAGTGAAAATGTTATAACCATTTTAAATGAGTTAGTTGAGAAAAACTTTTTATAGAGTAGAGACATCTCAGATGATAAAATGCAATAAAAATACAATTTCCTTTAGCAATAAACTATAACTTTTATAACTTAAAAAAGATATATTTGCTATGCTCATTCTAGAAATTTCTGCCGAAAGTTCTGTGTTTATGTTGAAATTATTTGACTCTAAAAAAAACTACTCCAGAAAACTAGGAAAGCAAATATTTTATGCGTATGATTTGTTTCTATTTTTTCTTTACTTTCGTAATCTGAAAAGAGATAACAATATTCTATGTTTATCTTCTCATCCGGCCACTTCTCCTCTTCAGAGATGTGGAGAAAGTATATTAGCATTTACCTAAACTTTATTTGTGAAGGGGGATTAACGTATCTTCCTAAAATTGTTTGCAAAAGCTGTTGGGGAGACTGAAAAGACAAACTACTCTTTCTGACATATTTGATTTCTGAAGTACGAATCTTGTAGCAAAATGTACTAACAAAAAATTCTCCGCTCAGAAAGTAACACGTCACATACGGAGAAAGAATTGAAAGATTTTACCTGCTTAAACACAAACGTTAAGTATCTAAATTGTAGAAAAAAGGGGCAAGTGCTTTAAATTTGCAATCTTGACTTAGACTTTTAGTTCTTATTTTTGCAATTATATTATCAAGTTTCATATTAAGTTCTAATATACGCGGCATTCTTTTAATAAAAACAATAATAAATTAATTGAAATTTGGATTTTGAACGTGCTCGGTCTCTTAATTTTATCTTCTGGGTTGATTATTATGTTTGTACTCTCTCTAATTTAAAATCCTATTTAGACAGTACATGAATGGACCTGCTTCGATTAATTTTATCTGACATAGAGTAATTAATCTAAATGTGTTTTAGAGAGATCCAGGAAAATCTGCGTACTTCATTCTTATTTTACCTAAAAAGTTAATGTTTCGATATTTAGGAATGTCTTAAATAACATGTTTAATTAGACACAACAAAAATCTTTATGAGGCAGTATTCGCCTGGCAGTATTCGTTATTGACGAGTTCAAGTTCGAGCAACCACTCTTTTGCTCCTTCCCACACTTCATGTTCCTGTCCCTCTCAAATACTCTAAGGGAACCCTCGTAAGCTTCGCCACTTACCACTTCTCACTCTCTCCAACCACGTAAGTTCCACATAAAAATAAGAAAATAAATAAACTAAATAAATTTGCATATTATTGTGAAATTCTGTGGATGAATTGGGAAGCCCCATAATAAACTATCTTGGTAGTCTTCGTACAGTGAGTTGCAAAAATTTTAAATCGTTATTAGGACGGAGTGCCGTTTGTAAGAACTGATCAGCCTCGGGGCTTTATTTTTACGGCTGAAGTTTAAAAATCAGAGGTGAGTCCCCTCCCACGGTATTCCGGAACTGATACCATTTTTTGGTTAAAATTTTTCAGGCATTGAATGATGCCGTACACGCCAGATTATTGCTAATTAGTTTCTTTATTTAAAAGACATCATCACTGGGTAGTACAGTTCGATACGTTCATCAAAGGTTTATATAGATTTCCCTGTTCCTCATTTTTATCGAGCTGCAGTTTTGACCTGCACTGCATCTCGTAACCGAAAGACAGGGCCTATCTGTATGCTGAATTCCCCGTTGATTTCTACTACAGGCAGAAATTCTCAAACCCTTTCATTCCAACCCTTGAATATCAAATATCCTGCTCATTTCAGCTTCAACTTCAGCTAAAAAGCTCCATTTTGGGTCTTTTCAACCTGCACATTCCATTTCTTCGAATACGCCATGTGAAGTGTGACGCAATCCTTTGCATTTATATCCTATCTTTTGCAAAAATTTTACTTTATTCCTTCGCGGGATTTACGAGATAATTTTTGGTTTGCGAAGGATTCGAAGGAAAAATGCATCTTTTCCCGTACCTATGCAGTTAGCAAATAAAAAAATGTGGTAATATCTCACACATTGTGTCTGATACCAGCCATAAACGAGTCTAAAAATAAACTTTATAAACAGTCAAAAAAAAATAATAAGGCCATAAGCTATCTGACATAATCATGAAGGCACAACCTTTTCAACTATTCAATTTAGTTTACGAGTTTATTTATAATGTTTTTGCGTCTAAAAGAAATATCTATTTGAATGACATTGGCTGGAAATGTTCTTTGATAGAGTGCTAAGAGTTCTCTAGCCATATATTTTTGAATGCCCTTTGAATATGAACCACCGAACTCGGAAAAGAAACTATAACTTATATCAAGTTGCACAAACCCTTTAGAGATTAGATTTCAAAGAAAGAAATCTAGTACTCTCTGGAAAACGAACATATTTTAACTTACAATTCTTTTGACATATTTTTGGGTTGAGACTGCATAAAAAAAACACATTTAATCCCAGTTCTATTTTACAGGAAAAAAATTGTAGTAGGATATTGGTACTTGTAATCATTCAAATAGATATTTCATATGCTTACAACGAATTTCAATTTAAAAATTTTCATCTGAACAAATTTTATTTTAAGAAATATGAAAATACTGCTTATTTCAATGGATTTGAAACAACAGTTTAACTTACACTGTAAAAAATTTCACTTAAGTAACTATCAGGTTTAATCGTATAATTTCTAGTTTTGGTTAAGTGCCGGTGCACACTTCCCGGCAAAAGTACTTCGGACTCTGCGTTATTTTCAATCTGCGTGGAACTCCGTTCCATTGCACACTTTCGCGGTGATAGGCATCAGCGGGAGTCTCTCTTTTGCCGCCAACCGAGATGGATCGTACGCGCGCCCAATTATTTAAGAAAAAGTTGTTTTTCTTACTTAGTCTATAAGCATGTTAATCGTGAAAACAGAATTAGAAAACGAAAGCACTGGATCCATCCATACCACAGCGAGAGGTACTTGAAGGGAACGTTTAACGTATGCTTGATGGATCTCAGGGAAGATGGTGAAAAGTGTTTTTATTATTTTCGGACGACCCACTTAAAATAACTTAAATACTTGACCATCTAAAAGTTTTGTATCTAATGTACTTATTTTAATAAAAGTTGTAAAAAATTATACATACTGGTTGCATTTTTTTTCATTCTCCGTCTTTTGGCTAAAGTTCTCAATAATGGTTTCACAAATATTTTTTCCAAGCAGACTGTTTCTTTGTTCGGTCTTTATAGTCCTCATGACTAACATCCCCAATTATCGGGCGAGATTTTACTTCGATGAAAAGTTCGACTTCCACATTTTCATCAGACATCATATAAAGAGACTTCACGAGCTCGATAGGAGATATAACGCCGCGGCAGATGTTCACTGCCCAGTAGACGAATGAGTACACCAGCTATCGGTTACAGGAATGTGCCGTGCGTTCCAACAGAACCCTGCGGCGACCTGGGAGTGGCGCCGGCGGCATGTTGAATCCCAAAAGCAGTTGCTCTGATTTCTTCTTATCGGATTGAAAATAACGCAGCGTCCCGAGTACTTTGGCCGCAAGTGTGCCACGGCACTTAAGTAGATGCATAAATATCAATGCTTAAATTTTTGGATCATAGACTGTCAGCTCAAGGTGACTTGCTTCTCATTAGAAAAGATAACCTTATCATTTTCGTTTTAATTCTTCAAACATTTGCTTTTAAAGTTTACGACAACTGTGGAATTCGTCTCTTCAAAACCCTTGAACGAAATGGAATAATACTGTACTAAGGACTATGACCAGTCACAGTATTAAATATCAAAATACGACAAAAGAACTTCTTGACCAGACTTACTGAAAGCGGATCCTTCGGTTTTCAGAATAACTACTAAGTGCATTGATGGCAATATATTACTTTTCAGTAAGTTTTAAATGCCATATGACACCAATGCACAATTGGAAACTGTGCCCGAATGAACTATTATTTGAATAGGTCTGGAAATGTGTAAAGATATATTTGTTTTATAAATTTTAGTAACATTTTAGACTCTAATGTTGCGGTTAATCGAGATACTGTTGAAATAAAAGTTTGTCGATTTTATTCGAGTTTCAAAAATTCAGCTTTAATAACATTTTATTGTGATGCTTATTTTATTGCTTCAAGCATAAAACTTTCTTAAAGTGATCATTGTTGCAATACATTTATATTAAACGATCTTAATGCATAATAAATATGATCGGCAGAGTTTTTAGGGGTTCCCTGTATTATTTATCAAATGTTACTTAATCAATTGAAACAAAATACAGGTATTCCTCGACTTACGACCACTCTGCTTACGATCGCTCGCACTTACGACCAAAAATTTTTTATATTATTTTTCTTATTTTATCTTTTTTCTCGAAAATATTGTTCCTTGAATGTACAGTACATACCTATATGTATTGCATGACTTTTAAAAACTACCTTGGATAACTTCGTTAAAATAATTTGCAACATACCTTCTGTCGCAAATTCTGAACCATTAGATAGTATAAAATTGTATAAAGTAGTATAAACCATTGGAGTATTGTAGCGTCGAATTTGTCGCTACAGTTAGGTTGTGCTAATTTCGCCCCAATTTAAATGTAGAATCAATTTAATATCCAAGAAATATTTTAATATCCGTACTTCTGAAGCAATATTTAACGTTACCAAATTTGTTTCTAATCCTAACCTTGAATTCTGGGTGGTCTACCAGTTGCTACGTTTTTGCTTACTCATTCACATCTGCTCGTAAATTGATACAGCTCGACACTGTATAAAAAACCATTTAGACTCTTTCCCAGGCAATTATATTTTACGGTTTTCTGTTTTTGGATAGCAAGCAATGTGCCATCTTTTAAAACCCATTCGTGAGCAGTTTTCCCTTTACGCGGCGCTCCAGGGAACGTTTTTCAATTATATCAACAAAGCATGTCGGGCAAATAGGTTCGAAAAGGTACCCCCGTTAATTAATTCAGGGCATTTACTAAGAAAACCACTTTATGCGCAAAATCGCCAAGTTTTGGTACATTTTAACTATCGCCACGTCTCACCTGATCGGCCAATAACAGCTTTCAAAATCACCCGCGCTTTGCGTCACAAGCACAGGGCTGCTACTTTTCTCCAGTTATCACCGTTCTGCCAATATTGCGCATTCATCGTCACCGAGGGGAGGCTGCGTCGCTTGGCGTGTTGGCGCGTAACTCTATTGCAACCCCCTCTCTCTCTCCTCCTGACTTGGAAAGAAATAGGATATACAGAGATTCTGATTTTTTCTGAATAGAAAGGTAGGCTTTTCTGAATCCCCTCCAGAAGATGACTTTGGCCTAATTTGGAGGAGGTTAAACCGTTTTTGTATATGCTGCATTATATAGACCATGATTGTCATTTTGGTATAACCTACTCTGCAATCTTTGTTAAGAACTTCAACGTAGTAGTACAGTTGATTGTACTAAAGAGTATTTTTTTTTTACTACGTAGTTACATAATAAAGAATAGTGTCGACCAAAGTGCATGTCTTTAATTTGTTTGACTTTAGATTTACTGGGAAGGTAGTTTGTCGTAGGAAAAAACCTGTGGTTAATGCAAACCTTCGAAATCCTTTCGACGACGATCATATTTCTTTGGCACATGCGAACTGCTAAATACTGGCTTCAATAGACTTTGCATTTTGTTTTGTTCATCATGGATCGTGTGAGATGATGTAGTTTTTCCAGGGATTGATGATCAACAGGTATCCCATGATTTTTCCTTTCATTCCAGTACTGTTCCGATTTCAATCTGACATTCACGAAGCAGGTCTCTACATGGTGCGGCATTCCTGACGGTACATTGGGTTCCTTCACCTGTTTCCTTTACTGTTCCGGCAGGCAGACGTCCATGATGAGATGAACTTTTCGTCTTCACTTCTACATAAATAACTTTGCTGATGGTAAGCTGATGATAAGAACAGTCTAATGAACTTCTGCATGTCTTCATAATAACTTCTTGTGAAAGAACTCTGTCCGAGCAATTCATCATCTCAACTATATAAGGCCTGCATCAACTGCAACCTGCATCAGCCTTCATCTCTTAATTTAACTGTACAATTATATTGGACTTACATAGTAAGTAGTGATGGCGAAGAATAATTCATGCCTTCTACATAAAGTACAATGTATTTAAATTACGTATGCATGTATGGAAAGTAAAAAATATATGTATACAGGGTGGTCCTAAAATATATGTCAAAAATGTAAAGGTAGGTAGAGGGGACCTAAATAAACATATTTCGTATAGGATTGTGTGTGCGGTAAATGGCGCCTTGAGCCGGTAGGGAGCGCTGATGACTGCGGCGTATAAAAGCGCTGCCCTAGCTGGATTCATCATTTCCCGCACGGATCTCACACAGCATGCATCGTTTCACCAATGTGGAGCTGGCCGACATGCATTTCATGTATGGCGCTGCACAAGGAAACGTATTAGCTACTCAGAGGATGTACAGGGAGCGATTCCCGGATAGGAATCAGCCGGATCGTCTAACATTCGAGCGTCTTCATCGGGAGTTACGCACAAGTGGATCGTTTTATGCTTCTAGGCGGGGAGCTGGCATTGGAAGATATCGCAGAACTCCTTCAGTGGAAACCAGAATACTAACCACAATAGAAGAAAATCCTTCGACAAGCTCGAGATCTGTAGGACGTGCGTTGGGTGTGAGCCATCAAAGTGTTTTGAAGACTTTACATGAAGACGGAATGCATCCGTATCATTTACAGAGAGCGCAAGCAATGACCCCTGGCGATTATCTTCCACGTCTCAACTTTGCTCGTTGGTACCTACATCAGACTGCAGCCAATCCAACCTTCCCAGCAGATGTTTTATTACTGATGAGTCTACCTTTACGCGGTCGAGTATATTTAACAGCCATAATTCTCACCTGTGGGCTCATGGCAACCCGCAATGGCACAATAGCACACGCGTACCAAGAAAGGTTTACCATTAATGTTTGGGCAGGCATTGTGCACAATAACTTAGTAGGACCGTACATTCTACCTAGTCGTTTAACTGGCCATACATACAACATCTTCCTACAGGAGGTTTTACCTGAACTTCTAGTAGATATTCCTCTAGCTGTTCGCAGACGAATGTGATTCCAGTACGATGGAGCCCCAGCTCACTTCAGTCGAAACGTCAGGAATCACCTGGACGCTGTCTACGGCCAACATTGGATAGGACGGGGTCGGTCTAGTTCCCTGGCCACCGCGTTCTCCTGATTTAACCTGCTTGGATTTTTTCTTTTGGGGACATATTAAAAGCCTGGTGTACGAGAGTCCTGTCACATCTGCAGAAGATCTAGTTGCCCGCTTGTCTGTTGCTGCTGGACATGTGCTCGACATGCCTGACGTCTTTTCTGATGTACGCCGATCCATGCACCGTCGCTGTGAATCTTGTATCGCTGTTGGTGGCCGCACTTTCGAGCACCTCTTGTAAACTATTAATAAATTTCTCTTTTATTTTGTCTTTACTTGTCTTTTCAGTTTCCTTTGATTCATACTGCTTTACAAGCTAGTGCTTTAACGTGTCATTACCGCACACACATTCCTATACGAAATATGCTTACTTAGGTCCCCTCTACCTACCTTTACATTTTTGACATATATTTTAGGACCACCCTGTATACATATACAAAAAAAATAAATAAAGTTTGAACCTCGACTTACGATCAAATGACTTATGACCAATGTCTAGGTCCCTGTCTTGATCGTAAGTCGGGAAATATCTGTACATAAAACTGAAGCAACAAATGAATTAACAGATTCTAAACTGTAACCAGATGATTAATGTTTTCATAATAATATGCACGAAATAAAAAAAAGATATCAAAAAAATAGACAGCTGAGTCTAGATTGCAATTTCAACTTCCTGGCATTTATTCTTTTTCGACCAACAAAGAAAAAGGGAACTGCAGCTTGACGAGATATTATTCTGAAACTTGTTACATCTTTGAACAGGCACTGTAAGCAGTTGTATAAAAATACTACTTTACAAAAACGCCTCACGTTTCTTTTCATCTCGCTAAGATATTGAACTGTTTTCGAAATGAAATGCACCTGCAGCATCCTTCTTTGAAATGGATTGCATATTAAAAGTTTCGTTTCCGTTCTGTAGACGTGGATTCAAAACATGGCCAACTTGAAAGGAGCAAGACAGTTTACTTTGAAATATAGCACATCTATTCAGTATGTAGAATATATACTACTTGCACTTAAAATCTGGTAATAATATGTCAAAAACGCGAGGAATAGTTTAAGATTTTCAGCAACTTCTTAAAACTTTCAATTCTTATACGGGATTACTCTGTATAAATGTTTTTCTTTCAAACTCTATAGTGTAATCAACGTTAATCAGAAGCAACGCTAGTTACATAATGAACACTATGTGTTCCGTGTAACTCTTCTACATAGATATTAGTATCCAATGGGTTGTACAGACTTTTTAATCACAATTTTTAAACAAATCGGTATTATATGAATCCGTTTCATAGGTTTTACATTCGTTCTTTAATACGTTGTATTTAAGAAAATTACCAGCAGAGCTAATGTCATTTTAAAACACGTTTTAAGGTATAAGAATATAGACAAATTTTAAACTTAATTTTATTACATGTTCACAAGTTTATAATTATTTTTTATTGGCCTTATATACATGATTATAATTTCGTAAAACAGCACAATATTCAATAATGACTATTTGGAGAACGGGGACTTAAATAAAATTTACTTTACCGAATCAGATAACACTTAAAGTTTTAAAAGATGGAAAAATCGTGATAAAAAATTAACTGTAAAAGTCTATGTATCACGGAGAGTTATATAACAAAGCAATCCCCTGATAATATGCACTTACTATGAAACATATCATATGTGACATTTCCACACAGAAGAACAGCTTTTGATAGAAAACATTTAGATACGTGTGGTGAACTGCAGAGAGAGAGAATATTGAAAGAGCCAGTTGATATGAAAGATACAGGCATTTATAAATTCACTAGACTGTGTTTGCAAGCATAGGCTTGAAAGACCAGTTGGATATACCAACATACGTGGGAAAAAAGCATACTTTAAATTTCATACCGGAAAGAGACCGATAGCTTTGACTAGGGAATTTTAGCTAAAACTAAAATGGAGACAAAATGAAAAAAAAAATATATTAAAACATTGTACGATTAAAAAATGCTTCGTGGCAGAAAAGGGATTTGATAAAAGGATATTTAAATTGTACATCATCTTTGCATACGTGCAATTATCGAGTTTCTACTAGCTTGAGACAAACCAATACATCGCTTATTTGCGGTCTTAAGTTAAGGTTAATTTGAAGGTAAGAAATTATTTTGAACATGTTTAAACACAGACTTCTAAGAACCACCTTTTGTCTTAGCTTAAATTTCACATAGCGGAAACCGATATAGATTAAGTACTCTCTAATTTTTTTTGTCATATTTTAAAAAATGTACACTGCTTCCAGTGGTAGTTATCTTGGTAAAATATCGTAAGCATTTTCTGATCATAAATCAAAATGATATTTGAAAAAATAAACACCGAGGATGTATAGTTAATGATTGCGGACATTGTTCATATTTCCAAGTTACAGCCAGAGTCCAATATTGATACCTTGAGCTGAAATGTTAACATGGAAATTGTTTTCCTTTATCATGAGAATTTATTTTGACAACGCCTCAAATAAACATGTCGCAGAAAGGAACATTGTATCATCATGAAAAGGAAAGATAAGTTGAGATAGAGAAATGTACATTCTGTTAGAGGAAAAAAATAAATAAGTACCGGTGAGAAAAATTTAAACTATTGTCGGTTAGTTTTATATTGAGAATTATTGGGAACATAGTCAACTAAAAAATTAATTTCAAATTGTCCGATACTCAATTTTTTTTGGCTTTATTGAAAATAGGAACATCGTAGGCCTTTCATCAAGATCATGAAGTACAACTGTTAGATAAGTCCGAATTATTTTAGCTATCAAATCCGGAAACTATCACTAGAGTAACCGTAACCAGGGAGATAAGCGAAGGTCAGTGTGTTGTTGGTTAGAAGCTTATTGCGTAACCGGAAACTATTTCAATATTTCCCAGATGGCCATAAACGGAAATTTCGAAGGAAACCAAACAATTGTCTTTCACAAAACTTTTAAAAGCAGTATTTTCTTAGCGTCCAAGATCAACAATAATTTTTAGATAATTTTTTAAAAATCATTGTGCCAAAAAAAAAAGATTTTGGGACACATTTTTGTTGTCTTTGTCTCGAAATAACCAGTAATATGTCAGAGATGGTTTTTTGTTAAGTTTGTAGGGCATTATGGTCAGTTCTTTACGCACAAGAGCTCTATAGACAAGGACTTCTATTATTGAACACGGAAAGCCAAGTAATTTGTCATTGATTATCTAAGAAAAACTAATAAGTAAATTTAATATTTTTCTCTGAGTCATTAAATATTTAGGGCAATTTCTTATATTCATAATGCCATGCTCTTCATAACCCTTATAAGAATTCATAAAAGATTTTTTAAATTTCATAATCGCCATCATTTATGTGAAGAATTATTTGAAGTATTTTCTAATACACAAAATTAATGAATACGGCAAACGGCTAAATATCTTCATATTGAGTTGTTGTTATGAACCATTTAAATATATCCATATTTAGATTGTATAAACTGGTAATACATTATTCGACCACCTGACCTATAGATACTATTACCTTAAGGTCTGATAAAAAGAACTCTATATTTATAAAACACTCCTAGGCCATAATGGCTTTGGAGGAATGGCTGGCACCTCCTACTCAGTTTTAAACTTCTTCTCAGGCAGAAAAGTTTTGAATCTCCAAGTTGCTTTGAAAGTTCTTACATTTATAAAACTTCTAACTTTAATGCTAACCTTTTGAATACCCCATATATATATATATATGTATATATATATATATATATATACCCAACAAACACAAAGGCATCGGGCCGGGGTCGGAAGGTTCCGGCCAGCCGATTTCACCACTGCCGGGCCGGCGCATTAGGTCAGTATCGTTTTCCGTCACGGCTGTGTCCTCTCGCCCGCGACTACCCCGTCGACTGCCGGGCGCTTCCGGTAGGATTCGAGCCATCGTTCATCCGACTACGAACCGTTAGGCAGCCGCGATTAAGCCATCGATGCGGACAGATAGCCGGAGCGTAACCGGAGGTTGACGGGCCGGTTACGGGAGCAATAATTGGTGTCGACATACCGTCATCTACCCATCTCGTAAACAGTAATGTGCCGTAGGTCCGGGCATCATGCCAGCATTCTACCAGAATCGGACCGCCGGCAGTTTTTCAAAGTTTTGCGTAGGACCCTTTCGTTTATATCTTATTTATTCATTGACGATTAACCTCTGATATCAACCCTTTCACTTTTATTATTATTATTATTTTTTTGCCTTCATATTTCTAGTATTCTTTCAGTTTTGCCTTTAGTACAGTTTTGCCTTATGTATTTTTAGGTATTACCAAATACTGATCTTTGTTATTACCTAAAAATTTGCATATCAATCACAAGTTTACTTGTTAGAACAAAACCTCATTTTGTATTAAGATACATTTACCCAAATTTGAAAGTTAAGATAACATTAATACCAACCATTAAAGCTAAATCATCTTCCATTCGATCTAAGGTTCCAGTTTTTTGTTTTTTTAATTTAGAATGAGATTATAGTATGTAAAACAGTACTACTTTAATAATTAACCCAAAAAATTTGTACTTCCCCAGTATAAAATTTATTAACATAATTTGATACATTTATCATTCAAACCTGAGTAATGTGTAGTGTGTATGATGAAACCCATCTTTGTGAGCTTGTGAAAACTTGCTCAGAAGAATTTATTTAAATTATTTTTGGTGTAGAGTTAATAAATGCTCTACAGATAAGAAAATTATTTTTGCATAGTTTTGTGAATTAAAGAGTAATTCATTAAATTCTTATAAGTCATTTTTAAAAATATTTTCTTTTATATTATATTGGATTTCAATATCCAACACTTGATAGTACTATTTTTGAGAAATAGTACTATGATAGTAATATCTTCTATTGTAATTTTGAGAAATAATTATAGACACACATGTTTTTAAATACAGAAAGAGCTGGTTTAAAGTAAAAATAGTTTATTAGAAAGTACATAGCACATTTACACAATTTTTTTCTATATTTTCTACAAAACAGGATCCTTTCGCTGTACCTCTGGCTCCATCTTTACAGCATCTAGGGAAAAAAAAGAAGAGAAAATCAGTTCATAATTTATGTGAAAGGAAAATGACTCCCATCCCCTGATATAATTTATGAATCAAAAGAATTTATTTAAATTATTTTTTGATGTAGAGTTAGTAAATGCTCTGCAGATAAGAAATTATTTTTTGCATAGTTTTGTACATTAAAGGGTAATTTATTGTTGTAAAAATAGTTGATTGTTGAAAGTAGTTGAAAAAATTCATTGTTGATAAAGTAGAATTAAATAAATCCAATTAGGAAATATAAATTCTGAGACAGGGGTTTAAAAAAAACTTGATATAAAACAGCACCCAACACATGAGTGCAGTTTTAAATCTGTTGTCATTTATTGATAACTACTTCCAAGAAGTAAATTCCTACCACATTTTTTTTTTGTAAAACCAATTACATACTGTGAAAACTACATCATGTAAAAATATTTACTTGATTAAATAAATATACTAATAGAAAATAGTTATAAAATATTTGTAAAGAGTATTCCCTTTTCACTAAATTTCTCTCTGTACAGTAGAAAATCCAACCATGTCGATTAATTTGTTATTATAGATATAAATAAAATAGGGTAATTGCCTTGATAAGAGTACAATAATAAGTTTTTAATGTTGAGCATAATTTCAGCTCAACATTGAAAGCTGAATCAGAGACTTGTCTAGAATGACACCAAAATTTCCTCTTCACTACTGACAATAATGCTGTTGAAAGTAGAGAACACAAGAATAAAGATTTAATGCTAAGTAAAACATTTGCATACAAAATCTTAAATTTCTAAATTTAATTACAACATGCCATAGAGAGCATTAATACAGATGCTGGGTCAGATTTAGAAATTTAAGATTTTATATGCTAACATATTATTTAGTATTCAATCTTCATTCTTGTGTTTCTTTACTTTCAATGTGAGAGTGATTCTCGATAGTGAAGAGAAAATTTTGTTGTCATTCTAAACAAGTCTCTCAGTCAGCTTTCAATTATTGTACTCTATCAAGGCATTCTAATCTATTTATTTATATCTGTAATAACTAATCATTTAATTGACAGGATTGAATGTCTTACTGTACTCAGAAATTTAGTGAAAAGGGTGAATACTCTTTAACAACTTATCTATTACTATAATAATGAATAAAGTAAACATTTATTATATGATGTAGCTTTCACAGTAATTGGTTTTACAAAAAATGTGCTAGAAAGTACTTTGGGATAAAACTTCTGCATAGTATTTTAATAGAGCATATCTTTTGTTACTTAATTGTCAAATTATGGTGGAGATCTGTGTATAAAATATTTTTTATTTGCGAGCAGCTGTTATTAGGTATAACCACAGTAAGAAATTATTCAAAATATACTATTTAGATTCAGTAATTACTAAACAATTGTTATGATATATTGTTTGATTAGTCTAGGTTAATTTGAAAAATGAGGTGGGTAATATTGACTAGCTGTCAATATTGAGTGAAATGGCATAGATTATATTATAAAGCGTGAAGAAACACTTAGACTTTTTGAACCAAGCTTCTAACCCAAATTTAAATTTTTTTAAAAATATTTTGCTAATGAGAGTATTTTTACAGATCTTAACAATGGAATAGAAAACCCGTATAGTCAACAAATTCATGGATAAACGATTCAGTTCTAAAAGCAAAAAGCCTGGTTTCTGTATACTGTTGTAACAGGATTATTATAAAAGTATACAGAAACCAGGCCTTTTGCTTTAGGGCTGCATCTTTTATCCATGACTTAGTTGACAATACAGGTGCTATGTTCCATTCTTTAGATCCATGAAAATATTTTCAATTTTAAAAGTTTTATTAAATTTTTTTAAAAATTCTGGTTAGAAGTTCGGTTTGAAATGTTAAAAGTATTTTATTGCACTTTGTAAAATAATCTATGCTACTGCACTCAACATTGACAGCCAGTCAATCTTTGTATGCTTACATCATTTTTCAACTTAAGTTAGATAAACCAAATAATACACCATAAAAAAAACCTACACACTTGCAAACATAACCTTATTATAGTCAACAATTGGTTTAATAATTAACTGAACCTAAATAATATATTTTGGAATATTTTTTTACTGCCCTATCCTTACACTTTATAATAACAGCTTGCTCACAAAAAGATATTTATGTGACAGATCTCCACCAAAATTTGACAATGAAATAATAAAAAATTAAATACTAGGCAGAAGTTAGTATTCCAAATGACATTCAACTACCTATTAGCTCATCAACGAATAATCTAATACCTCTAAAAGCAATATTATTATTACTTCTGTAAGGAATTATTAATGAACCTCTAACTACTTCTCATGACATTCTGATAATTAAATTAAAAAATTTTTAACATTAACTATCAAGAGTAAATAACCTTGGCATTTTATATCTTTATAATATAAAAATATAAATTTTTTTTGGTAAGCAGTTATGTTAAAAGACTTTCACAAGAGTCATGGTTAACTGAAGTCCCTGAACTGCACTTTCGAACATACCTAATACTTTAATAACAGGCTTGCCAGTTAAAAATATAATGAATAAAGGAAATCAATATCAATCCACAATTTACTGCAACCAAAGTTTATAAGAATGTTCGGATTAGCATATAAAATTTACAAAGAGAAATTTGAAATTTGAGTTGTTTATTAATTAGAATTATGTAATAAAAATATTTTTTATGGTTTTCATAGAAAAATTCAAATTTAAGTACAAAAAATAAATTAAAAAAATATATTCACAACTTTGTGATTTTGACCACAAGTTCACTGCTGAAAGAAAAAGGATATCTAGAGAATAAAAAAAAATGGGTTCAGTGAGGTTCAAATCAACTTACACAGATATGAATTGAACACACTGCCAAGTGAGCTATGGAATCTTTCGAAGCAAATCACAATGAGGTGAAGATGGATTCCAGTTTCAGAATTCTGTAAAGAAACCAATATTTTCTTATAATGCCATAATAAAATTAGAGTGATTTGTGATACCAAGAAGCATTGAAAAGCAGAGTTCATTATAAATTTGCTTATCAGTGAAATAAAAAAGGTCGATCCTTAAAATTTGAAATATTATGATTTTTTGAAATTGAGTAACAATAGAATTGATGTTTGAGTAGTATTCAAAAAGTTATACAATGAGAAAAATAAATGTAATATAAATAAAAGAAGAAAAAATGTAGAATCGAATTTTGTTATGGATCATATTGTTAAAAACTATGTTAGGGCTAAAGACATAATCGGTATTTTCAGTTTCACAGTTTGAAAAAACCAACTTTCTTAAAAGTTTTCTACAATTTTCTGATTTAACCGAACTTCTATTAGCGTTTTAATTTATTTCAAGTCAAGTTGGGGGGGGGGGGCACGTCTATGCTTTGGACCAGTAAGTTCTTTTTTTTTTTGCACAACATGACAACTAAATACTCTCTAAAAGTCTTGAAAACAAATAGCTTATAAATCAGTTATTGAGGACATTCTCAAATTTTTAATGACACACACAGAATGCAAAAGTTTACCTAAAGTTTTAATAAAAATCTAGCACACATGATGTTATCTAAATAAAGGTTCTCATCCTTGTCAGGTTATACAAGATTTTGTTAAGTTGAAACTGACAAATTAAATTATATAAATGCATGATGACCAGCAATTTAATAACTTAGGAATGAAAAATATAATAACTTTCTGCATATATTTATATACATATGATTATGCAATACTAAAAAATAAAAACAACTATAAACATTAATATTCAGATGTATGCTGATAAGTGCATGACTTTTTTTCCAGTTGCTTCTTTTCTGCACTCATACAGACTGCATGATTGAGCATAAATCAGAATTATATAGTATGTTGTGTTAAAAATATGCATATCAGATATCTGATAAGTATAAAATCAATAAACTTCTGTTAGAATTTTTAAAAATTATAGCATGAAGTTGAACATATGCAAAATGCTTGCAATGCTGGACATATTATATTAAAACATAAATAATGTTGTAAATTTTAAAAAAAGTTTCATTGTTATATTATAGCTGTTTTATGGATGAAGTTCTATGTAATGTAATATAAGAAATTGAAAGTAATTAAGAATGTCTGTTAAGTAATATTATGTTTATGTAAAGGTTTAATATTTGGTAGTTTAAAAGTTTTTTCCCCCTCTCTTATGGTATGGCTCCTGTACAGTGATTCGCAAAATCTAGCTTAGAAGTAAAAATTTTGAAGAAAAATATTAACTTTCTTTTTTATATAATTTTCTGCTCTGGTTGACTGGAGGTTGGGAAAGGAACGAAGTCTGTATGCTTAAAGAGAATACTTTGATAGACATAATTATTCTAAACATTCAAATATTTACTATAATATACTACAAAATATCATTGATTCAGAACTATAATGAAAGGCTTTTTTTTTTGATTAATAATAAAGTCAGTTGTTCAGTCAAGAAGTCAATTATTGTATTTGGATGATCAGAAATTTTATGTCGTAGAACATCAAGCAATTCAATTACCACATTAATACATTTTCACCATCACTCATTACTGTTTTCATTTAATCCAAATTCTTTTAAAATGCTTAACATATTATTTATCTTATTTGTTTTGCAAGGAAATTTATAATTATTAAATTTTGAAATCTTACAATTCTTAACAAATGCCACAATATTAAGTTTTAGAATAGCACGTTACCTTTTGATGCTTTCCACAATCCTTTAAGCCAGGCTGATGTTTTGTTGATCTTTCTAGGAACCTAAATACAAACAAAAAGATATTTACTTTACTACAAAGTAAAATTATATATTTCATTTAAATACAAAAGAATTTGCATAAAGGAGGGAAATTACCAGTCAAGAGCCAAAGAGGCTCTTGGCCTCTTTCTATTGAAGGGTTTCCTATGGTCATAGTCTGAAAGATCTGTTAGGAGAGTAAGCTCATTAGCTTCAATGCTGTCATAAAATTTAATATTAAGGGAGTGGGTGAATTTAGTGAGGGGGGGGGAGTTTCATTCTTCATAAATTTTATAATTTCTAAAATAATAGGGGCATTTACAATTGTTCTAATAGTACTATTTTGAGCAGCACAGATTTTATTAATTTGATACTCAGGACGTAAGACCAGGCCTGGCAAGCATAGGTTAAAATAGGTCTAAGGAATGCACTGTAGATGAGCAACTTCATATTTAAGTTCAAATAACTATTTCGAGCAATTAAGGGGAAGAGTGTTCTTTTAGCAGCTCGAAATTTATTAATGTGTTTTATGTGGGGGCGCCAAGTGAGATTCTTGTCAAGAGTAATACCAAGATATTTACAGGATTTGGAACAGGGCAGAGCAGTGTTGTTAATTATGATTTTATGGTCATTATATGAGATAGGGGATTTTCTGGAAAACATGACAGCAACACATTTGTCAGTATTGAGTTTCATTTTCCATTTGTGTGTCCATGTTTGAATGTGATGTAGGTGGATGTTAAGCTGGTTGACTGCAAAGTTAATTTTGTTGTAAGACATGTATAGGGCTGTGTCATCTGCGTAAACAGCAGTGTGTGTTCTGAAGTGTGTTGGGAAGTCGTTTACATAAATTAAGTACAGAACTGGGCCTAATAAGCTTCCTTGTGGCAGGCCGCAGAGAATGTTGTGTTTCTGTGAGAGTGTGTTTTGTAGTTTGACTTGGAATGTTCTGTTTGTCAGGTAGCTGTAAATTAAGTGAATAATGTTAGGTGTGAAATTGTAATTAATGAGCTTGTGAATGAGACCCTGTACCCAGACTGAATCGAATGCCCTGCTGATATCCAGAAAGACAGCAGCAGTAGATTTACTGTAAGTTTTGGCTTTGGCGAGATCACTAACAACTCTATATAATTGATGGGGGGGGGGGCTGAGAGAGAACGCCTGAATCCAAATTGGTATGGGGAGAGGATGTTATTATTATCAAGGTGGGTGTTAATTAAGTTAAGTATGAATTTTTCTGCTAGTTTACTAATAGTTGAGAGTAGGCTAATGGGTCTGTAATTAGAGGGGTTAGAGGGAGCTTTACCAGGTTTATGGATGGGGATAATTATAGAGTTTTTCCAGGGAGAGGGGAAGTAGCTGGTGCGAATAATGGCATTAATGAGGGTGGTAATATTAATTAAGAGCTTGGGTGGCAGATTTTTGAGCATAATACTAGTGATTTTATCCGCACCAGGGGCTTTATTATTTTTAAGTTTTCTGATGTGGTTAATAACTTCAGAGGGGGGGATATGAGTATCAATAGGAGGGATGGGGGAGTCTAGTAGGTTTTCAAGATTAGAAATTACTTCTCTCTCAGTGGGGGTGGGATAAGTTATGGGGGGTGAACTGCTTAGCTAGCTTTTGAGCAATTAATGCAGCTTTGTCTTCCTGGTAAGAGCTTGTGTACCTGTAATGTTATTGTAAAGTGGTGGCATGTTGACCTTCCTAGTTTTAAGTTGTCGTGTGGCTTTCCAGATGGAGTTGTTTTGTGTGGTTAAGTTAGATACATAGTAATTCCATCTGGTGTTTGACTTGTGTCTGATGTATGTTTTTAAGTTTTCTTGAGCTTGGTTCATGAGTGTTTTGTGATGAGGGAGTCTGGTTTGTTGCCATGTTTTCCTGGTGCTGTTTTCTGAGATTTTTAAGGTGGTTGAGTGTTTTGTCAGTAGATTTTCTGTTAATATTGTTGTGAGTTGTTTGTGTAGCTGTGTTATAGGCTGTAGTGATGGTGTCAGTTATGTATTTAGTGTAATTGTCTATTTCATCAGGAGTGTTTGGGATGTTAAAGTTATATGGTGTGCTCTTAAGTAAGTAGTTATAGTGATTCCAGTCAGTAATAGTTTTATGGGTGTTGTGGTTGAGATTTAAGTTGAAATTTATGTTTAGTTGGACTGGAAGGTGATCTGAGTTTAGTGCATTGAGTGTTTGTATGTTCATGGGGTAAGGGACTCCCTTAATGAGAGCAAAATCAATAATGGAGCCATTACCTTGGTGGCTGTAATGTGTTGGTGTGTCAGGTGCAAGTATGTCAATGTCATAATTGTTTATTAAGTTATAGATTGTATTTCCATGTGTATTGTTAGTGTTGCAGTTCCAAAAGGTGTGTGTGGCGTTGAAATCTCCAAAAATAATGGTGTTATTGTCAAGTTGGGCAATTTTAATCAAGTCATTATGTACGTCAGAGTGGTTTTGTTGAGGGGGAATATAAGTGGAGACTATTAAGAAGGGGGTTTTATTATTGAGTGTGACTTTAAGTGCTGTGGCGTAGATGGCTGTGAGGTTGGGAAGTGGGATTTCATAGTGGGGGATATTTTCTTAATGTATATGGCAGTTCCCCTGTAGGGGGACTGGGTTAGGTAGTGTGTCGTTTCTGTAAGTGTGGTAGTTTGCAACATTTGCTCTGGCACCTGGGTGGAGATGTGTTTCTTGAACGAGGATGATATCAGGAGAGTGCTCATCTATGTGATCCCGAAATTCGAGGAGTTTGGATTTAATACCATTGGCATTCCAAGAAAGAACGGAGAGGCAAAACCTTTGGCAATTAGCCATGATGGGGGATGGAGATCAGGTTAGGGAGATAACGAAGGTATATCTCCAGCTTATTAACATGGTTTGTTTGCTGTTTTATTTCTGAAAGGATGTGCTTAAGTTGGGGGATTATGGCATTGTAGTCTATATTATTAATTTCCTGATTAATTTCATTAATCAGGGCAGAAACTTGATTTTGGGGGGAGTTTTGATCTACGCTGGGGGCTTGGGATTGTTGAGGATTAGTTTGGGGTGGCTGGGATTGGGTTTGTGGGGGATTTTGGGTGTTTGTGGAGTTAGTGAGGGCATTGGCAAAGGAGTAATTTGGCCTGACAGTATTGTTCATGGGGTTGGGGGGTTGAGTTTGTCTGATATCTTTTTTAACTTTAATTTTGGGGAATTTTTCACAGCCTCTATAACTGGCAGGGTGATTACCACTGCAGTTACAGCAGGTTGGGGACTCTATAGTTTTACCTGAGGGACAAAGGTGGGAAAGATGTTCACCGCTGCACTTGACACATCTAGGTTCTGCGAAGCAGTTTACTTGATGGTGATGAAAGAGTTGGCACTTAAAGCATTGCATAATGCGTTTAGGGGGGATATAATCTTCAACCTTGATGCCTATGTAGTTAATTGATTTAATTTCATATATTTTCTTAGATTCTGGTATATTAGGGAGGGTAATTTGGAATAAGGGGATGGGATTTTTGGTTTTTTCTGGAGGTCATTTGGACTATTTTAGTTGTTTGTATGTTTAGCAGATCTAATTCTTGTTTTATTTCTTCTAATGGGGTGTCAATATCTAAGCCCCTGATAACTACCCTAATGGGTTTGATAACTCCCATTGGGAGGATATAGCCTTGGATCTTATTGTCTTTAAGAAACTTTTCAATTTTACTATGGGGCTCGACACTGTCAGGATGAATCCTGACAATGTCGTTGGCGGGCCTTGCGTAGAAGCAGTTTCCTAATGCCTCTCCAATCTTCTTAAGTACACTTTTGTATATGATTTTGTCATCCCTTTGTTTTAGGATGCAAATTGGCTTTACTTTTGTGTTTTCTATAGAATTTGGAATAGTGGTGTCATTTAGCGTTTTCTCGGTTAATCCACTGAATTTGTTGTTGGTTTGGATAGTATTAGGAGTTGCTAGAAGAGGTTTATACTGTCTAGCAGTGTGTCTGGCGTTAGGAAATATAAAACCGTTATTTTGAGTGTTATTTTTGTGTGAGTTGTGATCATTAGTTAATTGGTTAAGTGCAATGTTTGCCCTCTTGGGGGGCTTAGGATTCGAGTTATCAGATGTGTTGGTGTTCAGGAAATTGTTAGTGGTATTAATTTCTGCCGACAAATAATAATCCGGCTTACCTCCCAGTCTTGAGTATGCAGCTTCCACGCTCGGGTAAGTTGACAGCAATTCTTGTCGTATATCTTGATTCGTGATCGGGTTCAGCACTTTCTGAGTATGTAAGTTTCCATGTTCGTCAGCGGGTATTTCTGGATCGCTGCTGCTATTCCCCACAGCTGGAAGAACTCAATAATCGTCCCAATCTTAAAACCTAATAAACCTCATTCCTCTCCCTCCAGCTACCGCCCTATCAGCCTTCTTAATTCCCTTAGTAAATTAACTGAAAAATTCATCGCTAAGAAAATTAATGAGCATCTCGACGATAACCAAATCATTATCCCTTACCAATTTGGCTTCAGAAAATCTCTTTCAGCCCCTCATCAAGTCTATCGTCTAGCCGAAAACCTCGCCAGTGCTAAGAAAAATAAATCCTCCACAGCAGCTCTCTTTCTTGACATCTCACTTGCTTTTGATAAACTTTGGATCGACGGTCTCATCCACAAACTCATTAATTATAACTTCCCACCCCAAATCATCCACATTCTCATCTCCTATCTCAAAAATCGTACCTTTCAAGTAAGAATTAATGGCCATCTCTCCAGTAAATTTAAAATTAATTCAGGCGTACCACAAGGAGGAGTATTATCCCCTATTCTTTTTAATCTATTTGTCAACGATATCCCTCAAAATATTAACACAAACATTGCTATTTTCGCCGACGACACTGCCCTTTATGCTACTAACAAAAATTTTAAATACGCCGTAAAATACATCAACACCCACATGTCCTCCATTCAAAATTGGCTCGACAAATGGAAAATTAAAATTAATTCCGAAAAATGCGTCGCTGTCATGTTTACATCTAAACGTAAAAAGACATTCAACAGTCACCAAATACAAATAGGTAACACAAAAATCCCCTGGTCTGATACAGTCAAATACCTCGGTATAGTTTTAGATAAAAACATCACTTGGAAACAACATATCTTACATGTCAGGGACAAATTCCGAGCAGCCAGAAGATTAATTTACCCACTAATCTCTCGGAATAGCAAATTAAGCTTAGTCAATAAAATGCTCATTTACAACTCCTATCTTCGTCCTATCTTAACTTATGGAGGGCCAGCGTGGTCATATTGTGCAGACACCCATATTAAAAAACTCGCATCTGCTCAGAGCAGTACCATTCGACAAATCGTTAATGCGGATTGGTATTTCAGAAATACTTGTATTTGCAGGGAATTAAATATCCCTACTATTCGAAATTACCTCAAAAATCAAGCTATAAACTTTCACAATTCTATTGACAGTGAACTCCTTTCTAATCTTGCAAACTATGATCACGCTGACCCCACTAACAGGAAAAGGCCTCGAGCCATCCTGAGTCTTCCGTCTTAATTTTTTGTTTGTCCTCGTCATTTAAATAAAAATATAAAAATATAAAAACAATACTTGGCTTGTCAAGGCAAAAAACAACTATAAAATTTTATAAAATAAAATAAATATCTATTTCCTATCCTTAAACTTTCTATTAACTTAATTATCTGTCTCTGAGCAAATCCATTTTGGCTTTGCTCATTTTTGTAGTTATTGAACTCACGGATCCCAGACCTTATCTTTCTATCCAATCTCTTTTCTCTATTCTCGCTTCACTAGCCAATTGATTTCCAGCTTACAGACAGCCGTAAACTCCACCCACATCAGCGAATTACTTGAAGATCCAGGAGACATCCAATCAGAACTGTTCCTTTCACCATCCAAAGTTCTGACCAGAAGATCCACTGCTTCACTTCTTGTGTTGCAATTTCCTGAACTTTTATTGATTCTCATCGAACTTTCTTTTTATTTTCTGTGTTATTTCTGCTCTCCGATGGCACATTCACGAAATATCTGTGTTAGAAGGCTCTGGCCTAGGTAACACAGTTAAACACTTGTTCCGATGGTCCGATGGAAGGAGATGGCGATCTCTGTGCGGTCATATCTGCTTGGATATCCATAGCGGTAGTCGTATTCGATTCCATGTCAAAGTCCTGGTTGGTTTCCGAAAATCCACTAGTTGCGGCCAGATGCGGATTAATGGCTGATCTAGGGGGATTATTATATGTGGATGTCGCTATGTCAGGCCCGTTACTCATCCGCAAGAGCAAAAACGCCCCGGAAGGGTGAAGCTACCCTAACTACGTCACGCTTTAAAGTGGCAACGCGTGCAAAAGCGTTGTTCTCTACGTCGTTCATTGGTCCACGTAGCTGCCATTCAACCGAAGACCTGCCTTTCTTCCCAAAATCTTTCAAAAATGGCGGCGAATTTAAACCAAATATCAAATTCGATAGCTGAAGCATTTTTTTCTGTTTTCATAAGCTTCTGGGAAGCTAAAAACACAGACGACGACCCCCCTTTTTTTATATCAAACCACTGAGCTACTCTTACAATGACAAAATTTTTGTTAGTTTGTCATTATAAGAAATCTTAGTCATATGAACAATATTTACAGTTTAAAGAATTCAAATCATAATGAAATACATCTCATTTTCATCATATTAATTTTACAGTAGCATATTCTTATACACATTGGAATGAAAGAAAAACAATTTTTAATTAACGGACCATAGTTAAAACAAACAAATCACACCTATTTAGTTCTTGTATATTTTTCAAGTTTATTCTGTTGCTAGTTTATATTGTCGTTTTCAAGTTTATATTGTTGTTTTGTTTGTTTTGGTTCCTGATCCTTTGTAGTACACAAAAACATTCATGTTTTTCAAAAGTCCATAGTAATCACACATGGTTTCCATCACTTGTTTCACTGACACATTGAATTTTTTTTTCTTTTTGTTTCAAATTTTGGTATTAATGTAATTTTGTTTTTATCAATGCATGTCTCGCAGAAGTGCCCCGAACGGACAACGATGACTCGCTAACTAATTTAACAATCCCTTCTACTGCTTCAGTGTGACATGGAAAATTATTGAAGTCAATACGTTGACTCTCGTGATAGGTTCCTTTATAAACTGCTTTAGTTTTTCATCAGAAATGCCTCTTCATAGGAGATCCTGTTACTTTAACATCTTTCCATTCAATCATATCAATATAATCCTTGGCATCAAAGTTTATACGTTGAATTAAAAACTTTCCTTCATTTGCAGTCCTTGCTTTTAGAATCCTACGTAATCCAAGCTCTCTTACATGACTGCGATCATCTGATATCATACAAAGGAGGAATTTTCTGAAGCAGATTATTGTCACTGGATAATGTATAAAAGATGGCATAATAGCACTTTCAACGGCAACAACCAACACTTAAACATTACTGTAATTGGATGTGATGGAACTGGCTTGAACACTGGATTGAATAATGGTGCGATTCCTTTATTGGAAAAGGAATTAAGAAGGCCACTGCAGTGGTTGATTTGTCTATTTCAAGTAAATGAACTGCCCCTACATCCTAATTAAAGGTCCAAATGAATTTGGAGGAGAAATAGGTAAACTACTAGAAAACTGCTATGAACTACCAGTCATGGAATTTGCACCTATTGAAAATGACATTCCATTACTAGAAATTAAGGAAGATTTACGTGTGGACCTAAAATATTTGTTAGAAATGAGTAATGCAATCTCTGTTGGGAGGTGTTCTTCTGATTTGTCCATGAGAAAACCAGGAAAACTTTGTCATTCAAGATGGATTAGATTAGCAAACAGAATACTTCCCTTGTATGCGGGAACAGAATATCCTGCAAAAAATCTCCGAATACTGACTGAGTACATTTTGAAAGTTTATGCAGCTGTTTGGTTTAACCTAAAGCTGAAAGCATCTTGTATCCATGGATCAAAGCACCTGTGGAAACTTGTAAGCTATTTACGTTACCTCCATCAGACTCTTAAAAATTTAATTCACCCAGTTATTCAAAGAAATGCATACTTTGCTGCTTCTGAAAATCTCCTCCTTTGTATGATATCAGATGATCGCAGTCACATAAGAGAGCTTGGATTAAGTCTGATTCTAAACGCAAAGGCTAAAATTGAAGGGGACATCAGAAAGTTTTTAAACCAACGTATAAATTTAGATACCAAGTATTATATTGACATGATTGAATGGAATGATGTTAAAGTAACAGGACTTCCTATGAAGAGCCATATTTCTGATGACAAACTAAAGCCGTTTATAAGGAAGCAAAAGAATCTGATCACGAGAGTCAACGTATTGACTTCAATAATTTTCCATGTCACACACAAACAGAAAGAAAGGATTGTTAAATTCGATACCGAGTTGTCCGTTCGTGACACTTCTGCAAGAGATGCATTGATAAAAACAAAAATACAATCTCAAAAGAAAATGCCAAAATTTCAAACAAAAAAACAATTCAATGTGTCAGTGAAATAAGCAATGGAAACCATGTGTGATTACTATGGACTTTTGAAAAACATAAATGTTTTTTTCAAAATAACGTTTTGCTTTTAAAGACATTAATCACTATTAATATTTTTCTAAATAAGTGTGATTTGTTTATTTTAACTAATGCCCGTTAATTAAAAATTGTTTTTCTTTCATTCAATTGTGTATTATTAATATATGCTACTGTAAAATTAATATGATGAAAATCGCGAAATTCTACAAAATCAGTTGTTCTGTAATGGCATTTAACAGTTAGAAATACTTAGAATTGTAAGTTTCCTGTAAAAATATCGTATTTTGAATATTTTATTTACAATATATATATGTATATATATATTATTTTAATATACTATAAAAGAAATAAAAAAAATACAAATTTTATCACTTTTTCATAAAAATATCCATTTTGAAGCACTTTGCGGTACTTGAAAAGATTTTAGTAGAACAATAAAATTTTATTTTATATTCTTTATTCTAATCCCAAGAGGCAACTTTTGAAAACTATAACATATTTAAATTTAAAAAAAAGTTTTTTCGTTCCACCCTAGCGAACATGCACGAAGATTATCTTGAAACCGCCAACATGCTCTGGTTTGTTATCGGTAATTCACACATTTAACTTGAGTGGTTCGTAGCATGGGTGGTAGCGCTCTGGGTTTGTAACCTAGAGGTGGCGGGATCGAATCCCGCGGCTGGCATTTTTTTTCCCTCTCTTTCCCCTGCTTCAAGGCTGGCAAGCTGAAGTTCTTAGATTATTTCCTTCATGTTAAATAAAAAAATATATGTAATTAACATGTAGATGTTAGTCGACGGCAAAAAAATTTTAAATGTCGTAAAAAAATATTAATACATAGGCTATTATTTATGGCAATATAACCTATAAGAAAAAATATTTTGTTTACAAATGTTAACATTTTTAAACTCTCTTGCAAACTCTCTCTGACTGCAGAAATTCCAGGAACATGCTATCTCTTTTCTATATCTTTTACTAACAATTCTTGCTACCAATGGTGTTAGGCAAGCTCCCCAAAATAAGAACTATTTTCAGAAGTAGAGGGCATAAATATGGAACCTCTCCCCACATTGGAGATCTATGTCTATATCCGTTTCAAAATCAAAATCATACCCGTCTGAAATATGTGCTTGAAAATTAGCAACTGCAAATATATTTTGGTAGCTGAGGCACTTTCTTATACATTTTAGGTATAATTATAATTTGGTTACATGCACTAAATAGCATTTTATTTTTGCAGTGCAGGTAAAAACAAAAAGAGAAGAGTTTGATTAAGAAAAAATATCTTTAATATTTACTAGGAAATTCATTGTGGAAGTTGCTACGTAAATGTGTGACATCCACCGCTAAAAATAAATGAGTAGTGAAATAAGATAGATACCACTAATTCCTCTCTTTTAAATAAAGAGTGGTGCAACAAGGCTCCATTTTTAAGTAGATATTTTTAAAATTTCTCCAGTAATAGATAAAAAATTAACAATGAAACTACTTTTTGATTACCTTACACTTCTCACATAATATAATCTTTACATACCAAGAATGTTATGTGAATTTTCCTCGTAAAAGAGGTTACACAGAAATAAGAGCCATTTTTCTGAAAAGTATCTTTTGTTTAATCATCACCTTCCCTTTCAAATCCATAATTCTGATACAGATTTCTGCTACTTATGGCTACGAATCGGACGGCCGATTAAGGTACGATGGAGCCATGTCGGTATCGGCGCGGTTCATATCAACCCATCACAGGCCCTGAAACACGTAAACAGCAAAGCGTTCCCCTTCGAAGGTTCGTAAACAACCCGCGAACGGCCCAGAAAATTTCTCCCGTACTTGTCGTTCTACCGGCGCTTCCAGCACTGGCCCGATAAGCTGCCGTCAGTCCTGTGTTTGTTGGGTATATATATATATATATATATATATATGTGTGTGTGTGTGTGTACGTACCTTTGATTCAGATGGTTTGAAATGCTGCCAAATGACGAGACAGAGATAAAGAAAATTCTGAAATGGAGAATAATTCCTTGTAAAGAATAGAGAACACAATAGAATGGGGAAGATGAAATACATGAAAAAAGTTCAGACACGGGGAAAGAGAAACAGAAACGATGAAAAGTAGACAAAAAAATAGAATGTAGTCGTACTAGAGAACAAGAAAAATATTTTAAATGAGTCTTATAAAGAATATATAGCATAAGTTTTATCATATGTCATTCTTACAACTTTTTGTGCGTTTCGTTGATTACCCGAATCGTTTTTTGAGAGAACACAAAATTAAAAGTGATTCTATGAGTGTAATTTTATGAAATCTGGATAATTAATTACGCCAAATAAGTGTATAAATAATTTTATGATAAAAGCATCTTTTTTGTTGGAAATGAACATCTTCAAAAATTACCCTGACTCACCGAAAAACTAGTTAATTGATAAATTTCCTGACAGAGTTTTGTTGCTTCTATTGTTTCAAACGTATAAAGATGTAAGTATATTTATTAAAAAATGCTACAACAAAGTTTAACTTTCAGGCCAACTAAAAGATTTCAGTCTTCAGGGAAACGAGTCGTTAAACTTTGTAGGGTTACAAAACTAGATTAATTTCCTACGTGAGAAGCATTTTAGAGGTTTTTTCAAAGAGGTTTTTAGATTTAATAAACTGTGAAATTGAGAAAAAAATTTGAAATTCCTTTTTTACTCTAATCATTTTTCATTGAGCTTATTTTTTAGATAAAAATATCTTTATTATATCATTATTAAGTTTCAAAATGTCATAACATATTTCGACAATCTTTTTCATAGTAATTGATTTTGAAATACATGAAAGTCATTAAATAAAGTATTTTTATATACTTTGTCGGTTGAAACAAAGTCACATTAAAGTATTTTATAAATGAATAGTGAAATATAAATTATAAAATAGTCTGAATTACATTTTTTTTGTCTTGCAAGAGAGTAAAATTAAAAATAATTCTTCGAAATTTTCCCTCACATCAAGGAATTTTTTTTAAATGTTTCCAAAATTTGTTTCATGATTACAAAATAATTGGTACAAAAAATTGAAATTCAAGAATTATACTTTATTTGGCATTAAAGTTAGTGAATGTCTATGAGTTCTATAAAAATCTATCAGTAAAAAAATTCTGTGAAAAACTCTATAACGTAATGTATTTTGAATCATGACCAGAAAATTGAAAGAGAAATCATTTCCTGATGTTTCATTCATAAGATAAACAACATCCGATTTAATTCCTTAGGTAAAGTCAAGTAAAGAAGTAAAATCAAATATCTCATTCTTTCGAATGTATCAAAAAAGACTTCATCTCTGTATTTCTTTTTACATTAAAACTATATAACTGTTTTTAAATGTATTATATTCTACATTCTATTCGGTATTAATAGATGGGCTTTCAATTTCTCATCTCTGGTGCCTTCAAAATACGAGTACGTTTTTCGAAATACAGATGGCTAAATTTTTTATTATGATGTCTTAAGATTAAATATAAATAATAATAAAATATGCTACGACCACTAAAAACTTTGAAGATTGCACTTCAATATTTTGTTGTTTTTACAGATAGAAAAAGTTGAAAATTGAAAGAGTTATATTTTTATGACTGCTTTACATATTAATAATTTGAATGTTTGATAGCAAAACAGTTTTATATTTTAAAGATAAATTTCTGCTTGAAATTATTCAATCGATTTAATATATTTTCAAAATGTGTTTTACGGGTTGCTGCTTGCAAGCCATAATGAGGTAACACTTAACCTGTCAGCATGGAGAAGTGGCATTTGACCTTCGAAGTTTCTTTTTTTGAAGCTCGCTACTATGGTAAAAATGTCCTACATGCACTAAGGGAACCTATCTTTTTCACTTCTTGATGTCTTAAATAACTGTCCATTATTTGAGCAAATTAAAAGTTAGGTGAAAAGGGAAAAATCCGTTAATATTCTTCTCAGATGAATATTTTGGTTGCGGTTTGACTTCTTAGTATAAAAGATGAAACCTATATATTTACCTGATAAAAGGAGGATTTCCTTAATTCATTCAATTTGACGTGCGCTTAACTAACCGTAGAAATTTCATTACTTTCTTAGAGCTTACAAAGGCAGCTATTTCCTGGAAAAGAAAGGGGGAAATTTCCCGTATAAGAGACTGTAATAAAGGGAAAACATTACACAAATGAAAATGATGTAGTTGAGAAATGAATAGGAAAGGGTTAATAAAAGGTGGAGGTTAAAATTAAAGAGGTGTTGTATAAAGGAAATGATATTCAAAAGAAAGGAATTAATAAAGGACTTTAAAATCATACGCTATGTATAGTGATATTTGCGGTTTAGTTACTTCAAGATATGTCTTATCTCTTTATCTTAGCTATTCTCAACCTTATGTCTAGGTCCCCTTTTGATTATATTCAGACCCCCCCCCCCTCCAAATACCCAAGTCTCCCTAGTGGGGGCAGTATCCCTATGTTGAGATGCTCTAGTTGGTTTATTTTAATCTTAACACCGCTACACATACTTATTGCTTTAATTTTGACCATTTTCCGGTCCAGAGTTAACATCGCTTCTTTAGCAATTCTAGAAGATTTCATATTTTTAAACGGATAGTTTAGTTCTTACACACAGCACGGCAACACCCATTTCTGAGTGACATTCTCGAGACAAGGGAACTAAACTCGAACTCAATTGGAATATAAATTTAATATATGACAAGCGAATACACTTTATTTATTTATCTAAAACATATTCTGAAATCTTGTGACTCTAGAATGGTAGGAAATTTCTTAAATGGTAAGTACAGTAAAAACAATATATTCAGGGGAAACATAGGAAGAAAATTTTCGGAATACTAAAAAACATCAGAACATTTCGTTGTAAAAAAACATGTCTTTTTTTACAACGAAAATTATTTCTATTGAGTTAAATATATTTTCATTTTATGCACTCTTTTTGGGAAAATATCATCGTTTCTAATTGTGTGATGTATATTAACAAGTAATTTTCATCTTGTGTTTATGAAGGTTCAAAAAAGTTTTCTAATTAGCTCTGCGTTAATGGAAAGGAGTCATTTTACTTCACTTTTTACCCACGTCAGTGAATATTTTAGTTAATGTAGTTGACTTTCTCTTGAACATATTTTGCTCTCCTTATATAGCAATTTTTGACATCATCAGAGACACAAATTGCGTAAGTAGAAAATTCTGTTTAGAAACGTCATACTTTAAATATAAATAAAATGGTATTGTTAAATGTACAGGAAATCTTGAAAGCATATCAAGAAGTATAAAATATTTTAATTAAATAAAGGCGGGATGGCAAGGTTGGCAAGAGCAGCGGGCCAGTGATCTGAACGTCTCTGATTGGATGCCCGTCGCTGCAAATCCATTTATGGTCATTAAAGTTTGTTAAGTTTTAACCTTGTGTCATTATATTCAAAGCCAAGCACATACGTCAGTTCGCCAGGTAGCCATCCCTCCCCCTCCCCAAAAAAATATATGAACTTGTGGAACCAAAAGGCCTAGGAAGCTGAGATTTTGCATGGTGGTTCTTACATGGCATCAGGGGCTCACTGAAAAAGATTTTTTTTAACTCAACATTTAAGGGTGTTAAATCCCCTAAAATTAAAACAAAATCTATGACCCATATTTAATGCGTCGTTGAATTATACTGTGTTATTAACTGTCTACTAACTAGTCTTATTATTATTGGATCTAATTAATTGTGTTAACTGTCGTTTAATTATACTGTGAACTCGTCTGAGGAATGGAAACAATTTACTGCTAAAGTTAATTTAAATGAAGTTAACCAACTTACACAACTGATAGTGGGGATGTATTCTCTCGTGAAGCACGTGTATTCAGCTAGTCACTATCTACCAATAAGTATTTGGACACCCATGCAAATGACGATATCTGCCGTCCTGATATACGTCAATTCCTACGCCGTTAAATATCGTGTAGGAAACAACATTGGCAATAGTCGCATGCAAGATGCCACGAAGTACAGAGTTATCCGATTTCGAGAAAGATGTAATTGTCGGGTATCACAGAAATGGTCGATCCTTAAGGGACATATCTAACAAGCTGAATTACCTAAAATCGACAGTGGCCTATGTGATTCAGAAGTGGAAGGGGAGAGGGGATTGTCGGAATGTGCTCCGATTCGGCAGACTCACGAAACTGGGAGATAGATACCGACGGGTGCTATCCAGAGAAATTCGGAAGGACCGCATCCATCCTATGGCCCACATACTCCAAGAGTTTCATCATGCATCCGGGAGTGTTGTTTCGATGAATACAATCCGTAAGGAAGCACATCTGATTGATTTTCATGGTCGTGCTTCCGCCCATAAGCCTTTGATTAAAAAGTCCAATCGCGCTGATCGGTTAATGTGGTGTGAAGCACGTCGAAAGTGGACCGTAGATCAGTGGAAATGGGTTCTTTGGAGTGACGAATCAAGGTTCACCCTCTACCGTTCGGATAGTAGGGTGTGTGTCTGGCGTCTGCCTGGAGAACGCCTCCTGCCAGAATGCATTGTGCCCACAGCAAATTTCGGCGGAAGTGGAACTATAGTCTGGCGGTTGTTTCTCCTGGAGTGGTCTGGGACCCTTGGTCTCAATTCATGGAAAGCTCAACGCCGACGCCTACTGCACTATTTTGTATGACAGTGTGCTTCCTACGTTGTGGCAGTTTTATGGATTGGACCCATTTTACTTCCAGGGCGACGACGGAAGCTTCCATGTTGCGAGGTT
This sequence comes from Dolomedes plantarius, assembly GCA_907164885.2. Lineage (NCBI taxonomy): Eukaryota > Metazoa > Arthropoda > Arachnida > Araneae > Dolomedidae > Dolomedes > Dolomedes plantarius. The sequence continues at coordinate 138,067,815 of OU015492.1, forward strand.
CAACAGGGATCGGTATGGTGACAAAAGTGTAAAACAAATGGACTGGCCTGCCTAGAGTCTAGACCTAAACCCTATCAAGAACCCGTGGGACGAATTGGATCGCCGAAATAAGCGGTGCATAAACCGTCCAAAACGGTGAAGGAACTTACATGTCTTCTCCAAGCCGAGTGGAAGAAAATGCCACTATCCGTCATACAAGAACTTGTGGAAAGCATGCCACGGAAGGTTGAGGCTGTAATTGCCTCTCGTGGAGGCTCTACCAACTATTGAATATGAATAAATTTTCTTTATCTTTTCTATCACAGGTGTCCAAATACTTATTTGTAGATACTATATTTAATTCATATAGCATCCTGCACTTTAAAAATATTATAACCATCGACAAACAGTTTAGTGGAAACTTAATTTATTGTCCACGAACTGATGTCTATTAGTATAGTGATTAATCTCTCACGTCACAATGGAATTTACAGAATTCTTAATAGAAACCCCATTCATATATTTAATGGAGCTCTAAGGAAAATATTTTATGTGGGACTCTTTACAAAACATTTTTATGGCATGTGCATACGAGGTTGATTTTCACTTAATATAAATCAAAGTGCTCTTAGGAAACTTCAATTCGGTTATTTTCTTTCCTAGTAATAAAAGGATTTTAATCATAAGGGGGTATAAATTAGCGTCCTAAAGATGTCGTAAATACCGTATTAATTTATTTTTCTGAACAATTTATTTTCCTTCTCAAAACTGCCATCAACTCTTTGTAAACAGTCAAAACTTGAGCTTAAGGTCATGCATTAGTTAATTAAACGGCGCATTGTCATTTTCATATTCAGTAATTGACGATAAATCCAAAACATTTGTATTTTTTAAGCAACAGGACTATGCATTCTCATTTATATTCTGCAATATAATTAACAGAAACTATAAAAGTTAACTTACCAAAGGGAATGACCTTAAAAATAACTATATTTAATAGAGATTTTTAGGATAAGTTGATTAGAGGCGAAAAATGAAATCCCTACAGAATAGACCAACAAGCGCAAAAATCTGAGTCAGAATACTAATTAAAGGCTTCATATGTGATTCTTAAAATTACATTATGATCCCGGAACGATTTTGAATTAAAAGGAAAAACTATTATGCTTCATGAGGTGGAACAGAGTTTTCTTATTGGCATCATATCTAGTTGACTCGTGATGTGTATCTTTAATTTTACATGAATTCCTAAAACTAAATTCTCTGTGTCTTATAGGTGATATAATAGATTTTTAATTTTTCTGGAGTGGCATCTATGTACATTATACTACAATTTTAGTGTTTAATCAAATATGTCTTTCGACACTAGTCATCCATTCAAATTATGACCCACTAATGTCATTATAACGAGGAATTTCGTTATAGTTCTTGTGTTTCAATTTTTAACGTTAAATGCTACTTAAGGAAATTAAAAATAAGTTATTTGCTAAGTTTCCGAATTGTAATTGGATTGCTTAAGCTATTAGCAGGTTTGGCTTGAAAAATTGAATGGTTTAATTTTTACTAGTTCCCCAATACTTGGGAGGTCTCGGAATCTTATCTCTAAGCCATTTTTGATGTTCTGGGAACAATCTTTTTAAAATCGCCACATCTGCTCTTCTGCATGGGAAAATAGCCTATTAAAATCTGTTCCTTTCTCGAAACGCTGCCCCGTGGTCAAGTAAAATTGCATTTCTTTGTATGATCCCCTTGTCAAAAGCATCGGATATATCTATCCGGTATTTACGCTCCTTTGGGGGTACTTTAATTGAACTGTAAATTGGCTGTCGCTAACAATAACGGCAGACGGTCTGTCTCCAATTTTCTCAGATAGCATACTTTTCGGCGGGTGTGATTTGCGCCGCGTGGGAAAATGTATTCCTTAGTTCTGTTGGGAAAACTTCATCCAATTAAAATTTTGCGCATTCCTACGTCATCCCTCGTTTGAGCAATGAGGTTTGTGCGCGCCGCTTCCTTCGCCTGCTTGGCGCAAGTTTTCCTTCATTTTTGGCGGTGAATCTCCTTTTCTAATCTCACCGGCTCTCTGCACAACGCGCTCTTTGTCTGCGCCGTTCCTGTACGGCTTTCTCTCGGGTATTTCCCTATGCTCGCTTCGCTTGGCGGTAATTTTAAAATTATGATAACCCTCGCTCTCCTTGTTTGCACTTCTGTCCAGCGATAAAAAATATATCAGTGAGCCATATTTTCCTAAGAGAGAAGTTTCTCTTTAAATTGTATACGTTTACGCACCCCTTTAGTTCTTGGCCCTGGCCTCGACTATATCGGGAAGCTATTATTATCATACCATTTTGCTGTTTCACTTTAGACCTGAACGGTCATCCATCATAGAAGCTCCTTTAAACTTCGAGCTTCCTTTTTTTACTTTACGAATGTTGTGAATTGAGATCAAATTTTACTCTGTATATATACTTATCCTGTATTCAAGAACCGGCTCAATGCTTCATGAAGAATAATTTTTTTTAATCATTACAACAGACTTATTTTAGTCTGTTTCCCAACTTTCCTTGAACGACCATCACGATGACGTTGCAGTGAAGATTCCTGAAGTTTTGACAACACTAGTTTTGTACTATGCTGTACGAATTCGGCCAAACTGAAGTTAATTTTTCCAGTAGTTCGTTGTAGCATCTAAATTGTTGACATTCCGGTAATTTGAAGTCTTCATATCCTGCTGATTTTTTTTATATTCACCTCCTCCAGATAATTCTTCTAGAATATACATCTCATGAACTGGTATCTCTACCTCTCCAGAATTTCTCCGCTTGAGTTCCTTGTAGCTGTTAATTCAACTTTACTGAGGCTGTCTCCACAGAGTTAACCAACTAGACTCCTCTCCACGAACTTTCGCGATTGCATATAGTGAGACTAAGTAACTTTTCTGTCCACACGTAAGTTCCTCATCAACGGACAATTCCTCACGTCACTGAAGAACTGTTTAATGTCCTCTTCAACATCAAATGTTTCCCCACGACAGTCATTTTGAACACGCGAAAGAATCAGCAAAGAGAGGTGCTGCAGTTATAAAGAGTCTGTGTCGGTCGATCGCACATAATTCTAGATGGGCGTTTATCCGAAATAAATGGAAGGACTTAGTGTATTATGAATTAATAGATAGAAATTCTAATAAGTTATGGGTTGTTTATAGTGGATTCGTTCCAGATTCTCCAAGGAAGGATTGGTTAGCCATGATCCAGCTTTTAACTTATGATGACCGCTACATGATACGTTTGAAAATACTGCACATTCTGCATTGTTTGGAATAAACCACAAGTTATGGATATTTCCCATTTCTATACCTGTGATGCACTGTCGGCTCGGGATCTCTGTAGCCGATATTTGGAGGCAAGAGCATTGAGAAATTAATACGTCCTGTTTCCAACTTCTTTTTGTTGTTGTTGTTTTGTTTTTGTTTCTAATACTCCCTAGGCGGAATTTATTCTAGAGCACGTCCATATAAGCTAGAGGGCTAAGTGGTGCGGCGTCGGTTTAAAATCCTGCACCACAAGGGTTGGAGTACGATTTAGCCAGGTGCCACCGCAATTTTGACCGAGCACCCCCAGGTACGGCATCTGGGGGGATCGTACCCTCTCCCACCCTCTCTTACCTCATGGAGGGATTTTCCGATCTACGGATTTCACGTGCCCATATCCGGCCTAGACACGGAGGTAATTGACGGCACTTGTCGGGAATCGATCCGAGCACCGGAAGCCACCGCTAGGCCACCTCGAGCCCCTCCATCTTCGTTTTATTTCTCGTTGTTTTTGTTTATTGTGCGCCATTGGAAACTTTAAAAAATGTTATATTAACGACCGAACAGCATGAGTTTCCTAAATTACAATTCTACCATGAAAATATTTAGACACATTTAGTATTGTATAACCTATTTTTTTTCTCATGACTTTTTCGAATAATCAATAAACTGAGCTTTCGGTATTTATTTGTTCCAACATATTCTGTGAAACAAACTAAAATGAGCGCTGATGATATGCGTTTTAGTCTGGTTGCTATCAGTTCCACAGTATTATATGTCATAACAAAATTTTGAAGTCAGTTTAATGCTCCGACTTGAGGACTCAGTTCTACGTTTCCTATTTTGAAAGTACTTTCTATAATAAATTAATAGTATTAAAAGCATTGAATGAATACAATTAGATTTTTGTGAAATAGATAATTTTTCATTACATTTATAATTTTTTTAAAGTCTGAAATCTCTTTTGTAACCACTTGGAACTCACTCACTGTAATACTTTTGTCTTTCAGACAACAGAGGTATAAGTTCCTGAATATCTCTGAACTACCGAATTCCCTTTGGTTCAAGGACTATTTTTCAAACTGAGATTTTAGCTCATTAAGCTCAAGGCCCATTTCCATAATTTTCCTCCTGGTTTTTTAAAACTCGTCTAGGAACGAGCCTCGATTCTGGATTGATTGTTAATCTCTACTATTTCACGGGATTCTCAACTACCGCGCATTGTTTGTGACTAGTGAACATTTTTACCGTGTGAAATTAAAAATTGTATAAATTCTGCAGTGAAGAAATGTTTCTTTAAAAATAAAATTTTCAATTTGCCGTTTGAAATAAAAAACATCCTTTTTAAACGAAAAACATAACTCCTTAAAATTCTCAACAAAAAATAAGAAGGGAACTAGTATCAGACATATTAATATAGTTTTTGATCAGGCAGGAAATCAGGCAATTTACAAATACTTACAATTAGAATTATCTGTGCTTTAGCATTTGTCAATCATCCGTGGAGATAATCACTTCTAAAATCCCCGCTGTCTGGTAAAGAATGGCATTATTTTTATACGAATTGTCATTCTTAATTTTTTTTGTTTATTTTAAGTAGTTATGAGTTTCTGTTAATTTCAAAGGTCCATGTAAGTGAAATCCTTTTATAAAAAATTATTTTGTTTTTGAATGGAATATTTATAAAACAATTCAATCAAATGAATAATTTTCTTTGTTTTCCGATATATATGTACTTTTAAGAAATTTTACGTTACATTTGTGAATTACCTATTACCAACTTTTAAGGCCTGCTTACTACTTGTATTTGCTCTATGAGGAACTAAAAACAAAATAATCATTTGATTATGCCCTCATTTTTTCAGACTTTAACGTTATAAAGATTTAGTTACACATAACTTCTGCTGTTAAATTTCGATATTCATTAAATACGAAAGTACGGTCGGTTAATAATCATTAGTTACTTTATGCCTTTTCAGACCGGCATATTTAATTTAATAAGACGAGACAGGGAAATAAGGTCTCATATTTAATTTAAACCAAGCAAAAGTAGAATACAGTGTATATGAAAGAAAGGTTTTTCAAGAAATAAAATCTATCAGTTATTAGGAAAATGTAAAAAATTTCATAAATGTTTCGAAAAAATATTTTTGAATAATAGAATGCTGTTAAAATTTATGGTTATTTAAATAGAGGGGAGATAGCTTAAAATAAGTCTTTCTAATTCTATTCAATAAGAGTATAAGAAGATACGATTATGTATTTTTATTTCCAATGGCAAACATTAAGACAGACGTTTTACAAACAGAACAAAACTCTGTGAACATATAATGTGAGAAGTCAATAGCGCCCATTACACGTACGCTCTTTCCCGCGTGAAACCACAATCCTGTGTGATAGAGTGCACGTGTAAAGGTGTCGGAGGGGAAGGGAAAGGTGCTTTGGAGCGTACAGGATTACGCGTGGGAAAACTTGCAGACGCAGTCACGCGTCCTTACATTTTCTCCTGATGTTGCGAGTTTATCTAACGCTAGTTCTTTCGCACGCGAATGCTCGTGTCTGGAACATACATGTATTGGATTTACAAGTTTACAAGCTAAACAAAACAGAGAAACTCATAAGAAATATTTCAATACCAACGGAAAGATTGAGTGGCAAGATCGTATGGTTCCGATGGGGAGAGCTTAGATTAAGAATTAGTGTATTTAGTTACTATGATATTAGCTTTCACATGTAACTGTAATATGCAGTTGAAAATAAATGCAAATAATTCAACTTACGGCTTTTCGTCGCTGCCCAGTTTCACCACCCTCCATCACGCCTTGTTCATTTGTCAAAATAGCAGTTTGGTCAGTTTCGTCAACGTCCATCATCTGGTTCACCATCAATAGTAAAACTACTAATAGGTAGTTCCTGATCTTTTGTAAACAGTAAATTATTGTAGTACCACAGGGAAGATGTGTACACGTCATCTGCTCCTCTTCCACCACGCTGACGGTCACTGACTTTCTTCAGTTCCTTCCGGAAAGAGCCTCTTTGTATTTTTTTTACTACAAAGTCTCGATTGGCTTCAGAAATGGTTCTACTTCTTAAAAGTTCATTTTTATAACACAAAATTACTAAAACACAAACGAATTAACTGAACGCTCCAGTAAAACTGTGTTTTTTCCCACGCGCCAGTTGCACGCGGTGAATCACGCGCGAATCCCTTTAAACGGACGTTTTTCTCTTTTCCTTTAAAATGACACGAGTATTCGCGCACGAAAGAACGAGCGTCCGAAAAACTCACAACATGAGGAGAAAACGCAACAACGCGTGATTGCGCCTGCAAGTTTTCCCGCGCGCAATACCGCGCGCAACCACTCGCGAAAGAGCGTATATATATATATATATATATATATATATATATATATATATATATATATATATATATATATATATATATATATATATATATATATATATATATATATATATATAACCCTTAATGGCCGTTCTAAAGAGGGAATCGAAAAAATGGGTCCCGTAAGCTAAAGGTTAACCCTCAAAGTGAGCAATTTGGGCTGGTACAAATACCAACACGATAGAGATGGCTCGCCCAGCAATCGTGACCAATTTCGAGCCTAAAATTAGCCACTGCTTTATCCCGTGGTTTGTCTGTTATTTTCCTTTCCAAGATATCTCTCCAGCTCTTATTTGAGACATGCGTCATAAGTTTTTCTCTCCATTTTTAAATACGAATATAATAAGTTCTTATTTTAACCTTATGGTTAACTTAGAGGTCAAGGAGACTTGCTTGATTAAGTAAAATGCAAAGCAAACAAGAAAGAAAGATGCAAAATTTCAAAATATTTTTTGGGTTAATTTCAAAATACATAAAAAGTAAGAACAAGCGAACTTTCTTCTGAAATTTTTTTTGTATTTTATCTGTCGTTTTCCATTTTAAACTACAGTACAAGTAAGATTAAAAATGGAGAAATTACTATTCCTGTGATGAGGCGAATGTCTAACGACTAAGTGCTCCCCTCATTAGACGGAAAAAAAATCCTGTGGTAAATAAAATGCTTCTTTTTGAAAGGTAAGTAGCTTAAAGATTTTGATTATTAACTCTTAGGCCACAACAAAAAAATTTTCCAAGTAATCTTTTTGAACCAATAACACGTTTTTGAAACATTTGCATCAGCATTTAATAATATTTTCCTAACAACTGATATTCTAATCATAATCCTTGAATAATTTTCCTTTTATGTACATTATATTATATATGGAATGATTGTATTAAAGCACAAATCCATCATGGATAAAAAGGATTTTCTTAAACATTTAAATATGTAAATGCAAAAAAATTTGAGATGTTTTTGAAAATGCTGTGAAATTTGTTACTCCTTTCCCCTGGTTTAGATTTACACTTTTACAGCTTTGCATTAGATATCTGCATTTACACAACAACGTGAAAAATATTTTGGCAGAGTTTTCTCTCTACACTTTATTACTTGCGTAATGGTCTTATAAATCGATTTGTAATTATCGTGGCAAGTCATTTGGCTTCTGAGTCCCTCGGAATTCTCGTTTCATCTTGCACCATCCGCGCCATTCCCCTTCATTTTCAAAATATTTAGACGAATCGACAAACAAAATGGCGTTTCTTTAATACCGTGGATAGTTGTTTTGAGTATAACGTTCAAATTTTTGTGAACTTAGATTTTATTTCAATTTTGTACCATATTTTTTTAATTCAAGTTTATTAGAAAATTTTATCGCAATTTCTTCTAAGGCTTCAGTTAGGCATTAAATATAAGTTTTAAACTTTTAAACTCAGATGATAGTTTCTTTTTGTTTTATTAAAACAGGTGGAGTTACATGAATATTTTTCAAGATCCTGCTCTTTAAAAAATTCCATTTTAGCAACGATTATTTTCTCTCCTACAAAATATGATTGAAATGAATTTATTTTGAAGATTACTTTTACAATAGTGGTTGAATTAAGATTTACGGTAGATAAAAAAGGACAATAACTAGAACTAGTACGTTTTGAACAAGAATTCATACCCACGTCTTGGAACCTCGACATTGAGCCTATTAAATTATATGTGTGCAATGTGCGTTGTCGAAGTGTCATTTTTCATGACTTTCCTCTCATGTTCTCACTCCCTATTTCTCCTGGGGCCAATATGCATATATTAATTTTCCATTTTAATTTTTTAATTAATTCGTAACGTTGAACCTCCAATGGTCGAAACTCACTGCTGCAATCACTTGTCGAGCAGTGTTATCCGAACCTTGCTTTCAAAACCTCAGTACACCAACAGAGCTCTTCCAGAGGTTAGATGAAGTACTATTTTTCCTGACGTTTCCCACAAGATATTATGAAAATTTTAATTATGTTACTTTACAACATTTTGTCAAAAGGCACCACTAAATAACCTACGTTAGCTAAGTTAGAAAACAATATTTTTTATACTTATGATAAAATTCTAATGATAAAATATTAAATTGTCAAGTAGAATGCAAACTTCAATTTTTTTATAGGAACATAAATATTCATAGTTATTAAATACTAATAAAAAATCCCAAATACACAACACATACGTAAAACCTAATTTTACATTTGATTGGTGGTACATAAAGAACTTCATTTCAAGTACCCAACTCCCTTTTACACAGACAGAAATAGACATTATCAAATATTTTTTGATAAATTTTTACGACATATAACGTGACAAAAAATTGTAAAGCTACCAAAATATATTAATTTGAAGCAAGGTTTCCGAGTAATGAGTATGAAATATTCTATTGCAATGGTTGATAGTATCGAACCAAGAAAAAGGAGGTTTTGTCACAGCTTTTTGAAATACTACTATCTCAGATTCCCAGTTCGGCCTTTGTGTTTTCATTTGTGGAAACAGCATTTGTGGAAAAAGTAAAATATTCAAAATTAAGGGATTTAATTTTTTATCCTTCTTGTAATAAAAAAGAAAATCATACGGAAAAAAATGTTTAATTAATTTGAACAAGCATTCAAATAATTAATAACAATGTCATCAAAATAATAAATTATGAACTTTCTTATTTTCTCCTTTCTTTCGCTATCTTTTTGCCATAGGTTTTGTCACTATACTTCTGCACTCATGCATAATTTAAGATTCATTACATACAAAATGAAGATACCATAGATTGTTTTTAATTTCTGATTTAAAACTACAAATGTTATTCAGAATTGTTTTCCCTTGCACTTATCCGTTTCTTGCTCTCAAACTAATTATATTTTAAACCGCATTATTTATATTTTACACATGTTCACCTTTTTTTCTTTAGTCTTCTGTTAAGTTTCAAAGCAGAATTTAAAAAATTACTATAGATAATCACGTCTTTTGCTGAGACTGGATTATTATGCCACATAATTTAGAATTACATCTTATTAAAAAAGTATTTGTCTGTTTAGATTTTCATATCAAGAATATTTTATGTGAGAAAATTGAAAGAAACTTCAAGATGAATTTATATAAATCTTTCATTTAGCTGCATTAATAAACTGAGGATGTGATATTAAATATCACTCATTGATAATAAGCTTTTAGTTTTAAGATTGTGGCGGTCACGCGAAGAAGATGAAATCATCATGTAGATTTTCATGCAAATTCCTAGCGTGATCGCCTGCGCATGTGCGAGCTTCCCCAGAGCGACATATAAGCGGGCTCCACTCGACTCTAGCGGGGAGAGAGAGCAGGATCCGCCTGGCTGCACGCTCACAACATAGTGTTCCCATTGAGCTCTTCGTGTGCTCAAGCTGCAGAATATTTCTGGTAGTTATCGTCAATTGCTGTAGCACCGGATTCTTCAACTTCACCGACTAAAGAGTGTTCCTGTGTACCGGTGTGCGTCTCACCATTGATAAGCTGTACCCTAAGATCGCCTCACAGGACTCTTGTGCTGCCAGTCGTAATATTAATTTTTATTGTGTTATTAGTATCGGTAGTTATATTATTTATTGATGTTTTTAATTGTAAGCGCAATAGTAGTTATTGCAATATTGCTAGTTTTCAATGGTTTTATTATATTCCAGTGATTGTGAACAGGGTTCATCAATAAACTGTATTGCATTGTTTAACAAGTCTACTGTATTTACAGATACATTGTAAACAGCCCACAAGAGTGGGGATATGTGGTAGGTGTTTCGGGAAAACAATAACCTTCTGTAAATATCTAGCTGTAAATATTTCTAAGTTAAAATATTATATACCGGCACCTCCACACTGGTGACCCGGAATTCTGTTTACAGTATTATTTAATTAATATATATTGCTGTCTTTACTCGTTTTTGAATGTTTTATATAACTACCAGTAGATTTATACTGAAAATTAGTGTATGAATTATGCCAACCACAGTATGCTCAGGCATGCAATAACTGCTCTGGAAACTCACTATAGGTGCACTGGCACTCTCCCAGGTTGAGATTCTAACCTAATTCTCACTAGCTGAATATCTGTTCCTACTGCATTAACAGGAAAAACTGCCCAGCTAGCCATCTGTAGTCATAATGACTGACGATAAAACCGAGGTCCGAGGGTCAGGTGTTTCCGATATAGCACGAGTTGCATTCAAACCACCGCCATTCTGGGATACAAATCCACGAGTTTGGTTTTTACAACTCGAATCTCAATTCAAGTTAGCTGGTATAACAGCCGACGAAACTAAATTTCACTCGGTTATTTCGGCAGTTGATACAAAGACTCTAAGTAGAGTGTCAGATATTGCAGAGAAACCCCCGTCAGACAACTTGTACGGCACGTTAAAGCAGCGTATACTTGATTTGTATTCTAGGTCAGACGCAGCCAGACTTAGGCTTCTCTTTCAAGACATACAATTGGGAGATAGGACGCCTTCCCAGCTCCTACAAGAAATGAGGAATTTAGCTGAAGGAGATATTAAGGACGACGTTTTAAAGAGTCTGTGGTTACAGCGCCTTCCGCTGAACACACAACAGATCCTGTCCATTTCTAACGATCCCCTGCCAAACCTCGCGAAAATCGCTGATAAAATTATGGAAATTTCCCCCATAACACCCACGGTTACAGCCGTAGCACAGTCAAGTGAGTTGAATTCTATTAAAACTGAATTGTCTAACATTAAGAAAACTCTTAAGTCTCTACAAGAACGCAGAGATAGACAAAGTCGCTTCAGATCAAACTCTGGATCTCGAAACCGTCTCAGGTCGAATTCAGAATCTCGTAAAAATGCTAATAGATTATGTTGGTATCATCACAGGTTTGCAGATAAAGCTAAGAGGTGTACAAAGCCATGCAGTTTCCAGGGAAACGACTAGGCACGTCGGTTTTGACGGCAACTGACGTGGCGACTCATCATAGCCGTCTCTTTGTTTTTGATAAGATTTCCAAGCAGAAATTTTTGGTTGATTCAGGTGCAATAGTGTCTTGTTATCCCAGGACGTTCGTATCTTGGTCCAGACAACAACCAGAGTGTCTGTACGCTGCAAATGGATCGGAAGTTCCTACTTTCGGTACAATACAACTAAAACTTGACTTAGGTTTGAAAAAGGAAATTTTATGGACGTTTGTGATCGCTGATGTTACAACACCTATTTTGGGAGCTGATTTCTTGGAAAGTTTTGCCCTACTATTAGAGGTTAAAAATCGTAGACTGATTGAACAACGTGCGACCTCAGCTATTCATTGTTCTTCACGGGTAGATGCATATTTAACCCCCATCAGTACTAGTACACCTTTTTACAATGTAATTATGAAATTTCCTCGAATTTTAAGTCCCAATCTTAATAGGCACAAGCTAACAACTACAGTAGTTCACACTATCGAAACTAAGGGTCCTCCAGTATTCGCAAAAGCTAGGAGGCTGAATCCTGAAAAGCTAAAAGCTTTGAAGAATGAATTCCAGGAATTGCTCCAGCAGGATATTATTCGACCTTCCAAAAGCCCTTGGTCGAGTCCAATACACATCGTGACGAAAGCCGATGGCAAGTTTCGAATCTGCGGAGACTACCGCAGGCTTAATGCCGTAACGGTACCTGACAGATACAGCATCCCTCATCTGCATGATTTTACTGCGGAACTGAATGGTAAGACAATTTTTTCTAAAATTGACCTTAAAAAGGCTTACCATCAAATTAAGATTGATGACGCAGACGTTCAAAAAACCGCGGTCATTACACCCATCGGACTTTATGAATACAATTACATGTGTTTCGGGTTAAGAAACGCCGCTCAGACATTCCAGAGATACATAGACAACGTTTTACGTGGTCTCACTTGCTGTTTTGCGTATATAGACGACATTTTAGTCGCCTCAACTGATGAGACAGCACACAAACAGGACTTGGCTCAAGTTTTTGAAAGGTTAGATAATCATGGCTTAGTCATTAATCATGCTAAATGTATTTTTGGTTCAAAGGAATTACAATTTTTAGGATTTCTGGTTACCGCGAAAGGAATTTCTCCAGCGCCAGACAAGATTAAGCATATAGCTGAATATACCTTGCCGAAAACGGTAGATAGTTTACGTCGTTTTTTAGCCATGATAAATTTTTATCACAGATTTTTTAGGCACGCAGCCGAAATTCAGGCTGAGTTATACCAGATGGTAAAAGGAAAGCCTAAAAAGGACAAATCTATTTTACAGTGGAGCGATGACACTCGAGAAGCATTTTTACAATGCTTAGACGTTCTACAAAAAGAAGTCAGGCTAGCTCATCCAGCAGCTAACGCCAAACTCTCTCTTATGGTTGACGCCTCTGACATTGCGATTGGAGCAGAGCTTCATCAAACAATAGATGGTACAGCAAGTCCCTTAGGATTTTTCTCCCGTCGACTTACGCCTACCGAAAAACGGTATAGTACATACGACAGAGAACTCCTATCCATCTACTCCGCTGTCAGACACTTTAGGCACTTGATTGAAGGATCCCAATGCGTGATTTTTACGGATCATAAACCATTGTGCTACGCATTTCAGCAACACAGTGATCGTTGCAATCCCCGTCAAATCCGCCACCTTGAATTCATTTCGCAATTCTCGACGGACATACGTTATATCAAAGGAAACCAAAATGTGGTCGCTGATGCTATGTCTCGAGTCGACGCGATTAGACTAGGGTGCAAGATAGATTTACAGGAGTTAGCATCTGCACAAGCTGTTGACGCGGAATTACAAGAACTATTAAAAGGTAAAACAGGGTTAGAAATTAAGCAGATTCAATTAGAGACAGGTTCTCCCAAAATTTACTGCGACATTTCTACAGGTCACATTAGGCCATACCTACCAGACGAATTCCGTAAGGAAGCTTTCGCACAGGTACACAATATCTCTCATCCAGGTACTAAAGGTACAGCGAAGTTAATCCGAGAACGTTTTGTTTGGCCTAGACTGGAGGCTAACTGCAAAGAATGGGTCACAAGTTGCATTCAGTGCCAGAAATCGAAGATTTCGAGACATACCAAGTCTCCACTGGCTACATTTAAATGCCCTGACACTAGGTTCTCGGAAGTTCATCTCGATATTGTTGGCCCACTGCCACCTTCCAGAGGATTTCAGTACTTGCTAACTTGTATTGACAGGTTTACTAGATGGCCGGAAGCTTATCCAATTCCGGATCAAACAGCTGAAAGCGTCGCGGAAGCGTTTTACACGGGATGGATTGCACGGTTCGGCGTGCCTGTTACAATCATTACTGATCAAGGCCGACAGTTCGAAAGTGAACTCTTTTCCACTTTAACAAAATTATTAGGAATAGAGCGCAGGAGAACATGTGCGTACAACCCCCGCGCAAATGGTCTAGTGGAAAGATTTCATAGACACTTAAAGCAGACATTAACGTGTATTTTAAAAGCTTCCCAATTCTGGGTTGAAAAGTTACCATTAGCTTTACTCGGTATCAGAGCTAGCCTCAAAGAGGACATAACGGCATCAACAGCCGAAATGGTGTATGGCTCACCATTAAGATTACCCGGAGATTTTTTTTGTGACTCGAAAGATAGTCACGCGTTTACACGTTTTGAATTTTTAAAACGTTTGAAATCCCATATGAAAGAGCTGCGGCCAATTCCCACATCTAATCATTCGATAGGTAAAGTTTTTTTGCATAAAGAATTAATGCAAACCCCTTTTGTATTCGTTAGGATAGATTCAGTACGTAAACCATTAACCCAGCCATACGACGGCCCTTACAAAGTCATTTCTAGACACCCGAAACACTTCACACTAAGCATAGCAGGTCAAAAGAAATGCATTGCAATTGATCGACTCAAAGCAGCATTTTATCAAGACCAGCCAGTTTCGGAAGTTGTTGCGAAAGACGTAGGCCAAACCCCAACTGTCGTCACACGTTCGGGACGCAGGGTTCGGTTCGTGGTACCGTACCAAGCCTAGGGTCTTGGCACTTGCGGGGGAGTGTGTGGCGGTCACGCGAAGAAGATGAAATCATCATGTAGATTTTCATGCAAATTCCTAGCGTGATCGCCTGCGCATGTGCGAGCTTCCCCAGAGCGACATATAAGCGGGCTCCACTCGACTCTAGCGGGGAGAGAGAGCAGGATCCGCCTGGCTGCACGCTCACAACATAGTGTTCCCATTGAGCTCTTCGTGTGCTCAAGCTGCAGAATATTTCTGGTAGTTATCGTCAATTGCTGTAGCACCGGATTCTTCAACTTCACCGACTAAAGAGTGTTCCTGTGTACCGGTGTGCGTCTCACCATTGATAAGCTGTACCCTAAGATCGCCTCACAGGACTCTTGTGCTGCCAGTCGTAATATTAATTTTTATTGTGTTATTAGTATCGGTAGTTATATTATTTATTGATGTTTTTAATTGTAAGCGCAATAGTAGTTATTGCAATATTGCTAGTTTTCAATGGTTTTATTATATTCCAGTGATTGTGAACAGGGTTCATCAATAAACTGTATTGCATTGTTTAACAAGTCTACTGTATTTACAGATACATTGTAAACAGCCCACAAGAGTGGGGATATGTGGTAGGTGTTTCGGGAAAACAATAACCTTCTGTAAATATCTAGCTGTAAATATTTCTAAGTTAAAATATTATATACCGGCACCTCCACAAGATCAAAGGAAACATACCGCTATCTTTCTTTGCGAATTATAATATTAATGATACAAAGCTTTCTGCAACAAAGGATTTGGTGAGTTTTTTAACAGCGGCTGGAACAAGAAACACTCGAAAGGGTGCATGGAAAAAATCTCTCTCACAAAAATAAGACGTTATTAAGAAGTATCGGTAATAGTCTGAAAATATATTTCAAACTTTTGTTTACAATATGTACGTTTTGGTGTATTCTTTTATTCAACAACAATAGTGCATAATGGTCGGCAAACAACGCACGAATTTGAAAATACTAAAATGATTCTCAGGAGAGTTACTAGGAATTATTTACCTGGTAAAACAAATATAAAGAGAGAAAAAGTTAAGACCTAATCCCTTAAGCCAGGAATCAATTTAAAACGAAAGAAAAAAAAATTCTCCGATAGAACTTAAAAGGAGGTTAAATAAGCCCTCACTTGCTGGATTGTTATAAATGTTCCATAGTACATATTGCTGTAGTAGAAATGTAACATCAAAAGTGACTTCCAGAGGGCAACTTAAGCATTTAAGAAATATCTCTTTGTAGAATCCCACGGACTTGTCCCGTGATTACCCTCCCTGGATGTATAATGACCTGAAGTTCACCTTTATTTTGTCGAGTTGGATTCCTAAAAATACAGTATCCTTAGGGCATGCTAGGGTATAAATGAATTTCGTAAAGTCTTAAATACACAATATCAGTATTGATCTGAAAATCACAAAAATGCAAAATTAATAAGACAGCGTTTACAAGATGCCTACAAGAAGAGTAGATAAGCTCATGAGATTAAAGGTTTATTTGAGTCTCCGTCTGCCATTGATACTTTCTCTCTCTCCCCCTTCAAAATTTTTCGTACTACTTTTATTTATACCTAGGTTCTGTCATGATTAAATATCATAAAAAGGAATTACAATGTTTAATAAACAAAAATTAAATTTTTATCTAAGTATTTTGCGTTTTACTCAAATGGATTAAATTTTACTAACCGGATGCAAGACATTTTCTACGGGATAACTCACACACACACACACACACACACACACACATATATATATATATATATATATATATATATATATATATATATATATATATATATAATATTAAAAACTAGTAATTTCTTAATTCAACACTCTTAACATTTAAAAACTATTAATTCCTCACTTTACTATTCAAAATTACATACCCTTTTTTAATCCCTTAAATTATTTAATTCCCTTTGGGCATTCGCGTTAAATTCCATTATTACAGTCTTCGGCAAAATCATTCAAGATGGCTGTCTTTTTTAAGTAAAGGGACACGGCGCGGCGTCAGTACAAATTTAAATCAGTTCTGCACATCAAGAACAACTTTAAACCAATCAACTATTAAGACACACCCTTTTATCACGTGATGGGGTGAAGTTTATATAAATCTTGACGTCCAAAACTAGGACGGATTCCTGTACTTTCTCTTGCTGCATTCATACCGGCGGAGTCGCCAAAGGAAATAAATAAAATGTAATTCGAGAAATCTTGTGTCGACGACATTACTTTCGACCAGACTACCATTCCAGTGTCTACAGAGTTGACCGTGATGTGGGGTTGCGGCATTCTTCTTTGCAATGACCGGCCGTTCTCCCCATATCTCACACACACACACACACACACACACACAGATATATATATATATTAAATAAATTTCAAACCTTTTGCGTCATTAACTTATCGCAATAGAACATTATCCCCCATTTAAATTTGACCTAGAAATAACCAAAGTAATATATTAGTTTCCCCTTAAACAAGCCACGCGCCTACATCTTATATAACAACGCATATTCTAGAATCATGAGAAACGATCGCCCCATATGACATGCTTGGGTAAGGTGTCACGTTTAAACCAATTAAAGTTCAGCCCGCCCGACTAAAAAACATAGAACTAGGGTTTTTCGCGCACTTGTGTATCTGCTTTCAGTCCATCAACATGTAATTTCTAGCTGTGCATATGCGCTGCCGGGGCCCCTTTCCCCGATAGCCGCGATGTCCGTCCTATACTGAGTATTCAGTGTATAGATCACGAAGTATATTTAAACATCGAATTACTGTGCAATAAAAAGACGTATACCAGTAACAGTGATGCCTTTGTTATTTTGCCTGGAATTTCTTCCTACGCCATGCCAGCCTCTCGTTAAATTATTCCAAGCTACGAATACACCCCGGTCTGTTTTCCATTCGCCCACCCCAGATCCGACAGGCTATGATTTTCAGGCCTGTTGAGCTTCGCCCCGCCGTAACACTACTATTACATATATATATTATTTATATATATATATATATATATATATATATATATATATATATATATATATATATATATATATATATATATACAGGTGGTTATCAGAATCATGGAAACACTAAGAAACATCATGAAAACCTTTATTAATACGGCACAGAATCACCTTTGACATGTAATACCACCTGATTCACCTTGGAATCGAATTATTAAAGTCATTAATAGTGGTTAAGAATATATTATACCATTCTTCAGGAAAACATCGTCAAAGTTCCTGTAGAGATGCTGTGGTGGATATCAATACCTGGCTCCAACCACTTATACAAATCACAGAGATTGAATGATATGTAGTCGTGGGAATTGTACAGAGCAAGATAAGTTATTTGACTTCTTTATCATGCTCTGTAAACCAATACTTGATAGATTTAGCTGTATGTTTAGGGGGGATTATTATCCTGGAGAACAACATCTCCTGCAAGAAACAATGTTTGCACCGTAGGATGGACTAGCGAGCTAAAATTTCGACATAGTCCTTCCCATTCAACCTCCCTTTTAGGGTTACAATAGGGCCTGAAGAAAACCATGAGATGCTATCCCAAACCCTGATAGATCTAATTCCATGATTGACAGTTGAGATGACACAGCCAGAATCTTACGCTTGTGTAGGTATTCTCCAGACATATTCACGTTCTTTTGCGAGGACCAATGTGAACAATGATTCGTCGCACCAATTGCAGTTTTTCGACATATTACTCGACCAGGATAAACTCTCGTTGCACCATTGTGGACGATATTTTGTATCGGCTTTTATTACAAGTAGCTTGGAAATAGCTACTCTTCCGAATATGCTTTGTTTGCGAAGTTCCCTTCTACCTATAATGGTTGATACCGGGACATACAGATGCAGATTAGGCTCTTCGGTCATTTTGGTTGCAGTTGTTTTCTTTCTTCGTGATCCAATCCGCTTCAATACCTGGTCCGTCTCTTTCACTCAGCTCTCCCTTTCGTACACTCTACTGTTTGGCAAAGATGATTTTCCGTGCACTCTGTACGCTATCATGACTTTCGATGCCATAGCTCGAAAAACATCCATTAGCCTGGGGGTTGCAGTAACAGATACTCCAATTTAAACGCGCTCCAACAATTTGCCCTTTTCGCAAGGTCTGAAATTTTATGCTGTTCCCCCAAAAGCACGATGCGCTCAGCTTCATTATTACTACCTGACAGAAGAATAATACATACACTATATTATATAAAAAAATACAGGGGGCCAGACTTGTTTTTTAAGGAACACGAAGCACATTCATATACACCACTAATATTGATAGGAGTTTCCTTTATTTTGATAACCACCTATCTCTCTCTCTCTCTCTCTCTCTCTCTCTCTCTATATATATATATATATATATATATATATATATATATATATATATATATATAGATATATATATATATATATATATAGATAGATAGATAGATATAGATATACCGGGTGGCCATAATTAAACTGACAATGCTCACAGTGTTCTGTAGCGCGATCTATTTGTGAGAATGACGCCACATTTTGTAGGAAGATTAAACAAGACGGGGGACGAAGGATTCCGCGAAAAACTAAATTAGTTCCAAAAGTCACCGCTAGGGGAATATTTGGCGCTGTGTAATAGAAAATAGAGTGTTAACAAATGCAAATTAATACGGAATAAAATTACCTTTTATTATGCACATTTTCTTATTTAGTTCAAGTGCAATATGGCAACACTTTTAAAAAAGCGTAAAATCTACATAAACACCGATAAAGTCTCGTGATCTTCAATATCACGTACGCTGAGCAGAAGTTCTTTATTCAAATTTCATGTTACATCCATTGGCACAGTGCCAGCTGCTTGGGTTTTAAAAGGCAATGTGTTACGTTTCGAATCAATCGGATTGAAAGTTTATGTGCAATGTCTCCTTCTTTAGTCGAGCGTGCATTACTGGTCAAATTCTTTTACCTCAACCAGTGCAACGCGTCAGCCGCTCTTCGTGCTTTTAGAACGCACAAAAAAATGCGTAAAGGCAACGGTCCTGTGTCAGTTAATGGGCTAAAAGCAATGGTTGCGACGTTTGAGAAAACAGGTTCTCTGAAGGTTCAGTCAGGCAGAGGACGAAAACCTGTACCACAGGATACAATCGAACCAGTTGCCACGGCGATTGTCGACAGAGGACCAGACAATATTGCTGCCACCTCTAGCGCTCGTGGATTAGCTCGGAATATGGATATGCCTTACAGTACGGTATGGAAAATCTTACGAAAGATTATCAACTTCTATCCGTACAAGATCAGCCGTGTACAGGAGTTACTGTACCCCGACCATGATAAGCGATTGACTTTTGCTCTCACCTTTCTTGCCAGAATGGAGGTGGATGATGCTTGGCCGTGGAAAATCTTATGGGGAGACGAGGCCCACTTTTACCTGCATGGAACTGTGAATACCCAGAACTGCCGAATTTGGGATGACAAATCACCACATGCAGTCACAGAAATTCCCTTACATTCAACAAAGGTAACTGTTTGGTGTGGGTTCACAGCGGAATTTATCGTAGGCCCATTCTTCTATGAGAACATTACCCCGACAGGACCGGAAACCTGTTCTGTTACCGGAGAGAAATATCGCCACATGTTGAACAGCTTTGTCATTCCGGCACTTCACCAAAGACAATGCCTGGGGGAAATCATTTTCTTGAAAGATGGAGCCCCTCCACACGTTGCTGTACGGGTGCAACAGCTGCTACGACAGAAATTCACAACAGAAAGAGTCATTAGCAGCTACTTTCCAACTGCATGGCCACCTCAGTCTCCTGATCTTACCCCATGCGACTTCTGGCTATGGGGTTACCTTAAGTCCAAGGTCTATCAAGGAGTGGTCCAGGACCTGGCTACGTTGAAGGATAACATATCACGGACTGTACGGGAGATTCCTGCAGACATGTTACTTTCTGCTGTTGTGCATACTGTGCACAGAATGCAATATGTGGTCCACAACAACGGCAGCCACATTGAACCTCATTTGAATGCAAAATAAAAGGTAATTTCCGTATTGATTTGCATTTGTTGACACTCTATTTTCTATTACACAGCGCCAAATATTCCCCTAGCGGTGACTTTTGGAACTAATTTATTTTTTCGCGGAATCCTTCATCCCCCGTCTTGTTTAATCTTCCTACAAAATGTGGCGTCATTCTCGCAAATAGATCCCGCTACAGAACACTGTGAGCACTGTCAGTTTAATTATGGCCACCCGGTATATATATTTGGGACACCGGTTAATCGGACCAGCCGCTCATTCGGACTGAACTGAAACAAATCCTATTCCATAAGCATAATAGTGCATGTTCGTGTAATCAAACCAGCCGGTTATTAGGACCAAAATGATCGCCTCTCGATGTGGTCCGATTAACCGGAATCGACTGTGTATGTGTATGTGTGTGTGTGTGTAAGTAAGTAACGGGTCAACTTGCATCGAGTTATTATTCATACGATTCATCTTTAAGCAATGCAGTGTTGATGGGCCGGTGGAATAATAACTCATCCTTGGTTTCTCTAAACACATGTTATTTTCAATTTAAAGGTCTCTAGCTGCGTTTCTAATGCTACCGCTTCACTATTCAACTCATAAGGTCTAAAGTTCTATTTAATACTTAAAATCATTTCGCTTTTCATTTCATCTCGCGACAGGCATGTTTACTCACTTTGAAATCCTACATAGCTCTTCTTTTCTGCTTTGTTCGGGCGTTCAGGCAAAGACGCCGATGACCCAAGCAGACCTCGTCAAATCCGATTAAAAACGTGCCTTAAGACTACTGGAAAATTCTAGAAGGACGCTCTGACATCAGTACCCCTCTGACAACTTCCTCTCTCCGCGTAGGAGCTATTTAATCAGAGCTATTTAATCCGCGTGAGAGCTATTTAATTGAATAGACAAGTACCGCCATCTGTTGATTTTTATCTATATCTATCTATATATCTATCTCCCTCTCTCTCTCTCTCTCTCTCTATATATATATATATATATATATATATATATATATATATATATATATATTTATATGATGATAAAAGCATAAGCTATATTTAATTATATTAATGAGCGTTAAATAGTAATTTTTCTATTAAAGTCCTAGTGTGATCTCCATTTCAGGAATTAGACTGTGTTTCGCAGCGAAGATTTCAGGGTCATCGAATCGCTCGCACGCGCGTTATCTTACATAACCATCGGATGTTCGAAAAGGGGCTCTGGAAGAGGGCCTAGGCCTTATGTGACTTATATAATGGAAGAGAAAGAAATTACGCAGTTCAGGGAGATTTTTGATAGAGTCAAGACGCGCGTCTGTTGCGTGGGCTGTGACATGGCGGAAAATGTCGCTGTAGCTGGATTAATTGGTATTTGATTAATGTTAATTAATAAAGGAGTCTGTAAATGTTATTTCAATATTAGTTCTTCCACCGGCCTACCGTTTGGACTGCATTTAGAGTAATTAGAGTGTTCAGATGGGTGCTCGGCGAGAGAGCCGTGACATATATATATATATATATATATATATATATATATATATATATATATATATATATATCAATAAATGTACAAATATTAAAGGATAAGTACATTTCGAGGATCTCTTTCAACCTGTTATATAGTGTGAAATATATCACTAAAGTTTTATTGTGTGCTTGAATATAATCTGTTCTAGCAAACCAGATTAGTCATCAAGGCATAGAAATGATTTTAAAGCGTATACAATCAATTACAAATACATGCATTTCCATCCTACCAAGCAACCTTGGACCTACGTTTTCCCCTTGTTTTGCTTTGCTCCTTTGCGAAGTATAGCTGATAAGTGCGCTAGAGGGAAGAAAATTCCAAACTAGAAATTTCTCTAAATTTTTGCTGCTGGCAGACAAAATGAAGTCATCCAGTCCATATGGAAAAGAAAGATTGTCTTTCAAGAATTATGGTACAAAATTTTGATTAAGGTTAAATCTAGCACAAAGATTACCTGGTACCCTGTTAATGTATAACATTCTAATTGACTTCACCCTTGAAAGCATGCTCCATACATTTTTTTTTTATAAATCCATGACCCTGTGAATTTTCTTCGCTTTCCTTAAAAACTAATTTAAGTCACACTCAGAGTAAAATGCTTTTACTTGTATATCTAATATTCTGGCATCCACGTGAGAAGACACCCTCGCTGAGAATTTCCCTATCCTGACTTGATCTACTCATTATATTTTTAACTCTGAAAAATTTTAATGCATTTTTAGATTCATGTGGAAGTGTAGGATTCTCATAAAAAAAGAAAAAAAAAGGTTTTAATCTTGGTAGATTCTAGAAATTTCATCTCCAAAAAGGATCTTAAATTTTTTTAATCCAAAATATATTGAACTCATTTTATTTTTAGATTTGACATATCAAAAGTTACTTCTATAATACTTTAGACATATAGTTAGACATATATGACATTAGACATTATAGTTAGCCATGTTAGACATTATAGTAAGACATATCAATAAGCTTCTCCGTTTTCAGGAATAGTCATCAACACATTAAACTCCGAAGTTCTTTGAGCGAGAAACCGTAGTTCATGAATTCAATTTTTAATTTTTGCTTTGAGTGTTATACTGAAAGTTTGACTTTTCAGGTGCGCTTAAAAGACATATATAAGTCTCATTAATTGCTATGATTTTACTCATGTGTCTAAATAGAATCTTGCCTTATGACAGTAGTTTCTAGTCATTAATTATCACAGTCATTTATCACATTTATTCATTTATCACAGTCTTTTCTATTCATTTATTACACAAAAGTTTATTTTTTAAAGGATAGTTAAGACATATGTAAGAGTGATCTATAATTTTTTTGTTACCTTTGTAAAAGAAGGTAAGTGTCGTGTTTATGTTCATGATTGCTGTTGCAGTTTCATCCTTTAATAATATATTTAAAAAATTTTTATAGTATTTAAAAATATGAAACATATCACTGTTACATTCTTGGTATATATCTCTGAAAACCACTTCAGAGGCAAAAATGCGTATAAGACGCGTAATAGATAAATTTATTCGAGAGGAAGTGCCCACAGCCAACTATTCTCTGACTAAAACTTTGAACTAACGATTAAATTGAAAACGTTGCAATAAGAACATACATAATCTACAAATAAGGACAATAAGTACATATTCTAAGGAGCATGCTCTACACGATAAAACGCACGCATTGAAAAAAAAAGTAACACACAAAAAAAAACCAAACAGAATGATCTCCAGCAAATTAATTTGGAGGTGAATGATGAAAGGGATGCAATCTAACGACAATTAAATAAAATATATTTAACTTCAAGTAACTTTAGAAAATGGGGTGTGTATAATCTTATTTTTTTCATCATCTATTTGATATAATAAGGACAATAAGGACATATTCTACAAATAAGGACATATTCTAAGGAGCATGTTCTACTCGATAAAAAGCACACATTGGGAAAAAAAGACCCAAACAGAATGATCTTCAGCAAATTAATTTGGAGGTAGGTGAATAATGAAATGGATTCAATCTAACCACAATAAAATAAAATATATTTAATTTAACTTCAAGTAACTTTAGAAAATGGGGTGTGCATTATCTTATTCTTTGTTTTTTCATCATTTATTTATAAACAACATATTTTTTAAAAGGCTAGATTTTTTTATTACAAACTGGGTTTTATTGAGAGGCCATCTGAGTATATTGCATTTTTCTAGTGTTTTTCAAATATTTAGTAGCTTTACGGTGAGGGAAAAGAAAGTAAAAGTCAAATGTTACCTCATGTAAAAAAATAATGACGATTGAAACCTAATAAAAAATGTAAAGACAGATGTTGCCGAATGTATAGATATATGCAACCTTATTAAAAACCTGTATTCAAATGTTGACTAATGTATGAGACTTTGCCTTTTCATTAAAAGTCTTAAGGTTACAATTTCTAATGGTAACATTAGCGAGAAACGTGCGGGAAGGCTAATAGAGGTAGGAGTTCTGCAAGTTTAGAATATACTCGTGTATACACTTGATATATGAGCGGAGAAACTCTAAGCAGTTTCGATTATGCTTCTTCCCGCCAAGTAAAGACTTTTATGGGCCACAAGTAAACCAGGTAAAGATCCTTTCCAAGCAAGCAAGTATACATAAAATAAATGTCGGTGAATGGCGCTTTATTCCTAGATG
The DNA here is from genome assembly GCA_907164885.2 of Dolomedes plantarius. NCBI lineage: Eukaryota > Metazoa > Arthropoda > Arachnida > Araneae > Dolomedidae > Dolomedes > Dolomedes plantarius. The sequence continues at coordinate 138,092,721 of OU015492.1, forward strand.
AAAAAAGGGCCTAAATTTCACTTAGGCCTTTTAAAGTGACTTAAATTCTTGTTTTGCAGCAGCCAGATGTTTTATAGTTTTTCATTACATTTTTATTATCGAATATTTATAAAATTTTCGAGAAACATTTTGTCTCGTAATAAATACTTATATTACGAGAACTAAATATAAAATGTTATATATTTCTGTTTTAAGGAGACAAGAGACTTTCAACCTCGATTTTAAAATTTTAAATATTTTACTCTGTATACAAAATGAGAATAATTAGTACTCTTTCTAACTACATTGAAGACACTTAAAATTCACATATAAGTATTTTGTGGCATAATAAGACCTATCTTTCAAAAAAATTCTTTAAAAAAAGGCTAGCATTTTTCGAAATGTTCCATGTGCATTCCATATCCCTTAAAAATCTTAACTTTTTAAATATAAGTTTACCATACATATTTAAACATAATTGTACACTGAATTTTTTTGTATGAATCTAAAGCCATAAATATATATTTTTAATCTGACTGTTATTTTATTTATGTTTTTACTTTGTTTCATGGTCTGTAAATTTGAAAAAAAAAATATTTGTGGTTTCATAGAATTATGCACATTTTTGTGACAAACATTTTAATTAACAATCCTGAGAAATTTGGAAGAAACCAGAAGAAAATGTATACGCATGTCAGATTTTGAAAAATATTGCTATAATTTTTTAAGAATTTTTTGAAAAATTGGTCTTATTCTGCCACAGAATACTTATTTATGAATTCTAAGTGTCTTCAATGTAGCAAAAATTAATATTAATTTGTCTCATTTTGTATATAGAGAATAATATTGAAATTTTAAAAGTACCACATGTAAGGTTCCCTTTTACCCTTAAGAGCGTATTGTTTTAGATATTTTATCTTTGAAAATGTCAATAACAATCAAAGTATATATTCCTTTCATTAAACATTTTCATCAAATTAAAGTAGAAAAGACCGCTAACATTGTATACCGAAAGGATGAATTTCTCCCATTTACAACTATGATAATATGAAAAGACTTGAATGGGTTTTCTAGGAAGAGAACTTATCCATTTTTAGAATTGCCTCTATTATTTCGTTATTCTCCTCACATTAAGGAAGCAAAATCGTTTTATCAATACAGACCTTTTAGAAAGGTGAGAAGCACTTTATCGGCTAATATTTTCTATGGAGTTTCGGTAGTGGTTTAGGGAACTACATACAATAGAGCAAACTAAGTGTTTGCCAGTTAAATGGATTGTAGAGAAACAGAAGTTTACACTTGAGCACAAAACCATGTTCTCTATCATAGGTTGAAGTAAGCTTTTGCGTGTCTAACGAAAGGATAATGCAGAGTAAATATCCCTTTCTATTTTAAATGAGAAAAGATTGGTGCCGGTCACATGCTAATACATGTTTATTGCATTCTAATTCTATGTAGTAGAGTTGTGTTAAGACTGAAAATTATCTTTAAGGAAATATTGCTAATGCTTAAAAAGTCCGATACATTTATTTGAAGATGTGAAAATTATTCTAACCTCAGTAAATTTTAAAGTCATTAATTAGTTTCAATTTTCATAGATTAAACATCTAATTCTATGAACCAAATAATTTTATTTCTTCTATAAGAATTAAAATTTTTTGAGGATAGATTGATCTACAAATTCATTTGAGCTAACAACCTATTTTTTTCAATGTTTGTGTTATTGATTGCTGAAAAACAGAAAATAATTATTCCTCTTTATTTTATGAAGGAATTTGTCTGAGTTTATCAAGACTGTTTTTGATGGCATTTATGCCTGAATCGCTCTCTTTTAAAAATAACCGAATATTTTTTTCGCTGGTTTTAAAGCTACATTACCAAGCTGAAACCAAACTGTACCGGTCCACCAATATATTCCTCAAATTGCCAATACTTTCAAACATCAATAAAGTTCAGAATGTAACCGTCATATCAGCCAAGCATACTAATAAATTACAGATAAATATATGATTAAAAATGGCTGCATGGGTGATTTCGAGGAGTGATTTCTCCCTAAATCTAGAAGTATTTGGCCTTTGCTTTTGTTTTCAGGATATCAATATATGAAATCTTGTCATAGACGATTCGTCAAAAATTATTGCAAACCTGAAAAATTGCCAGTAGGTTGGTAATCGGAAACCCAACCCTAAAAAAATATATATATATTTCAGGTAGTCTCTTCTGACGAAACTACCGCGGGTTTTTAACGTAGGATTACATATTGTTGCTTACTCCTGTTCTCTTTTATTTTTGACGCATTTTGGTATTTTTCTGTTTAACTGTTTACTGCTACTGGATTTGGCAAGCTGCCAAAATTATAACTCGTGACGGACCCTGATTTTTTTCTTTCCGGAGGACCGTTATTGAGGAACGTAATCCTACTTTAAAACGTGTAAATTCGGTAACTCCTAGCCCTGTTTTAACGACTCTTGTTTCATTTTGTTTCTATTTATTTTCATAGGTTCATTCATACAAAAGATCCTATTAATATCAGTTTTTATTGTATTGAATAATGTCTAAGTTTTAATGTATTACTAAAAATGTTAATATAATATCAATAAAAGAAATAATTAGGAGAAACAGAGTAGAATATTCGACATTTTAAATGATTTTCTAGATGAACCATTTAACTCGAGAACAGTCATTTTATGCTGAAAGATGAGCCATCGCTATGAGATATTTTTCAGTGGATATCGTATCATCATTTATCCTGTATAAAAATAAAATACAGTTTCATATAATTTTGCTTTTTTTGCTTAATTTTTGTCTCTATTACATAAAAAAGGGTAACATTACATTTATTCTGAGCTACAACAGTAAATAACAAACACGTAAACATTATAAACAGCACCTAGATTCATTATTTTAAAGAAAATAAAGATAAATAAATTAAAAAAACTTCACCGAAATTGATGGATATCATTTATAATTCATAATGCTTTTGAGGTAATTTATCAGTTTGCGAAAGTAACACTCTCCTAGATATAGGTCTGGAATTTTAATAAATCATCCAAAATTTATAAAAAAGTATCCATATATACAACTTTTTTCGATATTAATAAATCATGTACTGAAAGAACTAGCACAGCCTCTATTACATGGGGTTATTTTTCACTGATAGAGTGCCATTAAATGGGTAACAAAATCGATGGACAGCGAAAAATGATATAAGGAATCTTCAAGGAGATAGCATCTTTCATGCATGTGATAAAAAAATATAAACAAGTTTTGTTTTTATTATTATCTGAAATTGAATTTTTTTCATACATTGCTGATATGATAAACGTGTACATTTTATTTGCAACTTGCAAATATGCTTGCTGTTCATTTATTTCAACTCCATTGTTCATACAAATGGTATTTCAGCGCAGAAAAGCCGCAATTTCATGAGGGATCTGTAAGGTTTACATAAGATTTGATTCACAATAATCCAAATTTTGGGTGAATAAATCTAAAGAAGGTGCTTAAGATATGCTAACTGCGGCATACGCAATCTAGCTGCTTGGTATAAATACCAAGCAGCTAGATTAAAGAGTCGAAGTGTTGAGGAAGTGAAGGGAAGAGTAGTGCTGGGAAACGAAGTATCGAGCTGGAGCTAGGCGTAGAGTCTGGTTTAATAATAGTTGAGTTTTGCGAGCAGCCACTGGAGGCATAGCTAGGTTGCTTCAAACCTACTCGAGTTCTTGTTAGGCCCAAAGTTTACGTGGCAGCACTGCTGGGTGACTTTCAAAGTATCTGTGAGTATTGCAAAGTGTATTTTTCTTGAATGAGTAGTTATACAAGTGAATATATTGAATTGTATTTCCCTTCCATGAATGCTATATATATCTCGTACTAGTAGTACGTATGCTTTATGGTGAAAAGTAAAATTTACAATTGCAAATATTTAAATAAACATTGTTGTTATGTAAGAACTGTGTTTGAATGAAATTATTTAGAGTGCCACTTCAAGATGTACATACCCAAAGTTAGGGCAGAAGTGCTAATTCTCTATAGATCTATATGGGGGTAGTCAAGTTTAAGTTATTGTACAAAATCTAAACTAAATTTAATTGTTTACAATTTCTGACACATTGAATTTAATGCATCAAACAGATCTAGACAGAGAAGTGCGATAAAACGTTGAGAAAACTCTCGCCCAGTAACTGCTGAGCATATCAAAAGGTGAAGGTTTTCCATTGCCTTATGGGGGCGACTGACTTGTGACAAAACGTTGTAATGTAATATAGCATTTAGTAGACCAGTGGTTCTTAACATTTTTAATAGTCAACACCCCCCCCCCCTCCTTAAATGGAAAAATAAGCTCTCGCACCCCGTTGAAAAAAGTGTTTCTATTATTTATTTAGGAAAAGACATTTAGTGCAAGAAAATTTATTTATTCCATAAAAAATTAATACATTTACAATACATAATCTATTATTACATATAAAACAATATCTACATTTTTGATGGCTACATTGTTGTTTGTTCATAATTATCCGTTTGAAACGAGGCTCTTTTTTTAAAAGATCCACACGTAAGTCATTAGATGCATTTAAGCGATTTCTGCCTTTTGTTTTGATGTGCAAATGGGATGAAAAATTCTTTTCACAAAGGTAAGTGGTGGCGAATGGTAAAAGTATCTCTAATGCTGTTTTTGCCAATTCTGGATAAAGTTCTAACTGAGTACACCAGAACTGTTCTAAGTCCAGTTATTCAAATTACATTTCAATACATGCATTATCTCGTATTGCGATAAGATCGTCTTTCAATAAAACGTTGTCGTCCATTGATCTTTGGTCAAACAAAAATGGATTGACCTAAATTCAATGAACGACAATTCTACTAATTTTGCTTATAGGTCCCATAGAAAATTATCCATCAAGTGATTCATTAAATTTATAATTTTCATTAAAAATTTAGAACCTTCTCTCGCACCCCTAGAAATACTCTCTCGCACGTCCGGTTAAGAACCACTGTAGTAGACTGAGCCTGTAAGCCAGCTACGATACGATCCGGTCAAGTCAAGCGATCACGCTCCTCTAGACTTTCGGTTTTTCCCTTTGATTGTTACTTTACAAGCCGGTGGAGGTCACACTGAACTAATTGACGTGGAGCACCTTTTGAGCAGTATGGCAGTAAAAGTTATTGTTGTGGTTAGTACTTTGCATTTATATGATAAAAAGTGATTACTCATATGTACATACACAAATCAATTTATTAAACATAATAATAAAATACACACACTTATACATTTCATGATATATCAGGCGCTTAATAATACCAAAATTACTAATTTACTAATTAACAATTCTTAAATGATATATATCTATGGCAATATATGTTAATATTAACTGCGACTCCCCCTATCATTATCCTACGCTGTCATCTAATTTATCATTATTCAGTGAGTATATAACATGGAATTACCAAGTACACAAAAAATTCCATACCTGTAGCACTTTTCTCGCTCGCACAGTTGGGAAGGCGCTTTCTTTACTATACAATGGACTCTCCTCTTGACAATAGCGGGGATGGCTGGATTCCACCTCTCTCGTATTGGTCAACTGGTTACCGGACTTTACACCCTTGGGTTATGGCGTACGTTCAACGGGTGATTTCGGCAAGGCTCATGGTCACTTCCACACTGAACTGGGTGGGGAACTCCTTCTAGGGTTAAGGGCTGGTCACCACGTCTTGTCCTCTCCTTGGGTCGGCAAACGTGCTTAGCTGGCTCGGGTCGGAGCGGGAGTCTTTCCGGATAATTGGCACTTCAACGGGCAGGCATTTCACGCACTGGAACAAGGGGCTTGCGTCTGTTTCCCCAATAGTCATTCAGGCTGTTTCGCTAATACTTCTATCTCTACCTCCGACTACTATCATTATGGTCGATCGTCACATCTACCTGCTTCTTTCGAGCTCAATCTACATCTCTTAGGTAGACTACTTGTATCAGTACGACTGCCTCTCTGTGCCAGATTCAGTATGTACGTGACTCTGCATCACTATCTATCTCCCTAACTAACGATGGGGCTTACATACGCGCCATGCTAAATCAACTGCGGCCCTTTCAGCTTTTTTATTCTGCCTGCGTTTCTCAATTTCTCAAATCAATCTGCTCTGCTCAACTTCTCTCACTCTGAACTTCAACTCCTTCACTCTGGGATGGCCACCTTCTGACCAATGGGCCAACTTGGACCTATATTATTGGCATAAGATATATTTTATAATTATTCTTCTCCCAATCGAAATTAAAGGAGGCGCCCGTCCCTGTTTCTGACGCCCTCCTTTCTGAGATTCCCTAACACTCCCAAATTCTCACGACTCCCTTCGACCTCCTAGTGTGCTCCTAACGAGGTCAACATCATAAATTCCTTTATCTCACTTTATCATCTCTAACTTCTGACCTCTTAGTTTCCAAGTTTCGTCTGCTTAGTTCATTAAATCCAGCTTGTCACCATTTATTGCCCTTTCTGAATATATTCTTCTCGCACTATTTTTGTGCCTATCTTGCATCTGTTTTATTTGCGAAAACTCTGTCGCCCTCACTGCGACAAGCAGAGCATTCGAAACGAGCATGCGCGAAAATAAGATGAATGCCTTTGTAATGCAATGCTCGCCTCGACCATTGCGTTACAACATTACGTTACAAGTCAGTCGCCAAATTTAGAATCTGTTATGAAGGAGCGTGGTACGAGCGTGGAGCAACCCCAATACGACACACATGTATAGCCATGCAGTTAAAACATGTTACATTCTGTATCATTGCTACTGACTCTATTCTTAAACGGTCCGGAGAGTAAGAACTTTGGATTTTTTGGGGATGTTCCCATTTGCTATATCTTGAAAAAAAATTTTAGTTATAACTGAGACAAAATATTATGGACTTCAAAGAAATTGGTCTGAAGGAAAATCGTCTGACTCCAGTGCCATTTTTCAATATGTGTAGTTGAATTGAAATAACTCAATTAAAATCCACGAAAAAACCCACATTTATCATGATATATCATCAAAGGAATAATAAATAGTAATATAAAGGAATGTCATCAAAAATCAAACGAATAACACAGTCAAAAAATTCAACGTTATGAAAGAAAACATTGAAATTCTAATCTGTAAAACACTGTTTGTAGCCTGTTATATTCTAATAGATTTTTTCCAAACTACCAAATGCGCAAAAACATGAACAAAAAATAAAAGTGTAGCAGAAACACTGTCTCCATTGAGACTCCGGGAATAACATTCTCAAGAGAGGTATAAACAGATTAAATATTGTTGTTTTTTGACAAAAACTGAAGCAAAAAACCTGCAAAATTATTTTGTCCGCTTAAATGGCTTCATTAAATAATACGCTTGTATGGCTTTTACTAATTTCTTTCGACCATGAAATTTACAGGTTTTCAGATCTTTATTTATTTGCTTTATTGTTCCTGCTGTTAAAAGAAACCAAGCAACTAAATTTTATTTCATAAGAGCCGATATTGTATGTTATTAGAAAGAATTTTATGAGCTGTTGTTCTGTCAAGTGAAAGAAAATTTCGAAATTCAAACCTTTAATTCTTTCTGGTAAATATTATTTTATTGAACGAAGAATAACATCAAAAGTTGAAATGTTTACTACTTCTCATATAAAAGAAACGTCATTAGAGTCTGAAAACAAAACAGTCAATAAGGAATATAACTTGAAAGGAAGCTTACCAGATAATACGACTTATCGACAAAATTATGACGCAATCTTAAGCTAAACAACCTTTTATATATCACTTTATTTCGAACTCCCTGTGGCTGCATGGTAATGAATTTTTCGTTTCAGTTTTCTGAGTGTACCATGCATGAAAAGAATTATTTTTAATGCGAAACCTTTCAAGTATCTACGTATAACCAAAAAATCTGAACAAGAAAGTAAAAGTGTACACAAGGAAACATATATTTCATATGGCTTCGTATTTGAATTATTAATATTGTCCTAATCCAAAACACGTAAGAGAAGACAAATTACGACAAGCCGAATATCTAAAAAAAGCTCAAGAGAAATGTCGCCAGATTTGGTGTGTTCGGGGTAAATTACATTTAATATTTAACACAAACAATGTTGCTGGCATAATCAATCATCCGTTTCCACTAGAGCGAAATATGCAATACCTACGTCATACGTGAATTTTTAATATGTGTACTACTGATACTTGAATCTCCATGATTCTATGCCATGTTAAAGAATGTTTCGATGATCCTCATTTTTGATCGAAATTAATGTAAGTTACTTACATAAATTAACATATAAACAATTATTGAGAAGGTCAATTTAAAAATTAGTTTCACTTGTATATTTCTCTTCTGATGAGAAAATTACTTCATTGAAATAAATTATATTCTTCTATTTGGCACTTTAAATCATACCAGCACAGCATACGGCCCCAGGGCCACCTGCGGCTCGCCAGGCCTCCCGCGAAGCGTTTCCTGAAGATGCATAGATCAGAAAAGTAAGGGATATTTTTTTAGATATATAATATTCATAAAAATATAAGGAATGAATATTAATATTCATTTATTTTAAATAATCGGCGATTTATTTTTTGTTAAGTAAAATATATTTTGCTTTCCCATCTATCTCATTTCCTTACGGCCCGCAGCAGCTTTTTGCAAAGTAATATTGCCATCATTGCATTTCGAGTTGTGCGAGCCTACTTTAAATTATTTCAGTTTGCACTTTTCTGATGACAAATTCCCATTTCTTTTCTCTACAATGGCCGTAGCACTTTCAACCAACCAACCTTTTCGCTAGAAACGGATACTGTTAGCATTTCAGTTCGGTCACGTTCGGCCATTCCTGTTCTACAGTGATTTAACCAGGAATATTTCCAGTGACAGGAATCCCCCAGCAAACGAATTAATACACTTCGGTATCTTTTGAACTTTTCATATTTCAGCATGTTGAAAGTTGGGTGTCTGTAATGAAATTTTTTAGATTTTGATTGCCAGGTAAAATGTTAGTGAATGTCTTAATGTGCATGTTTACGTAACTGTGAATAAAAACCGAATTTCAAATTCTCAGAAGAACTAGAGTCTTTAATGTTGGACTTTGTCCGAAGGCGTGAAATTCGTAGATGAAGAATAATAAAAATAAGTTCTTCTACCTTTGGTTTGTAGTCAAAGGTTCTTGGTAAAGGTATCTCTTGTAACACTGAATTCCCGAGGAGGAAAAATAACTGTGGACGTAAGAAAAAACTTTATTAAACAAAAAAAAACATAACATTAGTGACAATTAAAGAAACAGATAAAAGCATTCGTTGAATGGAGGAGACACGTTAGTCGCGTACAGAGAAAGAGTGGTAAGCACTCGCTAACAGTTTCTAAGAGAAATAAGGTGTGTTTTTTTTGGAAGGAAGTTCTTTTACGCGGCTTACAGTACAGTGAACTGGAATCGTCACGTAACGAAAAAGCGTTATGCCCCCTTCATAAGAGCTTTTTCTCAAGGACTCTGGGGCTGAATGGTTATCGCATCGGACTACGGAGTATCGGGCTATCGCACTACGGAGCGAGAGGCCCCTGCTTCAAATCCCCGCACAAGCGCTGGCCATTTCTATTCCCACTCATTCTTGGAATAGCTCAGTATATATATATATTATAATATATATATAAATATATATATATGTGTGTGTGTGTGTGTGTGTGTGTGTGAGAGACGAATTCCCTTCCGAGTGCTCGAGAATCCCCCTACCCGACTCCTGGCAGAGCTGAGATGCCGACATGCCGGAGAGGGCAATGAACGCCGAGCTCGCCAACCCCTTTTCGGGGGGGGGGGCAGAGATTTTTTGGAGGGAAAGAGGACTGTTCGCAGACTATTACGACATAGACGGGCTCTGAGACGGACTCCCGACGACATAGGAGTCAGACGCTTAAAGACGAACTGTAGACGATATAATATTTTAACCATCTTTTAAATAAATATACATTTGTTATTGTTACATAATTGGAGTGATTTCTGCTTTAATGAATGAAAATACTCCTTCACACAAAAGGTATCCCACATTTTTGGGCGCTTGGCCCGGGATATTTGAGAAAGTAATTTAAGAGAGTTAGGCGGATACCGTAGTGATAAGGAGACGCTAAGCTTAGCTTTGTTGTGGACCTAGGACGGAGCAGTGGAAGTGAAAAAGACTGTTGTGACGGGATATTTCTACCCTCGTGAAAGTGGATTATTCTTCTGCGACGCCAGAATTACAGGTGAGCGTATCTTTAAAATTAAATATGGAAAAATTGGACTCCGCAGATTTCGAAAAATTTGAAGTCATTTCCATTTAGAGACATTAAACTTGTTTATCGTAGAATATTTGAAGACGAAGGTGATAGGACGAACCGCAAAAAATTAAGGTCTTTTAGTGGACTAAAATATGAAAATGAAAATGATGCAAGTTTTAAGAGGAAAACTGAATATGTTTCTTCCAATTTTTCCACAAGTGATTTAATTATTGTATGCAATATATTGATCTTGGATAATAAGGGTAGCAAACCAGAACTGGTTAAGAGAATTGTTATTAATTTGAAAGATATGAATATTTTGCAACAGAATGTTATTGTTGATGATGATGATGATTTTGATGACGAGGACGAATTAAGTGAAAGGGAAAATAGTAATAGTGTACAACTAAACAATGCTTCTGCCATTAGCGCAATTAACAGACCCATGATAAATTTTAACGACGTAGAAGTCATAGTTAAACCTTTTGACGGTTCATCATCTATGACCGTTCGTAAATGGGTTGATGAGTTTGAGGATATGTCGGATTTATTCCAACTATCTGACTTGCAGAAATTTATTTTCGCTAAGAGATTGATCTGTGGGAGAGCAAAATTGTTTCTTGACAGCGAAAAGAATGTCAAAACATGGTCGAGAATTAGACAGACGCTTATTAAAGAATTTGCCGAGGAGACGAATTCAGCCGACTTACATTCCGCTTTAAGAAGCACAAGACAGGGCGGGAATGAACCAGTCATTGATTATTAGTTTAGGATGGAAGAAATAGCGTCACGTGGAAGTATTGAAGACAGTGCGATTATACAATATATTATAAATGGAATTAATAATTTAGATGTAAACAAACACATTTTATACGGATGCAGAGACATGCATGAATTTAGAGACAAACTTAAAATATATGAGAAAATTAAGGATAATAGTCGGAGAAATGAAGACAAAAAAGCTTTTAAAGCTGGATTTAAAAATGTAGTGACGCAAGAAATGAGTAGAGACGCAAAGTTTTTAAAAGAGAGACCAAAAACATGTGTGATTAAGAATGAGAAGTACACACAACCTTTTACTAACACACGCCAGAGAAATGATTCGAACTTTAAAATTATCTGCTACATTTGCAATGAGGAAGGGCATAAATAATATGTTTGTAAATTTAAAGACAATGGTTTGAGGTGCTTTTTATGTGACGGGTTCGGGCACAAGGCAAATCTATGTCCTCAAAAGAAGGTAAATAAAGTAACAATTTCACATCATCGTCCTAATAGGATTCAGAAAAGTGTCGAAGTTTTAGGAAAAGAAGTAGCTGCTATTTGGGACACTGGAAGTGAAATTAAAATAGTAAATCAAGAAGCTTACTATGGTGTAAAATTGGCGTGTGCTGTAAAATTTGCCGTAAGGGAAGGAATGTCTCAATAAAAAGTTCAGTCCTATTTTACACTTTCTATACGTTGAAGAATTGAAGAGGCACTCTGAGTCACAAAAACAGAGCACTTACACAAAAAAGTTACCCATGGGAGTCGTGCAGACAGTTCTCTATGAGTTCTGAATTTGTCTCTACTGTAGGAAGAAAGTTCATTTATGGCGAAATACTGGATAAGACAGTTCTACACCACAACACGGTAAAAATATACCAGATGAATCATGTAGTGTACTAAATACACCAAAATAAGTTCGTTGCTCAAAGACTAGTCCAGACTGGCGAACTGTTCAGCATAGAATATTAGTAAAAAAAACAGTGGTAGTACCATTAACGTAGATGGCCGGAAGAAATTACTGCATCATGTAGTTTCTTTCTATTCAATACCTGCTACGGGTCCGAACTATTAAGTTGAAGAGACATCTACGATGGGACTCAGCTGTAGCTATAAAAAAGTGTTGTAGTCAACCTGGAACGCGTAGACAAAATACATTGATTGTTGCGCCGAAAATAACTCCAGTTCGATTGCTGCTCAAAATCACTTACTGGGGAAAATGAACATATAACTCACACTGAGTATAAGAAAAACTTAATCCATCTTTAAAAACAAAGTTCAAATTTATTGTTGCTTTTATATAAATCAGAATAATTTCTTGACTAAATTAATGAAGGCAAACTGCAGCTCGCTACATCTCACGTACAAAGTTGAAAGAACATAAGAACATTCGTTCAAAATATCAATAACAAGAAATATTCAAGTCACAAAAGATATCATAAAAACTTACAATTCCCTATCACCAATTTTCCGGCAAAGCCGTTCCCTTGGATCAGGGTCACGTAGCACCTTTTTATAAGAGAGGTAAGTCGATGATTGAGTGATAAAATCTGAAACCTCTCGTAGTTTTTTTACCGCTGGACAGGGCGAGGAGAGAAGGGTTGCACTACGTACAATGCAGCCAACACACGAAAAAGGAGAGCATACGCATCACTTAAAAGTGCGCCAAATACATTGCCAATGCCTTGTGCCCAAGAAAATAAAAATACGCGCAACATCGCCAAAACGGGAAACCCGACCTAGCGAATTCCTCTTGCCAGAAGAATCTGCCAGAAGAACCCATATAGGGAGTATGATTGGCTGAGACTGGCTGATCTAACCAATCAGAGGAGGTGGTCAAAGAGAGGGAGATGCGAAACGCCAGTTCTGAGAAAAATGAATTTCCCATTCTTCGAACACCGTACAAATTACGGTTCACTCCGGGATTGCGGAAACTGATTCCTTATCAGAACGGGAGTTTTGCAGCGTTTAGGAAACCAATTATTGCTGTTTACAATAAGCGGGAAGTGGGAAGAAAAGCACATCTTATTTCGTGGACACCAGGCTAGCAATTTAGATGACAGCTGACAAAGAAGTGAAGAAATTTACAACAGCAAATTGCTTTGCCAGATGTTTAGAGCAAAGAGCTATTTACAATTACCGACAATTACCGACAGAACGGGCTGATAGCAACGCAGAACTCCCACGACAAAGAACCTGGGAAAAAATAAATTGCTATCGGCTAAGGGAATGAAACTTAACTAGCAGAAAAGATTAAAATTAAGGTTATAATTTAAAGTTTGGAAAAATACACAAAATTAAGTTAATATTAATAAAATTAAAGGAGCCTGTAACAATTCCTCGTTGCACTTACGTTAATCTAGGATCACCAAAACTAACCCAGAATAAAGTACAGTTACTGGGAATCAGCTCAGATCAAATTTCTCCTTTAGGTTATTTTAATGCTAATATAATAGTTGATGATTATTCTGGGAATACTGATATTTATGTTTTGAGAAGTAATTTGTGTAACAAAATGGTTATTGGAATGGATGTAATGTCTCAATTTGATTTTTCCATGAGTAACGAAGGTGTAAATATAACGGGTTTGAGTAAGAATTTTCGAGTTAATTATGTTTGTATTGCACGTAGAAAAGTAAATGATAATGAAATATCTCCGGAACCCAAATCCGGAATGAGAATTATAACAAACATTAAACAAGCAATTTACCCTAGACAACCAGGTGTACCTGAGTGTGAGGGAAATAGAGTAGAAAGCCGTGAATCATAGAAAATTGAGATTTCTATGTTGAATTCAGACCAAAATAATAGTCCCGTGGAAACACATATGTTACCATCCGCGACGGACGGTGAAGACGAAAACAGTGATGATAAAACCAAATTAACTGAAAATGAAAGTGATGTATGTGAAGGAAGAAATATTAGTGAAAGTGGTTTGGATGGATTAGAGGATGAAGCAAATAAAACTGTTGGAGTTAATGAGAGTGATTTTAATGACTTAAATTTTGATAAAAAACACGAATCTTGGAAACGAGTGCAGCAATGATCAAGTCTCTCAATCCAATCAAGAGAGTGCTGTGACGGAAACGTCTGTGATGTAGAGGAAGTTGAAAATCAAAAAGAATTTGTGGAAACTGAATTTGAATGTAACAAAAATTCAGAAGATTTAACTCTTGAGAAAAGTGATGTGCCTGATGGAAAAATGTCGATAGAAGAGAATTATGGGATCAAGAACTTGCTACAACTTTTAATGATGAAAATGGTACATTTCAGATCTCCGATAATAAAGTGGAAATACAGAAAGTCGAAGCAAAGTTATTGTGAGATGATCATTTGAGTAACACTGATGACTGGGTTTGAAAACATCAGAAATTACTGCAAGAAAAAGAAAGAGCAAAAAAAAGGGCTAAAATGTTAGAAAAAATGGACGAAGAATTTAGAATTGGTGCGTTAGTAGAGGAAGAGTTTCAAAAGAGCAAGGTTTATACTTCCCGAAATTTAAAAGGACTTAAAGTTTCTCATGATGTTGAAGTTTTCAAGGAAGTAACACCAATTATTCTAACTTTAAAAGACAAAATGTCCTTGGAGAGAAAGAAGGTGTTTTAGAAAATCCGAATATTATTGATAGTGAACGCTATTCACGGAATGTAAAAAATAAAAGGAAGAAACGTGATTATCAGACCTATGAAGCACCAGAGTATGATGAATTTGGAATATTGAAGAAAAAGAATATGCTTTCAAAGTATGATGAAGTAATTGATGGTGAGAGAAAAAATTCTTTGATGTAGGCCCTGAAATTACACAATCTTATACTGTAATACTAGCAGAGAACAACGATTAGAGTTTATCAGAACGGAATTAAAGCAACGAAATAAGATGCCACTTGAAATGCCTGAACTGAAAGTGGCCAATGAGTACTACACTCCCGAGTATATGATGCAGTTCAAAAAACGAAAGAAGAAAAGGAAGATTCGAAAAACCCTTCTTTTGAAACCAGACGATTTGAGTACAGAAGTGCTGGATGATGGAAAAGATTTGCGATCACGGAAAGGAAGAAGAATTATAGAAGTTGATGAACCAACGTTTACAAGTGATGCTCTTGAAATGAAAGTTGTTGAGAAGCCTTATTTGTCCACTGTTATTGATGAAGAAAAAGGTGGAAAAGAACTGTACAGTGCTTTAAACGAAGCAAAAAAGTTGAAAGAGAGGAAAATTAAGAGCACTATTCTAGAAAAGTTTATTGAAATTCTTAATAAAACTAATGTTGCTGAAAATGACGCTGCTGTTAATTCTAAGGGAATCAATATAGAAATGAATTACGTTTCTGACATCTGTAGAATACTCGGTGATGTTCCTACTTGAATGTCTGACAACAGAGATGAACAGGCAGATAAGATGACGGATTTAGGAAGAGAGCTTTTAGAAGAAAAACAGAATCAGGAATTTGAAGATGAGAATCGTGGAGCTTGGAATGAAGTTGATATTGATGAAAGGCTAGCTGAAATATCTGTGAGAGAAAATGAATCTATTTTAGAAGAAGAACCAGATATTAATCTTAGTATTGCTGGAGATCTCAAGTTAGCTAATAAAAAGGGATACTTAGACAAAGAATCTAAGTGTCCAGTGCCACAAGAACTAGCCAGTTGAAATCACAGCCATACACAATAGAAGAAAAGTTTTATGAAGATGACAAAGTTCGAAAGAGAGATAGATATACTGGCCCTATACAAGAATTCCATAACAAGGACTCTATCGGATTGCAAGGGTGAAGTCGGACGATCGTTACGACCTAGAAAAGATTGGCTGTCATGAAGGGCCAATTAGACCTGATCAGCCGCTAATCACATAAAACCATGGCCTAATGATCTGTAAATAATTTTAATGCAAAATACTGTTGTTTTCTTTTTTTTTTAGGATTTATTTTACGTCTAACAACGGAAGGATTCGCGAGGTCGCTTCGGTGTCATGATGACCGCTGTGAGACGAATTCCCTCCCGAGTGCTCGAGAGTCGTCCTACCCGACTCCTGGCAGAGCTGAGATGCCGACATGCCGGATAGGGCAATGAACCCCGGCCTCGCCAACCAATTTTCGGGGGGCAGAGATTTTTTGGAGGGAAAGAGGACAGTTATTACGATAGAGGACAGGCAATTACGATATAGACGGGCTCTGAGACGGACTCCCGACGACATAGGAGTCAGACGTTTAAAGACGAACTGTAGACGATATAACATTTTAACCATGTTTTAAATAAATATGCATTTGTTATTGTTACATAATTGGAGTGATTTCTGCTTTAATGAATGCAAATACTCCTTCACGCAAAAGGTATCCCACACATACACACACACACACACACACACACACATATATATATATATATATATATATATATATGTATATATATATACAGTGTGTAACAAAATTATAAGACCACCCAAAATATCACTCATTTTTATATTACACTACATAAAATGAATAATTTTAAAATTTGAAGCAAATGAAAAAAGTTATATTTTATCAAATAAATCGCTTAAAGAAAAAAAAATTGAGTTAATTTCACACAGTAAACGATTTTTTGAAGTCTCGGTGTAACATAAATATAAGACCACTTATTTTTTTATTTAAAATCGTTTGCATTTTTAAAACTATTTTATTTTTTCTTTCAAAATCGTAGATAAACTGTAACTTTACATTACAAAAAAGTCCAAACGATAATATTGTAAAAGAAAATAGAATTTAATTTGTTTGTTTTTATGAGGAAATTCACAATGCCGCGTGGAAGAGAATTATCTGAACTAGAAGTTCGAAAAATTTGGTTTTATAAGGGCTCTGGAAATAGAGAACGTGAAATAAGTAAGATACTTAAACTTTCTAAAACTGCTATTCATAACGTTTTAAGTAAAAGAGATTTTTATGGAAAATATAAAAGATCTGGCAGAAAGAGTAAATTATCAGCTCGCGATAATCGACAAATTTTCAAGCTTGCAACAAATCAGAACTTGTCTACTCGTAAAATAACACAGCAGACAAGTAAAACTATTTCACATATGACAGTCTGGCGCACTTTCAGATCAAATTCAAATGTTGCTCTTCGGAAATTAAAAGAAAACCAAGACTGTTAAAGCATCATAAAGAAGGAAGGCTGAAGTGGGCAAAGGAAGTCATGACCTGGTAGGCTGCTTGGAAAAATATTATTGTTTCCGGCGAAAAAAAATTTAATTTGGATGGCCCGGACGGTAATATTTTCTACTGGCATGATTTGCGAACGGAACCTCGGGTTTTCTTCAGTAGAAAGATGGGTGGTGGCTCTGTGATGGTGTGGGGAGCTTTTGCATGTGATGGGAAATGTGATCTGCCGCAAGTTCTTGGAAAAATGGACTCCATATATTATCAACAACTGCTTTACCAACACCTTATACCTTTTGGCACATTTTTAGGAGGATCAAACTGGAAATTTCAGCAAGACAATGCGCCATGCCATGTGTCTAAATCAACTAAAAACTAGTTTCAAAAAGAAAAAAATCGAGGTCTTAAACTGGCCAAGCCTTAGTCCAGACCTGAATCCGACCGAAAACTTGTGGGGCCATTTGGCTCGCCAAGTGTATGCAAATAACCGTCAGTATGATTCTGTGTATGAATTGAAACTAGCCATCATGGATAAATGGGACAAAATTCCAAAATATTTGCTCGAAAACCTAATTAATTCAATGAAAAATCGAGTATTTGAAGTTATTCAGAAAAATGGTGGATCAACATCATATTAGTTTTATTAAAATATTTGTCGTAACTAGTGGTCTTATAATTTTGTTACAGATATTTGATTGGAAAAATTTGAAATTGTTGATAAAATAATTAGTATATTTAAATATCTCTTCAAAATAATATACATATATTTTATATTTCATTTATTAACATCAACCTAATTTAATTTTTAAAAAAATATACTATTTATAGTAAAAAATCACAAAATCCACAGTAGTCTTATAATTTTGTTACACACTGTATATATATATATATATATATATATATATATATATATACAGTGGAATCTCGATCGATCGTTTTCGGATCCATCGTTTTTCCGTATGTGTCGTTCATTTTATCCAGTCCCAACGATCACATTGCTTTATTATGTTTTCGCATCTATCGTTTTCTCGTATTTATCGTTCATTTCAATCGGTCCCTTGAAAAATGATAGATCGAGATTCCACTGTATATATGTGTGTGTATAAATATATGTATATATATGCATATAAATGTATATATGTATATATGTATATATATATATATATATATATATATATGTATATATATATATATATATGTATATATATGTATATATATAACAAATTTTAATCCTTTTAAATACTCCTAACACACTTTTTAAAAATTCGTTTATCTTATTGCAACAGAATACGTCCCCTTAACCTTGGATTGTGACCTAAATTCAAACAATATACATCTATTTTCCCCTAAAGCTGTTGCACGCGCGTACTATTATATAAGCATTATATAACGGGCATCGCGAGACCATCACCTCATTTGACGACACTTAATCACGTGTCCATTTCTGACAAATTAGAAGTTTGATAGACCCGTACGCGGGCTAGAATTGTGCGCTTTCTGTAGCTTTTTGTGTCCTGCCACGGAATCGTAAACATGTAATTTTAGGGCGTGCTGCGTCCCCTTTGTCTCGGGATGATCCAACAAGTTCTGGACTTAATATGGTCTGATTGTATTGTGAAAGCTTCAAACATGCCCAAATGATTTCATCATAGTTGCATACAGTGTTTTTCGACACCGTGAAGTTTCCAAATAAAATCATATTGAAAATGTGGCTGACTCCTCGCCGTTCTGGATGTGAATTAAAAGTGCCTGCGTACACTCGACGACCATTTCTATTGCCTAGTGCTCCGTCACGAATAACACCCGAAAATATCACGAGTTCACCGGCCTGAAGTGCATCGCCACCGTAAAATCATTACATATATTTATAAGTCGGCAGCAGAAAGTTATCTGTGCGCCGTGAATACCTATGTGTGGATTTCCAAGATGTGCGTCGTCGTGAAAATTCCGCGTTAGTGTTTTTGGAGCTGAAGTGTGTGACCCCAGAAGAGGAATTTTTTTTCAACGAGTTTTCGTCTCTGTGTGCGTTTTGTTCTGCGATGTTTCCGCATTTGTGTGACCAACGTTTGTGTTCAAGACCTTCATCTGTGTGCGCGTTGTGTGTTCAAGATCTCGTCTAGGTGCAAATGGTGACTTCGAGTCACCAAAATGAAAATGTGTTTGTGATACAGAAATATATTTTGTGATACACGGATATATAGTCAGTTTGTGATACACAGAGATATAGCCAGCATATTTTTTTCAACGTCCTTATTCGTCGTCGAGTTTGAGGTGCTGCTCTTGTGGTGAAACGCTTTACGATTTAATTTTTTCTTTTCTCTTACCTTAAAGACTGGGGTTGGATTGAAGTAAATTATTTTACATAAAATTATGTTTAATATTTAAAGTGATAATACAATAATAGAAAGAATTGTGTAAAATCTCTAAATGTAAGATTTGTGAGGTATTTTGAAAGTGGAAATTTTTTAAATAGTTATATGTTGAAAACGTATTCAGAGTATTTAATGTGTAATAAGTAAAATTTTTCTGAAGATTATGATATTATATTAGTAAATTTTCCTTTGATAAAAAATATTTTAAAAGTATTGGTTAAAATTTTGTTGAGATTAAATGTTTTTATAATAAGATAGAGAAATTATAGTAGTGTTTTTTCCATTGAGATAAAGTATTAAGAATCATGAAGTTTTTTAAAATATTTTTCTTTTCATAATTTATTTTCAAATTGGAGAATTAAATAATAATAATAATAATAATAATCATAAGTAGTATTATAGTAGAAAATTTTTGTTGACATGTTTTTGTGGGTAACATCTGAAAATTATGACTTGTATTAGTAAATTCCATTGATATGAGGTATGAATGTTTATGAAATGTTTAAGATTTTTTATGATTTTATGTTGATTGGAGAATCAAATAGTAATCTAAAGGAGTAAAAATGACGTCAAAAGATACAACCAAAACAGTAGTGAAAACCGAAAGTGGTGAAAATGAGGGAGAGAGTAGGAATGAACTAAATTTAAGTGTTAACCATGCAAATTTTGTCCCTTTTGACCCCGAGTCGGGGATGAGACTCTCTCAGTGGTTTCATTATTTTGAACAACAATGTGCAGAAACTGAAAAAACTGATGAGTCAAAGCTTCGAAATGTGAGCAGGTTTTTGAGAGGCAATGCCCTCACCACGTTTATCAACCACTGTTTGGACATTAACACCTGGAAAGAGTTAAAAGATACTCTGGGTGAGGAGTTTTGCGATCCCACTTCAACAAGTTTCAGTGAATTTTCTAACTTAAAATTCAAAACAGCAGACCAGATCACAGATTATTTCCATAAAAAGGTTCGCCTTGGCAAGGCCTTGGGCCTTAACACACAATTAATTTTAGAGGGACTTACTGATGGGTTGCCCATCAACATGCGTCAATTGCTAACAATCAACACACCCCAGAACTTTTTAGATTGGTTGCAGATTGCCACCAAATTGATCCAAGTACAAAGAGAGGAAGACAGTGAGAAAAATAAACGACCAGTGTTTCAGAGACCAGTTCCTTTTAGCATGCATAGACCAGAACAAGAGAATACCAGATTTAGATCCCCTTTTCAGCCCTGGAGACCCAATTATCCTCCTAGGAGCTCCGACCCAACATTTATGCCAAACCCAAACATGAATATGAGACCTAGGCCCCCTAGCCACTATACCTATTATAATTCGAGTCAACTGCCACCTGCTCCCTGCAGAATCTGTGAGAGGCGGGGTATAATAAATGCATTCCATTGGGCGCAAACGTGCCAGTTTAGACAAAACAACCCTAGAAACACTCCTGAACGAGACTCCCCTGAATAAGAAGAACATCAACCTCAATATTGACAATTAATTGCATCCGGATACTTTCAAAATAAAGCAAGAAACTTAACTAGGAATTCCATTTCATGCGTTTTAGACACAGGATCCTCTATCTCGCTCCTCCCCCGACATTTTGTGAACCAATATGGTTTTTTACCTACTAAGACTAAATTCCCAATTATGTTAGACAAACCGATGGTACCATAAAGTTAGAAGAGAAGTGCACTATAGAATTGAAGATTGGAAAACTAATTAAGACAACTGAATTTTATATTTTGGACTCAAATTTACCATATGTAATCCTAGGATTGCCCGAATGTGGACTTTTTAAATTAACAATTGACTGTGAGAGACGTGAAGTATGCCAACTGCAAAAGAGGATAAAATTGCAACAGAATTTACCTAAGTGCAGAGTCTCGCTTCACATTAACAAAGTTAGTGAACCCGAATCAAGTCAGACCGAGTTTCCTCCAGTGACTCATCCTCAACACAATTGTAATATAAATCCAAATAATTC
The DNA here is from genome assembly GCA_907164885.2 of Dolomedes plantarius. Taxonomy (NCBI): domain Eukaryota; kingdom Metazoa; phylum Arthropoda; class Arachnida; order Araneae; family Dolomedidae; genus Dolomedes; species Dolomedes plantarius. Next base: position 138,114,204 of record OU015492.1, read on the forward strand.
TGTAAATCTAGAAATCAAAACCTTCCACAACGAACCCAAACAAATGTATCATGAAAATAGTACTGAGTTTAGTGAGTTTCCAAAGATCTCTGTGGAATCAGATGAAACACCACAGACTATTATTAATGAGAATCCTATGCTAAATTCACTACTTCAGAAATTCAACCACATTTTTTTCTAAAGACAAGTATGACATTGGTACAATTAGAATAGAACCTGAAAGAATCATTTTAACCTCAGAACTCCCTGTTAGCCAAAGACCATACCGTACTTCCCAAATTGAAGAATTAGAAATCAGGAAACAAGTAAGGAAATTATTAGAAGCAGGAATAATAAAAGAAAGCTACTCTGCGTACTCAGCCCCAATAACTCTTGCTCTGAAGATTGACGAAGGCAAAAAGACCAGACTTTGTATTGATTTTCGTAAATTAAATATTATTACTAAGACAGATGCTGAACCTCTCCCCAGAATTGATTGTTTGCTAGATAAATTAAGTAATGCCAAAATTTTTTCCACCCTTGATTTGACCTCAGGATACTGGCATATACCTGTTCACCCTAAAGATACTGAAAAACTTGCTTTTGCCATCAATTTTGGCCTGTTTGAATGGTTACGCCTCCCTTTTGGACTAAAAAATGCCCCAGCTATATTTAATAGGACAATTAGACGAATTTTGGAGAAACATAGAATTGATTTTGCGTGCCATTACTTTGATGATATTATAGTTTACTCATCCTCAGAAACAGAACACATTAATCATTTAAAACGAATTTTTGAAGTTTTTCAGCAAGAATCTATTAAACTTAAACAATCTAAATGTAAATTCATGCAAAGTAACATTAACTTTCTAGGATATGAAATTGAGAATGGCAGAATTACTCCAGATAATGTAAACATTGAAAGTATTGAAAAATTGAAACCCCCTTCCAACATTAAAGAATTACGAAGTTTTTTGGGTACAGTAAATGTTTATCATAAGTTTATTCCAAAATATGCACAAATAAGATTACCATTAAATAGACTATTAAAGAAGGACATAAAGTGGGTTTGGGATCATAACTGTCAAGAATCATTTGAAAAATTAAAAAAAATTCTTGTGTCAAAATCAATTTTACAATTGTATAATCCAAATTTAGAATGTCATTTGTTTGTAGATTCCTCTCAATATGCTATTGGAGCTGTGCTGAAACAGTCGGATGCTTGTAATAACTTACACCCTGTCGCGTATTTTTCTAGAACTTTAAGAGATTATGAAAAAAAAATATCCCATCACGGAGTTGGAATGTTTGACTATTGTAGACAGTTTTGAAAAATTTTATCACTATTTACACGGGACCAAATTCACTGTTCATACTGATCATGCTGCCCTAGTTTGGCTGAAGATTGTGAAAAACCTAAGGGGTAGATTATTTAGATGGTCGTTAAAGTTGAGCATGTTCGAGTATGAAGTAAAATATCAAAAGGGTTCAACCAATTATGAAGCTGACATGTTATCCAGGCACCCCGTGTCTCAGCATCTCCAACACCATGTGCACTTATTGGACTTAAATGAAATTAAGCATTATCAAAAGATGGATAATGTTTCACATAGTAAATTTTCAGAAATCAATGATGTAATAGTATATAACAAGAATGGTATTAAGAAAATTGTTGTTCCTATGTCATTAAAATTAAAAATTTTACAAAAAACTCCTGAAGAATTTGGACACACTGGAATTAAAAAAATGATTAACTTAATTTCTCCTCAGTATTATTGGCCATTTATAACTAATGATATTTCTAACTATGTTAAACATTGTCACACCTGTCAACTTAACATGAAACCCAGACAGAAACGTTATGGATTCATGCAGGAAGTTCCCCCTACTGAAAAACCGTTTGAGTGCCTATCATTAGATACTGTTGGTGGATTTAATTATTATAACTCTACAAAAAAATACCTACATATAATTATTGACCATGCCACTAGATACATTTGGGCTTTCCCCTTTAAAAGCGTTACTACAGAAACGTATGCAAACTGTCTGAAACAACTTTTCCAAGTACATGTTCCTGAAAAATTATTAACAGATCGTAATGCTATTTTTACTTCTTCCAAATTTAGACGGTTTTTGGAGCATAATGGCGTGAAACAACTTTTGACTTCGGCCCACCATCCACAGACGAATCGCAAGGTTGAACGTGTAAACCAATCTATTGTAACTCGTTTAAAGTGTAAAGTTAATGCTTCTTCAACTGAAGTACCCTGGACCAAATTATTAGAACAAGTTGTTAATGAATACAATAATCCGCCCCACTCTGTGACCAAAATCTCCCCTTCCTATTTGCTTTTTTGGCACCTTGCCTTACCCGCCACCAATTGATCAAAATAATTATTATCCTCCTGTGGATCAGGCTCGTTTTTTAGCAAAAGAAAGAACTATTAATTACCATAACAAAAATGAAATTAGATATGACGCCCGTTTTTTGGCATCCAAATTTAAACCTGGTGATCAAGTAATTTATGAGGAATTTAACTATCCAAATACACGTAAATTAAGTCAACCTTTTTCTGGCCCTTTAACAGTGCTTAGACAATATTCAGAAGTAAATTATGAAATAGATAAACCTAATTACAAATCTGGTCGAACAACTGAAATTGTACATGCTTCTAAACTAAGATATTATCATTCACCTGACCATTTTAAAATGCATCATGAAGCCTAACCCCATGTTTGGACAGATTGTTAATTACTAATATGATCCTAATACAACAACAATAAATAAATCCAATTTAAACAACCAAATGTGATATATTGTGTTACTTAATAAGAAATTTTTGCATTTTTACATTCCATGTTATATTGAAATTTTATTGCATATTGTAGTGTTACCATGGTCAGCATAAGAAAACAGTTGTGTATTTAAATATTCATATAATTTTATTTTGTGAATTATTGCTTACTTTTTATGTTCTAATGATAAACCTTCACTTGCCGATGGTATACAAAAGACTATACGAAGGTTAAAAATATTATAGTATATTAATCATGTCAACATTTAGTTTTCCTATATTTTTGTGTTGAAATATTGCCATGCTCACCTAACGAGTGGGTTTAGTGTACAGATTTTTAAATTTTTATTCCTATAGTGATATTTTTAAATTTCCTGACCTGGGCAGACACATAAAGGAGACAGAAATACAAAATTTAATTTTCAATACCTGAGTCAAAATTACTATTCAAAATTTTTGTCAAAATTAATTTTTTCTACGCTGTTCTCACCTCATGGACAGCCTTGCTGAGGGAGCCGGCCCCTCACGCAAGTCTTTTCCGGAGGGGGAAAATTGAAACAAATTTTAATCCTTTTAAATATTCCTAACATGCTTTTTCCAAATTCGTTTACCTTATTGCAACAGAATACGTCCCCTTATCCTTGGATTGCGACCTAAATTCAACCAATATACATCTATTTTCCCCTAAAGCTGTTGCACGCGCGTACTATTATATAAGCATTATATAACGGGCATCGCGAGACCATCACCTCATATGACGCGACTTAATCACGTGTCCATTTCTGACAAATTAGAAGTTTGATAGACCCGTACGCGGGCTAGAATTGCGCGCTTTCTGTAGCTTTTTCTGTCCTGCCACGGAAGGTTAAACGTGTAATTTTAGGGCGCTCTGCGTCCCCTTTGTCTTGGGATGATCCAACAAGTTCTGGACTTAATATGGTCTGATTGTATTGTGAGAGCTTCAAACATTCCCAAATGTTTTCATCATAGTTGCATACAGTGTTTTTCGACACCGTGAAGATTCCAAATAAAATCATATTGAAAATGTGGATGACTCCTCGCCGTTCTGGATGTGAATTAAAAGTGCCTGCGTACACTCGACGACCATTTCTATTGCCTAGTGCTCCGTCACGAATAACACCCGAAAATATCACGAGTTCACCGGCCTGAAGTGCATCGCCACCGTAAAATCATTATATATATATATATATATATATATATATATATATATATATATATGTGCATATATATATATACACTGCTGGCCACCCAAATTCCAACACCAAGAAAGACAAGAGATATCACAACAAAATTTATTTTGTAGATAACATGTTGACCAAGTATCAAATGATTAAATTTATAGACTTCTGTGAAGTGTGGTTCCTGCCAAAATCAGAAGCCAGAGTAGCCTTGTTGGAGATCACTGCTGCCACACGCCTCGGCATTGTTTCAAAGAGACTTTGTATGAGTTCTTGGGGTACAGCAGACCAAGCAGCTTCCACACGTTGCCAAAGTTGATCTGCTGTGGCAGCTGGGGATGGAATCTGGGTCAATAGTAGAGCAACCATAAACTACATGTTTTCTATCGGCGAAAGATCCGAAGAGCGAAGCGGCCAGGGAAGCAATTCAATCTGGCGATTGACGAAGAACCGTTGGACAATGCGTGCCACGTGTAGTCACGCATTATCCTGTTGAAATATGGCTGTGGGCAAGTCCTGAAGGTAAGGAAGGACAAATGGCTAAAACACCTCGGAGATGTAGCGCTGGCTGTTTAAAGTACCGGCAATGCGTACTAGAGGTGTGCGAGAGTGATATCCAATACCGCCCCATACCATAATACCCGGTGCAGGACCAGTGTGGCGGTGCATAACGCAGCTGTTCAGCATCCTCTCTTCACGGTGTCTGCAGACTCGAATGCGACCATCGTGGTGTTGCAGACAGAAGCGTGACTCGTCACTAAAGACAATTTCATCCCATTCTGCCGTCCACATCCTTCTGTCATCGCACCATTGGCGGCGGAGACATCTGTGGTTCTGCGTCAAGGGTAGACAAAGCAATGGACGTCTTGCGGACAGACCACTCTGCTGTAAATGGAGTCGAAAGGTACGCGCAGAGACTGGATGATGCGTTACAGACTGCATGTGCTGTGCTATGGTTCATGATGTGATTGAGCGATCCGTCACTGCCATGTGCACAATTTGCCTTTCATCACGTGAAGTGGTGCTCTGAGGTGGATGCAATCGAACACGCCGGTCCGTCGTACCCTCCTGCATCCAACGATCACATATCCGCATTACAGTTGTGTGGTTTCGTCCAACACGACTACCGATTTCCCTGAAAGATAATCCACAATCTCGGTAGGCCACTATCCTTCCTCTGTCGAACTCGGATACTTGATCAAAAGATTATCGCTGTTTTCGACGAGGCATAATTGATCGTTTTTTTTTGAAAAAACCACAAGAAAAACACAATTGCCGAAATAGAAATCGTCGAAATCTCCAAGCCTTAAATATTGCTTTGAAGTGGCGCCACAGGCGTGCGTAATGTGCGTCTACGCTGAAATTCTAATCATTTGCATATCTCACCTCCGCTAATGCATGTTGTAAATTTCATGTTATTTGCATGTTTCCTTCAGGGTGTTGCATTTACAGTGGCCAGCAGTGTATATATATATATATATATATATATATATATACAGTGGACGCTCGTTAATTCGAACTCAAAGGTTCTCAGAAAAAAGTTCGAATTATCCGAAGTTTGAATTATCCGATGTTAAGAGAAAATATATAACTTTAAATGTGTATCACTGAAGAAGAAACTCTCCTAGTATTATAACCCCAGAAAATATATTATACTGTTATCTAAAGTTAAACATATTAAAAAGCAATACAGACTTACCTTAATCATAAAATGAAGCAGTAGATATGCAGTATAAAGTAAACTTTTATTAAACATATGAATTACACTTTGGGGATAAACTGTAAAATGGACATTTGGATCTGTTTATGATACCTACATTGTTCTGCCAGCTTCTCGATTTGAAGTAAACATTTCAATTCACTTTCGGAGGAAGGTTCCATCTGAATAAATGCTATCAGAGTTTTAATAGAGTCCATTATGGCTTTGTCCATTCTGGCTGCATTAAAAATATCTTGCGGCAGGTAAGTAGAGAAAAGCCCTGGCAGTTACCTACCGAAATTCGTGCATACGTCTTCGTTTACATCAGAGCTTTGGCCACTTACAGTTTGATAAGAAATATTGTGCCTTGACTTAAATCGAGAAAGCCATCCATCACTGCATTTAAAATCTTCAATACCCATTCGACTTGCCAATTAATCACCCTTCGTCAGCACTAGGGGTCCATTTATCGGAAAATTTCGAGATCTAACATCCTGGAACCATAGCAATAGAGCTTTTTCTAGAACTTCGTGGGACGCATTTCTCATGCGTTTCCTTCCTCTAGCAAATTTTGATTTTTCCCATGAATCTAAAATTGACTCCTTGTTTTTCAAATTAGTTGACAAGGCATTTTTTTAAATTCTATAGTCAGCTGCTAACTTCGTTTTACAGTCGCCATTCTCTACTTTCTTTAAAATTTCTACCTTTGTCTCCAAAGTTAGGGTTTTGTACTTTCCACGTGTAGACATCCTGAAATTTTACACGTTCACACCACAGAATGAGGAAGAAAAACTAGACCACATTAACTTGTCTGCACTGCAGTTATAAGTGACGCAGCTCCCAAGAATCTGTAGTAAAGGCTAGTTTTTCTGAAATTCTAAGAAAATCGATTCAAATAAAGGAAAATTGCTTTTTCCATTTAGCACTAATAAGGACAATAACTACTAACGTTTAGCGGACATGCAATAGTCTAGGAATGCAGGCATGTGGCTCTTTACACAGAAAAGAAATTTTGACACACAAAATAATAAATACAGTGTGTATTTTCTCCATTAAAAGAGGAAAAAGAATTTTTTTTCAAATTTTTAGTTCGAATTAACCGAAGTGATAAAAATTTAGTTCGAATTAATGAGATATTTTTAACATTAACTCCAATACAAGTTTTTTGGGGCCTTTGGATTAGTTAGAATCGACCGAAAGTTCGAATTAACCGAGTTCGAATTAACGAGCGTCCACTGTATATATATATATATATATATATATATATATATATATATATATATATATATATATATATATATATATATATATGTAGATATATATATGTATATATATATATATATATATATATATGTATATGCATATATATATACATATATATATATATATATATATGTATATATATATATATATATATATATATATATATATATATATATATATATATATATATATATATATATATAAATATATATATATATACAGTAACCACCGCTTATAGTGATCACTGGTTATAAGAATCAACCGTTTATAAGAATCAATATCGCGAAAACAAAAACAAATGAATTATTTCCATGTTAAAATTTTCGCTTTAAAGAATCAATACACCGGTTTTAAGAATCAGTTTACACTTTTCGCTTTACTTCCATTTTTCCAAAAAACCTACTTAAACCCTCAAAAGGCACGAAGTTCGTTCTTTTTTTTAAAGAAAGATTGATAAGATGGGATGGAATATAGTCGTAAAATTCACCCCTTTCTTTATTAGACATAACATAATCGTTTCCCCTTAAACGCTTTACCACAACACTGTCCTATTAGCTTGACCCAGGGGCATCTTTACCCGTCCGGGTCAGATTTCACTTTTCTCCACTGACAAACAAAAGCAGGCAATTTTTTATCCCACCTCACACATCCTGGTTGCGGCTTCCTAGAGCCAAAAACACATAAATCTTCGGCGAAGTGTCCACTATCACTTAGGCAAACGTGACATTACTAGATTCAGCGCGTTATCAAACCGTGAAACGTAAGCTAGAAGGTGAATCTTCGTCTGAGACTATTGGTATTGAAAGAGGTATAAACAGCCTCCTGAAATCTTCATTACGTCAAACTACCATAGAAACATTGCTAAAGAAAAATTGCTAAGATGGGATGGAATATAGTCGTAAAATTCACCCCTTTTTTTATTAGACATAACATAATCGTTTCCCCTTAAACGCTTTACCACAACACTGTCCTATTAGCTTGACCCGGGGGCAACTTTACCCGTCCGAGTAAATCTTCGTCTGAGACTATAAGTATTGAAAGAGGTATAAACAGCCTTCTGAAAACTTCATTACGTCAAACTACAGTAGAAAACTTTTTCTTGCTCCCTTCCTGTACTTGAAATGTTAAAACTGTTAAGCAGGTATGTTGTAACTTGTAACAAATATTGTATTTTTTTCTTCTCTTACTATAATCATGTGTATCTACTTATAGGTCTAAAAATTAAGTTTTATTTTTAAAACTATAAAAAAAATTTTAATAAAAGATAGTTAATGTAAATTAAAGAGTATTTTATGGTAAATTATCTAACATATGTATATATAGGTGTGTGTGTTCCAGTCCAAAAACCTAAATTTCGGTTATAAGAATCAACCGCTTATAAGAATCAAAAACAGTAATAACAAACGTGATTCTTATAAGCGGAAATCACTGTATATGTATATATATATATATATATATATATATATATATATATATATATATATATATATATATATATATATACATATATATATATATATGTTTGTGTGTGTGTGTGTGTATATACACTCATGGACAAAAAAATTAGCGCACCAAGAAGGAGTCGTCAAAATGAAACGAAATTTTACATACGTAATGACTACTTTGATATAAGTAAATGATGAGAAAATCAAAGAAAAAGGATAATTTATTTCAGAGAAAAAGGCAAAAGAACGGAGGAGTTAATACTCCGTTGGACCCCCTCTAGCGCGAATGCACGATGCGATACGATCCGGCATTGAGTCATACAAGTTCTGTATGATGTCTTGAGACATTTCGTTCCATATTTGCTGTAACCTTGCCTCTAGTTCGTTCAAACTCGTGGGATGCCCAACTCGTCGTCCCAAATGATCCCAGATATGCTCGATTGGAGACAAATCTGGGGATCGGGCAGGCCAAGGAAGAGTAGTAACAGTGCGGAGACAGTCTTGTGACACCCTTGCCGTATGAGGCCGAGCATTGTCTTGTTGAAAAATGGCTCCTGGGAGCCGTTGCATGAGTGGCAACACACGTGGTTGCTGGATTTCATAAACATACCGCTGGGCTGTCATGGTGCCACGAAACAATACTAGGGGTGACCGTGTATTGTAGGCAATGGCATCCCATACCAACACACCAGCTGTGGAAGCGATGTGTGGCTGTACAGCAAAGGCAGGATTGAAGCGTTCACCACGGGCTCTCCACACACGAACACGATTGTCATCACATCCGAGATTGAATCTGGATTCGTCACTAAAGACGACCTGGTTCCATTCCGCTGCAGTCCAGTCTCCTCGTGCGCGGCAAAACTCCAAACGGAGGCGTCGATGGGTGGGCGTCAAGGGCAACACACGTAATGGGCACCGCGATACAAACTGTCCTTCAGCCAGGCGCCTTCGTATGGTTCGAGAAGACACAGAGGCCCCTAGTGAAGGTGCTACCTGTGCCTGGATGGCGGCCGATGAAGCAGTTGGCTGTACGCGTGCATTTCTTACGATGTGGCGGTCTTCTCGATAACTGGTCTGTCGAGGGCGTCCTGAGCCTGGTCTTCGTGTACATGACATCTCTCGGGTCCACTGGTCTCAACACCTCCTCACAACACAATCAGAGCGGCCTAATTGACGAGCTACTCACCTAGCTGACCACCCAGCTTCCATCATCCCGACGATTCTCCCCCTCTCAAACTGCGACAACTGCTTATATTGTCTTCGAACACGGCGTAATGGCATGTCTATCTCAGCTCTTCCTTTGTAAATGATTGAGCACACTCAAACAAGCTTTGGTTACCTGTTTTATACTCCACAGAGTACGATGTTCAACGCCCTCTACCGGCTATACGTAATGCGCAATCACGCTGCATTTCTAATCATTTGCATATCTCCCCGACATGTACCTTCATTGCATGTTTCGTTACGATCCCGCAATTATTTCTTGGTGCGCTAATTTTTTTGTCCATGAGTATATATATATATATGTACAGAGGCTGTTCGCACATTTTTTAGACGATTTTGGTAAGCGGTAATAAAAAATCGTTTACTGAAAAAGAAATAATTGCAATTCTACTATGTTTTTAAAAGTCAAAATTATCGTCTGCGGCTTGAAAGTTTTGTTTTTATTCAAAATGGCGTTTTTAACAAAGCAGTGGTTCGAAGGCTACATTTATGCTATTTCCGAAGAGAAATATGCATATTCCGTTATCCAAAAACGATGTGAAACTCTTGGTTTTGTGATATCTAAACCGTCGATAGGTAATATCGTCAACAAGAAAGGAAAATAAAATCAAATTGGAGCCTCAAGTGGGACAAAAATTCCAAACAAGTATCCAAGGAAAATCGGACATCTTCGACTATTGCAAAGGTACGTTGTTTAATGTTAAAAGAAAATCCCCCTAGTCAAAGGACAGTTGCAAAATCATTAAAATGCTCGGTGTCCACTGTAAACAAAATGATAAACGTTGATTTAAATCTTAAGAAAGCGAAAAAACGCAATGTGCAACATCTTCTTCCAAATCATATCGCTGAACGCAGGACACGCTGCTGAATTCTATATGAGAAACACTTATCCAAAGAAAAATGGAAAACAATTGTCACAATAGATGAATCATGAGTGTATTTAAATAATTGCAACAAAAAAAGAGCCATTTATTATTATAAAAGGGGAGAAAAAAATTTAAGTACATGGTTCAAAGAATCGAAAGAAAGCTTTTCTAAGGGATTCATGATTGTTGCTGGTTTTTCTTATAATGGGAAGTTAAAAATAAAGAGAGCAGAAAAAATGTCAAGATTAACTCCAAATACTATCAGAACATTTTTTATCGCCATTTTTTCTGAATGAAATACCATTGCTTTACCCACAGTGCCATCAATCTGTGAGACTCCATCAGGACAAAGCTAGCAGTCACACATCAAAATCCACTGTAAATTTCCTAAAAGAAATTGAACAAAAAACTTGTATAAAGGCCATACCCTTCACTGATATCCCTCCTAAATCTCCCGATGTATCACCTATGGATTTTTGTGCTTTCGGACTTTTAAAATCTGTATTATCCAAACGTCGTCCCAATACCCTTACAGGACTCTGGAAAGCTGTTCAGGAGGAATGGGATAGAATACCTCTTCTGACACTTCAAAAGGCATTATTATCCTCGAAATTGCGGTGTCGAAAGATAGTTCAGAATAAGGGATGTCGAATAGAACATTTAAAACACAAGAAATTTATGCAATTTAGTTTTGTGAATACAATATACATCGTCTAAAAAATGTGTGAACAGTCTCTGTACACACACACACACACACACATATATATATATATATATATATATATATATATATATAATAAATAGAAATCTAGATATTAAATTACGTTTAGAGTTGGAAAAATAAAGTAAGGAACTTCGTTCCTGACGGGGGTCCCCCGACCTCACAATTTTTTTTTTTTGGGGGGGGGGTTTCATTTATTGTTGCGCAGTAGCGTTACCTGGTGTGTCGGGATCAGAAGTTTCTGAGCAAAACTGTTTTCTTTGTCCTTTCCCAATATTTACAATGATGCAATTTTGAGCAATTATGATAAAGTGGAGTGCTAAATTCAAAAACATCTCACGAGTTTCGAGGAATGTGATGGGCCAAAGAAGTTCCCTTATGTATATTCTAGACGTGTTTTTCCATTGTTTACGACTTTTGATCGTGGCGGAAGTTTAAGAACTGATCGCTATTAAGTTTAAGAACCTAACTTAATAGCAAACTGAAAAAAACGGGATGATTGGATGAGTTAGCCCTACCTATGTCAAAATCATGAGATAAAAATTAATAAAGGCAATATATAGCACCTGACAAGATTACAGAATATTCAACTAAATCATACAGAAGTTATAAAAATATAGCATCATATTTGACTGTAGTGTTAGAAGCCCATCAAATGAAATCTGCTGCGATCAAAAGGTCTATCAAAAACCATAATATACTACATGTTGTGAAAAGTCCCAGGACTCGCCACTAAATGGTATCCGCAATGAAATTTCCATATAATGTACAATCAGTAATAACCTTCAAAAGACTGCTATCAAAGTTTCATGATATGTCGGCCATTTATTTACGAGTTGCGGTCGTGTAAGTAACGGTACTTTTGATTTTGTGTAAACAAAGGATCAAAAAGAATTTTGCGTCTTAGTTAAACATTGCTTTTTGATGAAGAAGCATAACGTCTAAACCAAAAATGGATCGAAAAACATTACAGCACATCTGCTCAGTCGAAAACAACCATTTGTCAATGGTTTAGCGAGTTTAAAAATGGTCGTACGAACACCGATGATGCCGCACGTTCTGGACGTACAATTGAGGCAATAACTCCTTAGAACACCAAAAAAGTCCACCGTATTATCTTGGAAGAACGCAAAGTGAAAGTAAAGGAGATAGCTGACATAGTAAAGATATCAACAGAATGGGTGAGGCATATTTGGAATGAGGATTTAAATATGAAAAAGCTTTGCGCCAGATGGGTGCCGCGTTTTCTAACAATTTACCAAAAACAGCAACGTGCCTATAATTCAGAGCACGCTTTGGCTATAAAAGCGTAATCCAAACGGGTTTTTCCACCGATTCGTAACAATGGATGAAACATGGATCCATTACTTCTCACTTGAATAAAAAAGACAGTCTGCAGGGTGGTTGGAAGCTCGCAAAAGCCTACCATAGCGACCAAAGGCGCAACAATCGGCTGGAAAGGTCTTGTCCAGTATTTTGGGGGATGCACGTGGCACAGTATTCATCGACTATCTTGAGAAAGTAAAACAATCACAGGAGAGTATTAAGCAGCATTATTGAACCGCTTGAAGGACGATATCAAGATAAAAAGGCCGCACATGGCGAAAAAAATGCTGTTTCACCAAGACAATTCACCGGCTCACACATCAGTGAAAGCGATGGTACAATTGAATAAATTAAAATACGAATTGCTCGATCATCCCCCGTATTCTCCAGATCTGACCCCCGGCGACTATTATTTGTTTCCTAACTTGAAGAGATGGCCTCAGGGGAAGATATTTTCATCAAATGAGGATGCCAAATGCGAAACTGATGTGTATTTAGTACAAATGACAAATCGTACTACATGAAAGGTATTAAAATGTTAGAGGACCGTTGAATTAAGTGTATCGCACTTGAAGGAAACTATGTTGAAGGATAAAATTGATTTTTGCAAAAAATTTGCTTTTTTCAAATTTTTTTTCATTCCTAGTCCCGGGACTTTTCACCCCATGTAGTATTTATGGCTGAGGAATAATTGTCGTGGCCCTGAATAACGTAACAACTTGAAATGCAACGATGTTATGAGCACGTAACTCACATAAATAATAATTACAAACATGCATTGTGGAGCAATGAATCAGATATATACTGTTTTCCACGACTGGCTAAATCTATGCTTAATGAAACACTTGGATTTATTTTCATGAGATGTGCAAAAAATGTAAACATTAAAATTTTTTACTTGGTATGATTATTAACTATGCATTCCTTTTTAAATAAAGGTTTTCAGGTTAGTCTCCAAAATTTATGTTTTTATTTACTCTTTATTATCCCGTCTGTTGTCTTTTAAGCTTATTCCTTTCTAATTTTTAATTCGTTTTTGTTCGAGCAAACTAATGTCAAACATCCTTATACACAAAGGCAGAAAAACTGATTGGTTGAATAGCATAGATTTATCTTGCTCCTAAAGTTAATTTCTTAGGGTACATCCAATAGATATTTTTATTTAGATTTTACTCGCACCGAATTGATTTTTTTAGCGGTGATGTAAGAACGTTTTCTTTTAGATTGGACGCTAGTGCTTTGTTAACAATATTTCGAGTTAAAATGATAAACTTGTCTTGATTAGTCGAATAGTGAATAATAAAATCTGCAAGGAAACTCAACCAGGCTGTTATGTTGAAAGCTTTTTAAAGTCGTGCAATCAATATATATATATATATATATAGAGAGAGAGAGAGAGAAATGAAAAGTTAGGAAAATTATGTTAATTACTAATAACTTTTGTCTTCCTTCGCCAGTCTGTGGTCAAGTTTCACCATCAGTCTGTTTTAGGCAGCCGAATAAAGTCGCGAAACAAGAAAAGCAGTATGAATGTCATCTGCAGAAAAGTCTGCTACGTCGTGGAATTCTAAACAACTGCAGAGATGGCAACCAGTCATATCGTTAATGCCACAATGAGGACACAATTGTGAATACACCAGACAAATGCGATAAAAAAGGCCCTGTAAATAATCGTGGCTTGTTTTGAGTCGAAGGTTCTCCACGCCCACAGCTATGGATATCCCGGGGGGAGGGAAGCAAGAGACCTCAATAAGGAGCCCCAGATCTTTTGACCGATAGACTCACCATAGAAGCCTCACCGACATGATTTGATGTTAGATTCAATAAGTCTTCTCACAGTAAGATTGTCATGTGAGGCGTTCGCGTTGAAAAGAGGGTAAGTGCCAAAATTTCCGAAGAGTATTTTACAACTGCTGCAAGGGTTTTTTCCAAGTGCTAAAGGAATGGAAAAGGCCTAGCTAGTCTGGCTTAATTCGGAGCTAGGCACTTACCTTCTTTTCCACGCCATTACCCTTGGAAAAACCCTTCTATCAGTGAAAAAATACTTTTTCGAAATTTTGCCACTTACCTCTTTTCAACGGGAACGCCTCATTTGGCAAACGTGGTTGAGAGAACTCTGCGCCAGCCTCAGCCAGTTTATCCACTATGTCGTTTCAAGAGAGGCCACACTGGCTGAGGATCAAATGTAGGACAGTGGTACGCCCCCTTTTCATAACTAACTGGTAATAAATGTTCTCATTTTTGCTTTCCAGTTTTAATGAATGTCACAGATTCATTCAATGAATTGTGTAAAATGATATATATATAATTCTGTTCAACCTATTCATAAAATTATTTAAAGTCACAACTTGATGAAAATAAATTACAAAGCTTAGACTAAGATTATTTTCAATAATCATTTAAAACAACTTAGTCGGATCATACCACGAAAATTAAATTACAGTTTTTATTTGTTTCCTGAATATTATTTTTTATTAAAAAGTCTAGCAGTTATTTCTAATCACTGTGTTATCTTACTTTTTGAATGTTTATCTCTGAATATTAATATATAAAGTACTGCATCTTGCAATCCCCAAACTCTTTTCGGAGGATTAATCAGAGACATATGTCATTGTGTAAAAGAAAAAATATCTAATTAAAACAAATCGTCTTTCCTTAATCTGCTGGAGTAGAAAGTACAACAGCATACAAATTTGCTCTTGTTCTCTCGGGACTGCCAAGATTTTCTTTCGCAACGGTCAGATTAAAGAAGCATTTTCATAATATTAGTCTATCCCAGACAATTCTTTATGTTAATTTACGAAAATAATGGTCTTGCTTATTTATTGTGTCTGTGACTTTTCCATTATTTTGATTTTAAAATAGGAATTTCACGACATATGCTTTTTCCTGCTGTTTTGAAGAATTGAAAGACTTTGTGTCGTAATATATTACACGTGATGTCTTGTTTAACCAATTTTCTTTACGTTTGCTTTCCAACGGTCATTTTGTTACGAAAACGTATTTCTGAAGGCCCTTCACAGTCCTCATTTACTGTTAGACTAAAAGAGGCAACTGCGTTAAGTTAAAGAGTTCCATGAATAACTAAAAATAGACATTTATTAACAATAGGTCAATCATATACAAGCTACAACACAGATAGACACAGCCTGGCTGAAAAAGAACATCACATGTTTTATAAACTTATGCAGGATCCCAGAAAGAACCAATAGTAACTTCTAATAAGACAACCAATAGAAATCTTTGATAACGAGAACACAATCAGAGAAAAGGGAAAAAAACTGAAATCTCATTATGTCGTCTGCAATTACATTCTAAAACCTACGCACGAGTGGAGGTGAATCAAAAGTACAGTGAAGCCTCGTTTATCTAGCCCTAGTTTATCCGGATCCAATTTGTAGACTTTTTTTTAAAATTTTATGTTCACATTAGATAATAATTTTTAACTATGATAGCAAGAACTTAACTATAAGTACGTTAAATATCTACTTTATAGTTATGATTCAATGTACAGTTCCTGCATACATTGTCAATAAATTATGCTAATTAAATACTTTTCGTTGAGTTTTGTTGAATTTGTTGTTTTTCTTGAATTTTGTTACTAAACATAGTTTTTTTATCGTAATAAACGGTAAGTCGTCTTAGTTAAGGTTTTTGTTTTACCCATATTACCCGGATTATCCGGATTACCTATGGTCCCAGTTAACAGACCATAGATAGACACAGATAGACACAGACAGACACAGATAGACACAGACTGAAAGCAAGTCTGAAAAAGGATAAACGAGGTCTTACTGTATATCAATTCAGGAGGATGACATTAAAAAAACAATCGGCTTAACAGGAAGTAAGTCATGGGAAATCCCCATATGAAGAAGGATTAAGTCATTGTTCAGAACAGTGGGTTCTATGAAGGAGCCTGATTAATTAAAAATTTCGAGAGAAGTGTAAAAAAGTAGTTGTTGAAAGGTCGATCAATCGAGAGGAAAATTCTGAATTGACATTTTTTTTTTATATTATATAGGTGCCGTATTTTTTCATTTCGGATGTTTGTGTAATTCTAGTTGTTAAAGTTATTTTTCTCTTACGATCTTTAATTGTGCGGTCACGAGAGCAGGTATTAAAATTTATTTGTTATTTTAGCTTCCTTTCTTACCATAGTAATATCCACAACAGAAAGCCACATAAGGTTGAAGTTAGGAATTTTTCTAGTGTATTTTTTTAAACTTAAATAAATGCAATCACTTTATCAGAATTGATACAAAAGTAAAACCTCAACGTCAGTCAAATACAAGGAAGTTTCCATGCTACTAACAAATAGTATATATATGTTTTCATTTTTAAAAAAAAATATCTCCTCAACCTGTTTACTGGCACCCTGTTATTTTTTACGTCAAGCCCAAGAAAAGTAATTTTTTATCAGATGTAAAATCAATAAAAAAGCAGTAAATCCCATTTTAGGCCCATTATTTGAGCCCATTATGTTTAGTGGCTTGATTAAATTTTTATTCTGCAGCGACGGGCCTTTTTCCTTCTCCAATCACTGAATTTTATAGAAAGTAGACCCTTATTTTTTAATGAGAAGGAAACGAATGGTTCTAAACAGAAAATGATGACATATTTTAGCATTGAAGGCATTAGAACTAAACAAAAATAATGTTGAACTTTCCTCTTGTAGCGCAAAAGTGTACAATATATTGTCATATTTAGAAAATAAAATCCTTACACATATTTGTTAGAGTATTTAGCTTTCTAAAAGTGCAATTCCGCTACACATTCCATCAAGTTTCTTGTTGGAACGATAGGATTTGGAACTTAACTTGAATAAGAATAGATTATTAAATTAGTTTTCATAAAGCGTTTAAAGTAGCACTAGAAAATTTTTAAACCAGCTTCTTTCAGTTTTGTTCTTTAAAAATGTTGCTTCAGAGTGTCTACGAAAAAGGGACAACGTTTCTCTACGCATGCACTTTTCTCGACGCTTATTATTCTTAATTTACATATTTTTCACAGGAACTCGTTATGTTGGAAAATTCAGAAATAGTAGTCTCCCAAAACATTTATGCCTTGAAATTCATTTATAAATATTTTTCTTTTCAAGTGTGGTCCTTAGATTAAAAGAAACATCCAGACTCCATTTACATTAAGTGCACTAAAACCAAATTTAAGTGCAACCAAAATTAAGACAAAATAATTTTGGTGAACTGAAGAATGTTATAAAGGTAAGTTTGTATTTTTTTCCAGGGTTCAAGTTATGAAATGAAAATGAAAGTATGTGAAGATCCAAATACTTCATAAAAAAGATTAGTTTACAAAAAAATGTCATTTAAGCTTTGTAATTTAAAAAAGGTTCATTAAAAAATTATACTTGGATGCATGTTTTAACTAAACAAGGTGTTAATACTCCACAGAAAATGTGAATAGTTTAAAATAGTTAACTACTGCGAAAATAATACAACCATTGTTAATTGTTACAGAGATAAAAGTTTTCAGTATCATACTAAAACGTTTTTAAAGCCCCATTATATCTTTTATTTAATTTAACTATACATTTACCACATACATAGATTAGATATTTTAAAAAACAATATAGAGATAAAATCTTACCATTAAACTTGAACAATAACATTACTCTCATGAAAAAATATTATACTTCTCCTTCTTAATTTTTTTCTATTTGGTAAGTATAAACGGAAAAATGAAGAATTTACTCTAAAAACAAAAGTTCTGAGGAGGAATGAAAATAATCTATATATATAAAACGCGTAGGTATGCGGCACAAAAATCGACGATATTTCTACACTTCGAATGGCAACGGCTGCAACTACCAGATGTAAACATTAGCGGCCGTCCACAATTTGCAACCGCGTGTCAACATGGATTTACGAACTGAAACCAGGAATGCTCGAAAGCGAGCTGCACTATCAAGTGAAAATTAGGAATAGTCTCAAGAGAGAAAGCGAAGAAATAATTCATTAAGAGAGAGTATAAATGATCGCGAGGTTAGGCTTAACCGTCGCCGGCATAGCAACCGATAGCCAGTAATAGTTAATTTTCTACATTTTTTTTTAGTATTTGCTGAATTTTTACTCCATTTTACAACTGAAGAAATTTTCCCAACAATTTATTATTTGGCATGATTAAGTGTAGATATCTAAATTGTGAACAATAGTACATATGGAGAGTGATGCAATACACACTATATTTTAGTACTTGCTGAATTTTTACTCTTTTTTAAGTGAAATTTTTTCCCCCAACAATTTCTTATTTGATGTAATGATAACGTGCAGATATCTTAATTTTGAAGAAATAGTACATACAGAGGGATATAATTTTTAAAATCATTGGTGTTCATCTTTAACTCTGTTTTGTAGTAATGGAAACTCATATTTTTTTTATCACGATGTTTTAGAATCAGCCTTATGGAGAATATCCCTTAACAACGTATATTTATGATGATAAGTAATGGTAACATTCCTTACATATGTTACTTTCAGTTGAGTTGTTTTGCAAAAGAAAATATAAAACTAAAAGCTACCATGCTGGTCGCGCAGCGGCTAGTATATATTATTTAGTAAAAAATTGAGAATCTGTTGAAAAACTATAAATATCTCTCAAAAAATAATTATTATGTAACATAACTTTAACACATGCATAAAGCGGATTATTTGCACAATTATATCTTTGTTTAAACTGTGCATAATTTACACTCTGTTAAGTCAGTTTTTCGTGTTTCAAACTACAACATCATTGACATTCAAAACACAACTAATTCACACATAAAATTATCATTTATTTGTCAACTGAAAGGATTTAAGTTTCTTATTATCAAAGTAAAGCATCATTAATACGAAATAAAAGGGTGAGGAAAGACTATTTGACCCAGTCCGAAGTAACTGAAACGACTCCCAAATATTTTGCAACGAGCTTGAAACTAGAGCCAGAGCTATCTTTTGCATATTTCTAAGAAGAATATTACTTTGAGAGCACTAGACGGGGCCTGCCACGAAGAAACCTTGTAGGTGAAATCACCGTCGGTGAGGGTAATTTACTAGATTATGGCTTCCAAACCAGAAGGCATTCGACTACTATGAAACCATGAACTAATACAATTCATACATAGCTCCCTCGGGAATTATTTCTCTAACAAGCATCCACCATACTACCTTCCACTGTCTACCAAATTAACCTTAATTTCCAAAAATCCACATTACAATTAAAATGAATATGCTATTCAAAACGAAGAGACTATATAATAATATTACAATAATTTTCATTAAATTCGCAATATATTCTACACTCCAATTATACAATAACTATACGTTTAAAAGATTTAAAAACTGGAGTACAATATTCATAAGTCACAACATTGCCTACATGGATGCTATTACAATTGAATATACAGTTTGCTTACCCTCGTCGGCGAGGGTAAGCAGCAGCAGGAAACCATCCCATCCGCACAAGCACAACAAACATTCCGGCACCCACACTCAAAGCCCACAGGAAAGTCAAGATTCGCGAGAGTTGAAAACAGGCTGTAAATTTTATTTAAAATTTCGAATAAAAAAACAAACGGAACACTGGATAACAGAGGAATGAACTAAAATTCAGAGGCTAGCCGGTGAGCCACATAAACAAAAGAAGATAGCAAGTAAAGGTAATTTGGGGTACGAGGCACTGATTATTTAGGAAGCAACCATGACCTAAACCGGTATCTGGTCAGTTTATCGCAGACTTCGGCCGCGTATCTTGAAACTCAAATCAAAACCACTCGACGAAGTCCATCTTGCGGAACCTCCGTGTTGGCTGGTGAAAATATATAGCACCGGACGGGCGCCTTCGGGTGAAAGAAGGGGATTGAAATTGCAACATTTAAAAAAAGGGGGAGGGAGGACTTGCTGTGTTAGAAGCCTAAAAAAAGGATAAATAATAAAAATTGACTAAAGTGGATAGCACATGCTATTCAGTGACATAATTGCAGCCGACACAAGTCAGAATCCCTTGACATAGCACCAAATCTCCTAACTTAACTCTGGTCACGTGCTGCAACCGTCATCATAGCATATAATAGTTTTTAACTTTATTCCTACCATGCTCTACAACTATCATGTATTACTGATACTCTTTTCAGCCAAACCAAGAATCCTAGTAGCCAAAAGTACATTCTGGATCATGTAGAACAAGGGGGGCCAGTTTCTAAACTTAATCTCTACCATGCTCTACAATTATTCTGCATTTCATATACTCTTTTTGCTCAAACTAAGAATCCTAATAGAACCAAGAATCCTAGTAGCCAAAAATATATTCTGGATCAGGCAGATCAAGGGAACCAGTTTCTAAACTTCATCCCTACCATGCTCTACAATTATCCTGCATTACAGATACTCTTTTTGCTCAAACCAAGAATCCTAATAGAACCAAGAATCCTAGTAGACAAAAATATATTCTGTATCAGGCAGAACAAGGGGGCCAGTTTCTAAATTTAATCCCTACCATGCTCTACAATTATCCTGCATTACATATACTCTTTTAGTTCAAACTGAGAATCCTAATAGAACCAAGAATCCTAGTAGCCAAAAATATATTCTGTATCAGGCAGAACAAGGGGGCCAGTGTCAAAATTTCATCCCTTCCATGATCTACAATTATCATGCATTACATATACTCTTTTTGCTCAAACCAAGAATCCTAATAGAACCAAGAATCCTAGTAGCCAAAAATATATTCTGGATCAGGCAGAACAAGGGGGCCAGTTTCAAAATTTCATCCCTACCATGCTCTACAATTATCCTGTACTACAGATACTTTATTCCCCTCAAACCAAGAATCCTAATCGAATCAAGAATTCTAGTAGCCAAGAGTACATTCCGGATCAGGCAGAACAAGGGCAGAGCCATTATTCACTTATTTTCTGATAAATCCTTTCACTAGAGCGCGAGTGTCTTATCATTCGGTGTCATAAAATTTTATGTTCGATGTTTATTGAGACAGACATGACCAGCGTACAAAATAGCCACAGACATAAATTTTAACCTTATTATGGAATTTTCATCATAGAATGGCCAACAAATACGCTGTAGGGGAAAAAATCTAAAATTGAAATTCGCTAAATTTCAAACGGTGATTGAAAAAATGTTCTCAATTCTGCACTTATCTTAAAGATCAAACACTTTCCATTGCTTACAATGAAAAAATTTATATTACTTGAAACTGATTCAATGGTAATTTATCTAAGAATGATGGTCTGTTCCATGATATTTATTAATTTTCAAGCTGTCACAATTTGACACCATGGTAGACCTTGTTTGTTTCCGATGTAGCTGGATAGATTGGAATTTTTCGGCAAGTACTCGAAATATTTCTCTGCGGGAATTTTCGCCTTCTCGCAAGCCGTGCTGCGAAGTACGGACATAACATACAACGTAATTACGTAACATAATACGTAAAAACACAAGTTCCAGTCTACTCTGCAGGTGCTTACCATAGCGTATTTTTTTGCTTAGGATTTGTTCCATGCAATTTATTAAGGAAGTATATTGATACATTGCTATTAAAACCCTGTTTGTATTAAAATAATGTTGTAAAATTATAATTTTGGGAAAAAATAACAAATAACCTTATTTCTTTTTTTAATAATAGTTCTTTTTTAATTTTATGAAATCTCAGAAACCGATAAATATTCCCTTTTTTATTAACTTATATTTTTAAGATAATTTCTTAAGCTCCTAATGCCACGCGAATCTAGCTTTATACAGTTTATTGTATGGTTTTTTAATGCTGCATCCTAGTGTATTAAATAAATTACCCGAGCATGGAAACAAAAGCTTTTTGTTTAGGCTCCACACTTTATTTCTCTAAAGTGCTTTTAAAATGCTTGGAGAGAAATTAATAAAAATGCACTCTATAATAAAATTAAGTAGGTACCCAAAATTGATTGTTGGCTTATGAACTCCGTAACCTTTGAATTGAGACGGGTAATATAAACAGACGAGAAAAAAATACTGCAGTTTTAAAAGAGGCTTTATGAATTACAGGTTAGAATAAAAACAAAGTGTTAATTTTTTAGCTCTATAGTTTTTGTCTTCAATAATTGAAGCAGGGTTTAGTAAAAATTAAGCTACAAAAAGTTATTTTCAAATTCTTTTGTGTCAATAATACCCTCTAATGCAAATTCAGCTTAATTTATGAACTGATTTTATCTTAAATAGTATTCTGTTATAAATTAATTTCATTTAAGATTTAACTGCTTGTTTAGCTTTTACAGCGTGTGTCGTTTTTATTGTTATGTAGCTGACGAGTGAAACACCAGGTACAAAAATAATCTTATTTTATATATTATTGAAACTTTTAGCTTTTGCTAACTGCTGTCTCGTGTGTGAAGTGTAGGTAGAAGAATATACACTTCCTGAAAGTCATGTGATTAAAGAAAAGAAAATAAATTTTTGTCAGCAGCAAATATTAAATATTTACAGTGATAATATACGAGTATTTATCTAATATAATATTTCTCCAAATTATATGCTTAACAGTCTAATTACCCGTTGTGTAGGAAAAACTCGCCTTAACACTTTAAACCAACCAACAAAACAATATTGCTTAAACTATGCTCCCCGTATTAACAAATAACAAAATGAGATATTAATTCTATGACTAAAATTATTCTATAGTTTTAGGAAATGTATAAAAATACTATCACGGTTGAACAATCAACCTAAGATCATGGGATGAAGTTAAAGCAATAGTTATAAGTTGTGTGTTTAACATTAATTTCTTGTTTTGTCGAGGTATTAAAATTAAGAATTTTAAGAGAAAAGGTAAATATGTAAAGTTACCCTTTTTTAACAAACATTGTATTTTTCTTAAAAATATATCCCCTTCAATCTACTTTTAAAAATTTAACTTGAGCTCGATCTTTATTCCCGAGCTTACACAGAATAACAGTTAAAATTAAAACTCAGATAAAAAGTTTAGTATGTTTAAATGTAATTTAAAAATACTATCACGCCACATTTTATTTCAGTTATTTATTTGATAATTAACGAATTTTTCAGTTCGTTGTCATATATATAATTATTTTAGCTCGTAAAAATAAAAATAACCAGTTTATCTTACGCAAATTTAATAAATTCGGATTAAAAATATTTTGTCAGAACAAATGAATACAAATATAAATGTCTTTTTTAACAAATAGACGTTGCTCAATGTTTCTCAGTAGAACGGCATTAAAAGGAATTTCCCTTATCAGTTATTTTCTGCCTTGTTAACGAATTCGTTTTTATAAATTCTGAAGAGGATTTAACGCTTTTCAATTTCCCAGAAAATAATTTTTTGGGAAATCAGTTTCTAAATTTTGTTATATCTGTTATCTATTTTAAACTCGAGAAAATTTTATCATTTAGAAACAAGAACTTCCGTCAACGAATTATATATATATATATATATATATATATATATATATATATATATATATATATATATATATATATATATATATATATATATATATATATATATATATATATATATGTGTGTGTGTGTGTGTGTGTGTTAGTTATCCGATATTAATCACAATCGAATGAACTGCTGCGTACTGTTTATTGGAGATGCAGTCTGCCAAAGTGTTGATCAAGCAAAGCACTTAGGAAATTTAGGAGGGAAAGAGACATATTCCATAGGCGCATTTTATTTGTCAGTGTTCCATAGGCGCATTTTATCTGTAGTGGCCTCATAACTTTACCGGAAAAGACATCATATCTAAGAGTCTGCAGTAGCTACATTAAAAAGTTAGGAGTGAAGAGAAGAGCCGTGGCCTTATATAATATCAGTGGAGATGGGACATCCGCAACAGGACTGGACGCGCAGAGATGTTTATATGACAAATAGTTAAGAGAGAAAAGTTAAGAGAGAAAAAGAGGAAGAGTCTTCCGTTCAAACTAGTTTCAAAAGATTGTTTCTGATCTGGGCAACGGGACTGAAAGCTACATAATTGTCAGATTTAGTCACGTGGTGTCCAACGTCGAGGTTTTCCCGGGGATTAATGAATTGCTATGACGAAATAGGCACGTGGGGTTGAATCATATCGCGTGGTGCCCAAATCACGCGCTTGCTCTGCGTTATACAAAAAGGAAGAATATGAAAACATGTGTTATTTAGTGTATACACATTTAATGAGTCCTTCGGACTCCGACCATATATATTGGGATGTTATTGAGTTCAGATATTTCACATGCTTGCATAATGATCTGCAGGGCAGGATATAAATTAAAACTTACTTTATTTTTAGGTTACAATTTGGAAAAAGGGTTGTGATTTAAAGTAATTTAAGAAGACGCGTTTCCTTCTTTTATATATATATATATATATATATATATATATATATATATATAGAAAGCAGAACTGAACTCTTAACTATGAACTTTAAACTTCCTAAAATGTTATTTGTAAACGCATATAATGTCTGGCGCAAGAGGGCGCCGCTAGCACGAACATTATCACGACCCCTCTACTCCTTTTTGGGGAGAACATTAAGACTCCCGCTTTGGATTCCGTCGTGGACGGACTACGTTTTTTTCGATTCTTTCTTAATAAATCTCAATTGCTTTTGTTATTTACGATGGTTTCTAGTTAGTTTATGTTGTGGATGTTTTACTCCAACCCCGCGCCCTACAATTATGGTGTCAGAAGTGGGATTAGATATGAATTAGAAAGAAATCTACGAGCACACGACGCGAATCTCCATCAACGCATTACGATGCAACGGACTCCGAACTAAAGTAAGACTATTTTTATGAATTACGATAGTGACTGTTTTGTTTCTTCGAATTACGGCTAATTACGATAATTCTATTTATGCGATTTACGAGTAATTACGATTTTTGCTACGATTAATGATTCTAAATGGAAAAAATGAAATTAGCTGATATTCCCCGAATCAAAACAAACTTGAAGTCTGCTTCTGTTAAATCTATAAAATGTTTGCATAATTTTGTTTATGAAACTGAAGGTGACCGATTAAACCGGAATCGGTTACGAGAATTTTCTGGCTTTGACTACCAGAAAAACGACGAACATTATGAGAAGAAATTAACTTTTGCTGTGAAAAACGTTAGGCTTGCGAATTTAATTACAATTTGCAATATTTTATGTATTGATTGTGACGGAAATGAAACTGTTCTCGCTACTCGAATTCTCGATAGCCTATTAGATATTGAAACGCTTAAAAATGATAATTTTGAATCTGATAGCGACGATGAACACGTGAATGAAGAAATTCGTAGCGAAGTTAGCGAATTAACCCATGTAGAACCATCAGTAGATAAATTTTCTAAATTTACTATTTCCTATCATGATATCGAAGACAGTTTGAGAAAGTTTGACGAGAAAGATAATTATTCCATTGAAAAGTGGATAACTGATTTTGAAGAAACGGCGAGTATTTGCGCATGGAATGATCTTCAAAAATTAATATTCACGAAACGATCATTAACTGGATTAGCGAAACTCTTTATTCAAGGTGAATCTGGCTTAACTTCGTGGGCTAAGCTTAAATTAGCTCTTGAACAAGAATTCGCCTCGAAGTCAACAAGCGCCCAACTCCACAAAATGTTGACGAAACGTCATTTAAACAACGAAGAATCTCTGCAAGAATATTTTCTGGTCATGAAAGAACTAGCAAGCAGAGGTAACATTGAAACAGAATCCCTAATTCAATATGTTATAGATGGTATTCCCGATAAGCCGTCTAACAAAGTAATTCTTTACGGTGCGAAAGATTTAAAAGAGTTTAAGGAAAAATTAGGTATTTACGAAAAAATACGAAATCATACTACGATTCCAGCTGAACCAGAAACGACAAAAAAGAAAAACCATTCCACCCCTCTTTCAGACGTGTCTCCCCGCTTTCAGCGTTGTAAAAACTGCGGTGATAAAACTCATAGTGTTTGCCCATTTAAAGACCGCGGTAGAAAATGCTTCAACTGCAACCAATTTACGAATGTCCACGTTTCTGCTAACTGTCCGGTGAAAAATAATAAAACCCCTGAAAGTCAAGCCATGAATATCAGTCGCAGTGTTCCCGAAGAGAAAAATTATCTTGTACAGATAAGCGTTAGGTTGAACGATAATGAGCTGACGGGTATTTTCGACAGTGGTTCCAGTTTGCATGTAATACGATCCGCTTGCTATGAAAGAGTGTGTCTCCCAGCTGTTTCTCCCCCCGCCATAAATCTAGTAGGACTAGGCTCTAAGAATGTGGTTACCAAGGGTTCTTTTATGCATAGCGTGGAAATCAACGGTCACTCCTTCGAATTGCTGTTCCACGTTGTCCCGGACGGAGCGATAAATTTCGACCTTATTATTGGTACCCCTCTGTTAGATTTCTCTGACGTTATTTTGAAGAAAGATTCTTTAATCATTCAGAAGCCCTTCAACACGAACAACTTTTTATTGTTGATGGAAAATTTACCAAACTTTGATTCTAACGAATTAGATTTAAACCACATTAAAGATAAGACACGAAGAGACACTATTTTTAAACCTGTATCTACATATACGCCAAACAAAACTGAAACCGTAGATATTTCTAAGAAGATAATTTTAGACGACGATATAACCCCCAAAATTAAAGCTGCCCAAAAACGAGACGAAAATATTGAAACGATTAAAACCTTGATAGAAAAGGGAAATGATGAAGAACATTTTGTCAAAAATGGAATTTTATATAAGTATAAAAATGGAAGAGAACTTTTAATGGTGCCTCAAGAAATGGAAAAAGAAATAATCAAACGAATTCATAATAAAAATCATTTTGCATCATCCAAGACCAAAGACATTTTAAATCAAAATTATTATATACGTAATGCCAGAAAACAAATTGATAACGTCATTGCCAACTGCGTAGAAGGTATCCTATGTAACAGAAAACGTGGCAAAGGAGAAGGTTTACTTAATCCTATCCCAAAAGATAATTCACCGTTGAGCACGTATCACATTGACGTTATAGGTCCTATGCCTTCTACGAACAAGAATTATCAACATATTTTCACTATTGTCGATGCCTTTACGAAATTTGTATGGTTATACCCAGTAAAATCGACATCGTCACGCGACGCAATAGAAAAGTTAAAGCTACAACAAACTACCTTTGGAAATCCTTCACGAATTATCAGTAACAGAGGAAGCGCATTTACTTCGAATGATTTTGAAACCTATTGCGTAGAAGAAGAAATAGAGCATATTAAAATTACAGCAGGAATTCCCCGTGGTAACAGTCAGGTTGAAAGGATGCACGAAACTTTAATTCCTATACTCTCTAAACTTTCAATTTCCGATCCAACGAAATGGTACAAATAGGTGTCTATGGTTCAACGGATAATGAACAGTACCGCTTCTCGAAGTACTAAATTCACACCATTCGAACTGTTGACAGGCGTGAAACTAAAAGGCATAACAGACATACGAGTGAAAGAAGTCATAGAAGAAGAGTACCTTAACGCGACGATGAAAAAGAGAGAAAAAATGAAGGAAGAAGAAAGAAAGAATATTCTTAAGATTCAAAACGAAAATCAGAAATCCTTTAAGAAAAGGAAAAAATCATGCAAGTATAAGAAAAGAAAATCATGTGCAATCAAGCCTACGCGGTACGGAACAAGAATGAAGTTACGACCGAAATTCCTAGGTCCCTAAAAAGTGACCGATGTCAAGCCCCACGGCCGGTACGGTGTCATCAAATTCGAACAACATGAACGTCCTAACATCACGTCTTCTGCTGCCGACTACACAAAGCCAGGGCATCCCTACTATCCTGATTTAGACGACTGACAAGGTATCCCGCCATCCGATGTCCACACCAGAGTATCCCCTGCATGGTCCTGTGTAATCGATGTCAGCACAAGAGCATCCCCTGCATGGTTCCATGTACCCGATGTCAGCACAAGAGCACCCCCTGCATGGTCCCGTGTACTCGATGTCAGCATCAGCGCATCCCCTGCATGGTCCCGTGTATTGTAAGTGTGTTCCATTTTATTCCTTTTTCAGAGACTGTCAGTGCCTATTGCTTAATGTCATCCGAGGCCGCATGACAGCTAGGATGGCCGATCTATAGAAAGCAGAACTGAACTCTTAACTACGAACTTTAACCTTAATAAAATGTTATTTGTAAACGCATATAATGTCTGGCGCAAGAGGGCGCCGCTAGCACGAACATTATCACGACCCCTCTACTCTGTTTGGGGAGAACATTAAGACTCCCGCTTTGATTTCCGTCGTGGACGGACTACGTTTTTTTCAATTCTTTCTTAATAAATCTCAATTGTTTTTGTTATTTACGATGGTTTCTAGTTAGTTTATGTTGTGGATGTTTTACTCCAACCCCGCGTCCTACATATATATATATATATATATATATATATATATATATATATATATATATATATATATATATAAATATATATATATATATATATATATACCGGGTGGCCATAATTAAACTGACAGTGCTGACAGTGTTCTGTAGCGCGATCTGTTTGCGAGAATGACGCCACATTTTGTAGGAAGATTAAACAAGACGGGGGACGAAGGATTCCGCGAAAAAATAAATTAGTTCCAAAAGTCACCGCTAGGGGAATATTTGGAGCTGTGTAATAGAAAATAGAGTGTTAACAAATGCAATCGCTTATCATGGTCGCATATCATCGCTTATCAAAGTCAATCACTTATCATGGTCGGGGTACAGTAACTCCTGTACACGGCTGATCTTGTACGGATAGAAGTTGATTATCTTTCGTAAGATTTTCCATACCGTACTGTAAGGCATATCCATATTCCGAGCTAATCCACGAGCGCTAGAGGTGGCAGCAATATTGTCTGGTCCTCTGTCGACAATCGCCGTGGCAACTGCTTCGATTGCATCCTGTGGTACAGGTTTTCGTCCTCTGCCTGACTGAACCTTCAGAGAACCTGTTTTCTCAAACGTCGCAACCATTGCTTTTAGCCCATTAACTGACACAGGACCGTTACCTTTACGCATTTTTTTGTGCGTTCTAAAAGCACGAAGAGCGGCTGACGCGTTGCACTGGTTGAGGTAAAAGAATTTGACCAGTAACGCACGCTCGACTAAAGAAGGAGACATTGCACATAAACTTTCAATCCGATTGATTCGAAACGTAACACATTGCCTTTTAAAACCCAAGCAGCTGGCACTGTGCCAATGGATGTAACGTGAAATTTGAATAAAGAACTTCTTCTTCTGCTCAGCGTACGTGATATTGCAGATCACGAGACTTTATCTTTGTTTATGTAGATTTTACGCTTTTTTAAAAGTGTTGCCATATTGCACTTGAATTAAATAAGAAAATGTGCATAATAAAAGGTAATTTTATTCCGTATTAATTTGCATTTGTTAACACTCTATTTTCTATTACACAGCGCCAAATATTCCCCTAGCGGTGACTTTTGGAACTAATTTAGTTTTTCGCGGAATCCTTCGTCTCCCGTCTTGTTTAATCTTCCTACAAAATGTGGCGTCATTATCGCAAACAGATCGCGCTACAGAACACTGTGAGCACTGTCAGTTTAATTATGGCCACCCGGTATATATATATATATAGGGGAACCCAGGGTAGAACGAGGTTCGGGGCGGAATAAAGTTCGACGTTTTTAGGTGTCAAGGAGGTGTTGCCAGCCACCGGCAATAAGTACAACTAGACCAACGTATTGCTACTGAACTTCGACAGCCATTTTAGTGTAGTTTTCTCGAGCGTTGGTGAGAGCAATTTTCGTTGTGTGATTTTTTGCTCCTTTATTGCAACTTTTGATGATTTTGTAACCAAGGTAAGGTATACATACTTGTTTACATCACAACTATAGTTAGTATATGCTTGAATTACGTTTGATTGTTTTTAGTTTCCTGTAGTTAAACATTTGTTTACGTATCTTTCTCGAGTGAGATTACGTCCCTAACCTAAATCGTTTCCTGGGGCGGAACGGGTGAGGCAGTACCCTATTCTGCCCCGCAATGTTTTGAACTAAGAGATCTTTTTTGGTAGGCCCGTATTTTTTTTCTTTCGATTTCAGATGGTTCGAGACTATAAGAAAAAACAAATAGGCAATCATGATCTACTGAGGCAATGAACAACGCTGTCAAGGTGGTTATTTCTGGAAAATCTGGGTATTTGAAGGCTTCGAACCAATTTGATGTTCCCCAGTCTACTCGGGAAAGATACGTTAAAAAAAGAAAGGAAAACCCTAACTACAAAATCAATAAAACAACTGGAAAAATTTAAAAACGTGATTGCAGAAGAGCAGGAACTTATGCTCGTTAACTATTTAAAAACTATGGAGGCTAGGTTATTCGGTCTAACAATGAAGAACTTGGCTAGCTTAGCTTATCAGTTGGCAGTAAGAAATGGCATTGGTTATAGATTTAAAAACGGAATCGCAAGCCAAAATTAAGTCAATGGATTCCTTAAGAGATATCCTACTTTATCTGTTCGCAAAGCCGAAGCAACATCTGGTGCAAGATCCATGGGCTTTAATAAAGTAGCCGTCGATAGTTTTTTTTTTCGTTACTAACGAACTTACTTGACAAGCACAAACTAATGGCTTCTCAAATATTTAATTGCGATGAAATGGGTATTTCAGTGAACCCTAAATACCAAAGACCATAGCTTGCAAGGGGAAACGTCAAGTTGGATCATTAACATGCGCAGAAAGGGGCGAAACTGTAACCTGCCTTATTTGTATGTCGGCAAGCGGAGCTTACATGCCCCCGATGCTCACTTTTCCTCGAAAGAAGAAGCAGAAAGAATTTGAGTTAGGATTGCCACCAGGAGGTTGGGCTGAGTTGCACAGCATTGGATGGATGACTGCTGAGTCATTTCTTGCATGGTTTCGAAAATTTGTGGAATTTTATAAGGTATCAAAAGACTTCCCGGTTCTTCTTGTATTAGATGGCCACTCAACACATACGAAGAACCTTGAGGTTATAGACTACGCGAGGGAGAGTGGCGTTTCGTTGCTATGTCTACCACCACATTGGTCTCACAGACTTCAGCCACTTGATGTTTTTTTTATGAATCCTTTAAGTCTTCCTTACATAATGAGCTTCAAAAATGGCTACGAAGCAACGCAGGGAACGTCGTAACTCTCTTTCAAATTTCTACGCTTTTTAGATCAGCTTTTATCCAAAGCGCAGCAAGAAAACTGCTATTAATGGTTTCCAAGCTACAGGTATATGGCCTACTGACCCATCCATATTCACCGACGCATATTTTTTCCCAGCAGACACAACTGACAAATATTTAATTACAATTAAATAATGAATTAACAAATTTAACAAATATTTAATTACAATTAATTATATAATTTAATGCCTATTCGAAAAGTTGAAGAAAGTGTGAAAAGGACAAATAGGAAGAGGGGGAAGACCACTGTCTTAACAGATTCCCTATCCAAAATAGAGTTAGAAGCCGTTATTAAGGAAAAAGAAGAAAAGAACTTAGCTAAAGAAGAAAGAGCAAAGATAAAAATATTTAAGAAAGAGAATAAAATTAAGAATGATAAAAACAAGGGAAAATGCCTGAAGATAAATGGAAAAAAGAAAGAGCTGAAGAAAGAACCCAAAACTAACGAGTGTGATTCTGACTGCGAGTGTTTATATTGCGGTGAATTTTACTCAAAGTCAGTTGAAGGTTGGGTAGCATGTTTCATGTGCGAAATATGGGCATACAATTCCTGTGCGGCAATAGATAGCAAAGATGATGAGGCTGTCATAGTGTGTGAATTTTGTGAATAGGCTTAAGAAAAGGACACAATCCAGGAAAACCGTAACCTTAATTATACCTTTATAATCACTTAAAACTAAATAAATATAGCGCAAACTTATTTTTTATGCATTTCCACTAGTTTATATGTTTTGATAATTAATTGTCCTTATCACCCCGTTCTGCCCCGTGCCCGGGGCAGAACGTGGCAAATGACACAATTTTCTGTAATTGAAAGAAAAAAATATTGTTCTTTTATTTTCTTACAATACTATTGTATTTTTGTGATTATTACATTATAATGTATTCATAGAAATATTTGCGGCTCTCTTAATTAACCCTTTTGCATTATTAAAACCCATTTTCAACTTCGTACCCCGTTCTACCCCGGGTTCCCTTATATATATATATATATATATATATATATATATATATATATATATATATATGCACACTTCTGGCCATTACAATTACAACACCAGGAAGAAAAGCAAATGACAAAACTTTTCTTATAAAAACGTGATTAAATTTGTAGGCATTTTGGGGGAATACAGAGTCCGAAATTAGTACACACAGCCGCCGCCTATGGCAGATAAAACGGCTCTAACCCGGTTCGGCATCAAGTCGAACTGGGCTTGAATGATAGATACGGGCAAGTCATTCCATGCTGTTTCAAGTCTATGCCACACTTCATCAATTGTAGTAGATGGAGAGTGGTGGTGGTCCAGTCTGTCAGAAATCCATGGCCAGATGTTACCAAAGAGTGACAGATCTGGAGAAGGTGTTGGCCAGGGCAACAGTCGAACACCCTGTGTGTCGTGGTTGGTCAGGACACGACAGGCAACATGCGATCTTGGGTAATCTTGTTGAAAGATGACGTTTCCGAGGCCTCGAAGATAGGACACAGCCACCGGCCTTAACATCTGAGAAATGTGACTCTACCTGTTTAGATAACCGACGACGCGAACAAGAGGTGTTCGTGTCGTGTACCCAATGGTAGCAAATACCATCACACCAGGTGCAAGGCCCATATGACGATATTCAAGGCAAGCAGGCTTCGTGCGTTCTCCTCGGTGCCTCCAGACACGGACACGACCATTATGATGCTGCACAAAGGAACGGGACTCGTCTGAAGAGACGACGTGGTGCCTCTCCTGTATCCAGTTTTGTCGTTGGGCGTACCACTGTCGCCGCGCGTCTTTATGCGGCAGTGTCAAAGGAAGTCGCAATAATGGTCTCCGTGCAGACAGTCGGTACTGCTCCAGACGTCGTCACACTGTCCGTAGAGATACTTGTCGTGCTGAAAACAAGCCCATTTCCTGACTCAGGTTCCGCGATGTGGCCGTACGATCCTGCAAGTCCGCTCTGACAACATGTATGTCCTCTCGGGCGTTATTGGCATGAGGCGTTGAGATCCTGCATGGCTGTATGTCCCTCAGTATGTCCCTCCTGAGTAGTATTTCAGTATGTCCCTCCTGAACCCATCGATTCCATATTCGTATGACAATCGTTAGATTCGGACTAATGCGAGTAGCAATATCGCGGAATGATAAACCGTATTCTCAATAGGTCACGATCCTGACGGTATTGAATTCCGACATAGTAGCCGTTTCTCTTTCTTATATGAGGCATAACACAATTTTCTCCCAAATAAACAACATTAAAATGAGATTTCCGAATGAGAAACTCGATATGTATTTTTTTATATATACATAGTTTGAGATGCCGTTTCTATGTCCTGATTTGTTCGATTGCTCATAAATGCTAATTATTTACATATACATACGAGCCCGCTTAATGGAATAGCCAATTTGGCACGAAAAATTATTCTAATAAGCGGGAAATTCCATTATCCGGGATCACATTGACACGCCCACAATGTTTAAAGTTACTGTTAAACCAAGAAAGCATTAAAAATTACCTAAACCATGGGCATATTTAAACTATTATAATTAACAAACAATTATTAATTAAAAGTAAGAAACAATTGAAACACATTAAAATTTAGAAAATTGATGAAAAATGAGCTAATTTTATTGTAGAATATACAAATTTCCCTTATTTTTTTTAAAATAGTTACAATGTTACTTACTTATTTGTTGCTAAAGAAGTCGGATATTTCAGACTGTTTACTGTTCTGAGAATGCAGCAAATCTGTTATTTGATTTTCCAGTTTATAAAGTAAATGAAAGTCTGCATTTGGCTTCGTTTCCAAGAAACGTCTTATAATATCACAAGCGTTATTAACTTCAACATGTGACGGAACCTTTCTAAAGGTACATTTTCATCAAATTCATCTTCATCGACTTCGCTTTGATCAAATTGAGGGTCTGAAGTTTCACCACATTCTACCAAGTCATTGTCGAAATTTACAAAACTGGAAAAATGTTCTTCTGTCATTCCTTCTGGTGGTAAATCATTTGCGTTTGTAAATGATTCATCATTTAATTCATCATTTGTTACGTCTGTTGAAAATTTACATTTTACGAAACAATTTTTTATTGCATCAGAGGAAATATTATTCCATGATTTGTTTATCATATGAACAGCTATAAGAATTGAAATGTTTCTAAACATTTTTCTAGTTGAGCTATTGATAGAAAATCCACTAGTATCATCTATGCAGGATATGATATTTTTAACGATTTCTTTTTATAATTCCTCTTAAAAAGTGATATAATTCCCTGGTCCAATGGCTGTAAAATAGCTGTAGTATTCGGAGGAAAAAAATGAAGTGCTACATTTTCTAGTCTGACGTCGACTTTGTGGGCTTGACAATTATCGATAAAAAGGATAGCTTTTATTTTCATCTTATTCATCTCATTGTCAAATGACACTTTGTTTTGAAAGACAGTTTTGAAAGACATTAGCAGTCATCCAAGCTTTTGAATTCGCTTCGTATTTAACTGGTAGGGATTTTACACCTCTAAAACATCGTGGGTTTTTGGATTTCCCAATTACAAAAAGAGGCATTTTATGACTGCCTTCAGCATTACTACAGCATAAAACTGTCAGTCTGTCTTTCAGGATTTTTCCTCCAACAATTTTTTCGCCTTTTAAGCACAAAGTCGCATCAGGCATTGCTCTTTAATAAAGTGCTGTTTCGTCACAGTTACAGATACAAGAAGAACTTTAGTCTTGTAATAAAGCAGGTAATACTACATTATCCCAATGACTGGCAGCGGCTTCATCAGCATCACTTCATTCACCGGGAATTTTTTTGAAAGAAATTTAGTTTCTTGATTTCCATCTGCACAACCAACCATTTATAGCTTTAAAATCAGTTATATTTAACTGTTGTGCTAAATCTTCAGCTTTCTGATTCAATAATAATCCACTAATAGGAACATTACAAGCTCGTTTTTCAGCAAACCACTGAAGAAGAGCATCTTCAGCTTCAGATTCTTTTCCTGTACGTTTTCGTTTTTGATTAAGATTTTTGTTGCATTTCTAGTCTATCAAGACTTTTTCTTTATTTTTAACAATTTCAAAACTTGAGCTTGGGATATCTCAAACTTTTTTGAGAGTTCTAATTGCGTACACTTATTTACTTTTGCAAACTCTGTAATTTTTACTTTTTCTATTAAAGTAAGATCTTTTCGTCTCAAAGACATTGTAGTAGAGCACAAGAAAGATGACTGATATCACGAAAGAGAGGAGACACTGATTTCACGAAAGCGAATTGTCGAACTAATCGCCGTAGAAAATGTACAGTTAAATGTTCAAGACTAGAGACCCCACAAGTTAAATGTTGCGCTTCTCCAAAGAGATTCGTTACAGTTGGTAATCCCCGTCCCCTTCAAGATAAGGACCTGTTGATGTTTCACATTTCCTTCACACACACACACCCACACATTTTCTAGCTCTCATCTGGGGGTGAAGCTTATTGTTCTTTCTCTGAATAGGGAAATGTAGGCTGGGTGTCCGAGCAATACGGGGAGGGAGGGGATCTAGCAAAAACAGCAATGTGATCCCGGATAATGGAATATCCCGCTTATTAGAATAACTTTTCGTGCCAAATTGTCTATTCCCTTAAGCGGGATCGTATATACTTCAAAATGATAAGGAAGGTTGATAAAGAAGGGAATTAATATAATGCTATTGCACTTAACACTGGCGTGAATACAGTACATATGCATGCTTGTACAAAAAAGTTGCAAGCATAGAAGAAAATATTTTAAATTTTTACGGTCTGTACATATCAGGGTTTACAATACAGTAGAAGCTCTTTAGTCCGGCATTCTACGGTTCGGCACATTCTGTAATCCGGCGCCTATTGAGCCACCTATTGAGCCGCCTATTGAGTTTATTAGGGGGTGGATTAGACGTCCCCCAATTGAACTGGTTTTACCCACCAGGTGAAAGAAGTGGCTCTACAGCAGTGCTGGCGCAAAATTTGTCCTAATGATGAAGATGCGGATCATAATCAAAATATTACCGGTGATGGTCAAAATATGGTGCTGGATTTAGTAGAAGCTGTGCCAGACAACCCTTTATGTACCCTGTGAGGAAGTTATAGAATGGATTGAAATCGACAAAAGTGTAACAGTGGTCGAAAAACTGAGTGACGAACAGATTATACAAAGTGTTGTGAACCCTCAAGAAGCTCAGGTTCAGGAGGTGGAATCAGATGAAGAAGAAGGAGCTATGGCAGATGAAGTTCAAGTCTCATGGAAACAGGTGTCTGATGCATTGCATGCATTTATAAAATTCTCCGAATCCAACAAAAATTACAACTCCGCAGAACTCATACATTTGTTTATAATCCATAACGAATTTTTTAAGAAAAGATCAAAATCATGGAAGCATCGTAATATCAGGGACATTTTTAAACAATAACTCACATGTGTATTTTCGTACTCTTTGTTTTTTTAAACCCTGCAGTTGCTAGAATGACGAAATACGTACTCTATGTATGTACTTTGTCGGATATTTATATTCTCTGCACAGGTTCAGAATGTACGTAAAATAAAGGTTTTAATCGTCTGCATTTTTATCTAGTGATTTATCTATTGTGTTCCTGTGAAAATTATTGACGTTTGATAATCCGTCACAATCGTTCATTCGGCACGACTGAGGTCCCGAACGTGCCGGCTTGAAGAGATTACCACGTTTTAACGCGACAATTCAGCACTAAAATAGCGGAAGAACGCTAATGGTAAATACAACAATCTGTATATAACGAATATCTATTTACCATAACTTTTTGGAGATTTTATGCTTCATTAGAACAAATGATAAATTAGTATAGATTAGTTGTTGCAATTTTCTACTATTTAATTACATTAAGGTTTTACAAAACAATTTCTATTAATTGAATATTCTTTCAAACAGTTTTTGGCCGAACAGTGGTGGATTGCGAATAGTGACTTAACTGTATATTAGGAGTATAAACTGTAAGATGATTTTTTGTTTTGATTCAAAAATTTAGGTCTGTAGCATCCAAACACATGTAATTGTGTAACTAAGAAAATTGCGTTAAATAAGAATTTGAGCTAAAAGCTTTGTTGGAAATAATGAATTAATGCACAGGCGTTATTAATTTCGACCCTATAGAATTGACTTATCGGGGAAAAACATTTATAATAACGTTATATGTAACCTATTAAATTAAATTCTAAAAATCCACCTCATTTAAGAATGCATTCATCGTTACATATAACTCAATTAGTCTTGAGAGGGAAAATACCAGTGTCTTGAATGTCACACCTGTTACAAAATCAATTTAGTTAGAAATTGTATTAGAGCTCTTGAATCTCACCGTAAAATTCCAACCGCAATTATGAGTTCATTTCAGACACAACAATGCGTGGGAGAAAAAGGAGAACACATTGTTCTTCATGTAATTTTGACAGAATCCAAGATATAACTTGATTGTAAATGGAATGACCCGAAGTTGTTGAGAATAAATTGGATGAAAAATAAAGAGAAATACATTTATTCAGAATATCCGCTTATAAATTATGGTTTCACACATTATGATTAAAATTACAAACACAAAACTAAAAGCCTAAGAAGATATAAATAAAAAAAGAACACAGAGCGAGAGAAATGCTAAATTATATTTTAAATTAAAATTTAAAATGTATAAATATAGAATTTAGTTTTGAATTATATCTTAAACGGTTTTGATTTACCACCAAAGTGTCCATTTACCAAGGTAGAATACAATTTAAAGACATCATGCTTGAATTTAATGTTCCATTGTATTATTTTAACATGAAAAAAAGGTTCTATCTTGTTACACAAAACATAATGCAAATTGTCAGGTGAATGAAACTTACTTTATTTCTTTCCTGTTGTTTAAACAGTGTAGTTAGGAGTTTATTAATGAAATTTGAAAACAGAACATCAAATCATATAACCATAGAAACAGAAGGACGGATATAAATTATAAAATTTAATAAACTAGAGAAAAAAAACACCGTTATTAGCACACGGCACATAAATGGTGAAAGAGATGGTAAATACTTGAATAAAGTAAAATAATTATTACATACCCTTAATTTATTGGATGTCATTTCGCAGGGTATCCTATATGTATTTGTTGAATTCGTTCTTTCAGAGTATTACTGCTTTAGAGTTTACCTGTTTCAACCACTTTTTATTAATGATAATTTTATTACGTTTATTCA
Organism: Dolomedes plantarius; assembly: GCA_907164885.2. Classification (NCBI taxonomy): domain Eukaryota; kingdom Metazoa; phylum Arthropoda; class Arachnida; order Araneae; family Dolomedidae; genus Dolomedes; species Dolomedes plantarius. The sequence goes on from OU015492.1 coordinate 138,153,116, forward strand.
TGCAGCAATTTCAATTTACGTTTCAAACTAACATTACACCCTTAATAAATATTTTGTCTTTCTGAATTACAGATAAACCTTATTTTTTTTTAACTTCGCAGTTCCAATTAAAAACTTCCTTTTAAAGAAAATTCAATGAAAAATTAATATCAGTTGTAAAAGAAGATCTAATAAAAGAAAGTAAGTTTGGAAAATTAGTACTACGATTAATTGTAAAAGGAAGCACCAGATGGTAAATGAAATAATTGCGTATTACCATCAATAAATTACCTGAAAAATGCATATATACGCACGCACGCACGCACGATCACGCTCATACACACACACACACACGTGTGTGTGTGTGTGTGTGTGTGCGTGCGCGTGTGCGTGTGTGTGCGTGTGTGAGTGAGTGAGTGAGTAAGTAAGCAATAAATTTTACCCACCTCTTATCGCCTGTAATCAGAGTTCTTTCTCTCTATGGTAACCTTTCCGTCCTTTCCCAATACTAACCTACCTCGGCAATTTCTGGCAATCCGTTTACAGCTACTTGTACGCTCGCCAGAAGGTAGCTAGACGTCACCTTGTCAGGTCATGTTTTTGCTGGAATAATCTTCATGAAGTGTACTTATTTCAGGAGATGATCATTCGAGTCATTTCATAAGCCGGCAGGATGGAATTTATTAATGGATGGAGTTAATTTAGAATAACTAATCAATATTATTTCCTATTTTAGTGGTTAAGCCTTTATAAGGTAGCTCTAATATATATATATATATATTAATATTAGAACTGCCTTATAAAGGCTTAACCACTAAAATAAGAAATAATACTGATTAGTTATTCTAAATTAACTCTTGCTTTAAGTCTATTTTTTCATTGTTTAAACATTGCTGTCATGATGTATGCTTCAGGAATTTTATTAAAAAACTCTGCATTGTAACTTTGCCTGTTTTTCCAAGTAATATAGTGGGTTACGAAAATGAAGATTGAATTTGCTGTTCTCAAAAGCTCAGTACCTAATAGTTTTTGAAGAAATTCCCAAATTTGAGCCATGTTTATCTTGATGATTAAAACTTTTAGAAGGAACGTTTTATTTACTGATGATTTTAATCTCTGATAAAAATGAAAAATTATTATTAAAATTAATGTCAGCAGTTACTTAATATGTAGGAGCCCTCCCCCCTCCCCTATGAAAATATTATTGCTAATCTTTCATTATTACTTTCCTATTCCCAAAATATAAATATATAAATAAAGGAATGATCAGCCAAGAGGGGTGATTCTCCCCGTGTATTTTTTAACGATATTTAAAGATCATCTTGAAATAAAAATCAAAGAAAAAGAGATTGCTAAAAATTTTAAAAATAGAAATTTTGAGAGATAAAATGAGTTACAATATTTATAAACTTTTTTCAGTCAAAAAAGAAAAGAAAAAACGGTACTACAACAATTATATCCCGTAATATGCAGATTAGTTATCATGATGATCCCCTTTAAATTACGGCAATGAAGATAATTTCGTTAAATGGAAGAATTCGTTCCAGAAAAGATTTTCAGTGTTTACTTTGGATTATTATAAATTTGTTATGCTAATTCTTTGAATATATTTTGATAGAACCGATAGACATTGAAATAAGCTGAGCATATTGAAATATCTTTAAACATTCTTAAGGTAATTACTATTTAAATATTATGTACATACAATTATTCTGATTTGTATCATTATTTTGTCGTTTAATTGAACAAAATTAAACTGTAGGGATTAATGTATGAAAGAAATTAATTACCTTTCATATACAGGCATACTCTTCGATTTGACAGGGTTCACTTGAATTTACGCCCCGGAAATTTCAGAGACGAGACTTTCCTTAAATTCTCCGCCCCAAAAATTCATTTGTCATGATTATCCCTGCCTTTGCTTCTATAACCTCGTTTCTTAAATTTGTGTGCTTTATGATTCTAACTTAAAATTCATTTTGGTTATCTTGCTATTAGTATTATCGATTCATTTTAAATTTACTCCCTTATTAATTATCTGATGGTATGAATGACTGCATGTAGAGCTGGTATGGTTACTCGACTTATAGTAGTTTAAGTAGTAGACTTTAAGTAGTAGATTAAATCGCATTCCCTTTTAATTTGTATTAACACTAGAAAGACTGTAATTTTTTCTTACTAAAAAGACTGAATGCCATCATTTTGGCGGTTAAAAATAAAATCAAGAATTTGAAATATTTAATGTTTAAAAAATGGGTTAAATACTTCAAATTTTGAACTATTTCATACCAATATATAATTAATTAGTATATATTTAGATATATTTTTATGCAGATATGCGGAGCTGATAACCTGGTATGGTTTATAAGTAAAAATATATGCATGGTTTGTGCAGTTCTTATTTTTCAACACCAATATTTCCGAAGAGTAAATATTTCTGTTATTTGCAAAAAGGGGGAAGAAACAAAAAGTAACTAACATTTTTCTAGTATTATTTTAAAGATATCTGCAATTTTCTATATTGCCGTCAAATTGACGGTTTTCAGTCTTAGTTGGTATACAACACATTTTCTTCCCCTCTATACTACCGAATATAATTTTGTAAACGTTTGTGCATATTTAGCGCAAAATTAGAAAACGTCATAAAATTTCAGAAGCCTGAGGACATAAACACAGACATAGCGTTCAATAGTATGTCCGAAACCGTCAAAATGACAGGAACCATCCTTCTAGTGTTATACATTACTAGGTATGGATTTGGGAATACTCCTGAGGTATTGAGATGTGTCTTAACGTTACGCTTGTTAAGGCTGTATTTCCACTCTCTATGGCCCTATGTCATTTGTACTTCGTATCTTATACACTGACTTTAAAGACTGTCTCTCCAAATCCCAAAATGAGCATTTATGGATTATTTAGTGTCGAAATGCCTATTAAAACTTTTACTGGGCATGATGTAGTTGTAACCAGGTAGTAACGATAGACTCGTGTATTACATATGTTAGGGGCCTTTCGTGTGTCTTTTTAGAGGCTTGTGTTTTAGGTTGCGTTTTGTACAGTGTAACAATATCGTGTAACATCGACAGATAGAAATTACAACAAAAATCTTTTGAAAGTTTCAAGAAAGAACGACGAGTACGTCTATTTCATATAGTTGCTTGACGTTCAAATGAGCTTATGTACTATATATATATATATATATATATATATATATATATATATATATATATATATTCATTCGATCCTTCTCCTTTTTTCCTGTTTCTTCGTTTGCAAAAAATTTCTCTGAGTGTTAGCGTCTTTCTTTTCATCCTCGAAATTTACACTGACTATTTTTTAAAGAGATTTTTAGAACTATCAATGTTTTTTTTAGCTGTCAGTTAAATTTTACTTTCACGGATTAGACCTATATCTGTACCTAATACGAAATATACTTGTTCAGGTGAATGAATTTATGACTGAATTCTTGTGGAGCAGAGAACAAAAATATGATATTCTTCGAATATATATCCATGCCGACTGAAAAAAAATCTATCGAAATTTAAGCACTAAACCGAAGCGCCAAATTTAAATATAACGTGTTGATAAAAAAACTAATCACAATCACCTCTAATTTTAATTCGATATGTGTCAGGTAAAGATATAAAAACTCTCCGAATTAAAAATTATACCGTCATCATTCACAGGAAATTAACTTAGGTCGAATGCAGTTCAGATCTAAATGATTAAAAAAGGAAAACATCCTTTACGGATGAAATAGTTTGCTTTGATTATGTTAGTTTCCAGGAAATATTTAGCCATTACTACAACTACGTAATCATTAGATTACGTGGATGTAATAGATTGAATTTTTGGATTTTCTACAAACTTTTGCAATCATATATTACGTATTTTTACACCACTTTCGTTTTTCTTTTTCTAGCAAAAGTTATTTTCAAAGTAATTAATTAATAGTTGTCGACATTTGATATTCTTATTATGATATTTAATATGACATTTGTTCCCGAAATGGAAATGAATTTCGGGTGGCTTTTAATATGAATGCACTTAGTTAGACTGTAATCAAACAAAAATAGACTTTTTAAAGGTCAAATAAGATTTAAAATAATGTTAATAATAAGGCATAATGTTAGCAATTGAAGAGCATTATATATATATATATATATATATATATATATATGTATACACTGCTGGCCACTGTAAATGCAACACCCTGAAGGAAACATGCAAATAACATGAAATTTACAACATGCATTAGCGGAGGTGATATATGCAAATGATTAGAATTTCAGCGCAGACGCACATCATTCGCGCCTGTGGCGCCACTTCAAAGCGCTATTTAAGTCTCCGAGGTGTTGGAGCCAGTTGTCCTTCCTTACCTTCAGGGCTTGCCCACAGCCATATTTCAACAGGATAATGCGCGACCACACGTGGCACGCATTGTCCAACGGTTCTTCGTCAATCGTCAGATTGAATTGCTTCCCTGGCCGCATCGCTCTCCGGATCTTTCGCCGATAGAAAACATGTGGTCCATGGTTGCTCTACGATTGACCCAGATTCCATCCCCAGCTGCCACAGCAGATCAACTTTGGCAACGTGTGGAAGCTGCTTGGTCTGCTGTACCCCAAGAACTCATCCAAAGTCTCTTTGAATCAATGCCGAGGCGTGTGACAGCGGTGATCTCCAACAATGGTGGCTACTCTGGCTACTGATTTTGGCAGGAACCACACTTCACAGAAGTCTATAAATTTAATCATTTGATACTTGGTCAACATGTTATCTACAAAATAAATTTTGTTGTGATATCTCTTGTCTTTCTTGGTGTTGCAATTTGGGTGGCCAGCAGTGTATATACATATACCGGGTGGCCAGAATTAAAACATCCCGACTCTGACCTCCCTGTAAATCGAACTACTCAGTGTAAAGGTGTCAAATTTTGTACACATACTACCCAAGACATGGGGAGACGTATTTCACGAAAAAAAATTCAGTTCCAGAAAAAATTGACAGGTGGCACTGAACAACAGAAAATATTGAAAAAAGAAAAATAATAATCATTAAATAAACACCTGCGGAATGAAATTTTAACTTTTTAATTTCTAAGGTATATACCGGGTATGACCCGGTATATACCTTAGAAAGGTATTCCCGGTATAAGGTATTCCCTTATGAGGTATTCCCGGTCTGACCTTATGAAAAAAAAGAAAAAAAGGAAAAGAAACCGTAACTGCCACTGTAACTGCAATTTCGCCCTGTAAGCACAAAAATTTGCGTAAACCCATGGTTTCAGGCCATGGTCTGGATAAAAAACAGGCGGGTATAAGACAAGCCACTGCCATATATACCTTTGCATTGACATTTCTTGATCGATTTGAAGTGGATGCATCGTAGCCATGGTAGATTCTGTTCTAGCGAGGTCCGTTTCCACTGCAGTGGAACAGTGAACACCCATAACTGTTGCATTTGGGACAAGGAAAACTGCCGTACCAACCAAGATTCCACTCCACTCACTGTAAGTTATGTCTGGCGGAGATACTTGTGTATAGTAGTGTGATGCTTTTAGGATTATTTTTGACAATGGCACCATTACTCTGATACAAATAATAAACTGGTTTTTAATAACTAAAATATATAGACATACACTTATGCTTCAACATAATTACCTTCATGAAAATTACTTAATAATACAACTGATTAATTTTCTTTTTCGTATCACTTCTCTGACTCTATAAAACGAAACATGGCTCTAGTTATCGGGGCTATCTAATAATTATCTTTAACTCTTCTGTTTCTTCCGTATAGATATCTTTCTTACTTTTCATATTCCTCCTTCATCAACCTTCTATTGGCTCTCTCACTTAATTTTATTTCAACGCCCCTCCTCTGATACATTCGTGGTCGTTTCTTCCTTCTTAACCATTTCTAAAATCGTGACTATATATTCCATTTCTGCCCCTCATTTTCCCACGCTTGTTCCTTCTCTGACCACCCTGTATGTGGGGTTATTTTATTACTACTAGACATTATTCTCCAATTATTCTGTCCTGCCTCCTTGAAGTCCGTTTTATTACTATTTTCACAATAGTGTTCCTCTGCATCTTGAATCCCCTATTTTTACCTTCTTATTTATCTTGCCATCTCCCCTTATTTTCTCTTCTCCAGCTGCCTCCTCTCTCATATCTTCTAATTCTGCTTTTTGCCGTACAATGTCGCGAGTCCTTGATAAGGTCCTTGTAATATGAATGCTTGGTACGTTCAAATAAAATGTGTTTAAAATGTGCTTTTCTGTCTTTTCATCATACGTCCAGTTGGTACATTGCCGTCTATCGGTGATTTCTGGAACTAAACACTTTTTTCGCGTAATCCGTTTCCCCATGTCATGAAAAGTATGTGTAAAAGATTGTAAAAGATTTGAAGCCTTCACATTGAGTAGTTCGATACACAGGGTGGTCAGAGTAGGGGCGTTTTAATTCTGGACACCAGGTATATAAATAATATATATATATGAAAAGGTGCCTGCACCGCGTAACCATTATCTAATTAATTAACACTTAGTGACAGCCAAACACAGTAGGCCTGTTGCGAAGAAAGACTATTAAATTACAACCAAGCTCTTTATTAGTTAACATTAATTGAATACCTCCTGAACTCAGCTAAATCGCCATTCTCCATCATCCCTCAAAACCCGCGACGTGTGACCGGCCTCTCTGAATGTAAACCGCAATCTATTCCTTATTCGTTTTCACGCGCTGCAATTACGCGGGCGAAGCATCGTGAGTCAGCCGTCAAGCGCATTCGAACATTCGATGATTGTGGTAGCCCAAGCGCGTGCTAGGCAATTAATCATTGCTGACCTCGGTCTGGTAAAATCTCAGCTGCAAAAAACAACATACATTCTGAATTGGAAAACAGTAGAATTTCTAATCGTAAATTACCGTTTAACGCTAATTTGCGTTAAACGGTATCAATAAAATTATGCGATATCAATAATTTTGTGCTGAAAAATAACTGCATTATGTATGATATATTAATTTACTCTAGATAAGGTTTCCAAAGAAAACAAAAATGTATGAAAATAATAGCTGAAGCTTATGAAGGACTGGCGAGCAGCAGAAAATAGTTAACTTAATAACTTATTTTATGTAATCTTTATTCATACTTACTTACATGCATTTGAATTAATTTCTATTTGAACACTTATTTTACTCAATTTATTCTTTTGTTACGGCATTTCTCGATCTGATCGAAGTAGATTAGTCAGCCTGTCTTAAAATTGGAAAGTTTGTAAAGCCATTTCTAGGGCGATTTTATCTTATCACCCAGACGGTTAAGAATTTATAGTTCAGAATTAATCTACAGACTTTTGGATATTTGAAGTATTTGATGCCTTTTTTTTGCACAGACAGAATGTGGAGAATTCTGATAAGAAATTCTCTGGACTTCAGATTAACTTTATGAAAAATCATTCTTCATTTTTTTTAATAGCCCATTGGATTGATTTTAACCCTACGTTCACCAAACAAAAGTTTTGGCTACGTGATACCCTTCTCAAAAATACCCAGAAAAACAATGATTCCCTTTGAATCAGCAAAAGAAAATATGATGGACCTCATCTAAGGTTTGCTAATTCCATAGAACTTTCGTTTTTGAAGTATGACTTGAACGATAGATCAAAGCTTCATCTCTGAAGATGATTGTAGGTCCACATATCACTTCTTTTAGATGAGAAAATTTAAATTTAATTCTTTGAAATTTGATTGTATTGTTGTGAAAAGGAGGGCATTTAGATTATTTATTGTACTTGTTTTTGGGGGGATTCTTCCTTTAATAGATAGCTAATGATCTAATTACCACCATACTGCTTTTAATCATACTTGCTTCGAGGTCCATAATAGCCAGAGCATACTTTAGTCATCCTTTCTTCTTCATGTTTCTGTATTTAAGTTTCTTTTTTTACTCCAAAGAGTTTTTAGAATTTAAAATTCTACTTTTTTTCCACAGAAGAATTACTATTCCCTCTCTTTAATCTGAATTATATATATATATATATATATATATATATATATATATATTGATAAATCGTGAATCCTATATATCAGATATTAGAATAGATAATTAGATAGATATACCAAAAGGAGGATTCTCGAATCTAAAAAATAAAATGTACATCACGAATTCCAGGAATGGGTGCTAATGCATGACTTGGAAATTTCCTTTTTTTATAGAAGAACAAAGAACTTTTTGAGTTAGATTTAGACAATATATAAATAAAAAGACACATAGAATGAAATAATTATCTTATCGATTTTCTCTAATATTAAAATATATGTAAGACCGAAATAAATTAATTGAAATTTTCAATTGACTTATGCGGTTAATTAAAATGTGTAAACTCCTGAAAAAACGAACTGCAGTTATTAGGTACTTGTATTAGTGCTTGCATTTACAGTGTATGCTTAGTTTAGAATAAATGAGGATTCTCGAAAAGAATTATTTTCTCCAAATTAAATTTGTTGCCTGTTATATCATTCGTCTTAGTATTATAAAATTTGTTGATAGCAAAGTGCCTATAAAATGAATTAAATGATTGTAGCCAGATTGCATTATCTACAGAATGAGAGGAGGCTTAGTACAAAGTTTGCGTTTATGCGAGAAAATAATTAAAAACACAATGAAAAATGTACATGATCTTTTAAAATTACGATAAATTCGCTTTACGCCGTAACATATATGTTGTTATTTAAGCTTATGTTTTTAAAACATAATTAATCACTCGTTAGCTCCATCAATAATCTGTATTTTCTTTTATTTAACAAAATATTCCTAGAAACACTGCACTAAGGCTGCTTTATACTAACCGTATTGGATTCGTTCACCTCAATGTTAACCTATGGAGAAAACGTGTCCAAGTATTCCCGATTTGGATTTAAAGATTAAAAAAAATTCTACTCCGTAATAGAGAATAAAAATTTACACATTAGAGCATTTTCCATTTTTTTTAAATAAATGCAAATATTATTTTAAAATTTAAATCATTCGGGGAAGAAATCTAGTATATTGTGTTTTAAACGATCCTAATTTCCTTTGGTGGAAGAAAATTTATAAAAGGAATCCTATTACGAAGTGCAGAAAAGATCAGACTATCTAGAGATACCATTTTTATTAGATTATCAGCATTTATGTAACTGTCAATAGTAGGCACATTTTCTCCATAAGTTAACATTGAGGTGAGCGAATCCAATAGGGTCAGTACTCAGAAGCCTTAACACTAACTATATCAGATTACTTGTTGTTTCCTGTACAGTTTTTTTTTTAATGCAAAACTTTGTTTCAAATCGAAGTGTGATGTGTCTGCAATAAGTCTGCAATAAAAGTGGAAGAATTTCATGATATCAAAGAAGATGATATCAGTCTGTTTAAAGAATCCCAGTAAATAACGTAGATAAAAAAATAGGCTTGAGTCATTAAGTTGATAGAAATGCAGCGTCATGTTTGTTTGGCGATGTTTGTATTGCTTATGACCAAATGCTACGTCTCACAGAATCAGTTATGAAGGATTTCAATCTGAAGAGAACTGTGTAAGTCTGATGCTCGTGTAAAACTAAAATAAGAAAAGTTTTTTAACCTCACAGTGATTGACTGAGGGATTTTACATTTCTGTAGAAATTTGTCAATGTGGTGCAAGTGCAAAGCGATATCGGTGGAATCCGATTACCAGTCATCATTATTCGCGTACAAAATTGCTGTTATACTTACTGTATGATTGAAACGATTCTGTAAGTCATTAAGAGCTACTTGCAGATTTTCAAAGTCAGCACTATAATATGAAAAACTTCGTTATGGGGGTTGAATAAAGCCCCAAATATTCTAAATGAAGTATCTCTAAAGCAAGTATACATCCTCTACTCTGCTCAGACGCTAACATGCCGATGTAACGAAATATATCACTACTCACGAGTTTGTCGCAAACTATATGCTTTATCTTCTCTTGGATTTCAGCTGAGATTTCAGAAGGAAAATGTCTAAATAATAATTGTTAAGCCAAAGAGAATTACTAGACCCGAGGTGAAAGGGAATACCACCCCCTTCGAGGCCTGATTTGTAGAAAGTACACGCGAGCATGCGTGACCTTGCTTTATGTAGTGGGCCAAGTTCTGTATGTAGACACAGTTTTCCTGTGAGTTTTTGATTTTACAAGTGCTTGCGTACGACAAGCATTACCAGATACGGTTCTATTCTTTGATTTCACAAATGAAAACTATAAATAGATGCTATATTGGACACATATAGTTAATTAGATAAATATCAACAAACTTTACAGCTATAGGCCATACTGCAAGTGTTTCCATAAATTGAATGCGTTACAAATAGAAATGATAATTTGGGCATGCATCCGAAAAGAACTTTGCCCCTTCACAACTACAATGACACCATATTAAGCAAATGCGTCTGAAAGAGACTCCATTTTGTCGCGGAATTCCAGTCTCTTTATGGAACTCTAAACAATTCAAGAGTCTTTAGGTTATTTGCATTCGTGAATTATGAAATATTCAAATTCCCTTTTAACTTTTCAAATAATATTTATCCTAAATGGAGGTAGATAAGTTTAATAAATATTTCAGTCCACCTTATTTATTTATAAAGTAACAATACTAAGTATAACTATAGAAAAGATACAGCTTTATTAGCTATAGAAATTATTTGTATGTCTAAACAAAGAATTCTTTCATTGACATTTTTTTGGTTGCTTTTCTATCATTAAAACCGTAAACGTATACTTTCACTCTTTTTCTCCATTTATATTTATATTTATCCACATTACTGAGAAACCGAAAATGAAATAAAATTTTAAGGGCCACAAAGGGCTTTTGGGGGAAAATTTACCGGGGTTTCATTGGAAGTTTACAAGCATATAAATGAAAAGTTTTTAAAAACTCATTTAACCGTATGAGACCTCTTGACCGTATTTTGTCAGTATTCGCTTATCTAGTATCTTTTCCTTTCAGGGGAACCGAGTTAGCAAATATGATAATACTACACGCAATTCTTGTTGCACTGAGAAACAGAGAAAACAATCTAAAAGTCTTCATAATACTTAAAAAAACAATTTTATTATTCAGAATTTATTGGTTTACTTTGTTTTATTGGTTAGGTATAACAGGTATTAGCAAAAATGTCTTGTCTGCGCCTACTACAGGTATTAATATGTTTCGATATAGATAGAGTCATCCCCGGTGTCCCTTAAGGAAACTTTAATTCCCTTTTGGGACTATATATTATGTAATAATAACGCCATAACAGTTATTAATTCTATTCCATAAATTATCAACTCTTAATATTGTCTTTCCCCTCAGGTAACTACTTCCGTTTCTTCTTGTGGTGTCTTGCTGTAGGTGGGTATATTGAACCATAGATGATCACGAGGGCAAACGGAACTAAACTAAATTTCCTTTGTTCTGGTGTGAGAGTGTGTCGAACTTCGCTAATAGTACTGGGTATAGGTTAAACAAGACGCTTATTTCTCCCTGCTCTCTCCGTTGTAAATATGTATATAACTTTCAAAATTTATACTTTTTATAAATGTTACACATCTAAATATCAATAGTATAGATAATGTTTACAAGGTAATAAATGCATTATTCCCACCAACTGGACTGTTTGACCGACTACAACTTTTCAGTTCAGGAAGCCACCTCCTGCCGTAACAATCCCGGAACGATATATATTATATATATATATATATATATATATATATATATATATATATATATATATATATATTCTTCCAATGGCAAGTATTACAGGACAACAGATATCAAAAAGGCAAAATTACAAAGTTACAAGAACAAGATAGAAAAATGACATCCGTTAATCCATCAACTTATGCCTGGCAATCCAATATCGCTCCCATAAAGAAACGGGAGGTAGAGCAGGGCAAGAAGCAAGGTGAAGCATGTCCATTTCTTCCTGGTTGTTACACAGGAGACAAAGAGGGACAAAGATATATATACACTACTGGCCACTCAAATTGCAACACCAAGAAAGACAAGAGATATCACAACAAAATTTATTTTGTACATAACATGTTGACCAAGTATCAAATGATTAAATTTATAGACTTCTGTGAAGTGTGGTTCCTGCCAAAATCAGTAGCCAGAGTAGCCGCCATTGTTAGAGATCACCGCTGCCACACGCCTCGGCATTGATTCAAAGAGACTTTGGATGAGTTCTTGGGGTACAGCAGACCAAGCAGCTTCCACACGTTGCCAAAGTTGATCTGCTGTGGCAGCTGGGGATGGAATCGGGGTCAATCGTAGAGCAACCATGGACCACATGTTTTCTATCGGCGAAAGATCCGGAGAGCGAGGCGGCCAGGGAAGCAATTCAATCTGACGATTGACGAAGAACCGTTGGACAATGCGTGCCACGTGTGGTCGCGCATTATCCTGTTGAAATATGGCTGTGGGCAAGCCCTGAAGGTAAGGAAGGACAACTGGCTCCAACACCTCGGAGATGTAGCGCTGGCTGTTTAAAGTACCGGCAATGCGTACTAGAGGTGTGCGAGAGTGATATCCAATACCGCCCCATACCATAATACCCGGTGCAGGACCAGTGTGGCGGTGTATAACGCAGCTGTTCAGCATCCTCTCTTCACGGTGTCTCCAGACTCGAATGCGACCATCGTGGTGTTGCAGACAGAAGCGTGACTCGTCAGTAAAGACAATTTCATTCTATTCTGCCGTCCACATCCTTCTGTCATCGCACCATTGGCGGCGGAGACGTCTGTGGTTCTGCGTCATGGGTAGACAGAGCAATGGACGTCTTGCGGACAGACCACTCTGCTGTAAACGGCGTCGAATGGTACGCGCAGACACTGGATGATGCGTTACAGACTGCATGTGCTGTGCTATGTTTCGTGATGTGACTGAGCGATCCGTCACTGCCATGCGTACAATTTGCCTGTCATCACGTGAAGTGTTGCGCTGAGGTGGATGCGATCGAACACGCCGGTCCGTCGTACCCTCCTGCATCCAACGATCACATATCCGCATTACAGTTGTTTGGTTTCGTCCAACACGACTACCGATTTCCCTGAAAGATAATCCACAATCTCGGTAGGCCACTATCCTTCCTCTGTCGAACTCGGATACTTGATCAAAAGATGATCGCTGTTTTCGACGAGGCATAATTGATCGTTTTTCAGAAAAATACCACAAGAAAAACACAATTGCCGAACTTGAAATCGTCGAAATCTCTAAGCCTTAAATAGCGCTTTGAAGTGGCGCCACAGGCGCGCGTGATGTGCGTCTGCGCTGAAATTCTAATCATTTGCATATCTCACCTCCGCTAATGCATGTTGTAAATTTCATGTTATTTGCATGTTTCCTTCAGGGTGTTGCATCTACAGTGGCCAGCAGTATATATATATATATATATATATATATATATATATATATATATATATATATACACAAACACAACAACAGCAACAGCAACTTTTTTTAAAGTACCAGACTGTTTCATATTAAATAAGGAAACGGTTCTCCTTAACATGAATAATTTAATAAAGTATTTATTAATGAAACTCTGTATAAAATGTTAACGCAAATTTTACATTTTTTTTTATCTTCACGTCTGGGACTGAACAGAGATAGTATACACCAGGGGTTCTCAACCTTTCAGGCTCTGTGCCCCCCTCTGAACACTGTTGTGAGGTCACGCCTCCCCCTCTACCCCCTCCATATGTGTTCAATACAAGTAGTACAATCGGAATTTGAAACTGAAGCTGGTTATTAAAGGAAAATATAGAACAGATAATTTCATACACAAAATTTAATATTGCTACTCATATCTTAATTTGGAACAGATTATTATTTGATCATATGAAATCAAAGAATTAAATACAGATCAAATATATTTGTGGTAATCAAAGATCAAGGTGAGGTTAGCATGTAATACTAGTCACTTTCACAACATTAATGAGAGGGCTGGCACTGTTTGTCCTTGACAAGTTTTGAAATATTAGGTTGTAACTGTGACAAAGCTTACCTCAGGTCACTTCCAATGTTCAGCTTTGCTCGATATTTTGACTTTATGTTTGCTATTGCTGAAAATCCAGATTCACAGAGATATGTTGATGAAAACTGCATTAACAACCTCAAAGTTTCCAAAGCAACTTCTGGGTAAACAGGAAAATAGCGTAACCAGAAATTTTCAACATCCATGTTTTCAAATTCCGCGTTTACATGAGAATCACATTTTAAGTCGATTGCCTATTCCTGAATATGATCAGGAAGTATATCCACGTCTATTTTAAAAGGATCTCTTGTCAACTTAAACTCCCAGTTCTCTGAACTAATATCTGGAAAATAGTCTACAAATTCATTTTGCAATGCTACCAAATGCCCTGATATAAGGTCCTTCAATTAATTTATCTGTTGCAATGGGAGATTTTTTTTCATCATCGAGGAGGTCGTTCAATCTTGGAAAAGATGAAAAGTTTAGCTCTGAGCTCTGAAGACGGCGTTGTCAAAGAGTTATTTTTTCTGTGAAACCCTGAACTGCATCATAAGTCTTCAGAATGTTTTTCTGACATTGTAGCTACGACAATTATCGTGTGCGACAGTTATTGTATTCGTGTTCATATGTCGAAAATACGTTACGGTGACATTGTGACCGCAAAATTGAGTACAGTAAATTACAGTTAGTTTTACTTTTTATTTATTTATTTTTTAAACTCACGCCTCCCTTGAATTTCTTCTACGCCTCCCCAGGGGGGCGAGCCCCCCAGGATGAGAACCGCTGGTATACACAATCAAAAGGTGTCCATAGCAGCACGACAGCCTGAAATCGGATAGTAGGCTCAGAACCATATACCTTGTAAAAATTTAATTTCACTTGCTTTAAAATAGACGTTTAAATAAACTATTCTCATCAGGGAAACGTCATCTTAACTTTCTTTTAAAGTATCAGACTGTTTCATATTAAATAACGAAAAGATTATCCTTAACATGGATAATTTAATAAAGTGCTTATTAATGAAACACTGTACAAAATATTATTGAAAATTTTACAGGTTTTTTTTTATCTTCAGAGCTGGGACTGAACAGAGAAATTAAACAATATTCATAAAAGTTATTTTGTAGTTAAAATTATAAAATTCTTGCTCTCATCTAACGCGTTTGATTCATTTCTGGGATACCTATTAATCTGATCTAATTACATTTCTTGCTCAAGAACATCTCATGATTTAATGGGTTTCTCGGAGGATCATTGGAGAGCAAAAAAGTAATTACTTTTGTAAGTTCACTAGCGCGTACGCAAAGGAACGTAAAAGACAGTTTCGAGATTAGATCCTTTCATAGTATAGAAAGAAACAAACAGGAAATGAAATTATTTCATATAAACGGAGAAGATATGTTTATTAAAACGTATCATGTTACGAAAGAAACTCTTACATCGCCATTCCCACAAAATTAAAACACATAGATTTTATCTCAATAGCAGCGATCAGGACTATATCAGTTTTTATTCCCATGAAGGATTATTCTCTTGTATCACTGAACTCATGTACATGAAAAATCTATTGGAAATATACGAAGGAAAAAATCTGTCAGTCTGACGTTAATATAATTCTATAGGTATATCACGTTTATATTTGGAAGCACTAATAAGTAAGTTATGTTGTTAAACTGTATGTACTAAAGTTACGTGCAGTTTAACTATAATATAATGGACATGAATTGGCTTAAATATGTCATTTTGGAAGTTATATATGATAAGTAAGTGAATTCAATTAGCTTTTAACTGACAGTCATAAATATAATTTTGTCTATGTTTCTTCGTTATAGACAAACTGGGCTTTTATAATCAAAATCATTTCTAAAATATTAAAGTTTTAATTTCAATGGAAACTAAAAACTGCATAAATATTCATGGTAAGTATATAAATTGCATCTCCAGCAACCATGAGCTCAGTTTTTGTCCTTATTACGGGCTTCTCATCATGTATTAGCCAGCAAGTTCCTAAAGAGAAAATAAATAAAAAATGGTTTTATTTTAAATGTTAATTAAAATAAGTATCGCACCAGAATGTTTGCCGGAAATGCCAAGTTGTGTGTTAAACTGTGGTCAACGTATGCTTGTTACTCAAAGGTTGCTATATAATAAGCCTAAATATTTAATTACATAAAATGAAGAGCTAATTCATGTAATAAAACTCTCATAAAATTGCACATTAATAAAAACATCAAAAGTCTGTTTTCAGTCGCTGTGTAATTTAAATAACTTATAAATATTCTCAATTACCATTTATGCGGATTCATAAAAAAACTCAATTGTTTCACATGAGAGACTACTGTTTCTGATGTTGTTGTTTCCAATCCCCTTGGTGTAGGAAAGCCTACTCAAAGTTCAAAGGACCTAGGTCCATGGAGAAGGGTAGTAAGCAGCTTCAATTTAAGGCGAGGTACCACTAGGGCTAAAGTCTGACTTGACCTCGAAGAACATTGGTCCCGTAATTTTGAACCGAGTCAAGTTTCGAGACCGGAACACTTGACCCCGCACCTCCAGAGGTAAATTTGAGGACTTGGACATTGTAGCCACGACCTATTTTACTTGTCCCGTCCACCATTAGTGAACACGGCGGTGGATTTGCAGCGACGAGTATCGAACCAGGGACGTTCGGATCACTGATCCGCTGCTCATGCCAACAAGGCCATCGCGTCCCCCCCCCCTACTGTTTCTAATCTTGAGAAAAGCGAATAAAGTAGTAAAGGTGCTGCAAAAAGAAAAAAAAAAGGAATTAAGCTGATCAAAACAAAGAAAACGATCGGGAACATATGAATATAGTCTGCATCCCTAAAATATTTTTTTGTGTCCAAAAGTGTCATGGGCATACGAATAGAGCATTTTCCATGAATTTGGAGGTTGGCCTGTACCTTTGTATCGACCTCCTGTTTCTTAGATATTTTTAGAACAAATAAATAAATAAATTAATTAATTAATTAATTAATAAACAAATAAACAAATATTCTATAACTTTTTTTCCTGTACCAGCAACCGATTTAACATCCTGGAGCTAATACAAATCTGACGATGTATTAATACGTCACTCCTCCCCATTATTTAATTCATAGATTTCCCAACCTGTCTTGTGATCGGTGGAGTGAAGCTTACATCCAAGTTGAGTAATGAGCCTATGATGCTCGTTGAACCTCTCTATAACGATACTTGCATGACTAGGGATCATTCAGTCCAGTGTCATATATTAATACAGCGAAATACTAGTTATATGTCGAACTATCGTAAGCAAGTCTTGTCATACTTAGACAGAAACAGTAAGAAAACATCCATGACGCATGACGTCATCCATGCCCAATAGAGTGGAACGAAAAAATAATTTACATAGAGATTTGCTATAGCCGGAAAAAGTTCTCTTTTGAGATTAAAATACAGAATATAAAATTTTATTGCTCTACTAAAATATTTTCAGATGGCGCAACGGAATTCAAAATGATATTTCTATGAAAAAGTGATAAAATTTGTATTTTTTAAAATTTATTTTATACTATATTAAAATAATGATGGATATATTTTGCAAACAAAATATTCAAAATATGATATTTTTACAGAAAACTTACGCGTTCTAAGTATTACTAATTTTTAGATGCCATTATAGAACAACTTATTTTGTAGAATTTCGCGATTTTTAACATATTAATTTTAGAATAGCATATTCTTATAATACCAATTTGATTGAAAGAAAAACAATTTTTAACTGACGGGCCTTAATAAAAAAATCACAGTTATTTAGTAAAATATTAATATAATGTCTAAAAAATCATAATACTATTTTGAAAAAACCATCTTTTTCAAAAGTCTGTAGTAATCACGCATGTTTTCCTCATTACTTATCTGACTGAACAATTCATTTTTTTATTTCAAATTTTTGCATTACCTTTTGAGAATGTATTTTTTTAGCATTGCATCTGTTGTAGAAGTGCCACAAACGGACAAGGATGACTCGATAACCAATTTAATAATAATTTCTATTGATTGTGTGTGGCGTTATTATTGTTTGCGTGCGTAAATTATTGAAATCAATACATTGACTCTCATGATCAAACTCTTTTGCTTCCTTTATAAACTGCTTTAGATTTTCATAAGAAATATGCCTCGTCATATGAGGTTCTGTTACTTAAGCATCATTCCATTCAAGCATATAACTATAATCCTCGGCATGAAGTTTATACGTTGAAATGAAATATTTCTGATGCATCTTTCATTTTTAGCCCTTTCTTTAGAATCCGGTGTAATCCAAGCTCTCTGACACGATTGCCATCATTTGATATCTTCCAAATGAGGAGATTTTCAGAGCAGCAGATTATGCATTTCTTTGTAGGACTGTAGCTTCTGTTTGTGATCGAACTGGACTATGACAAAATTGCTGTAACAGTTGCAAGCGAAGCACTTCAGAATGTTGGTCAGTTTAGTGATAAAGAAAGGAGTACAGTAATTAACAGAACAAAAATTAGACACAAGCGAATAATGAAACGTGAAAGGTATTAAGAAAAAAGTCTAAAGCTAGTTACAGAAAATAAAGTATAGCCTTTTGACGGAAGAAAATACAAGACTATTGTGCAAGAAAAGAAAGAAACTAAGTATAACAAAAAAAAACTGTTATCGAAGAACATATATCATTTGTTAAACAACCTAGATCAAAGTTTTTAGGACATGTAACACTAATTTATGGCACTGAAATAGGTATAAAAGACAGTATAATGGCATTTTTCAATGGCAACAACCAACATTTGGACATTACTGCTATTGGATGTAATGGAACTGCTGTGAACACTGGATTGAATAATGGTGCGATTTCTTTATTGGAAAAATAATTAAGAATGCCACTGGAGTGGTTGATTTGTCTATTTCATGGAAATGAACTGGCCCTACATCACCTACTTTGTGTTCTAGATGGAAAAACTAAAGGTCCAAATTAATTTGGAGGAAAAATAAGTGAACAACTAGAAAACTGCTATGAACTTCTAGTGATTGAATTTTCACTTACTGAAAATAACATTTCATTAATAGAAGTTAAGAATGATTTAAATGTAGACCAAAGATATTTGTTAGAAATGTGTAATGCAATCTCTTTTGGAAGGTTCTCTTCCGATTTGTCCATGACAAAACCAGGAAAACTTTGTCATTCACGATAGCTACGATAGCAAAGTATAGCTCACGATAGCAAATCGAATACTTCACTTGTATGTGGGAACAGAATGGCAGGTAAAAAATCTCCCAATAATGACTGAGTTCATTTTGAAAGTTTCTGCGCCCGTTTGTGTGTGTAAAGCTGAAACCGTCTTGTATCTATGGATCGAAGCACTTGTGGAAACATGTAAGCTATTCACGTTACCCCAGTCAGACTCTTAAAAATGGAATTTACCCTGTCATTCAAAGAAATGCATACTTTGCAGCTCCTGAAAATCTCCTCATTCGTATGATATCAGATGATCGCAGTCATGTAAGAGAGTTTGGATTACACCGGATTCTAAAAGCAAGGGATGAAATGAAGGAGATATCAGAAAACTTTTCATTCAACCTACAAACTCTGATGCCAAGGATTTTATTGATATGATTGAATGGAATGGTGTTAAAGTAACAGAACTTCCAATGAAGAGGCATATTTCTGGTGACAAACTACAGCAGTTTATAAAGGAAGTTAAATAATCTGACCATGAGAGTCAACGTATTAACTTCAATAATTTACCATGTCACACTCAAGCCGAAGAAAGGATTGTTAAATTAGTTACCAAGTCATCTTTGTCCGTTTGAGAATCTTCTGCAAGAAATGTATTGATAAAAACAAAAATACATTCTCAACAGATAATGTCAAAACTTGAAAAAAAATGCAATTTGTCAGTCAAATATGTAATGGAAACCACATGTGATTATAATGGACTTTTGAAAAAGATGACTGTTTTTCAAAATAACGTTTTGCCTTTATAAACATCATATTAATACTTTTTTAAATAAGTATTATTTGTTTATTTTAATGAAGGTCCGTGAATTACAAATAGTGTTTCTTTCATGCCAATGTGTATTATAAGAATATGCTAATGTAAAATTAATATGATGGAAATAGCGAAATTCTACAAAATCAGTTGTTCAATAATAGCATCTAAAAATTAGCAATACTTAGAATGCTTAAGTGTCCTGTAAAAAATCATATTTTGAATATTTTATTTCCTATATATATATATATATATATATATATATATATATATATATATATATATATATATATATATATATATATATATATATAATATACTTTAAAATAAATTTTAAAAATACAAACATAAAAATATCCATTTTGAATCATTTTGCGGCATTTGAAAATATTTTAATTGAGCAATAAAATTTTACATTCTTTATTTTAATCTTAAAAATCAACTTTTTCTGGCTGTAGCAAATCTCTATCTAAAAAAAAGTTTTTTCCGTTTCACCCTAATGCCCAACTCATTACAGAAAAATATATCCTATACCGTTTCATAACCCTTACTTATTAATGCTACCTGGGGCAGAATTTTCTCTGGAATTAAACCAATTCACACTAAACATTATTAAATTAGTTTAATGAAAGGATTGGATTACTTTTATTGGTTACTTAACAAGCAAATCTAAATTCTCAAATTTCTAATTAAGAGCATAAAGAAGAAAAAATTTGTTGTATTTATCTCACTTAAAGTATAATATCCGTACAAATTTTCTATCCCATTTCTCTCATTCCCTTTTTATTTGCCCGGCTTAGTACCTCTTACATTAGTTTATGAGTTTAATGGGATAATATACAAGATAGTGCTTATCATAAATATTATCTGTTTCATTCTTGCTTCGCAATGTCACAGGAATTATTATACAAACAAAGTAGGCTCAGTAAGGGCTCGTGACTTTCTTATACGGCACGAAAATTTCAATCATTTGATGGGAAACAGGAACAAAATGTAGTACAAACATGATTATTTAATTCGTAGACACAAATACAAAAATTACTTTTATACAGTAAGGCATTATTATTTAAATTCAATCAAATGCCTATAAACATTTCTCATTATGTACGTCTTTATTTTCTTATCATGGAAATTCGTCAGGAGAGAAGACATAAATCGAGAATACGTAATGCAGCTGTGTCGGGCCATAAAACCAGTGTAATGCACTCTGAAATCTTAATGCGATTTGTATTTCAGAGTTTTTACATCTTCTGGGACTAAAATGATGTAAATAAAACAATAACCAAAGTTTTAAAAAATATGTCACTTAAGATGTAAACTATAATAATATCAAAAGTAAATTATGTATAACCTTTGTAGTTTGGATAGAGCTTTAGAAAAAGTCAACATATTGCTTATGATATTTGTCTATTTACGTAATTTGTTTTATTTCTCCTTTTTCCAATTCTCACGGGCCCCAAATGCAGTCATAACAAATTATCTTGGAGGTAATGATTAACGTTAAAAACATAATGGTATAGAAATTGGGAATTTTAAACTTTATAACATATGATTGACACAGTTTTGATACTATATAGATACTTTTAGGGGAAAAATTGATCAGAAGCAATGCAATTTACTATTTTTTAAAAATATTTTTCTATCATTAAACGCACATATTTTATGATAAAATATTTTATAAAGAGTAAAAAGAATGTAATTAATCTACACTGTAGGTCGTAAAAACGTAAAAGATTCACAAATTCAGTAGTGTTGCCACATCCAGAAATTTTTAGTAAAATACTAGATAAATTTCTGCGTTATTATAATAGAGAACTAAGGTAGCACTATTAATTTTTTATCTTAATTAGTGGCAATTGCATTGATTTTTTTTCCTTTTTGGCTATTCATATCATTACATTTCGGAACTAAAAATATACTCTTTGAAATTTTTTAAACTTTTGCTTAGAATATCGTTATAAACATAAAATATTGAGCGTTAACAATGTATAACATTCCCTTATATTGCTCATGAATAGAAATAGTCATTGAGAATATTGCTATTTACATATCTACGTTTAAAAATTTATTTATATATCTACATTTAAAAATATCTATCTTTAGAAAATTTGACGTTTAGAACAAAAAAGTTACCGTGATTTGGAAGTATAGATGAAATGCTAACATTAGTCATATTTTTTTCATTATAGTATTTTATTATGTTCCTTTGAGGAACTAAGGAATAAAAATATAATCTATATATATTATTTCTAAAAGGTGTTTTTTTGTTTCATCCCTTTTTTTCCCTTCATACTTAACCAAAATCGATAAATGAGTTAACATTTTAAAGATTACGATCTCCGCTTCGTGCGAATTGTCAATTTATAATCGTTTGTTTAAAAATCGAAGTATAAACATTATGAACATTTTTTCTTCCTCTAGATGACGCGCACGCCAGCTTTTTTTATTATTTTACCATTATCAATCACACTGAACTTTTAAATTTAAAAATCGTTTGTTTTTATGACTATTCTGTAATTTCATTAATGAGTTTCTTTATTGGCGACATCTTTATTGACAACGTGTACATTATTATTTTTGCATGGGAAAAACCATATATATTATTTATAACATGCGTTTTTTTTTACGTCCCTTTCTCTGTCTTCATACTTAACTAAAATCGATAAATGAGGTACCATTTTAAAGATTAAGTTCTCCTCTTCTGACAAATTGTTTATTCAGAATGACACATTGTATTGTTTGTTTAAAACTCGAAGTGAAAAATGGACTTTCGGCCCTAAATATCTTTCCCTGGATGCGTCGAAAAGACACAGTCAAATAGTGTGCACAAAGAGGGTTTGTGATGTAAATATCACATTTTCCTCGAGTTTGTGTCATATTTAACTTTCAATATTGTCTACAAAGGTGTTTTGACGTGTACATATCTCATGTTCTCTGTTTAGTGTTATGCTTCACCTCCAATATTGTGGCCAAAGACGTTTTGTTAATTGGTTTTCTATTATCCTTACGCACCATTGTTATTTGGCAAATAAACAATTGCTACAAATGAACCGGTTCTTCTTTCATTCAACAACAAACCACTAACTTTACTATGTAATTTATCGTATTTTAATCGCATGTGAAAGGATCGCACGGGCCACCTAGTTGCTTTTTTTATTTCAGTTACGGTTAAAAGTTAGGGTATTTTTTGACAGATATTTTACGACAAACGGCATTTGATCGATTTAAATAAGAAAATATTATGTAGGGTGGATTATTTAAAAGTTTAACCATTTATATTAACTCGAGAACAACGAAACACAGGGCTTTTTAACTCCAAAAGTTAATGTTTTTAACCTCAAGACCATTATTATAATTGGATCTTTCAGTAGATTTTCAAAAATTATTTATTTAAATATTAAATTACAAATGCGTTTTACTGAAAAACGCTTAATAGGAAATACGTCCAAATTAAAAATTAAATATTTAATAAAAAAATAGCTTCAAAATTTAAAAAAAAGTAAAAGAAAATGTACTATGACAAATCCAAATTACAAACACAGATTAAAAAAGCGAAAAGAATAATTTTATAAAAAAAGGATAACAAAATATAGGATAATTTTCTGACTTCTCAAAGTGGGAAGAAAATTATCTGCTTTCTTTTACATTTCAGATTTTATTGCACAGCATTTTATATATAAGTATTGAAAAAATGAAAAATCACAGTCATGCGTAACATTTAGTGTTTAAAACAATTAGTCTACAACACACCTAAATCATATATTCTCGATAGCAGTCCTCACACCTGGGTAATATTACATGATGAGAAAATAAACTCGCAAGTAATGCAAAATGTTTATAGGCATTCGATAAACTATTGAATTTAAATAATACTTCCTTACATTATAAAACTCAATTTTCCCTAAAAAACTATTCCAAAACAGTATCATTACGATGCTTGTAAGGAAAGAAAATGTTATAATAAATCTTAGTAAATATTGAACAAATGCTATAAATGAAGAAAGGAAAGTTATGTCAGGATAACAATTAGTGTTTCAATATAAATGCAAAAGTCTAGAGTAAAATTTTATTTATGTTACAAACACTGGATTCACTAAGCTTCTATCTTTAAGTCAATCCTTTTCGAAGTAAATCCAGGAAACAATTTTAGGAAGGAAGTAGGCCAAATAAAATACTATAATTCTTAATGTAAATATAAGAAATTTAATCAGTGTATGAATTGTTTAAAAAAGGCAGTTATTAAACGTACAATTTATTAAATAAACCTACGATTTGTTCAAAATTATTCAAACGGATTCATCAAGTTTCAATCATATTTATATCCATAACCACAAGCTTAAATGTGAAGCACAGTTTCAGGATTAAAAAACAAATATACTTAATAATAAAAATATTCAACAAGAATGCAGAGTTCCCTTTTAATACTAGAAATTAAATCGTTTAGCGATAAAAAATAAAATTTTTAAACAAGCAGAAAAATATGAATAATTAAAAAAAAATTCTGTATGTATATATATATATATATATATATATATACCCAACAAACACAGAGGCATCGGGCCGGGGCCGGATGATTCCGGCCAGCCGATTTCTCCACTGCCGGGCCGGCGCATTAGGTCAGTATCGGATCCGTCATGGGCTTGTCCTCTCGCCCGCGACTTCCCCGTCGAGTGCTGGGCCGCTTCCGGTAACAATGAAGCTATCGTGCATCCGACTGCAAACCGTGTTAGAACCGGAAGATTCCCGTCGATGCGGACATACAGCCGCACCATTGCCGGAGGGTGACGGGCCGGTTACGGGAGCAATAATTCGTGTCGACAGACCGTCAAATACCCATCTCGAAACCATCAAAGCGCAGTCGATCAGGGTTACTTTCCAGTACTGGGCCATAATTGGAATTCCGACAGATTTTCTAAGTTTTTCTTAGACCCCCTTCCTTTCACATGCTTTTTATTTTTATTAATGAGATTGTTTATGATAACAGTACTTATGATAACAGTGTTTATGATAACATTTGATATACATCAGATGATATATATCTGATATATATCTGTAGATATCAGATGTTATATATATAATACTTGATATATATAACATCTGATATCTACCCTTACACTTTATTTCTTTTTTTTCTGGCTCTCCATGTATAACTAGTATTAATATTTTTAACTTTTCTCTTTTTCTCGTGTATTTTCAGGTAATAGAAAATATTAATCTCTGCTGAAACCAAAAATTTTTGTTCAGAATAATCCCTTAAAATTATATTTTGTACATGTTATTTTAAGTAAAGTTCGTAAATGTTCTCGAGATAAGAAAATTATAAAATTTTCCATAGATGAAATTTATTTCATTCTTCTCAAAGTTAAAAGTGAGGTATAATATATATTTGAAAACCAGGAATTACCCGATTATATAATCTTAATTTTTATAATTTATTTGAAAATTATTTAAAATTAAAATTGAATGTAGTTCAATGTTTTATAAATTTTGTTCAGTACTTTTTTAGTAGTTGACAAGTGAAAAAATTTCATAGTTTTGCATATCAAAGAATGGTTCATTGTTAAAGCTTAGCTGTTCAAGAAATATTTTGTTTTGAGACATCTTCAAATTCGTCTAAGTTTATTCTTTGGTGATAAAAAATAATAATATTCTGTCATCCTAAAGTCTTATATTGCTAAATACGATAAGACTGAAAAAAAGACTGAACAAAATTTATAAAACATTGAACTACATTCAATTTTAATTTTAAATCATTTTCAAATAAATTATATAAATTAAGATTATATAATCGGGTAATTCGTGATTTTCAAATATATATTACACCTCACTTTTAACTTTGAGAAGAATGAAATAAATTTCCTCTATGGAAAATATTATAATTTTCTTATCTCGAGAAAATTTACGAAGTTTACTTAAAATAACAAGTACAAAATATAAACATACCTCTCGGTCATTGTCCAATGACGGTAAATTAAAAAAAATCTTGGAAATAAAGAAATCCCACGCAGTCGACCATCGGAGAGTAACAAATGTTAAACCATGTACAGAACTGAAGACATTAACTGTGTCGGAATATAATTGGCATAAATAGCGTGCGCTATAGGTTTCGCCAACACAAAATCACCAATTTTTATACGTCCTGTATAAAATATTGGCGACTGCCCATAGAGCATTCCCGTCTATTTTTACAATTATCCCCCTACTCTTTCTCAGAAAACACTTCCTTCTGCTGACACCTGCAACGAGTGTCCACAAGTGAGGACAAAGGAATCTCACCCTCCCAACGCCAAGAGAGGAGAAAGTCAAGAGAGGGGGGGGAGGGGACGGCAAGTCAGCTGCGGTGTTAAAAAAAATTAAAACTAATTTATTAGTAAAATAATGAATATAAAAATATTATCATTATGCTAGATAACTACTTAGAGTTAAAAATGAATTTTACAAGTATAACTGGAAATAAACAAAACTACATTGGTTTTAAAAACGCTACTCCACGTAGCAACCAGTTGGGAAATACATTTTTCGTTTTTGTTTTAACACGTTTTAACCCATCAAATAGCGTCGGTGCGGGCGGTTTTGTCAGGTTGCAGGAAAATACTATTTTATGCCCTGAGCCTATAAACCACGGCCCGGGATAATTTGCACTATATTAATTTTGAACGTGTCCACCTCAACAACTGAAAAACAAAGCTTTTTGTCTCTAATTTTTGTGCTGGATTTTGTGATTGCTGACCAATAAAAATATTTCACAGGTAAGGAAACTTGATGATATTTTTTCATTAACATATCAGAGCACCTCACTAGAATCAGCAGAAATCCATCAAATATGCCTCAATATTTACAGTGGCTCCCAAAAGTGTTCGTACACTTACGATTTTCAATGAAATAGGGGTCTATCCATTAATTAAAATGAATATTTCAGAATGCGTATTTAACAATAAGATGTATAATCTATTCTTAACAAAACTACATGAAATATTTTAAAAACATAGTAAAACTTTATTTTTAAGAAACCAGTAATCAAAAAGTAACAAAAACTTTATCCCCCAACAGTCATCGAACACTTGTAAAAAAATCTCTACTTATAAGTAAATATTTTAATTTTTCGTTAAATTAATGTTTAGTAGGATATCCTTTAGCATCAACAACAGCTTTTAAACGTCTGGGAATAGATTGCACTAGTTCTTTTGTAATTTCTGCATCAATGTCCATCCATTCTTCCATCATAATTGTTTTTTAGTTCGCTTTTTCTTTTAAAAATTTCGTGTTTTCGTACTCGAACCTCCAGTTCTCTCCAAAAATGTTCTATTGAGTTTAAATCTGGCGATTGAGGTGGTGTTTTCAAAACTTGTGGACAATTATAGAGACACCAGAGGCGAACGTTGAGAGCCGTGGGCTTAGGATCGTTATCTTGATTTTAAAAAAAATAATAAAATAAAATAAAAATAAATTTCAAATACCCAAATTTTAGGCTGATAATTTTAAATTGTCTCTTGAAATATTTATATAAACAGCATGATTCATTATGCCATCAATAAATACCAAATTACCTAGTCCTGATGTTGACATGCACTCCCACACAAGGACACCTTCACCGCCATGCTTAACTGTTCCTACTAAGTTCTTAGGATTAAGTTCCTCATTTTTTCTTCTCCATACAATTATATGCCCATCGTAACCAAAAAATGTTAAACTTGCTTTCATCGGCAAATAAGACATTATTCCAATAGGTTTGGGGCTTATTAATCATTGATATTGCGAAAGAAAGCCTGAGCTTTCTGTTTTTCTCACTCACAAAAAAAATTCTTCCTGCAGAACGCCCATATAATCCAGCTGCTCTGAGAACTCGTCGAACAGTTTCAAGTGAAATTGAAATAGAAAATGTTTCATTAAATTCTGCAGAAAGTTTTACAGCACTCAAACGTAGATTTTTCACGAATTTTCTAATTATAAATCTCTGATCACGTTTTGTTAACTTTGCCGGACGACCTTTTCTTATCTTGATTTTGATCCGATTTTCTTCTTTAAAGCGTTTTATCACATACTGCACAGTATAATGGGATAAATTAAGTAATTTAGCAATATTCCGAACTGATTTACCACAACTATGATGAAAAATAATCAATTTTCGATCAATGCTGTTTGTTGTTTCTTTGCGAGCCATTTTTAAATAATAAATAGAATATTACGGAATAGGCAAGCAAAAATTAAAGCCAAACGATATTTTAAATGCCACCACAATTCAAAAATAAAAATTAAGCGCCAGGCGATAATTTTAGTTATGAATTTATCCGAAAATATTTCAGTATACGATGACTTTTGTGAGATAAAGTTTTTGTTACTTTTTGATTATTGGTGCCTTAAAAATAAAGTTTTACTATGTTTTCAAAATATTTCATATAGTTTTGTTAAGAATAGATTATAAATCTTATTATTAAATGCCCATTCTGTAATATTCATTTTAATTAATGGATAGATCCCTATTTCATTGAAAATCGTAAGTGTACGAACACATTTTGGAGCCACTGTAGGTGTTCATATTCAAAATGAACTATTTCCCTTTTGGAACAAAAAATAAGTCATGAAATAATATCACTCTTAAAATTTTGTAAATATTATTCTATTCTTTTAGATTCCACCCCTGATCTAAGCAACGAAGACCGACTTACTGTTGTAGTAAGATTTGTTCTATTAAATAATAAATCAAAGCAAATAGAAATTAAGGAGCATTTTGGGGGGGATTTATTTCAATATCAGATTTCCTTGAAACAGATAAATCAAATAGGTCTAATGTAAATATGTGGAAAGTATGTTACATGATCCATATAAAAATGAAAAATATATTATAGCTGAAGATTTATGCGATGAAACTGACAACGTTGCCCTCTATATTTCCCTTGAAATGAACGCGTTAAATGTGATTCAATACCTATTTACAAACAACCTCATCTATCTGTTTCCAAATTTAGTGATTGCCATACGAATTTTAGTAACATTGCCTGTGACTGTAGCTAGCAGGGAAAGAAGCTTTTCAAAACTTAAAATAATAAAAAATTATTTGAGATCTACAATGGGACATGAAAGGCTTTCAGACTTATCTATTATTAGCATCGAAAAGGACATTTCGGAAGATATAGATGATCAGATATTATAACAGAATTTGCATTAAAAAAGGCAAGGAAAGCAAATATTATCTTTTTGACTGACTTATTAAGTATATGTATTAATAGATATGTGTTGTATGTATTTAATATAACGTATTCATTTAGTTGTTATATCAATACATTAATAATTATTATGTTAGGTTATAAAATTAAAAAATAAACTGAATTTATAATATTTTCTGTAATTCGTTGTTTCATTTAAGGTAAAAATATTTCAGAGAAATTTCAATTAATCCATACGGTATGATTGGAGGGGGGGATTATTCTCGCACACGGGTGGCAGCTACCCTAGAAACTGCCCTGTATTTACTAGCACATTAAAAGCTACTAAATTACTGTCAACATTTACATACATACAAACACACACTTTCTAATTTTATCTCTGATGAGATGGAGTTTGTTTTTATGAAGCATATTCGGAAAATATGAATACGGTTCATATCAATGGGTTTACTTATAAAGTATTTGTACCTACATTTACATATACGTTGGTCTGCTATATGAAATTTATTTTCAGTCATCAATTATTTTTATTTCATTTTCTCGATTCATTCTTTATTGTTCTATACATCACTAGGTATAAAGTATGCGAATAAATACTGTAAAAATGACGAATAAAATTCTATGTACCTCAATATTTTAATAACAATATTATGACTGTATAGAGGTTTAAAAATGTATGATATGTTTTTAGTGTTTAATCTGTTAAACATTTATTGAAATGCATTCGGACGCAATTTCATTTAAAAGAGAACTGTCACTCGAAGTATTTTACTTTATGCTATGAATATATCTATCTTCTGATAAATAAAAACGGTCATGTTATTCATTACAAAATCAATATACTTACCCCCCCCCGAAAAAAAAGTGCCTAAAATAAGCTAAAATACTCATGTTTCTATAAAAAATGGCTCCAATTCCTGCGTCACGAAATATTTAAATCATGAAATAATTATCAACACCATCACCGAAAAATTTGAAGTCCAAATAAGTGTAACCCAGCGGTCTACCAAAAAACGAAATGTAGCGCCTAACGAAATTGAAATTGGCACAATGCCACTGCTGGTAGGGTTGCCAGGTAAATCGCAGAGAACCTGAGTTTGAAATGAAGCGCCCGATAGATACCCGCTTTGGCATCCAAGAGAGTCTGCCGAAAAGTCCGTCTTAATCAAAATGAAAAACAAATTTAGGCAGTTACTACTCTTTGCTCTCTTGTGCATAAACTCTTGATCGAAAAAATTATCCATTTGTAAGTGGATGTTTATTTCATTTCTATATAAAAGCCAAAAATAAATTAATATAATCAAACAATAGTTGATGTCTGTCAAATCGTGACGGCTAGATAGTAAATGAATGTACTAATACACAAATTATATTCAACACATCATTGTCAAATGTTGAAAATCATAATAATGCGCAGAAACAAATTGTGATTAAGCGGCTTCGTGCTTAGTGAGTATCTAAAGACAGATTTAAAAATGTCACTGAGCATATGTAGAAAGCGATTTTTTTAAATTGTAAATTATCGCTAATTAAACAGCATGAAATAAACAATTTCCATGAGGTTTACTGTTGTATTTCACAAATATAATTATCATAAAAATAAATAAGGCAGAGATAGATCTAGAGAGACTTCTCGGAATAAACGTGTTTATCATTAAAACATGTCACTGAGCGTGCGCGGAAGCAGTGAGTTTCTAAAGACAGATTTAAACCTGCCACTGAGCATGCGTAAAAATCAATTGTAAATTGTAAATTATCGCTAATTAATAGAAATTGCTGTCACAAAAACCCAAATTTAACAAATCTACAGATTACAATTTTTCGTTTAAGACCAAAATGAAGTAAATTGATGCAGTAGTTTTCTCTCACGGACTGCCACAAAAGTCGGCTTAGCAAATTAAATATATAGATGATATATATTATGCATATATCACATAGTATAACCGAAAGATTATATTATGTCAGCCGTATACTTCTGATATAATACAATCTTTTCATACAAGGAAAATTATGTGAATTTTTCGTGCAAAAGAAGTTTCACAAAAGTGAAATAAATATTTATGAAAAGTCTGTTTAATTTAATCTTCGCCTTCCCTTTCAAATCCATAATTCTGATGCAGATTTCTGTTACTTGTGGTTACGAATCGGACTATCGATTCCGGGACGTTAGAGGGAAAGCGGTTTCAGGTCGATTCCCATCCAACCATCACCGGCCCTCAAAAGGGTACACACTACGGGATTCCCCGTCGGAGATTCGTAAATCACCCGGCAACGATACGGATCATTTTCCCCGAGCCTATCGTTCTACCGGCGCCTCCAGAACCGGCCCGTCAAGTTGCCGTCAGTCTTGTGTTTGTTAGGTATATATATATATATATATATATATATATATATATATATATACATATATATACAGGTGGTTATCAAAACCATGAAAACACTAAGAAACATCATGAAAACCTTTTATTAATACGGAGCAAGATCACTTTTTTTCATGTAATACTACCTGATTCACATTGGAATTGGATTATACAAATCATAAATAGTGGTTAAGAATATATTATACTATTTTACAGGGAAAAATCATGAAAGTTCCTGTAGAGATGCCGTGGTGGATATCGATACCTTTATCTATCCGCTTATACAGATCACAGTGGTTGAATGATTTATAGTCGGAGGGATTGTACAGGGCAAGATAAGGTATTTGACTTCTTTTTCATGCTCTTCAAACCAATACTTGATAGATTTAGCTGTATGTGTAGTGGGATTATCACACCGGAGAACGCCATCTCCTGCAAGTAACAAAGTTTGCACCATAGGATGGACTAGTTAGCTGAAATTTTGACATAGTCCTTCTCATTCAATCTCCCTTTTAGGGTTACAGTAGGACCTGAAGAAAACCATGAGATGCCATCCAAAACCCTGATAGATCTACCTCCATGATTGAAAGTTCAGATGAGACAGCTAGAATCTTACGCTTGTGTAGGTGTTCTCCAGACATATGCACGTCCTGTTGCGAGGGACAATGTGAACAATGAGTCTTCGAGTAAATGCCGTTTTTTGACATATAACTCGAACAGGATTTGCACTCGTGGCACCATTGTGGACAATATTTTGTCTTGGCATCTATCACAAGTGGCTTGGGAATAACTACTCTTCCGTAAATGCTTTGTTTATGAAGTTCCCTTCCACCTTTAATGGTTGATACCAGAACATGCAGATGCCGATTGCGCTCTTCGGTTATTTTGGTTGTTTATTTTCTTCGTGTCACAATCCGCTTCATTACCTCTTCCGTCCACTCAGTTCTCCCTTTCGTCCACTATTTTGTTTGGCAAAGGATGTTTTCCTATGCACTCTGTATTCTATCATTACTTTCGATACCATAGCTAGAAAAACACACATTAGCCAGGGCGTTGCAGTAACAGATACTCCAATTGAAATGCGCTCCAACAATTTGCCTTTTTTACAATGTCTGCGAGGTTTGACATTTTCCGCTGTTCCCCCCAAAAGCACGATACCCTTAGCTTCATTACTGCTACTTGACAGTAGAAAAATATACACTATATTATATAAAAAAATACCGGTGGCCAGACGTGTTTTTTAAGGAATGCGAAGCACATTCATAAATACCACTAATGATGATAGGTGTTTCCATTATTTTGATAACCACCTGTATATTTATATATATATATATATTATATATACATATATATATATATATATATTATATATATATTCATTCCTTTTTTTTACTTATTTTCATATTCATTCACGTACAGCCTTCCGGGCAAGATTTTACTTATAAATATATATTCTTATTTTTTCTGATATGCAGCACCAAATTATTTTAGAAAAACTAATCCGGATCACACAATCTTCACGCTCTAATCTAATCATTCATTTAAACACTGAAAGTTAAGTAAATTTAAACGATAAATAAGGAAACAAGCACAATATATAACGAGAGATTCACGATAATAATTACAAATAATAAAATTTGACAATGAGATATATATTCCAATAACGGAAGTTCTTGTTTGCCCCGCGTCACCTATCTCGCTTTTTACTTCTTTCCGAGTGCGTTCGTAGAATGTTGACGATCGAGGAATTTAATTGCGGATGAAAAGTTTATGTGGCCTGCCCTATTTTTATAAAATTTATTCATATTAATGAAATAAACTCATCATAATAGAATCATTCTTATGATGTAATTACTCATGTTACAGTATGACTCAATTTTATTTATGCCTGTTGTAGTCACTTTTAACGCTTTAAAATCATTATGTCAACAGGATAATGCCGTAAATTATTTCACAGAAATATTTAATTTCTGTATGAAAGTAATATTCATTATAGGAAAATTCATTACGTTAATTGTAAACAGTGTCTCGCTATCATTTCATTACTAATTACAGATGAAACCAATAAAATTTAATATTAGTACAGTATAAGAGCATCGAAACATGACTAATTCATATTCAGTTTTTCTTTTCACTTCTTCGAGTTCCGAGACAAATAATTTTTAAAAGGGTTAAATCCTAAAATTTATATCTGACTTGCTTTAAAGAATAAAACGTTTATTATTCAATATATTTTAAATTATATAAAATTACTTAAACAGAAAAAGCAAATATTTGAAAAAGAGTATGTCACTTTTTCTCTTTTATTAACAAAGCATTTCATGAATACTAGGATCTTTCTAATTCCGGCGTTTTTATTTCTCCAAATAAACTAAAAGTTTATAACGTAAATGTTTTTGATATAATCATTTGATACTAGAAAACTCACATTCTATTTTCATCTGGCGAAAAAAAAACTTAAATTTTCGACATTATTTTAAGCATCTCATGTTAGAAGCCACCAGTGTACATGATTCTCGAGAATATTGAAAGGTAAATATTGGATTTTGAATGCCAAACGGTCAATCTGAAACGGAGTCTAGCCAGTTGCTTCAGTCTTCGCATTTATAATTGGAGTTGTTTTACAGAGTGATTTCAAGAACGTAGCTATGATATAAAGGCCGGTATGAGTTAAGAAGTGTTGGTATTTTTTGAGTCTTTTAAACTAAATAACGTCATTTGAGGCGTTGATGTTGAAAAGAGGGTAAGTGCCAAAATTTCCGAAAAGTACTTTTTCACTCATACAAGGCTTTGTTCCAAGGCTAATGGCGTTGAAAAGAAGGTAAGTGACTTGGTCAAAACTAAACCAAACTAGCTAGGCACTTGCCTTCGTTTCAACGCCATTAGTCTTGGAACAAACCCTTGTATCAGTGAAAAAATACTTTTCGGAAATTTTGGTAATCACCCTCTTTTCAACGTCAACGCCTCATTTAGTGACAACTGTAAGGCTTGAATAGCCTATTACATGAAAGTGACAACTATGAGGCTGGAATAGCCTATTACATGAAAAGACTCACTATTAAGACCTTAGTTCTTGATCAGTGAAGTAGATTTATGTTCAAAATCAATTGATTAAAAAAGAACTAAAAAAAGACTTCAGTAAATCATGTTAACTAAAAGTTGATTAAACTGATCTGATTCTTCATTATATTTCTATTTTATTGAACCCTTTCCTGATACGTTATTGATATTCTTATAACGGCGAAAATGATTTCTATTGGAACAGTTATTGAATATTAACATCTCCACCATAATTAGTTCGCAGAAAAACCAATTATTACATGAAAAGAAATAGGGTTAGTTTTTTTTTAGAACACTTCAGTCATATTTAGCTAGTTACAGACTAAACACTAGGCGACGTTTTACGAAGAAATTTTGCGACAAATGCCAAGACTGATTTACTTAAACTCGAAAAACTAATCTTATAGAAAATTGGTTCGAAAGTCGAAAAATAATATTTTCTAATAAATTGCAAAAGTAGAGCCGAGAATAAATTCACTGGAACTTTAGGATATTTTTGAAATGAATTGCACAGTACTTCGAAATTCTTAAATTTCTACCCCATTCACATGATTACGCGCCATTTCTACCTATGCACCGGAATATCAAGGTTTTGCTTCCTATTTTATCGGCTAGGTCATTTATACAGTTAACAAATGAGAAGTGCTTTCCAAATATCTCTCTGAACTTTAATGCCTATAAATGCTTTTCTGTTCTGCATTTTATGACGCAGTGCAAAGGTGTGTTTATTGACTACTGCTCGAATCTTAGGTAAGTTGTAAACTGTAATCTTTATTCCAAATATCACTGCAATAAACGTCATAAGTATTTTTAGTTTTCCGTCTTGACAAATGTATAAAATGCTAGCCCTTTTAAAAAATATACAAATACTTCCGAAAATATTTCAAACAAAAATAATTGCTATTATCTTGGAGAAAAATGTTTATGAGCTTGAAATAAATTCTACACGCAAAACCAACATTTGAAAAACAAAATTTTTAAAATGTATTTTATGATTTTGAAACATGAAAAGCATAGTGGAAACATTTTAGATCAAACTCTTTCGGACAAAAATTATTTATCCTTATTCGTGTGATTTTTTACCACTTAAAATCACTTTTAATTAAATTTTAGACAAAACATTTTCATAATATTCTTAGACAGGGGTTATTGTGAATACATTTTTATCAACGAAAGAAATCTAAAATTTAAAACAGAAAATTAAAACTAAAATTTAAAACTTAGAAATTTAAAAGAGAAATTGAATTTACAAATTTAAAACAGAAATATGATATACTTTCATATAATATTTTCAAAGTAAAAATATTTAAGTATTTCAAATACTCGAGACTATACTTTTCAAATACACTGCTTGACAATTTCTAAGGAACAACTGGTTTTTTCAGACTAGCGTTCCCGATATCAGACCAATCACAGTAAAATGAAATGCAGAGGGCGTAATAGGGAAGGACCTGTTATCTGTATAAAAGTCAGTGCACTAAAACTCTTTATTCATTCGAAAGTTCCTGCAGTTAGGTGTTTGACGAAAATAGCACCTTAGGTTGTTGGAATTTATTTCTGTGAAAATCAGTGTGGTGTGGCAATAATTAAGTGCAAAATGTCTGCAAGACATCATTTGAGTACGTACGATCGTGAACGAGCAGTTGGACCGCTCGAAGCAGGGCAAAGTGTTACTACTGTGGCCAGAGTAATGGGAGGGGCAAAAAGTGTCATATAGCGATTTAAAAAGGCCGCTGAAGGTGGAAATGCTAGGCGAAAGCATGCCGGTGGTCTTGGAAGGAACACCACGCCTCAAGAGGAGCGATATGTATCCCTAGTGACGAAAAGGAACAGACATCTCACTCCAAGTCAGATAGCTGCAGACCTTGCAACCGCTACAGGTACAAATGTATCAGCCAGAAACATTTCTAGGCGATTAAATCAGATTGGTTTGTCTGCACGGACATTGGCGCAACCTGGATTTTTTCTTGGAGGGGGGTGAGATGAACGGATAAAAATATTTATAATGCAAAATCAATATTCAGAATGCAATTTCTATTTCTTTGGGGGGGGGCAGAGCCCTTTGGCCCTCCCCCTGGGTGCGCTACTGTGCACGGAAGCGTGTTCAATGAATCCCACTTCAATCACGCCATCGCATCGTCGAGAAAGATTACGTTGGTGTAAGGAACATATTGGTTGGGGTCAGCAAGAGTGGTCCCGAGTGATGTACTATGACGAATCCGTTTCACTGTGACAAGTGATACTGGCCACCAGTTAGTGTGGAGAGAGAGGGGAACACGTTATGCACCACAGAATGTTCAAGTACGTCATCGGTATGGCCAAGGCGTGATAGTGTGGGCAGGCATTATGAAAAATGGCAAAACACCGCTTCACATCTTTGAGCGAGGTACCGTTACATCGCAGCGGTATTGCAGAGAAATTATTCTGGATCATGTTCGTCTTTTTAGGGGTGCGGTATGTCCAGATTTTCTGTTTATGGACGACAATGCGCGCCCACACAGGACCACTGAAGTATCGGACACACTAGAAAGTGAAAATATTGAAGGTATGACATGGCCTGCTTACCTGCTTACTCTCCTGACGTAAATCCTATAGAGCATCCCTAGGATGCTCTTGGCAGACGTGTTTCTCAAAGAACTCGCCCTCCCCAAACCATGCAAGAACTGAAAATCGCCTTGAGAGAGAAGTGGGAAAGTATCCCCCAAGGACTCCTGAATACTTAAGGAGATAGCAGGAAAAACAGACGCAAAATGTGCACTAGTTTCCGAGGAGGTCACACAGTTTACTAAGGTACTCATAACTGTTTCATTCTGGCAGGAAGATCAATTTTTCGTGGCTGTTTGGAAATACTCCAAAGAGCATCTTTTTTGTTTTTCGTTTTCTTCTTTTTCCATGTGGCGAAATCTGTACGATTTTTCGTAATAAATTATGCACAGTATCTATAGTAAATATGTACTAAGTTTCATTTCTTCAATCAATGTCTATTATGAAATATTCCGAAAAATGTGACTGTTCCTTAGCAATTGTCAAGCAGTGTACTTTTTCGTAATATCCTTAGATAGGAGTTGTTGTGAATATATTTTTATCGACCAAAAAATCTAAAATTTAAAGGAGAAATTTAAAACATAAAGTTAAAACTTAAAACTTTAAAAGAGAAATTGTATTTACAAATTTAAAACAGAAAAATGATATACTTTCATATAATATTTTCAAAGTATAAATATTTCAATATTTCAAATATTCGAGACTATAATTTTCATAATTTTTTTCATAATATCCTTAGATAGGGGTTGTTGTGATTACATATTTATTGACCAAAAAAATCTAAAATTTAAAAGAGAAATTGGATTTAGAAATTTATAACAGAAATATGATATTCCGGGTGCGTCATAATTTCGTGCAAAGTTAAAAAATTCGTAATAAATGAAATAATGCTCGGATAAATTTTCTGTTTGCACCATTTGGATCAAAGGACTTTGGATTTTTTTTTCCATGTAAAAAAAAAAGTTTTCAAAAGTAACCGAAAGAGGGCGCTCACACGTCATACGAGACATTGTATGCAAATGAGGCAAACAGAAACAGAAAATCAAACAGATCACAGTAACATGAGACTGTGCATTTATTTTAAAGTAACAGATGTTCATCATTACCACCACCACAAGGTAAATGGCAAGTGAGGCACGTCACTCTAGCCATTACAGCGGAGAGTAGCATGTCGCCATCAATGCCAGAGACTGTCTGTCGAATGGAATTTTTCAGTTCCCCCAAAGTGGTTGGGGAGCCTCAGTATACACGAGACTTTAAGTATCTCCACAACCAAAAATCTGCGGGGTCAAGTCTGGTGATCGTGAGGGCCACTGAACCTTACAGCCGCGACTTATTACTCGGTCTTCAGCGAAAGACTCCAACAGGAACTGGATTTTGTACGGAGTAAAGATTCAACATTCCGTGCGTCGAATCGACGGTTCCGGAATCCCCGTCCTTCTCCTAGCTTCACGAGCACTGCAACTTCACGTTGATATCTCGGCTGCCAAATCTTCCACGACACTTTGTGCAACATGGACGCAGTCCGCCCTCAAGGATGATCTGCCACTTCATGACGATCCTCCAAACTCACAGTTTCCTCAAAATGTCATACTAAATTCACTATACCATTCAATGAAATGGGGCATTTTTGTGCCTTCAGTCCTTCCTCCGTACGAAACATTCGCAATGCAACAGTTGTGGATTCACCATTCTTGTAGAAAAGTTTTACCACCAACGCTTGATCTGATAAAGAAAGAACGCCGGCTTCGAATGACGGATCCATTTCCAGCCAGGTGTTTTATTGATAGCCTGATTTGCATAAAACGTCTCAGTATGATGCGTCAGCGTCCTCTTTCGGTTACTTTTGGAAACTTTTTTTTTTAGATGGAAAAAAAATCCAATGTCCCTCTGATCTTATTGGCGCAAACAGAAATTTTTTCCGAGCATTACTTCTTTTATTACGAATTTTTGAACTTTACACGAATTTATGACGCACCCGATACTTTTATATAATATTTTTAAAGTATAAATATTTCAACATTTCAAACACTCAAAACTATACTTTTAAAGTACCGGAATATCCCGACTTACGCGAACTCGGAGTTACGCGGTTTTTGACTTTACCCTTTTTCACCTTTTTAAGTCTTGGAATGAAACTTCCCAAAAGACTTTAAATGGTGTCTACAGGAAACTTTGTTAAATATTAAAAAAAAAAAACGAGACGGAAACAACGTCTGAAGCTGGTCATATTGCTCGTGTGATAGGAGAAGTTGTTGATCTTGCCAGGCAATTAGATATAGAAGTCGATGGAAATGATGTCAACGAGCTGTTGGATTCTCACCTTGAGGAGCTGACAGTCAATGATGTCATAGAGATGTGTAACCAAATCATCACTGTTGAGTCCGTTATTTCATATCCAATTCAAGTAAACCTAATGACAATTATAAAATTGACAGAAGGTCTTAGAGAAATTTAGAAAGAGTTACAGATTTTAAAGAATACAGACTATAATAACTATCGCGCGAGTACGACAAAGCAGGAAATAAAAAAAAAATTAGCTTGCTATGAAGAAATAATAAAGCGTTAATACGGCGGACAACTTTGGATTGGATATTTTAAAACCATCAACACATTTTTTTATTCAATATCTTGTACATATGTATAATATTAATATGTTATACAATATTTTTGATTTTACCACACTATTTATTTTCTTTAAACTAGTGTTTCTGTAAATCCTTTGTCTCAATTAGACAAAATTTACATGTATTTATATGCAAAGTTGTACCCCCACTTAAGCGATCTTTCGTCGGTCTTACCTATTGCGTAACTTCGGGATATTCCTGCAGTCTTTTTATCCTTAGATGTGTAAATAATTAAAAGATTTTAAAAAGCAATCTAATCATAGTGATTTTTAAAACATTGAAATTATCATTTTGTATGTTGTTACAAGAATTTACCTGTAATTATATATATATATATATATATATATATATATATACACGATTATATGTGTTTGTGTGTGTGTGTGAGTATGCGTGCGTGTGTGTGTATAATATAAATCAGCTAGACGGCTAGTTACAGCTGTAGGGTTTCAAGGGATGTTATAGTGTACTAGACAAATAATTCACAATAAACATTATGAGTTCATTTCAGACACAAAGGCATATTTATTGGGATGTTCGAAAAATCAAATAAGCCAGAGCCCATAAAATGGCGGTAGAATATTAGGCTACAGAAGCAAATTTATAAGTTGCAGAGACCAGGAAAAAGAGCAAAAAAAAATTGGTCTTCTGATCTTTTATAAAACAGAAAAGACAAGAACTAAATTGGTGATTGGTTATTAAAAATTAGGAACAGAAATTGTGTTTTCCTTGGGATTAACGTAATGGGTAATATAAAAGTTATAGGATAAAAATGGTATTGCACTGATATTACCGGGATTACTCGGTATTTTATTTTTGTGCTAGCTTTTAGCCCGACGGGCTCTCACATGATATATATATATATATATATATATATATATATATATTTATAATTATATATACAGTGGAATCTCGATCTATCGTTTTTCAAGGGACCGATTGAAATGAACGATAAATGCGGAAACATAACAAAGCAATAGGATCGTTGGGACTGGATAAAATGAACGATACATACGGAAAAACGATGGATCCGAAAACGATCGATCGAGATTCCACTGTATATATATACAGTGGAATCTCGATCTATCGTATTTCAAGGGACCGATGGAAATGAACGATAAATGCGGGAAAACGATAGATGCGGAAAAATAACAAAGCAATATGATCGTTGGGACTGAATAAAATAAACGACACATATGGAAAAACGATGGATCCGAAAACGATCGATCGAGATTCCACTGTATATATATATATATATATATATATATATATATATATATATATATATATATATATACACAAAATGTATGATATACTGAGTACGACAGGGTTTATAGGGCATTTGCAAATTAATTAGTTTAGAGTTTCAAAAGCCTTTGTGAGCAAATTCAGAACTTCACGAATCGAATAGTGAAATCTTTTGCACTAATATTTTAATGGGTTTACAATTCATATATTTAAATAAAATTCATTTACACTGTACTGAATGGGGTTGTATCTCTCTCCATAAAGTGTTATGTAATCATGGATGTATAACATAATCCTTGAAGCGTGAAAGATCTTAAGTACTGTTTATGTGATAACGAAAATTGAATATTGTTTCTTTCGCTTAGGATGTATTTAATTTCCTTAATACCTAGTTGAGAAATGCTTTTAAAAACAGCCGCTAGGAAATTTTGCAATAATCATAGTTAGAGTTTATGTAAATAATCCTCGTATTAAAACACGTGTTGTCGAACTCACATGTGGGATTATATATCACTTTATTGCGGAAATAAGCAGCAGTATTCCTTTAATTGTCACTTCGCAATAAAAACTGAGAAATATACAGTGTAGGATATCGCATGTAATCATAACATTTTTCTTTCCTAAAAGTTATTAAAATAATTTATTAACAATTAAGAAATGCATTTAATTTTTTTAAAATTTAGTTTCAAATGCTTTTTTAAAATTTGAGACACTATACAGAACATTAGAGTGGGGCTTGTGACGGCCCTGTGGTACAGCGCGCTGGTTTTTGGTGCTGAGGGTGCTCTGATCGAATCGCGGCGTTGCGTCACTAAAAGCTCCGCTTGTGTCGTCCCTACATAGGGGGTAACGCTAGTCCGCCTATATGGTGCCCCCATGACAAAATGGCTAGCAAACCTACTCTTTACTATGATTGTAAGTATATTGTCCAAGAAACCGTCTGCCGCATTGCAAAATTAAGAATATTTTTAATAATTTTATATTCAATACCTCTATTCCTTTTATGCTTTTGGAAATGGAGTTCTGGAAGCGAAATATCAAAATCAAAATCTTTTTAACTAGGTTGTTAAAAATTTATAATTACACCATATTTCGAGAGAAAAAATTCCATCCTTTAAAATATGACTTGAAATTCCTTTGCGATTACACCAACCTGATATAATTATCAGATCATAAGTTTCAATGGAATTGTATTTGCAGCTGTGGGTTATTGAAATTCTGAACGTCTCTCTAGTTAATAGGTCTCATTTAAATATTCTTACCCCAAACGGATTTCAAATTACCTTTACTTACTGGAAATTAATTTTGTTTAAAGTAACACTTTTGGGACTATGTAGAGCAACCTAACCAGCATAATGCAATTAACCTTTTCGTGGGACACTTTTTTCTTTAAAGAATTGCTTTGTGATTTTTAGTGATTCTGAGTAATTATACAGTGGGTTTAAGATAATAGCTCTTAATTTGAAAAAAGTATATGCATACATTAGAATAGGGAATCGGGAAGTATTCTTCCCACGGCCCATTTGATGACTAATATATTATTCTCATAAATTATTGCTCTTCAACTAATCAGTAGAACTAATCTATAAATTTTTGATGTAGAAATAAAGGACTGTTGTAAGAATTAAAGTCTTACAAACGCTGTTAGTAAATATTAATATCACATCCGGAGAATATATTTATGAAGACATTAGGTGGGAAGTCAGCTACCCACGACCCACGGAAGGTTTAGAATATGTAGGAGAAATACTGCCGTTCTGAATAGGATCAAATGTCTTTCTGGCGAAATGGAAGTGTGGGTTTGGGGGTGTGGTGGCCCGGTTGGCAAAGGCGTCGAGCTAGTGATCTGAAGGTTGCTGGTTCGATGTCGGTCGCTGACAAATCCACCGCCACATACATTAATGGCGATGGTGCACTTAAAATCTGTCGTGGATGCAATGTCCTCCAAGTTCTCAAATTTACCCCTGGAGGTGCGGGATCAAGTGTTCCGGTCTCGTCACTTGACTCGGAACTAAATTGCTGGACCGGCTTGCAGGGGTTAGTACTGGCCCCTTTAAATGAATGGCCAGCAGTGTTACGGTGTGAGTTAGGGCGGTCGTCAGCTTTCGATGTTGAGCACTACTGGTCTGGTTTCTGCAAGCTTTGTCTTCCCGGCAATTCACATTCGGGCGAATTCCTAGAAACGACAACTGCCTCCGCATTTGAAAATAGAATAGAATGGTTTGAGATAGTCCTCAACATGCATCATAATTAAATGATCTCGCGAACATTATCCTAAAAGAACTATGGAAATTTTTATTAATAAGATTCAAAATTTAGTGAATAGCCTTTCCAGAAAGGTAGAGACTGTCTTTTGAATGACAGATGTGCCTACATACTATGTATTTCTTTCCAATTTTAAAAGAAATATTACTATTCAATGTTTTCAGATACAATCACTTACACTTGACCACAATCAGTATCTCAAATATTTTATGAAAAGCGGAAAGACATATCTAAAATACAATACTCTCTAAACAAATAAGTTTCTTGAATGCTAAATAAAGGCTGTTACGTTTCCCTTTATCTAATTACGGACTTAATTGTTTTCCACGGAAGCACAAGCAAATTTTGAAACAGTCATGTATTTAAATAATAGTAAAAGCATGCTAAATTTAATCAAATTACATATAAAACAAATGGTACACAACTAATAAACGAGGCTAAAGAGTATATCTAAAAGATTTTCCTAATTCAACAGTCAACTTAAATCCAATTACGATAAATATTCGACTATTTATCGTAAAATAATCGAATGAAATGCGTATTTAATTACGTTAAAGGCTTCCGATGGAAGAGCTGATAAACTATAAAGGCTTCTCGAGAGGGAGAGATATTAATGAAATATTTCCAAGCCTTACATTTGCTAGATAAACAGGGCCAGTGAATAACTTTTGAAAACTCGACAACTGAGATAAAACCGGTATCAAAAGTTTTCATGATAGGAAGATGAAATCTTGTCATACCCATAAATTATTTATATAACGTTACAAGTAATATTCTAAACATATTTATAGAAAATCATTAATCTTAACTAATTAATGATTTTGTCATCATGTACTTCGTATAGAAATTCCATGAGTTTAATTAAATATGAGTTACAGTTTCAGAGAAAATTTGTATTGTTTTA
Source organism: Dolomedes plantarius (assembly GCA_907164885.2). Taxonomy (NCBI): domain Eukaryota; kingdom Metazoa; phylum Arthropoda; class Arachnida; order Araneae; family Dolomedidae; genus Dolomedes; species Dolomedes plantarius. The sequence continues at coordinate 138,197,282 of OU015492.1, forward strand.
TATTACTGAAGAAAATATACAGAGACTGTATTATATTTATAATGAACTAAAACACATCAAAAACTATCTACAAGCATTTAATTTAACCCATCTTTCATTTTCACTTCAAGATTCCATTTGATTAGAAATGAGTTCAGATAAAATGAAGAGATAAGCTGTATGAAACAATCTATTATACTTAAGAAACATCCAAAGAAGGACTTACAAAAATATTAAGCTTTTGTATGACAGTAATCCCTTGTTATACATAAAATAAATTTCTTAGAAATAAGTTCTATAACTTAGCATGTATCATTTAAACATACTGTCTTCTTACGAGAAATATTTGCAGGTTAAATTAATGTGAACATTAGATGATATGAAACATCCAACACAATCAGTATGAATAATTAGTTACAATTTATTACAAAATGGATGTATAAATCAAGAAACGGTATGTCTAAATGACATAGTTTGTAAAGAGTTTAGACATAAGTTTTATCTAATATTTTTCTCCTATACTTGGTATAATAGAAAATGCTTTATATGAGGGCAAAAATTTTTTGATGAATACATTTGGAACTATAAAAATGCAATATTAAACTATTAAAATTAGAACTTCGTGGCTGAAATGTTTCATAAAAAATTTATGTGACAGCTAAAACTCGTCATTTAAGGCTGCTATGTACTAACCCTATTGGATTCGTTCACTTCAATGCTAAGCTATGAAGGAAATGTCTCCAAGGATTGCCGACTTGGATTTCGGGATTTTTTAAAAATTTTACACTTTGAGGCATCTTTCTTTTTTTAGAAAATGCAAATAATATTTTTAAATTCAAAGTATTCGGGTAAAAAATCTGGTATAGCGTGTTTTGAACGCTCATATATTCCTTTCGTAGAAAAAAATATATAAAATAATTTCTGTAGCAAGGTACAGAAAAATTAGGCTATCTGAAAATTCCATTTTTATTTTATTATCAGCATTTATGTAACTGTAAACTGTAGACAAATTTTCCCCATAGGTTAACTTTGATGAGAACGAATCCAATAGGATTAGTACACATTAGCCTGAAACAGATTTTGGCATTTACGTGACGCAATGAGGCAAAAAGAATAGAGTCTTCAACTTGCAAGGAACACGACAAGATTAAATCAACGGTTTACAGTGTGGTAAAATGTTTAATTTATAATACAGCTTGAGGGCGGATCTCTTTATTTCATATTCCATACTGATTTCATTTGTATGTAATAGTAGTGCGTCAATAGGAGTAGTCCTGACAGCACCAGTAAGAAGCCGTAATGCATTATTTTGTACTCTCTGCAGTCTATCCAGACCTTCCTGGGACACAGTAATTAGAGGTGTGCAGCAATAAGTCATAACAGGTTTTACAAAGGTACGGTATGTAGCATTAAGAGTAGAGGCGGCACAACCCCACTTAACTCCTGCTAGACGTTTGAGCAACAGCATGCGCTTCTCAGTTTTTTGCTGGATCTCATCGATAAACATTTTCCAGGTAAGTTTTCTGTCAAAGATTACTCCTAAGTACTTGGTATTCTCACTAGGTGGGAGGGTTGTATTATCATAACAGATATTTAACTGTAATTGTTGATGACATAAGGAGAAAGTCTGGTAAGTAGTTTTTCCTGTGTTAACAATCATATTGTTTTCAGCACACCAGGAGCGCAGTCTAGACATTGCACTATTTAATGATATTTGAAGCCTCTCCGTAGCCCTATACTTGGTACTTGATGTCCATAGAACAAGAAAAGTTAAACTAACTCATTTCATTTTAAATAAAATTTTGGTATTTCTTGATTTATATGTGTAATTTTGTTGTAAGCTACAATGACTTTACGAAGAAATCTCTGTTGAAAGTGCTTTAGTTTATTTTGATTTACTTGATTGTGCACATATATATATATATATATATATATATATATATATATATATATATATATATATATATATATATATATATATATGTTTAGTGAAGCAATTCTTAGAAAATGGCTTACCTAAGCAAAGGAAAAAAGGCTGATTTGCAGTCATTAGTACGGGAGTTAGGGGAACAACCCACCCTATGTTTAATCATTACTCAATTAAAGGGTCTGATAATGAAGAGCCCAAGGTATGAAGAGCAATTTATTGAGGGTCTTCTTAAGACAATTATAGAAAAAAAGGGTACAACTTGAGAAAGAAAAATAAATGGATTTTTCTTTAGAAATGTAAGAAAGGGCTTTGGCCTTAGAAAGGGAAGAAAAAGGAAGTGCTTTTGAATTAGATACGTTAAAAATAACACCTCAAACCCGAACGGGGACCCTGAAAATTCCCAAAGTAATGTAAGGAAATCTTAATCTGATTTTCCAAAAACTGGTTCCGAAATTCCAACTAGAACTATCTGATATTAGTTTATATTTTGTCCTCTTTGAATGGAAGGTAAAACGGGCTAATATAGGAAAGGAAGAATGGGTCTCAGTTTTATTAGATATTTTACCCATCGATGTAGTACAAACCGTAGCTCGTGAAGCTGATGAAAATGCGGAGAATTTTGACCACATGAAAACATTTTGTTGCAAAAATTTAAATTAAGCCCGGAAACGTTTAGGTAGAAATTTTAGCAGTATCAGAAAGAAACGGAAAATACTTGGAAAGAGTTTGTATTTTAAATTGGGAATTATTTAGAATAATGGTTAAATGGGTTAAACATTCACGATTTTGACTCATTAAAAGACTTAGTAGTAGTGGATCAAAGGAAAAAAAGGGTATCTGTGGAAGTGTAAGATCATTTCATAGATGCTTGGCCAAATTTGAAATCTGTGTAAGAGCTAACTGAAAAACAGGATAATTACGATGACGTGAGAAAAGATAGAAAAAAAACTAGGGGCGAAATCTTTTAGAATGGATTCCCCAAATCCTTCACAGAAAAAGAAAGACTTTTTATAGACTGAGAGATCGGAGAGCCCTCATTATCATTGGAATAGAAGGTCCTTACATAGAAATGTACTACATTTTTGAGAAACAGAGGAGGCCAAATTGTTACAATTGCGGGAGTACAAAACATTTGAGGCCACAATGCCTAGCTTATACGTGCTAAGCAGGAGAAATTGGATGCTTTAAATAATTTGGACGTAAAAAAGTCAGTCTAAATTATTAGCCCCTTATTTAGAGGAAGGATTTGTGAACGATCATAAAATTAATATCTTGCGAGATACGGGTTCGACTTTAGACGTAGCGTGTAGAAAATATGCGGAACAAAATTCATTCTGTAAAGAGAACGTATGGGTGAAACTGCCCTTAGATAGTAATCATATTTGTTTACCTTTAGTGGTTTTAGAAATCAGGGGATAATTATGAAAAATAAAAACAAAAGCTGCGGTTTGTATGGATATTTTAGACGAAGGCAGGTACCTTCTGTTTAATAGGTCAGTTGCTCTTATTAAAGAAAAGCTGAACTATGATTTCGAGAACTCTCAAAAGGGAAAACGCAGTACAAACTCGTTCGCAAACGGAGACAGTGAAGGAGAAAGAGGAGGTAATTTCTCGATCGGAAGTGGGAAAGTACCAGGAACAGGTAGTTTCCATATAATTTCCGGCGGAGGAAAATCAAGTTCATCCGATAGTTATTCCCCCAGTGGAAGAACTGGGGATGGAGGTCTCACTTCTTAAAATCAGTCATCAGGAATTTAAGAAGGTGCAGCAAAATTGTAAGGGTTTAAAAGAATTGTTTCCCTTAACGCAAGCGCGTGTTGAACCAGATAAAAACCCCTACAAAATTGAAATCTATTTGTTGTTGAAAACTAGGATAGATAGATAGGGAACTTGGTTTAATTGTTAGTGATACCAGAAGTGATGCAGGACAAAGTAAAGGCTTTATGCCACGAGTGAACTTCTGCTTGTTTAGTTAGTACAAAATTGAAAGATATACTGGCGAGATATTCTTATTGGCCCAGTTGTTTTACAGAGATGGAAAGTTACGTAAGATCATGTGATACTTGCAAGAGAGTTGGTAAAAGTTATGAAAAGATGAAAGCCCCTTTAATACTTGTCCTTGTGATCGATGAAATTTTTACTGAAATTAATATTGACGCATATGGATCTTTGCCAGTCAGAAAATGGAAACAGGTATATGATTACTGCTATTTGAATGGATTATATGTACCCTGAAGCTATCCCTGTTTAGGATATAAGTTCAGTAACTGTTACCAATGCCTTACTGGATTTTTTAAGTAGAATGGGGTTTCCGAAAGAAGTCTAATGCTATCTTGGAACCTCATTTACCAGTGCGGTGACTTCCGAATTTCTGGAAAGGCTCGGAATTAAAGTCCCTCACAGCTCCGTTCATCACCCCTAGACAAACACCGTGGAACATTTTTACGGGACCATCAAGCGACTTTTGAGAATAATTTGCATATAATCGGGATCTGACTGGGAGCAGCATCTTCCGTTAGCCTTATTGGCCTTGCGAACGGTAACGCATGAGAGTACCGGGTATATCCCTGCTGGACTGATACATGAGAATAATTTGAGACTCTTGAAACTTGGCTCTACGAGCATTGGATGGATCCCGAGGAAAAAAATAATCCAGTAACAGACTATGTTTTAAATATGATAAATAGACTTAAGAGATGTTAGAAGTTAGTCATCACCACAATGCAAAATAAAGAAAGAGACGAAATTGTGGTATGACAGAAATGCTATCAAACGTGAATTTAAAGAAAGGGACTTAGTTCTAATTTTAACAACCACTAAACCAATTAAATTAGCGGTACATTTTATCTCGTCGGGAAAGGTAATAAATAAAGTCTCTGAGACTAATTATGTTGAGGAAATACCTGGGAAAAAGAAACGAATTCAAATTTATCACATAAATACGTTGAAGCTTTATTATAAGAGACCTGAATATATAAATTTAATTAACTTGGAGAACTAAGAGATTTTAGTTGATGACGAATAAGATATTCCCTGGGTAGAAAGTAATCCTACAGTCTATGATGTTAACGATATCCTGCAAATTAGTAATTTAACAGAATATGTGAACCCTCCAGAAATAAATCAGTTACAAGAACTGTTAATCCGTTATTCTAAGATCTTCTCGAAGATTGACAGATTTAGTTGATCACGACATCGAGTTCATTAGTAACCAGCCCTTAAAATCCAAACCCTATCGGGCTTCTCATAGGCAAAATGAGATTTTGAAACCTGAGAAACGACGATTGTTACATTTACGAATAATCGAAGTAGTCGAATCCGATTACGTCTCTCCTATGATCTTGGTAGAAGCACCAGGAAAAGACCTCGGACCTTGTGTAGATTATGACCGCCTAAATAAACTTATTCGAACCGAGTACTTTACCTTACTAAACATTGAAGAAAGAGTTAAACAGGTAGCCTCTGCTAAATTCGTCAACCTGTTAGATATGGCTAAAAAGGAAATTTTCAGATACCCTTAATCCCCAAGGCTCAAAGAATTGCTGCATTTTGTACAAGTTTTGGGACATACCGAATGTTACGTATGTGTTTTGGGTTATCCAATGCGCCATATATTTTTAGCAAATTAATGGCAAAAGTGTTAAGCGGTCACGAAGATTTTGCCGTCCCTTAATTAGACGATATAGCTATTTTTCCGATAATTGGGAAATGCATCGCAGGCTTATCGATTGCGTGTTAGAGCGAATAGGAAGGGCAACGTTGACCATTAAACCGTCAAAGAGTCGTTTCGCACAGGACTACGTCAAATATGTGGGTCACATGGTAGGACACAGGTTGAAATATAGTACTACTGAAAAGAAATACGCTAGTATAATTTTTGCAGCGAAAAAATTATTTTACCATCTAGATGGAAAAGAGTTTTGTAACGTGGATTTTATCGTTACAGTTTTCTTATTAATTGCACCTACTTTAAATACGAGTAATTATTAATTTAAAGGATGTAATCACCTTAATGTTGGTAATGTTAATATTAATCTTAGGATCTTTCGCTATAAGCATTTTAGCGTAATTCATGTATCGCCCCTTTTTACGTGGGAGGTCTAAAATGGTATGTCTTTACTCCAGTGCTATCTATTGATAGCATCTGCTATTTTGTTCAGCAATGTATTTTTTTCCAAGAACCCAATTTAAAAGTAGTTTCGTTTATTTGAAACTGCAATTTACTCGTACAGATAATTGGATGTTTTATGGCTTGTTGCCGACCTGTTAAAAAGGACCGGACGTTTTCCATCTAGGGGGTTGTAGAAATTGCTTTTTAATTGGCGTTAGGTACAATGGCGCTGACATTCCGTATCTATTTCCCAGACTTTAATCTACGACATCTGTTGGCGACGCAAACCATCCCCGTGCATCGCAGTGAGAAAATTCTTAAAAGGTTGTCCTCTTGGGCTCGAGCGAGTTTCGCCAATCATATTCGGCGCCGCTTCACGTCACTCTTGGATAAGTCCAATCAGAAACGGTCCCACTCTTTTCGCTCCTACTTGGCTACTTTTTTTAACGGTGAATCGCCGTTTTTCTAGTTAGGAAGGTTTGTTCTTTTCAGTGTTTACCGATGGGTTCCGGTACTACTCGCCGCGGCACACCGGTAGGCTTTCCTCGTATTTGGCGATACTTTAGTTTAAATTAAGTTAATACAACCCTAGCCTGTGTTGCGCTTTGTTGAGAATGAAAAGAGATTACGCAGTCAGATTTATATAGAGCTACATTTTTTTGATAGCTACCTACTTCCTTTTTTTGTGCTTAAGCACCCCTTTCAGTTCGGCTTGCTGACTGTGGGGGGAGGAGAGCTAATCTTCTTGATATTTTTGCTCTCATTTTTCATTACTACAGTTAGCTTTGACCTGAGTGGTCATCATGTGTTGAGCTCATGTTAGCTGGAGCTTTTCATCACCCATGTATATAGCTTATTATAGCCCTTGTATTTTTGTATTCAAGAGATTTAGTCAACGATCGTTGGTATAATAAATAAGTTTTTTTTTCGTAACCAAGTCTAGTTTTTTTAAGTACTACTACTAGAAAGTTGACATTGGAGAATCTGGGTATGTGCGGTAAATCTACACCACTACGCTTCGACGATCCGGTCTGTATGCATTCGTTTACCGAATGGTGTCTTCAAGGAATTTCACTGCATGTTTTTACTTCCGATCTTCAGCTTTTTTCAGCGTCGCAGAACTGTATCGTACCTTCCATTGTTCTGAATAGTGAATGAAAACTTTCTTAGTCCCAAGAACTGTTCCTGAATTCCTACTCACTACCTTTTTAAAAGTACTCTTGTACAGAATAATTTAATAGTACTTTCACATGTTCTGAACTCTCCTTACGGGTCTTCAATTCTTCAGTACAGAACTTTTAATTGTACTAACCAGGTAGTCTTCCCTCAGCTCAGACATCGTTATAGACACAAAGACTGTTAAGACTGTGTAACAAGTTCATTTAATTTAAGTTTCCACGCCACAGAAGCGTGCCGAAATCATTAATCCACTGTAGCCAATTTACGTTTGTACAAGTTTACTGTGATAACATATTACAATCCCTCAGTATGGCTCAGAACCAATGCCAAAATGTACAAATCCCGACTGATGAAGTGGACCTTGCCTCTACAGCCTTATGGTTTTAAAATTGTACATCGATCACGAAAGGAAAATATGAATGCGGATGGTCTCAGCCGTGTCGCAATAGACTAATTAATGAATGGTATTGTAAAATTCAGTATACAGACTGTATACAGTGCTATTGAATTGTGTTCATATTTAGTAAGAAAATGTTCCCTATATAGACAGAAGTATTTGGACACTGCATGACTTTCAGATAACGTGCTTTATTATTCTATTTAATAACTGGCAGGTCCTCCTTTTGCTTGCATTAGAGAGGCAACACTTTGAGGCATGCTTTCCACAAGTGTTCTGTAAGTCTGGACAGGAATAGCTCGCGATATCTCTTGCAAGGTATTGAGAAGAGATTGTTTTGAAGATGGGCGGTGGTGTCGTACCTGTCGCTCGAGTTCGTCCAACAAGTGCTCGATCGGATTGAGGTAGGTTGTCTGAGAAAAAAATTATTTATCCAAAGAGATTCATTGGATACAAGCATGGTAGTAGTTCTTTCACAAAATAACGACAGAGATGAAGGACACACAAGGTGAAGTCAACCAAATTCCCCTCATTTTCAGAAAACCTGTTCAGCACACGTTTTGCAGTATGATATGGAGCACGATCCCGTTGGTAAAAATAACCATCATCCCCGTAGTATTGCTATAGTGTAGGCGAGGCAGAATTATCCAGAACGTCGAAATACAAGTCAATATTTATGGTACCAGGTACAGAAAACAATGGGGAAAGGCCTAACCAGGAAAAACAACCTCACACTTAGCTGGACCCTCCTCCGAACTTCCCTGTTGAAACAACACAGTCTTAATGAAATTGTTGTCCGGATTGTCGCCCCACCCAAATACGTCCATCAGACTTGAAGAGGTAATACCGAGACTCATCACTCCAAAGAACAGTTTTCCAGTCTTCAATGTTCCAAGAACAACGGGCGACACACCAGGCCAAACGACGCCTCTCATTAATAGATGTAATCAATGGCTTGTATGCCACTGTTTGACCATGATAACCGATTATGTACAGATTTTTACGCAAAATTTTACTACTAAGGGATCTTCCAGATGCATTTACAACCTCAACAGCAATCTTAGGGGCAGGAGAAGTGTGCGACTTCTTGACATGGCGTACCATGAACTTTCTGTCGCGTTCTTCCAGTTTATGCGGTCGTCCGGTACTTTTTTTGTTGTTGTTCCTCCATCTTGTTAGCATCGCTTGAAAATATACGCTACACTCGATTTTTGGATATCCATTTTGGATGCAATAGCTCGCACAGAAAGATGACACAAATGACATCCTATTATGAGCCCGCGATGGAAGACGGTAAGTTGAGGTCTACGAGGCATAGATAAACTTGAGTGAATGAATAGTTGAGGGAAAATAAGCTACTTTTAATTTTACCCATGCCCTTCCCAGCATACCATTCGGCGAACCTGGTATTAGCATATTTCCCAATTTTTTGCAGTGTCCAAATACTTTTGTCCATATAGTGCATATCATTGATATGTTTTACATGTGCTTTCTGTTTATTTTAAATCTCATTATCAGAAATGGATATTGTATTCTGAAAATTTAGATTAATTCACTTTATGACATCCCTAATATGTTGTTGAATAGTGTTCATATGCTTTAGAAAAGTGTATATTATTGATATATTATGTGTGTACATTATATTTATTTTAAATTTCATATTATCTGAAAATGGATATTGCATACTGAAAATTTAAATTTATTCACTTGAGAATGACATCGCCTACACATAACTTCACTGAACTCCAAATTAAACGTTATTTTAAGTTTCAAAATTTTGTTTCTTTGCATTAATATTCCTTTGCAACTTTTCGTTGAAATACCTTTCTGTGGTTTCGTGTAATGTTTAATCTACAAGTTCACAAACTGTGCTATATGCGTTTCCATATGAGACGTTATGATTTCAACAGAAAAATTTCCCTCTTGGGAGAAAAATTTCATCGGTATGTGGAACAGCTGTAATGGTACGTAAAACCGTGTGGGACAATCATGTTCAGCAAGGGAATAAAAAACATTTGTCGGGCAGAATAAGAGATCAATGACCCCCCCCCCCCATCGAATTCTTTGATTCTGGGACCTTAAGCCCTGGTGTCTCATCTTTCCCGAGAGCTTGGGAAAATATGTGTTAAAAATCATCGACCACCGTGGGGGCTCCTAAACCTAACACATGGTGGCCAATATTCAGAGATTTTGACATTACAGATGACATAAGTTTTAACGTAACAACCCACCGGACCAAGGCCTGTTATCGGGAGCTAATCCCACGCTTCCTCTCTCGAAAAAAAGTATTTTCTCAAAATTGCCCCACGTCGCAGCTAAAGAATTTTCAGCAAGATATATATCGCGAATCTTTGTTTTTTAGACAGACACGCCTTAAAATCGAGACTGGAGCGGTCATACGAACTTTTGCCTCCGGAAACACTAAACAAGTTGATAGGAGAGACCGCTGTTAAAATCTTTTGTAACCAGACGTCTCTTTCAGTTGCAAGTTGTTTAAATCAACGTTCAATCTGTTAAAGATTAGTTCCATATTAAGTTTGTTAAGTTTTAGTAAAATTCTAACCTTTTTATTTAATCCTCAGAAACCACGAGGACATTGTTTAATTTTTGCCATGAAATCACTTGGAAGCCTCAGCCACTAGCCAGAAATTGTTTCAACATCTGCCTACCCAAAACTCCCTAAATCTGAAGAAAAACCCTTTAATATAAAGATTAAGCCCGAGAATAATCTATATAGGAACTGGTATTTATTGGAAAACTTTTCACCAACTCAAAATCAAATCCAGACATAAATAACGAGACTGATTCTGAATAGTGTAGGCAATATTATTCTCTTCTCTTCTATTGATAAAATCGAGGGTCAAAATGATTAAGGCATATAATAGGACATCTAAATCGTGAGGTGTTTACCAAGAAATAGTTTGTTATATATCCTTGAGAAAAATCCCTGGAAAATCCCTCCGCGAAAATATCTGAAAAGTCTAGCAACTATTTGTGCAACTGGATATTAGTGGTTTGAAATTATAAACAGAATGTCTAATACAGTGATGATTTTTAGGTCGGGAAACCAAGTAATCACAAAGATGGCTCCTCAAAAATTCAAAGCCGACGATGTATTATCCACAATTAAGATGATCATCTAATAAAAGAAGATTAAAATGCACTGCAATGAACAAAGAAATGAAGACTTGCAAAAAGGGAATTTCAAAACAAATTGTTCTCACTAAAGATATCCTCAACAAATGAAGAAGGTTTATATGCTAGACAAAAGCTTTTACATTTTTCTTTATAAAAGAGTTTCAGAATTTAATTTTGTAATCTGCCCGGACTAGGACCCCAATCTTGTGCTCCACGACCTCTAAGCAAATGAGCTATTTTAGCTACGCGAGGAACTCCCGATTTTCCAATTCTACTCGTTATATAATTTGTTTTAAGAGGTGAATGACACATATTCAAATTTTTCTAGTAGAAATATTTCTCATAAAATAAATTGATAATTCTAGTGCTTTTTAGTATTTGGAAGCCACTATTACAATCGTCGGCACAGATCGATGGGATTCGAGAGCAGGTATTGTTTCTTGAGCCTAGTATTGTTGAAGCTAAACAAACCCTTCAATAACACTTATTTTTCCAATTTTCTTTTAATCCGAAACATAGAATCTTGCCCTTTCCAAAAAACAAAATTCGCAGTTTTTGTTTTTGTTTTAAATATTTGGTGATATTTTTAACCACGGATCATTCTCCCAAATCATTCCATTTTTTCCTTGCTGTTTATTTCGGTAGTTTGAAGCTTCAAACTGCCGAAGTTTAATCAACGACATGCGTATCCTAAATTCTTACAATTAACACTGGTAATCTATCAACTAAATTATCCTGGCGATGTGAGGATTTTGAAAACCTCTGGATTTCCCCATCCTCATAATTTCATGCAACCATTTTTCGCTGAAAGATCTTTGAAACAATCAATTTGCATTACATTCATGGTAGACTTGTCAAGAATAAGGAAACATAAAGGGTGACTCAAAATTCCCGCAAGATTTGAATTTTGCGCTATTTGAGCGATAAAGGGTTGCCAACGAAAAAAATACAGCGTGGCAGCTGACAATTCAGGGCTATTAAAAATGAAGCGCTACACGAAAGAATGACGGGGCCAGACTCCTAACTTTTTCATCTAGCCCCGAGTAGCGCAGACCTTCGGGTCTGTTTTGTATTCCTCTATCCGTTTTCACCAAATTGCACAGAGACGGATGTAGATTACAAAACTCTTTATTTCATTTTTAAACAAAAGTAAAATATGAACAGAGAATAATAATAAGATGCACATCCCGTGCGTTCAGGCTTTCAGGCTGAATTGTCCTCAACCTTTCCACTGCAACTCCGGCACGCACTTTGTCCGGCATCCAGATCCCAGCCGTCCTCGCCACTCTGACCGAAGTCAATCAGTGATCTCCCTGCTTTGTTCTGGGAGTCGCGTGCCCTTCGCCTTTGAACACCTTCGTCAACCACCCGCTCCGAACAAAAGGTAGCTCTTTCCATCACTGGTGCAATCATGCCCGGGGGTTCTTCGGCGACATCGTGCCTGGTTCATTCACAGAACCTCAAGAGTCCATTTGTTGAGGTTGACTCATGGCCACTCCTCAACTGGAAAATAAAACTCGTTAGTACATTCCTCAGAGACTTTATGGAATGGCGGTTGGTCTTTTCAGGGCTGCCGACCCAGCACAAATGCTTCCTAGTATTTGAAGTTCTTAGGAATTTAGGGGAAAATATTTGGCGATGTCACAACGCGTTTTCTAGTTGAGCAATATTTTTTAAAATAATGAATGTTTGGCAGCTTCAGTTCGCAAATTTTCATACAAAATATGGTCGGAGTATTAATTCAACTTCATCAGCTGTGAAGAGATTAACTAAAAAAATATGGAGTCTGGATCAATTAGTGATCTTAAACACTCTGACCGTCCTTCAATAAGTCTTTCAACACAAAACATCAAAGCAGTTCGTAAGAGTGTTGCTGAGTATTCAGGGACATCAATTCGGCACCGTGGTCAAGAATTGGATATTTCGAGAAGCACTCTACAGCGCACTTTTCCGAAAGATTTGCATCTTCTTGCTTTCAAAGTTAAATTGACTCAAGAACTGAAGTCTACCGACCACGCACAGCGATTAGATTTCGTTGAATGGATTATGGAACAAGAAGTGGATGCTGATTTTTCGAACGAAATCATCCTCACTGATGACTCTCACTTTCATCTTGATGGCTTGGTTAATTGACAAAATTGTCACATTTGGGATTCAGAAAATCCACGAGTGATTGTTGAGAAACAAATGCATACAAAACGTGTCACTGTTTGGTGCGGATTTTGGGATGGAGGCATCATCGGACCCTTCTTCTTCGAAAATGCGGCGGGTCTGGCAATATCAGTTAATGGTGCTCGCTATCGCGACATGATAACTCAGTTTTTTGGGCCTATTGCAAGATACGGTTGTTGTGGTTTCAACAAGACGGTGCCACCTGTCATACAGCCCGAGAAACAATTCAATTACTGCATGAGTCATTTCCTATTCGTGTAATTTCCCATTTTGGTGATCAGAGTTGGCTGCCCAGACCATGCGATTAAACGTCGTTGGACTTTTTTCTTTGGGGTTTTTGAAATCTAAGTTTTATGTCAACAAGCCCACGACCAACCTCACCTTGAAGATGGAAATTGAGCGCAGTATCAACGTAATTCAGCCACATTTATGCAAAACGGTCATGGAAAATTCCAACAAAAGAGACGTATGTTCCAGCAAAGCCGTGGAGGCCATTTATCCGATATAATATTCCATACATAACCCTATATTGTATACTTTTTATAAATCATGAAAAAATTTACAATTTTTAATTATAAACCTGTGTTTTCTATCAAAATTACTTCTTGCGTGAATTTTGGGACACCCTTTACACGAAAAACGTATAACAAAGCCGAATGCTTTTGATTTCTCAAAGTAGACTAAACATAAAATTAATATATTTTGTCATATATGTATGAGACAAGCGAAGGTGATTTTGTTTTAAAATTTTTTCTGTACTGTCCAACAAATGAACAACCAATAAATAGAAACGGCAGAGAAAGAAACACAAACTGGTGTCTAGTACAATCAATTAGCCTTAATCATGAGCTACACGTCTCGAAGCGTCAAAACAATCTAAGACTTGTTTTGACGCTTCCCAAGAGAAGACATTAATATCGTAATCAGTAACCCAATTAAAAAAAGGATTTTTATTATTTTATTAAAACAATTTTTATTCAAAGTTTGAAAAAAGTTAATTTCGTATATCCTAGAAAATATCTGTTCTAACTTAATGATAAAATCAATGATCTACGATAATGTATTAAAGAACGAACTAGACGTGTTTGTTTTAAGGGAAGGAGACGACCAAACAAAATCAAATTTCTTAAATGTATGAATTAATGGTGTGTATTATAATTGTTGGGATAAGTATTTCTACTGACCATATCATATAAGAGAGAGGAAAAAGATAAAATCCATGAAAAATAATTCATCCCTTGTAAGAATAAAACTCGGGAGAAATTACGATAAATAAAAAACTATTTGGCAGAACTTTCTTTAAGCGCATTATTACATTAAACGAGAGTCCGATGTCATAAAATGCAACTGTTCCCTTTTATATATATAAAAAAGTGTGATGCAAGAACAAGAATTACAATCTATGGACCTGGTCTGGAATGTTCCGGCTAGGGATCAATATTCACAGCACAACAACAGAGCTTTACAACTAAAAGTATAACGTTGACATGATAGAAATGTCTTAGATGCATTTTTATTTTTATATACACATCCTTGAATTCAATTGGTATTCATTAGATATATATTGACGATTTTACAAGGTTCGGCAGTATGCTCTCCGATATTTCGGAAGGTCATTGGTAAGGGAGTCTTAGAGGTAGGGTGGCAACAGTTCGGGCAGATCTTCTAGTTGTCAGTAGACACCATGAGTTGGTCCATGAACATCGAAGCTTCGTTATCGAGGCCAGGAACGTTCCAACCCGGGGGTGCCAGGGGTGCTGGGCACACGGGTGGCAAGTTAAGGGGGGCGCAAGTCAGTAGAAGCCCGGTTGAAAAAAAATTTAAAACTAATTTATTAGTAAAATAATCAATATAAAAATATCATTATGCAAGGTAACTACTTAGAGTTAAAAATGCATTTTACAAGTATAACTGGAAACCAAATTGGTTTTAAAAACGCTTCTCCACGTCGCAACCAGTTGGGAAATAAATTGTTCGTTTTTGTTTTAACACGTTTCAACCCATCATCCCATCAAATGGCGCCGCATTGCCGGCATCGCGTAGGTACGGGAGGTTTTTGTCAGGTTGCAGGAAAATACTCGTTTATGCCTTGAGCCTATAAATACAAGGACCGGAATAAATTTTGAACGTGTCCATCTCAACAACTGAAAAATAAAGCTTTTTGTCTCGAAGTTTTGTGCTCGATTTTGTGATTGCTGACCAATTAAAAATATTTCAGAGGCAAGTAAACTTGATGATATTTTTTCTTTTGCACGGTTAGCGGTTCGAAATCGGTATAATACATTTATGGTTTGATATTTGTTTTGAAAAAAAAAGCTAGTATTCATTTCTTAGTGCTATTTCAATTTTTTTTTTTATTTTGCAAATGTTAAACATATACTACAGGAACAAGTGTAAACTTGGATTTTTGAACTGCATCACCTTAATTCTTTAACAGGTGCGTGAAATATGGCAAATTTTTCAGAAATCGGGAAAATATGATTTTTTTATTAACGTAAACGTAGGGGAAATTGTATTTAAAATATGAACAAAATTAAAATAAAATCGATTCGAAAGGTTTCTTTGCAAAAGTCAATCTTTATCGAGAAACAGCTTAACTTACATTGCGCTTTTTTTATAAGTTCCTTATTTGACTACGAATGTAAAGATGAGGCTCCAAAAAATCCAGAAGACCAATTCAAAATTAATTTTTACTTTGTAATATTGGACACTGCATTATCAAAAATAGAAGAAAGGTTCGAACAAATAAAACAACGTCACACAGTTTTCAGTTTTCTCAAGGACCTAAATAATTTCCTTGAAACAGATAAATCAAATAGGTCTACAAAATGCAAATCTGTTGAAAGTATGTGACATGATCCATTTAAAAATGAAAAAGATATTATAGTTGAAGATTTATGCAATGAAACTGACAACGTTGCACCCTATATTTTCCCTGAAATGAACGCGTTAAATGTGATTCAATACCTATTTACAAATAACTCATCTATCTGTTTCGAAATTTAGTGATTGCCATACGAATTTTTTTAAACATTACCTGTGACTGTGGCTAGCTGTGAAAGAAGCTTTTCAAGACTTAAAATAATAAAAAATTATTTGAGATCAACAACGAGACAAGAAAGGCTTTCAGACTTATCTATTATTAGTATCGAAAAGGACATTTCGGAAGATATACATGTATCAGATATTATAACAGAATTTGCATTAATAAAGGCAAGAAAAGCAAAGATTATGTAAGCTTTTTGACTGACTTATTAATTTTATGTATTAATAGATATGTGTTGTATGTATTTAATATAACGTATTCATTTGGTTATCATATCAATACATTAATAATTATTATTATGTTAGGTTGTAAAATTAAAAAATAGACTGAATTTATAATATTTTCTGCAATTTGTTGTTTCATTTAAGGCAAAAAATTTCAGAGAAATTTCAATTAATCCATACGGTATGAGAGGGGGGGGGGCAAAATTTTTCTCGCACACGGGCGGCAGCTACCCTAGGAACGGCCCTGATCGAGGCGTTCTTTGAAAAGAACGATTCTGTGACCACGACACAGGACGCGCTTCGGGCTCTATGCAACTGATGCCGTTCATGATTGAAAAACAATCTTACGATGGGTTTCAAACGTGAGAGCAAGTAGATCTGCCTTACCAAGGAAACCAAGTGGTCATCCTCGAAACATTAGAACAACTGAAAATGTGAAACGAGTTCATAAGTCCGCTATTTGCGAGGAAATTGTTACCATTCCCCCAGAGATGATCAACAGAGTGATGGAAAACTTTAGAAAACAGCTTTTTCAGCACAATGTAAATAACGGGCGCCACCTGAGTGATCTTATTTTCGAAACCTAGTGGGAAAAAATTTTTTATTATGTGTACTTTTCGAAAATATAAAGCCTTTTTTTCTGTAAATTGTTGTTCCGCTCGTTTTTCATTACCCTTTGAATTGTGGGAGTACATTCTGCCGCACTCTGAGGTTACTTTCATTGTTGATTTTAAACCATTTTACGCTGTCAGGAAAAATACTATATTAATAGTACTTTTCGAATATATAAAGATCTTTTCCGTTAATTGTTTTGCTCGTTTCTCATTATGACGTACCCTGTAGATCCGTGGTCATGAACCATTTCCCTACCGACCACTTATAGGCAATTCAAGCTCTCAAGGTTGGCGGAGAGACTTTTTGTCTGTTGCTACAAATTTTGTTCTTCTTCCATATATCCAGTACATTGTTAACAACTTTACGAATTTGACTTTTTAAAACATTAATTTGCTATTTAATGTTGAATTCCATCTCTAAACTTTGAATACAGATCAGAATTAACTGGACACTTCTTGAAGTATACTCGTGGACTAGGGATCAAATAATGAGTTCCCCAGTCAAATGCACTAGTTTAGTGTGGATAACGAGGTCTAACGCTTATAATCTTCTATCGTTCGGTAATCGAGCTGTATCTCTTAGAAATTTAGAAACTCATTAAATTTAAATTATCCATGCATAGATAGCAAACATAAAGTATAAATAAAAAGACATTTTAATTAAGGACATATTATATTAAGGACATATTTTTTACAAACTATGTTATTCCGGCACCGGTGGGCGGTAAGGAAATTTTACCATCAACAAAGATACAAAGTGAGCGGTATATATTAAAAGGTTGACGACTCCTGATATGGATGATTAAAGTTCGGAATTAAAATTTTATTAAAAACAAAATTTTATTGACCTTTCGGGAGATTTATATTTTTAACTATTCAGCATTTATAAATACGAAAAAATTGTAAATACCCTTATTTGAATAACATTTCATATGGGAAGGAAAAAATTCATTGTAATAAATAGCAGAGAGAAAAAAAATTATTAAATTTATTTAATTTTATTTGGAATGGAATTTTATGTACTTATACCATTTTAAAACTGTACAAAATGCAGTATAGTAAATATTAATTATGGAAAAACATTTTAATAGTACATAGACTCTAAATGTTTTTAATGCTAAATTTATTTAGAATTTAAGTTAACTAAACTTTCTAAAATGTAATATGCACATGACATATTTTTATGATTGATATACGTGTATACTTATTATTTTAACTCATTTCACAGTCTTCCTAAAACTAACATAGTAGTCTATTAATAGTTTCTATGCTTTAAGGGTAAAACTATCATAAAAATAATGACTGTTTTTATCTTTGAATATATTATATATATATATCTGTCTTTAAAGAGACAATTCTTACTGTATTTTAACAAAAAAATTTAAAATATAGAAAAATATATATTTTGATTCCAGTGTCTACAATTTTGAAAATATTAATGGTTAAATAAATAAAAAATTTTGTATTTTTTATGTCGTCCAAACTTTTTTTTTTGTGCAAAATATACAATTTTGTATTCCGATAGCAGAACAGAAACCAGTCATTTATAGAATATATCTGCCTGTAGAGCCTTTGCATGAACTTTGATTCCGATGTTTTGAGCACGTGAACGCAGCCTATTTGAGTGGGGGAAGTGGAAGAGGATGCTTGTCTCTTGGAAAAGAATCTTCTTCGCTTCTCATTCGCTCTTGTGACGCACTCTCCGTTAGATGCAAGCTGATTCGCTCCACCATTCTCTCATTCTGTAACTCTCTCTCTGCGTTTCCGACGCATCACAAGTTTCCGTGCGTACTTCGGGCGAAGTTGCCACCGAAAACTGATCCGCAGAAATTATTTTGTGCTAAAAGTTTGAAAGGATTCCGAGAGATAATTTTATTTGAGCGCATGGGAAAAAAATTCGGAACAGTGTCGTCGACTGGTGAGTCTTTATTTTCTTTTATAAATTTTATTTACTTCTAACTTTTGAGGAATTAAAAATTTAAAAAAAAATTATTTATAAATCACTTTGTAATAATAATTGTAATTGTCATAAACTGCCATAACAATTTGTATTTAACAACTGAATTTAGAAGAGGATGAAATATTTATATTTCTGCCAATCAAATGCTTTATTAACCTTTATTAGCGTAATTCTTCATACTACAAATATGTTAATAGTTGAGTTTACTGAAAATAATTCAGGTAAAGTGATTACAAAGTACTATAATTTTGAGAAAATGTCTTTTGTTATGGAAATTTTACTTTATTTGTAAATTATTTATGCATTTAAATTCATATTTCATTGCAATCTCTCAAGGGAATAAAACACTAATAAAATTTGTCACGACTTTAAGTAACCGTAGAACTCATCACGAAAATATTTTTGGGGTTGAAAAATTTTGGAAAAAATTAAAACAAAAATATCTGCAGTATACGGAAACAAAATTTCAAATACAAAATTATTTTCTTGTATTTTCGTGAACGGCATTTAACAAATGTTAAATAAAGTATTATGTGTTTGAGTGCTAGTAAAAAAAAATGATAGCCGGATTTTATTAAGTTACTTATTAAGTGATGCAAAGCTATATAACATTAGCACGAATTAATTCTACGTACCTTTTTGAAATCTGTCCGTAAAACTTCTAAATTTTATACAGGAAATGAGCATGAAATTTGAAATTTAGAATATTTTAAGATAGATATTTATTTGCATAAACTTGTTATTAAAAATACCAATTCAAATAATGTCTATGTTAAAAAATCGTACGTTAGTTCATGCGTAAAAAACTCGGTTAAAACAAACTCCATAGTTTAACACTTATTTCTTTCTTTACCATTCCATTCTTTGTTGGAAATTGAAACTTTAAGACATTCAATAAAATTATTCTGGTTTTAACTTATACATTATAAAAAAGGTTCATAATATGTTAAAATGTTATATTAGTTTTCCATCATAATAATCAGTGTGCTACGGTAACTATTTAATTTAAGGCATTTGAAAATATACCTTTATTATAGAATCTATATCCTGAATCTATGCTTACGGAAGAAACCATTCGATGTCTTATTTGATTTGTTGTTTGGTCAGAAAGTGAGTTATTAGATTTATGGACTTCAATCAGATTGTGTTAAGTTTGGAGGAAAAAAATATTGAAAGTTTCGTAAGTAATGTATTAGTCTGCAATTCTTAAAAATACCAGAAATTATCTTGTTGTATAATTAATTTAGTTTAAAATCAATAACAATACGTGTTTCTATGATATACAGGCTTTAGTAAATATTAATTTAAAATGATTTAATATGATGTATCTATATATATTGTCACATGCAGAGATATCCTCATCCCAGAGATAATTTTGAATAATATATTTTACGAAAGGTACGAAGAAAAATAACTTTCTTTATATGCAAAAAGACACGAATTTAAATGCAAATTGTTTATACAGAAAAGTTAATTTTCCTTATTTTTGTCCATTTAGGATAATTGTTTTAATATTAATTCTGAGACATTTGACCTTTAATATAATAAAATATAATATATAAGTACATATATATACCATTATACAAAATATCCTTCAAATATGTACATGATGATTCATTAAAATACAGTTATAAAAATAATAATTTTAAGCTGTCTTGATGAAAATTTGAAAAATGAAAGAATATTTGTAAGAGAGATTCATTGCAGAAGAAAGTAAATTATTAACTTGTTGAATTGAAGATTAATATTTATTTTGTTATCTAAGGTTGAAATAATAATTTCTTTGAATACTATATTGGCCGTTTTTTTTCTTTCATCTTAAAAATATATGAAGTTTGAGTTTATACTGTGGTGATGTCAAATTTGTAATGATTTTTTTATCATTGTAGAATTTATATATATATATATATATATATATATATATATATATATATATATATATATATATATATATATGTGTGTGTGTGTGTGTGTGTGTGTGTGTGTGTGTGTGTGTGTATACTTAGTTAAAAGTATAAAGATTTTATGAATAAAATGATTATTTTTCAGTAATGCTAAAACTTAACTATTAAAACATTCCTGGTTAGTCTCTACAATAATGTCACAGAGCAATATAGTGTACATTAGAGCAACATATATTTCAACGCTCTGCGTAAACGACGCATAATCCTTAGTTAATTTCCCAAGCACCGCGAACCCAAAGGATTATCGCTTCTAAAATGTCAAGTAAATTACAAACTTATTGAGTATCTCTGTCATACAGAGACCTCCTGGATACTTAGAACGATAGAAAATAATATTTTTCATATAGAATAAAAGTTCGTTATTTTCTAAATATTAATATTCTTTTTTAATGATTTTCTAACAACACTGTTCATGATGATTTGCAAAGTCTTAGATACTTTTGGATAGGCAGTTTACCTCAATAGATGTTGTAAAGCTTTCTTGACGCTTTGTAAAGTTCACGCGTGATTCATGAAATTTGTTTTAATGCCTTAAAACGTCAATTTTCAGTTCTACGACTTCCAAATTTTAAAAGCCATTTTTGAAGATTACTTAAAATAAACAGATATAATAGTTTCACTGGGGAAAGATTAATATGTAGCAATAATTTTAAATATTTTCTTTTATGTACAGAAATCTATGAAATGAAACAAATTGCTCTTTCATAACGCTGGGGTTTCAACTTTAGAGGATAGAAGTCGGCAAGATTTGAACTACCTAGCACTAACCCTTAGATGCTTTAATGGAAGTAATAGCTTTAAATAGTTTTAAAATGTTCTCGGTGCGTATGCGCTTTGAACGAAAGTATATCAGATAAGTCCATAAAGGCTATTGGGCAGAATTGTGCGGCTCCGGTTTTGAATAGCACCACAAGGGTCAGAGTCCGACTTGGATAAATGACCCGTCCCGTAATGGATTAATGGACTTCAAGAACGATTTTCTTTGATCTCTAGCCCAAACTCGGGCATTACTCGGGCGCTTCTGATATCCAAATATCAGAAGCTCTAACCGAATGACTATGGCGCTGGCCTTCGATACCAGAGTTGGTGAGTTCAAGTTCCACTCTTGGCGTAGACGTTTGTAGCCATTCGGAATCGGATTTAAGTAGAAAGTCCCGGTTTAATTATCCCTCGTGTAGCAAAAATTGAGCGTAGGGCTCCAAACCAAACCAAACCAAATTTCAAGGAATCACCCTAAATCTGCCTTAAGTTTAAAAATGTGTTCTCACCATGGAGCTGTTAACACTAACGTCTAAAATGTATCCTCGTGTAACATAACTCCAAAACACTGATAACTTGGAGTCACTGCTAGATATCAGAGGCTTTATTACGGGATATTAGAGGGGAAAGATTAAACGGTCATTATTATGTAACTTATCGGATAGTAGCTACATATTGCCTTGTTATATCTGGCTCATTCTGTTTTCCCTGTCACAAAAGAACTATCGCTTTGCTTGAAAACAGTAGACGATTGGTCAAATAGTATCAAAAATAAGGACTTTTTGTGGTTTTGATGTAAAAAAAACACTGACATTTAATTGAATTATACAAATATACATAAATATTAATTAGATTATTTTCCTCTCATAAGCTATAAGCAAAGTACGATGGTTTCATTAAGGGGATGGTAGACTTTCAAATTACCAAAAATCGAGCAAAAATTTGAATTTTTTGGGGGGGTGTATTAATATTTTAAAAACATGTAAATATTGGAATGAAATGCATTTAAAATATGAAGTGAAAAGTAAAATGAAAACTTGGTGGCTTTACAAAAGTTAGTATTAAAGGTAGGTGAAAAAACATGTTTTAAATGTATTTTTCTCAAAATGAGTAATTTCCAGATTTGCAAGTCTTTAAAATGCTCCTCGCGTCATAATTTTTGACAAAAGTTTATGAAATTTGTAATAAAGACTCCTGTAATACATGAAAATAAAGTTATGTATCCATTTTAGGATTCGAGGTCATTAAGGTTATCAAAGTTTAACTTAAGTGTACAAAAGTACAAAAATTTTAAGAAAATTCAGAGTACAAGCATAAAAATATTTCCTGAAAATTAACTATTCAACGAAAGTACGAAAAAATACATAACTCTGTTCAGAAAGTATTTATAAGCAATATAAATGCAAAATTAAGGGGAAAAGTTTAAAATTGAGTCGCAAGGAGCATTTTAAAGAAGGGTAATTTAATTTCAATTTTTTTAATTATAAAATATTTTTTTAAGAATATCTATAAAATTTTATAAGGTGTTTAATATTGTTAGACTTTAATGAATATATAAGCAAAGTTTCATATCTCTGTGACAAAAATTTCAAAAATCGCTGTGAAAGGTCCACCATCCCCTTAAAAATATTTCATATCATCCAATTAATAAAATTAATACAATTAACGTACAACTGTAAGATATATAATACGATTAATTTTATCAAAGTAAAAAGTATTTCTAAGCCATTAAATGTAGCAGCACCATTATAAATTTCGAAATAAATTCTGAAAAAAAATCTGAATATAATGAAAAATACAGAAAACTTTTAAGCAAACAACTATTATGTCTTATAGTTATACGAAATGTTAATAGTTAAACAGTTTTTCAGAGCGTTCAGCTAAAAAAGAACGTAAGGTTTTATGGAATAAAACTAAATGTTGTAATCTGCAGCAACTTGTGTTCCTTAAACTTTTGGATAGTGAGTTTTAAACAGCATCTGGAAATAGGATACAGTCTTTCTTTTCTCGGAGGCTTTTTATATTTTTTTCTGCCGGATGTGTAAAACTTTTGTTCCTGCCCTTCGAACCATATGCAAGAAATGAAAGGCAGAACAATATCCTCGAAGTGCACGAATATAATATAAAACTTTTTGTTGAATAATAAAATGTTTTAAAGGATTTATATCTCCAAATTCACTAAACTAACTTTTTTGAAAACTGTATCTCAGTAAGCTATAGTTATAAATCTTCCGCTACTGAGCACTCTGAGATATGCATAAAACTTAAAAATCCCATTCTTAACAAATTTTATTTTTAAAAAAATGCTTCCAGAGCATTAAAACGAAGATAGTTCAAACTTTAACACTTGATCCCGAGAATGGACAATTCGTAAATAGTAACTGTTACGTTTTTAAAACGTTATAACGGGAAGAGTTACATTAAAGTAATTTATTAAGATTGTTAAGCTTACATACACTCTTAGAGGTGTTTAAAAAAAATTACGTGAAACCTATTAATTCACTTGCGTCGTGGTTAGTACCTTTTAAGGATGCGGGTTGTGATAAGCAATAACCCATTAAAAATACAATGTTTGGTTCACTGCTGATACCCCTGCTGTAGAGGGCTGAATCATGAAAATTATTTTAAATTAACTTGAAATTAGTTCACTGAAAAGAAAGCTGAAATAAAAATTACCTAAAAGGAACGAAGAAAACTACGAGGCAACTGAATGACATGACAAAATCTATACCAAAAAAATAACATAATTTATTTGAACGTTGTACGGTCATTACGATTACTCTGCCTATAGGCAGATTACACACTGAGGATCTACTCTCCTCTAATTTTCATCAACAGCACCTTTCACAATATAATTTAATTTAAACAAGTTCGCGTAAGTGGCTGGTAACCAAAAATTTTAATTCATTGATAATTAAGTTAAATAAAAAAAAAATTAAGGAAAAACATACTTAAAGCTGCAGCGAATAAATAAAAAAAAAAAGGGGGACGGTACCGTCTTCAATAGCAGAATTTAAAAGGGAATGGGCCAGCAGGTCTTATAGTCAATCTTCCCTTCCTCAGACATCTAGGGCACGCTCGGGCTAAAATCGAATCATCTCCAGATCCACCTTGCATCTCTCGGCTAGTAGAGTTCAAGGCTCCCCACTTTTTCAAAGTCGTCGAGAGAGAGAGAGAGATCGCCTCCCGAAGAAAAAATCACTCCCCCCTCCAAAAAAATTCTCCCTTCGATGACCCTCTCACCCCTTTGTATGGCTACTCGTGGGTGAAAATGAGTGCGTCTTCGCTCCTTGATTTTAACCGGGAAATTCGGACCAACAGAATTTGAGGGGCTTGAATTATAATTTGATAGGCAGTATAGTATTTTATTTTCAAACTTTGATCTTGCATCAAATCAGGATTTATTTTTTTTTTCTAAACTCTGGGACTAACTCGGCGTTTGGCGATCTCAGGCGTATCCATGCGCCTACCCCTCATCAAAACGGTTGTTTCGCTTATCTCTTGGCCAGCTGCAAAAAGGGGTTGTTTCTTGAAATGGATACTTCTGTTAATCCCTTTATCCGGTGTAGTCCTGGGTATGTGCTGTGAAAATACTGTGAAAATGGAGGAGATCTCGTTACATTGCCTACCAGCCCAGCTTACACAAGGGTTTGGGTTCATAATCCAAAATTTACTATTAATTGAAAAAACAAAAATAAAACACTCTAAAATTAATAATTAACTATAATGAATACATACCAGCCACCAAAAAAACTAATAAAAAACAATATACCAGCGACTTTAACAAGTAAAAGAATATAATGCACATAAATGTTACAGTCATATTTAGTTATTTAATTATAAATTATTAGTAAAGTTAAGGAATCAAATATTAGTGCTAGCCGTGATCCAATATTTTAATATACTCTCATGCTACCTCCCATTATCAAAAAAATTGCGCACCTTTTTCTAATAATCTTCAGTAATAATCAAGCAATTAAAAAATTGGATCGCCGCTAGTTGTAACAAGTTGAGTAGAGGCTTACAGAGTTTTACCAATGCAAATATATTTCAAGACAGACATTACTACGCGCGTTATATATTAATTATATGCCATCATCTTAATTATTAAGTGTATTTTACCTACATCACAAAATAAGGTTAACACATTTTTTTTGGCAATTTTTGCAATTTAAACAAAACTTGCTGTTTTAGTGCTGCAGAAATGCACTAGTTTGACCGACTTTATTTTTGGTAATTTTTTGTTTGGCTCAAAGTTGAGCGAGTTTTGTGTTTGATTTGCTGCTGGAGCATATGTTGTTGTAGTAATTTGGTTAAGTTGTATGATAAGTTTTCACTGTGCTCATTATCATTTTACGTACTATATAGTGTGTTTTGTGTTATTATTACGACCCGGGTCTGTCCGTCTTTATATGTCAAAGGTTATCAATATTAGTAATTTTCTGTGTCATTTTCTGCTCCGATTATCTGGTTTAATTGTTCTATTGTATTCTGTGTCCGAAAGAAATTTTTTTTTGTTCCAAAAAAAAATTTATCAGGGAGAAGGAGATATTTTGTGATGTAGGTAAAATACACTTAATAATTAAGATGATGGCATATAATTAATATATAACGCGCGTAGTAATGTCTGTCTTGAAATATATTTGCATTGGTAAAACTCTGTAAGCCTCTACTCAACTTGTTACAACTAGCGGCGATCCAATTTTTTAATTGCTTGATTATTACTGAAGATTATTAGAAAAAGGTGCGCAATTTTTTTGATAATGGGAGGTAGCATGAGAGTATATTAAAATATTGGATCACGGCTAGCACTAATATTTGATTCCTTAACTTTACTAATAATTTATAATTAAATAACTAAATATGACTGTAACATTTATGTGCATTATATTCTTTTACTTGTTAAAGTCGCTGGTATATTGTTTTTTATTAGTTTTTTTTGGTGGCTGGTATGTATTCATTATAGTTAATTATTAATTTTAGAGTGTTTTATTTTTGTTTTTTCAATTAATAGTAAATTTTGGATTATGAACCCAAACCCTTGTGTAAGCTGGGCTGGTAGGCAATGTAACGAGATCTCCTCCATTTTCACAGTATTTTCACAGCACATACCCAGGACTACACCGGATAAAGGGATTAACAGAAGTATCCATTTCAAGAAACAACCCCTTTTTGCAGCTGGCCAAGAGATAAGCGAAACAACCGTTTTGATGAGGGGTAGGCGCATGGATACGCCTGAGATCGCCAAACGCCGAGTTAGTCCCAGAGTTTAGAAAAAAAAAAATAAATCCTGATTTGATGCAAGATCAAAGTTTGAAAATAAAATACTATACTGCCTATCAAATTATAATTCAAGCCCCTCAAATTCTGTTGGTCCGAATTTCCCGGTTAAAATCAAGGAGCGAAGACGCACTCATTTTCACCCACGAGTAGCCATACAAAGGGGTGAGAGGGTCATCGAAGGGAGAATTTTTTTGGAGGGGGGAGTGATTTTTTCTTCGGGAGGCGATCTCTCTCTCTCTCTCGACGACTTTGAAAAAGTGGGGAGCCTTGAACTCTACTAGCCGAGAGATGCAAGGTGGATCTGGAGATGATTCGATTTTAGCCCGAGCGTGCCCTAGATGTCTGAGGAAGGGAAGATTGACTATAAGACCTGCTGGCCCATTCCCTTTTAAATTCTGCTATTGAAGACGGTACCGTCCCCTTTTTTTTTTTTATTTATTCGCTGCAGCTTTAAGTATGTTTTTCCTTAATTTTTTTTTTATTTAACTTAATTATCAATGAATTAAAATTTTTGGTTACCAGCCACTTACGCGAACTTGTTTAAATTAAATTATATTGTGAAAGGTGCTGTTGATGAAAATTAGAGGAGAGTAGATCCTCAGTGTGTAATCTGCCTATAGGCAGAGTAATCGTAATGACCGTACAACGTTCAAATAAATTATGTTATTTTTTTGGTATAGATTTTGTCATGTCATTCAGTTGCCTCGTAGTTTTCTTCGTTCCTTTTAGGTAATTTTTATTTCAGCTTTCTTTTCAGTGAACTAATTTCAAGTTAATTTAAAATAATTTTCATGATTCAGCCCTCTACAGCAGGGGTATCAGCAGTGAACCAAACATTGTATTTTTAATGGGTTATTGCTTATCACAACCCGCATCCTTAAAAGGTACTAACCACGACGCAAGTGAATTAATAGGTTTCACGTAATTTTTTTTAAACACCTCTAAGAGTGTATGTAAGCTTAACAATCTTAATAAATTACTTTAATGTAACTCTTCCCGTTATAACGTTTTAAAAACGTAACATAACAAACCATTTAAAAAGTTAGTTAATTGAGTCGGAAAACTATTTTTTAATAAAAATAGGATGACCTACCCGTTGAAATAAACTCATCGAGACAATAATTATTAGGTTAAGATTTAAACTCACTGTCTACTTGTATCGGAGAATTGTGTACCTTGGAAACATGTATCTCAGTACATCTTCTCCATCAGAGGTCACTTTTACTTTCCAGTCACTTTAATATTTACTGTTTGTGATGTTTTAACATAGGATTACGTTCTTCCATAACGTGCTCCTGAAAGCAAAATTTCAGCCGCTAAAAACGTCCATCGTCGCGAGTTTTAATTTTGGCAGCAAGCCAAACTCAATCTGTATCGCTTGGGCAGTAAACAGTTAAACAGAAAAGTACCAAAATACGTCAAAATTTTATATATATATATATATATATATATATATATATATATATATATATATATACAGTCGGACTTCTATTTAACGAACCTCTATTTTGCGAACTTTTCCTTAGAACCAAGAACATTTTGAGAATTTCTTCGTAAAATAACCTCCAAATAAGGAAGTGCACTCTCTATTTAACGAACTTTTTCTTCTGATCCAATATTTTTTTCTCCATATTTCTCAAAATATTTCTGAATATTTCAAACTTATTCTTTCTTTTAACATATTTTCTGCTGATAAATGATCTTGAACAGGTTTTACCAGTCGCCTCACTCATCAAGAGCAGTAAAATCGCTGTCATTCTTTGCATTTCATCCAGGAAGTGCAATCTTTATCCACCTTACAACCTTTATTTATAGTGCGAAAAATTATCACTGCGCTTGATAACAATCAATCCATGCCAATGATCAACTTACGGGAAAGCATATCAGAAATTTTCAAAGCATGGAACTATGATGTCACAGATTGTACTATTCGCAACAGTTTTGCCAAACCTGGATTCTTCGTCAGCAATGAGAATTCGGCAAGTACAGAGGATGATGACGATATTCTCTGATTTAAAAAATGGGGATACAGCTAAAGGAAAAAGAGGAAATTAACGATGATGTCCTTATTGATGATTTTCTTTCATTTGATTCTGAAGCTGAAACTTCGGAAACACTAACTGAATTGGGTATTTTGGACAGTGTGAAAAATTAAAACAATTAAGCAATGAATTGCGATGATGACTAAGATAATGAAGTTGGAAATGACCATGTTGCAGAAATCAACAAACCTTCCTATGATGAAATGCTAAAATAATTTGAAACAATCCGACGCAGATTACAGTTTGAAGAAAAAGACGTGAGACGTATTATGAGAGAGAAAAATTTTTTTTAAACAAAAAACTCAACGAAAATTAACAAATTTTTTCAGTAATTAAATTTAAGGACGCATGTGGTATTATGTGCTTAAAATTACTTGTTGCAATAAATGCGATAATGCCATTCAAATTCATTAATAATAATATCCAATTATTTTTTTAAATTGAAAATACAGTGTATTCCCGGACAATGCTTATTTTATTCTTGTTTTCCTTACAATTTTTTTTTTGATGGGTAAGATGTATAAAAGAAATAGATATTAGTTTACAAAATAAAGAAGCGATTAATTACTTTTTTAATGATATTTAGTGTTTATGAATTTAAAATCTGTTTTGTGCAGTTTAAAGTATAATAAAAGTTGAATCTCTATTTAACGAATTTTCCATATTTCGAACTTTTTTTCGGGATTTAGTGACTTCGTTAAATAGAGGTCCGACTGTATATATATATATATATATATATATATATATATATATATATATACATAACACATAACACATGCATATATACATACAAAAGAGGTAAGCAACTATAAGTAATCCTACGTTAATAACCCGCGGTAGTTTCGTTGGAAGAGACGACCTGAAATATTTTTGACTTACGTTTCATCATTACGAAGTCCAAAGAGTTGAGTCAACATGAAAGAATTGGTTGGTTGCTAGCGGTCAACTTTCGTAACACGAGCATTGTCGAATAGAATAAAACACCAAGGAACCAAATAGAACATAATCACTTGCAATGTCGGTCAGTTATCGGAATTCTAAAAAGACCGGGAACTTTAGTTTAAAGCTGAATCTGAACGGAAATACTTATTTTGAGTCGTGAAACACGAACCTACAGACTAGTTCCGAGCTTTTCATCAATCATTCGGTTTAAGATAACACAATGATTTATGAAAAGAAAACTACTATCTAATAAGGATGTCAAAGAAGTCAAATTAAAAGTAAATTAGCTCGAATTCCAGTCCACGAACTAATGTAGTAAGTTTGTTTTTTGAATCTACATATCCCTTTATTTAGAATTTTTTTTCAAGGCTAGAATGACTGTTCCTCCCTTTGGTAAGGCTCTTTAGGTTGCATAAGACCGGAACTCGAAGTTAGAAGACGCAGGTGTGAAAGTAGTTTCTGATAATTTATTACGGTTGGGCCCTCCCTCTTCTGAAAAAGATAGTAGAAATGTTTGGAATCACATTACAAATATTCACGACAGAACAAATTCAGCATCATTCTCAAAAATAAATTAAAGGTAAATGGAAAAAAGAAATGCTTTGAATTATTCTGAGACATAGCCCCGCCCCCTATAAAAGGTTTTCTGGTAATTATGAAATTTAAAAAGGAAAGTTTTTCCCATCGTTGGGATAATTGAACTCTTAGAACTCCGGTCACGAGATAGAGACCTATGTTCGAGTCAAGATTGTAGATGGTCTTCACAACTTTGCAGCGTAAAACTCGCAATTTCCTAAAATTATCAGGATTAAATTAATGCTTATCACGCCTGCATTAGCCTACAAATAACGCAGATAAGAATTTGATTTAGAGCTTTTGAGATAGGTGCCATATGGAAAAATTTACAAAAAGGAACTATAAATGCATCATAGGCTTTAAACATTTACATATAAATATTTGGAGTTATCGAATTTTATCCAAAGTATTTGATCGATTGAAGAGAAAAAAGTTATCGTGCGGTTTTGAAAGGAAAACGTAGCAACCCAAAATATTAAGAGGGTAATGGAAAATATAGCGTCAAACCAAGTGAAAGGAAATTTGGGAAGGAAAAACACTTTAATATTCCCTTAATAAGCCAAATGAACTATATTAAGAAATAAAAAATCCGATACGGTGTTCTTTATCAAAAGTCATATAAAGCGTGTATTGAGGACAGATTAGAGGAATTTTTGAAAGATATTTTAAGGAAAATTATGAAACTGTACATCTGCGAAAAGTACAAATTCAAAGAAACGTCTAATACTGTCACGCATTCACTTTTACTTAGAAAAGTTTATTTTTAAATACTCTATTAGAATGGATCCCCATAAGTTATCTATTTGATGATTCATGCTATAATTTTGATAAGAACTTCATGTTAGGTGTCTGTAAAAAAATTCTTATGTTAATGCAATATGTCAGAAAAATAAAACACTGTTGGTGATATTAATAATAGAAAGTCATAAAAACATCATCTGTAGCAGTCAATACCACAGAATTTATCTATAGAAATTATTTTTAAAAATATTAATATATGTAACAAATATATATTTTTGACCAACCACTGACAGATACACGCGCTTAAAAAAATTACACATGAAACACACATGTACAGGATTGCACATGTGTACAGGATTATATCGATACTAACTAGGTACAGATACTTAAAAAACTCATTTGGTCAGAAAAGTGATATCTGTGTAACTTGGCTTTTAAAATCCAATCCTATAAATTCTATGATTCGAAAAAAAATCTCGAAATTTTTCCATTGTGTTATATGGTCAAGTTTTATAAAGAGTTTTATAAAAAGAAATATATTAAAAGCCTACTGTAACGATATTATATTCTACCCTTCAATCTATTTCGATAACTTTCGATTTGAAGTGACTTCTAGTAAACTTTCCTACAGTTAAAGGAAGTCCATTTCATTTTATTCAGATATTTGAAAATTCTAATTCTATATTGTTAATGAAAAATGAATTATTACTTTTATCATTTAAGTGATTTTAACGTTATTTAAAGAATATTTCAGATATTGTATCAAAGATACTGCAGCATTTAAAAAAATGAAATTAAGTGTGTGTGTGTGTGTGGGGGGGAGGGGGGGAGGTAGGTAGGTAGGTACCTCTATAAAAGCCCCATCAAGATATTTCGAAGAAAAAAATTGCGGAAAATGTAATGCTGATGGCTGCGAGTGAGGTTTTCCGCTTCCCATATTTTAAAAGGGAAGATGCGTGTAGTAGAACTAAGTCTTAGAAAATCTTCTTTGACTTTTCTAGAGAAGAAACAAACTCAGCTCTTTAAAAACCTTAATCATACTAGGTAGTGTTTTAGAAGACTAAAATACTGCATTTAGAGACTAGTTATACTCTTGGAAATATCTTAGCAATGTGGCGTATGAGGAAGATACAAATTGTTGTTCTCAATGTAGAAAATCCGACAAAACGTCATATTTCTGAGTAATAATGTATGTGACACTCAAAGGAATCTTTTCAGTAGAATTTATATATGTGTGTTTATTCCAGAGTATTATTCCTCTACAAATACAACAGTGCTGAAGATTATTAGTATATTTGATCAATGAGAAAGTTAAAAATACTCCTAAATGCAGTAATAAGGTACTCGACGAAGAAAACTTTGGTAAGGCATAACACCTTGCAGTAACCTTTTCCTTATTTACAAGTTATTCACTCTTAAAGACATTGCGTATAATAATCCTTTAAAATTTTTCCAATGAAAAATTTAAAACTGTTCCATTTGTCCAACTGTCCATCTAAGACTTAGCATCACTCTCTAACTGCAAGCCTTAGAATGCCAACGATAGAAGAAAACCCTAAGATCAATCTATTCCTTCAGGTGTTGAGATCTTTTGCTACTATTCTCGGTCTACAATTTGGTTAGGTAATCAGCACTTAATAGATTCTGAGAAATTCGAGTGCAAACAAAATAAAGCCAAAACTACAATACACGAATCCTGAAAATTCCTCAAAGCCTTGTCAGAAAACTACTGAACGAAGAGCTCCTCAAAGTATGACAGCAGGGTTGGCCTAAAGGACAGACAAACCAATCAATACTTACCGAATATTTATATTTATTAATGAATGCAACTATCTCCCTCTCCCTTTCTCTACCTCTACACACACACACACACAGCAAGGACTGAGTGAGACATTTAAAGCATATTAACCTATAATAAAAATTAGAAAGAAAGTTTAATGTAAATCAATTAGAAAAAAATACCTGAAAATACTTACCTTTATATACACACAGACAAACACACGTATATACAAAAATATATATGCAAATGAGACATTTGAGAATTTTCCAATCAACTTTTCTTTAGTTTTTGCAGAAAGCAAAAATAATTTTTTTTTCAGATGAAAAAGAAATTACGTTGGAAAGTATTCTTAACAAAGTGTTTTTTCTGATTTTTGTTCTAATTAAAGGGGTAATACGTTTGTAATTTTTCGATATTAATTAGGTCTTTATATCAACATACACATACAAGCTTATTTTTACATATATACATTCACTTACAACTACTTCATTCCTAATAGAATTAAGTTCTCAGTTTATTTAAGTATTATTATTAAACTTGAAACGATCTATTAATGTGATAGAGAGACCAATTTTACTAGCGGCAAATTCTAGTCGCTAATTCTAGTTCTAGCTACTAGCGGCAAATACTAGCCACTAGTATAATATATATAGTATATATAGTTAATTCTAAAAATACTATCTAAAATTTTCAGAAATTTTAAATTGGAGGTCAAATGCAAATGAAATAAAAACGAAAACCAAAAACAGTGTGAAGTTGTAATCCCCATTTTATACTAGGAGAAAAACGAAAGAAAAAAGAGACTTTAAAAGAAAGAAATGTAAAATCGAAATCACAATTAATGCGATGGAGAAACCAATTTTATTAGCTCCAAATATTATCTACAATTTTTTTGAAATTTTAAATTAAAGTGAAACGCAAATTAAAAAAAAAACCTGAAAACCATTAACAATTTGAAGTTGTAATCACCATTTGATACCAGGAGAAAAACGAAAGAAAAGAGAGAGTTTAAACGAAATAAATGTAAAATCGAAATGACCTATAAATCTGATAGAGAAACCAATTTTATTAGCTCCAAATATTATCGACAATTTTCCGAAATTTTAAATTGAAAGTCAAACGCAAATAACAACAACAACAAAAAAGAAAAAAGAAAACCAAAAACAGTGTGAAGATGCAATCACCATTTGATACCAGGAGAAAAACGAAAGAAAATAGAGAGTTTTAACTAAAGAAGTATAAAATTGAAATGGCCTATTAATCTGATAGAGAAACCAATTTTATTAACGGCAAGAACTATCTAAAATTTTTTGAAATTTTAAATTGGAGGTCAAATGCAAATAACATAAAAACGAAAACTCCAAACAGTGTGAAGTTGTATTCATCATTTGATATCAGGAGAAAACCGAAAGAAATTGCATTTCCATATACTGCTCAAACAAGTCCATGGCTTCATTGCTAACATGTGAGACATTCTTATCTGAACTTATGTATCAAATATTGAGAGGGGAATAACAAACCAAAGGATCCTAAATGTTTATTTTTTTTCTATTCTCTTGTCACACCTATAAGTAAAAAATGATGCATGACGTAATTAACTAGCGTAGTGTACATTGTGATCAATGGGGCTAAACTATAGATATTTTCAGGTATTTTTTTCTAATTGATTTACATTAAACTTTCTTTCTAATTGCTATTATAGGCTAATATGCTTTAAATGTCTCACTCATTCCTTAACCGAGCCAAGCGACTAAAGAAGATGGGAAAAGTTTGATAATTAGGAAAAGTAACGTAAGTAGTGACCGATGACCTTAAAAATAATGATGCAATGGGCCAAGGAGAGACAGTTTGCCTGCTTGAATCCGTAGAGACGTTCGACGCTCACAGATGCTGGCCGGAAACTGGAATTAAGTCAAATATCATAAAATAAGGTTGCTATTAGTGGAGATCAGGCAGGAATGAAATAAATGTAACCAGGCAAATTGTTAATTTCGATGTTATTTATCGACTAATGGTGAGTTAAAACGCGAGCGTCAAGCATTAAAAATCGTGTGGTATGGTCATTATTTCACTGGAACAGCAGAAGTAATTAGAGTTTGTCTGTACATTATTTCTTAAGGCTGTTGTTTACTAATCCTATTGGATTCGCTCACCTCAATGTTAACCTATGGAGAAAATTTGTCCGAGGGTAGACGACTTGGACTTCCAGATTTAAAAAAAAAAAATTCTACTCCGTAACGGAGAAAAAAATTACACCTTAGAGCATTTTTTAATGCAAATAATATTTTAAATTTTAAATTATTCTGGGTAAAAATCTGGCATAGTGTGTTTTAAACAC
The DNA here is from genome assembly GCA_907164885.2 of Dolomedes plantarius. NCBI lineage: Eukaryota > Metazoa > Arthropoda > Arachnida > Araneae > Dolomedidae > Dolomedes > Dolomedes plantarius. The sequence goes on from OU015492.1 coordinate 138,232,457, forward strand.
TCATAAATTTCCTTTGGTGGACGAAATTTTTAAAATGAATCCTGTTGCATGGTGCAGAAAAGTTCAGGCTATCGGAAAATGCCATTTTTATTTCATTATCAGCATTTCTGTAGCTGTCAATAGTAGACAAATTTTCTCCATAGGTTAATATTGAGGGGAGCGAATCCAATAGCGTTAGTACACAACAGCCTTAAGCAAAAATGTTGCTACCAAAATCACCAAATGAGACTGATATAATTTCAACTTCAACCATTTAGAAAAATACAAACATATATTTTTGTCCGGACATTTCTACAGCAACATCTATTTCTTGAATTATACAATAAATGACAGCACATTTTTAGGAAAGCCACTGAAAATAAAATTTCTGGGTTATTGGAAAAATAACCGTAAGAAAACTAAGAAGAAAGATCTAACGTTTCATGGGAGAAACATTTCCTTTAAGCCTCTAGGTAATGAAATCTGTGAGTATGAGTACCCATTGAACGAAATCGTACATTAATATTTAATGGGTTTTTTTCCCCTCAGATTTATTCACATTTTATATCGAGCTAAGACTGAATGTTTATTTCCGTTGAACTATAACAGTAACTAAAAGCGTTTTCGTTTGTAAAATTATTTATTTCAATATTTTACGATGGCATTTATATCTTTATAAATGACTTTCATGTTTACGGTTTTTTATGCATTATGACATACAGTTATATACTAAAACATCATTGTCTAGATTCATATATAATGCTGTGTTTCAAGTATTGAATTAACTAGTGTAGGCAGAGAGTCTGAAATTAATGAAAAGAAAAATGTAATAAAATGCTTTTAATTCATTACTTTCAATAAGTTTTTATTTATGTCAAGTACCTAACATATTTTGAATTTAAATTGCCAGTAAATATAATCAAACTGATTTCACCTTTAAAGATTATATCCATTCATATGTCGACATAGCTGTAAAACTCCTTACCCATAAGAGGGAAAAAATATGCAAGGTATTCAAATATTTTGTAACGCCTATAGAGAACAGGGTTAGTTTGAGAAGCAGTTTAACTACTACAGACAGTGTGATCGCATATCTATCACTAATCATACCATTATTCGGTCATTATCGTAATTCTTGTTATTATCCCCGTATATAATCATTCAATCAATCTATTCACGGTGCTCCAGATATGAAGCAGGAAGTGTATATTGTAAGCTTTCCTTTTATGACGACATTTAAATGAAGTGGAAGGTGTCACATTTTTTGCAGATGCATTCCTTTTAGCTTTGAATATTTCAGAAAATTATTGCTTAATCTGCATACATCGCCATACTATAAGAAGGAACGGGGCATATAGGCTTTTTGTTAACAGATAATTGTTAAATAAGTCGAGAATAAACGTATATCAGGAAACTCGAAGTGGGAATACGCTAATTTTGTCACTTAATTTATAATGCATGAAAGATAATCCGTAGAAGCAATAATTACAAGATAAAAAGAACTTTTTATATACAATGTTTTTAAATTTTCTGTTGAATCATATAAACTTGACAATTCTATGTATTAATAAATACTTAAAAATTTTTTTTTTTATGAATTATCCCATCAACTTGAAAGAAAATGAAGTTAATTGGAAGTTAACTTCCGTTTAACTTTTAGTTCCCGTCCCGGCCAATAGATAGCTGCACCAGTCTACAAAACAAAATTAACTGAAAATAACTGAAAATGAGTTTAATTCTGCTTAAAGATGGCTAAAAGTTTTAAAATAATGCATTGTCATCGTGTTCTGAGCTATTCTAAAAGTTTCAAATGTCTAGCTAGTGGGGAAGTTAGTTAAAAATTGATTGCAAGATTTGTACGGGACAAACACACAAACAAACAAGAAAGCGAGTTAATAAAAACATGGTAAAAAATACACTTTTCTTCCTATCATTTACAATTTTCCCATACACTGAAAATATTTCTTTGAAATGAGCAAATAAAATCCCTCACACTCATACCAAATTTTGCATCTGTGGGTTCGAATCCCACTATTGGCATAAATGATTATAGCCATTTGGAATCGGCCTTAAGGCTTCTGTACTAACCCAATTGGATTCGCCCACGCTAACCTATGGAGAAAGTATGTCCAAGGATTGCCGACTTGAATTTAAATTTTTTTTAAAAATAGTACTCCGTAATTGAGAGAAATATTTTGCACTTTGGGCACTTTTCATTTTAAAAAAATGCAAATAATATTTTTAAATTTAAATTATTCTGCTGGAAAAATCTAGTGCAGTGTGTTTTAAACACTCATAAATTTCTTTGTTGGATGAAATTTATAAAAGGAATCCTGTTGCAAGGCGCAGAAAATTTCAGGCTATCTGAAAAAAACATTTTTTTTGGAATATCCGCATTTATGTAGATGTAAATAGAAGACAAATTTTCTCCATAGCTTTACGCTGAGGTGAGCGAATCCATTAGGGTTAGTACACAGCAGCTTTAAGCAGTGAGTCCCGGTCTAATTAGCCCTCGTGTAGCAAAAAATGACCGTATAGCTCTCATCTAATCTAAACCATCCAAATAAAACCATACCAAATTAATAAAATTTACATATTTATGTTATAACGACAACGGCAAAGTACTGAGACAAACAATTCAGATAAATCCGTATTTCCCAAATATGGATAACAAAAATACCCTAAAGATTAAATTCTCTTTCATATTTTTAAACTCAATTTTTCAAATTTCTTTTGACATTAGATAACATAACAAAATGGCAGACGCCCTATCCCTCTGTAGCCATGTCTTATGACGACAAAATTTTAGGCTAGTCTGATGTTTAAGGTGCTGTAATCTCCCACTCTTCGTTTTTATACTACAAAGCACATTTTTGGTTTCTCAAAGCAGGATCTGAAAAAGTTTTGTTCTATAGAAATACGAGCCATTCTTAGGAGTTCTTTATTGAGCTATAGATTTGGGTGATGATTTAGCTCACCCAGTTGGAAGAAATGGAACCGTATAAGTGTAACCAGGATACTAATTCTTTCCACTGAGACAAAAAACGAAGTTTTATGGAAAATAAAACGTGAATGTTATGAAAGTTGACAATTAAGAAATAGGATTCAATGAAATATAAAACTGAGGTGTTTAGAAAAGGGTATTAATGAAAGTAAATTTTTAAAAAAGAACAATATATGACATATATTTGTGGTCGATTCCAAATGACATTTGATACAAAATGTCCCTCACAACTATCTGTCAGTAGAGTAGAGAGTGTCCGGTTTTAATTCCGGGGCAGGCAAATTGTTTTTTGATAGTCATATAAATGTTTGAAAGTATGCGGCTAAGTTGTCTCGTTACAAAATTTAACTCCTTTATTTATGTGACATTTTAAATTCAAAGGATTTTAGGACTTTAAATGTATCTGAAACACTGCGGCTAACTTAAACAATTTCCTCTTTGTATATAAGAATATTGGGCTTATAAACCTAACTTGGAAGATACCTGTGTTTTGCTCTCTTTCCTTATATGTATGCATATATATATATATATATATATATATATATATATATATATATATATATATATATATATATATATATATACGCTATCTACCAATAAAGTATTTGGACACCTGTGATAGAAAAGAAAGACAAATTTTTTCATATTCAATAGTTGTTAGAGTCTTCACGAGAGGCAGTTACAGCCTCAACTCTCCGGAGTATATTTTCCACAAGTACTTATGTCCCACAAGTATTACGGCTAGCGGTCTTTTCTTCCACTCGGCTTGGAGTAGAAATGTAAGTTCCTTCACCGAATATGGACGGTTGTTGCACTCCTTATTTCGGCGATCCAACTCGTCCCAGGGGTTCTCGATAGGGTTCAGGTCTTGGCTCTGGGCAGGTCAGTCCAATCATTTAACCACATTGTCACCATATCAATCCATAGTGGACCTCGCAACTTGAAAGATGGCGTTGTCGACCTGGAAGTAACATGGGTCCAACCCGTAAAATTGTCACAACGTAGGAACCACACTGTCATCCAAAATAGTGCAGTAGGCGTCGGCGTTGAGGTTACCATCAATTGGGACCAAGGGTCCCAATCTGGAAGAAACACCCTCAGACCATAATTCCAAATTCGCCGAACTTTACTGTGGGCACAATGCATTCTGGCAGGAGGCGTTCTCCAGGCAGACGCCACACCCAGACCCAGACCCTGCCACCCGAACGGTAGAGGGTGAAACTTTACTCGTCGTGCCACAGAACCCGTTTCCACTGATGTATGGTCCCCTTTCGACGTGCTTTGCACCACATTAACGGAGCAGCGCGATTGGACTTTGTGATCAAAGCTTATGGGCGGCAACATAACCATGAAAACCAAGCAGATGTGCTTCATTACGGATGGTATCCATCGAAACAACACTCTCGAATGCTTGTTGAAACTCCTGGAGTATGTGAGCCTACGGTTGGGTGCGGTTCTTCCGAATTTCCCTGGACAGCACCGGCGGTCTCTTTCTCCCAGTTTCGGGAGTCTGCCGACTCGGGGCACATTCCGACAATCACCGGTCTCCTTCTACTTCTAAATCACATAGGCCACTGTCGATTTGGGTAATTCAGCTCTCTGGATGTTTCCCTTAAGGATCGGCCATTTCTGTGATATTCGGCGATTACACCTGTCTCGAAATCAGATAACTCTACACTTCGTTGCATCTTGCATGCGACATATGCCAATGTTCTTTTCTACGCGATATTTAACGGCGGAGGGCATGACGTATATCAGGACCGAAGATAACGTTATTCGCATGGGTGTCCAAACACTAATTGGTAGATAAGGTATAATTACACATAGCTTATAAAATTTAGGAGTTGAATTAAATTCAGAAGATGGGTTTTTCTGATATCTTTATTTTTAATACTATTTTATGATATAATAAATAAAAGTAAGAGCTTAGTGGTTTAAAAATATAGTACAAAGTATTCTATTCAATTTGCTAGAATAAGCGTCATAGAAATATTATTTCATCTTACTAAGATATTTTACTTAAAAGTTTCATTGATTTTAATATTTGTTCAAAATTTATCAAGCTTTTTAAACAAACACATTTTTTACCGAAAAATTAAATACGTCATGCGTTTTGGAGTTAATCAATAAAACTAATTACTTTGTAGAAAATCTGTGGTATATCATCTTTAGAATGTGAACAAATATTTATTTTGTCACTTTTCCAGTGGGAAATTAGATTTTTATTTCTTTAACTTGCTTTCGATAACAAAGAATTATTTTTGACTGCTATATTTCTGTATTATTAGAAATATAAATATAACAAAAAATTCTTGTGATTTCACACTGTAGAGAAACGCACATTTATGGCTAATGTATATTGTTCAAATGCTAGCCAAATGAAAAAAAAAATAAAAAAGAATACTGCACAATCTAAATTTCTATCATTTTAAATATGGATGTAGAAATATTAATGTTAAACTCAAAAGGAAATTAATACAAATCTTATTTGAAGGGTGGATACTCTTATCAAGGATGTAAATGATTTTGCTTTAGTATCGGATATTTCGACTCATAAGTCTTGTGACCTTACTGCTGCAAATTTCATAATTTTCCTACATAATCCATTCCTTCTTTGATACTTTGTGGGAAGTTACGCTCTCCTACTCCTTGAATATATATTGTTCAAATGCTAGCCAAATGAATAAAAAAAATAAAAAAGAATACTACACAATCTAAATTTCTATCATTTTAAATATGGATGTAGAAATATTAATGTTAAACTCAAAAGGAAATTAATACAAATCTTATTTGAAGGGTGGATACTCTTATCAAGGATGTAAATGATTTTGCTTTAGTATCGGATATTTCGACTCATAAGTCTTGTGACCTTACTGCTGCAAATTTCATAATTTTCCTACATAATCCATTCCTTCTTTGATACTTTGTGGGAAGTTACGCTCTCCTACTCCTTGAAAATTTTTCTCAATTTCAATCAATTGATCAACTGTTCAGGCAGTGAAGCTTGGAGTTTTCAAAAACAAAGAGTTCGGAACGGAAGACAACGTTAAAAAACTAATAACCAAAATAAATGTAGGAAGCACCTGCCGATGTATGTTGTAATCTATATATATAAAGCAGTTTCGTAACTGACTGACAGAATGACTGACTGACATACAACGCACATACCAAACCGCTGGACCTAAAGGGCTGAAATTTTGCATGGCGACTCTTCTTATAGTGTAGGGATGCACTAAGAGAGATTTTTGAAAAATTCTTCTTAGATTTTTTAAAATTAAATTTTTAATTTGTTTTTGAAACATCCTTTAAAGTCTATACTTAAAATAATAACTCAAGGGTTATAAAATTTATATCACGAGAAAGATGCTAAAAAGTCCTTTAAAATGAAATCTTTTTCAAATCTTTACCTCCATTTTCTGATTTTTGCTGAATTTTTAAAGATTAAATTTTAGAATTTAATTTATTAAATGCTGATCACGTGATTTTTTTTTATGGTACTTTAAATTATTTTATCGTCACGTGCATAACAACGACATAGACAAAAAAAATTTTTCTTGCTATATTAACTGTACTACATTCTTTAGTATGTTCTATTAGATTCAATTTGAATGTTTTCTTCTACATTATTTTGTCTATAAAAATATCCGTTACGATGTCTTTATAAATAAATAAATAAATAAATAAATAAATAAATATATATATATATATATATATATATATATATATATATACTTGCATTAATTGCATACATTGTCCGTTGTATTTAATTTGATTGTACTCCGTAGTGAAGTATCGGTTTTCAGCTAGTCTATATATATAAAACTGTTCCGTAACTGACTGACTGACTGATAGCAACGCACAGACCAAACCGCTGGACCTAAAGAGCTGAAATTTTGCATGACGATTCTTCTTATAGTGTAGGGGTGCACTAAGAAAGATTTTTGAAAAGTTCTTCTTAGATTTTTTTAAATAAAATTTTTAAGCTGTTTTTTAAACATTCTTTAAAGTTTGTATTTAAAATAATAATTTGAGGGTTATAAAATTTATATCACGGAAAAGATCATAAAAATTACTTTAAAATGAAATCTTTATCGAATCTTTGCCTGCATTTTCTGATTTTTGCTGAATTTTTAAAGATAAATGTTTCGAATTTAATTTATTAAATGCTGATCACTTGATTTTTTTTATGGTACTTTAAATTATTATATCGTCATATTTAACGTGCATAACAACGACATAGACAAAAAAAATTTCTTGCTAATGCGGCAGACGATTGGAAATTATCAAAAAAAATATTAAAATACAGTAAAAGAAATGTTTTTCAAACTGTACTATATTCTTTAGTATGTCCTATTAGGTTTATTTGAATATTTTCTTCTACATTAATTTGACTATAAAAATATCCCTTACAGTTTTTTTATAAATATATTTTTTTGTTTTTTTTAATCAATTGCATACATTGACCGTTGTTTTTAATTTTAATGTACTCCGTAGCGAATTACAGGTTTTCAGTTAGTGTACATATAAGAATGTAGAAAATAGCGCGATAAAAAGCAACATTACGCATCAATACAGGACTAAAATGTGCGAACATTACATAAGACTGCATTCGAGACTACACAGTGTTCTACAGAACTCATTATGATCTATACAACACAATGTACTTTTAACATCAAAGAGGCGTATTCCAAAATTGTTTTGAAAGATGTCTATTTTATACACTAGGGGCTTCGCCCCTAGGCTCGCTACGCTCGCTCCTCTGGTGAATCAAGTGAATGAATGACTCAATAGTTGTTTACAGCGATTGAGTCATTCATTTTGTTTACAGTTGAAGCTTCCCCCCCCTCTCGACGAAATGGATGAAGCCCGGCGAAATGGATGAATGGGTGAAAAATTGGATCTTCTTTCAAAGGAAGTGAATGATAAGATTTTTTTTGAAGTATTTCTTTAAAATTCAATTAAAAATCGAAATTTTAAGATAGAGACTTCAAATGAAGTTTATATGAATGAAAAAGCTTTCATCTTCCAGTTGATATAAATATTTTCTTTGTAACATAATAAGTCTGAGAGCATTGAATTTATATATCTCGAAACGCATCAATTTTTCCAAAAAGTGAGTTTTCAATTTTAATAAAAATATCAGTCTGTTTTAAATTATTTTTAGACAAATGACGTCTTGTTTGAAGGAGAAATGTCTGTAGTCTTAGATTGTAAAAAAAAAAAAAATTCTACGATCCTTTTTTGGCGAGTTATCGTAATCTGAACATGAAAAAGTCAATATTTTCCCACAAAACATAAAATAAAAAAAAAACTTAAAGTCCGACGAATATGAGACATGTCTTACTTTCTTCCCCACATTGTTCTGCATCGATTGGTATCGGTCTCGACCCCATACCCCCAGCGGTTTCGGAGGAGATAGCGTGACAAGCTTTTGACAGCGGCGGCGGCGGCTGCGGCAGCGCCAGTTTCTTTCTTTTAGAATAGAGAGATATTGTCAGAAAGAGAGAGGTAAAGATAGGTTTATAGCATAATACAATTTTTTTTTGTGAGAATTTCTGCCCTAAATATTTCACTATGTCAAGATATCTCTCTCAAAACCGTCGCACAAAACAAATTTCGAGCGATGCCGAATGTTTCCTGTTATTGCAATCATGGGATTATGAATACTATTTCATATACACCCAAAAATTCTAGTAAAATTTGCGAAGTACATTGCTTTTGAGTACCTGAGCTAATTACTGGATTGCATCCAAGTTTTTTTCTGGTAAGATTAAAAATTTAATCTCTAATCAACAAACAGATGATTTAACAAGCATTGTACTTGCGTGTGCGCAAATATATTTAAACTATAAGCTTAAATTTTCATCTAGTATTATAGGCTATATAAGATAACGCGATTAAGATGATTACAGCACCAAAAAAGAATACTAAATGCAAGTAAGTAAAACTCACCTAATCTAACATATCGAAGCACTGACCTAGATTACATAAAAACGTGGTTTCTCTTTGAACTCAGATACTTTGAACTAACACTTAACTGTGGTAGAGCTCTAAGCCAGATCTTCTTAACGCATAACGTCTCCGTTGGTGTGGTCGACCAATCTAGAGGTTTTGCTTCATCATCCGCCATTTAAGTTCCCCCATATGCTGCTTTTGTAACCCATACGACTATTCCCTTATGCACACTTACTCTCGTTTGAAGGTTGAGTGAGACTTTATGAAGAATTGCCCTAAATATTAGGTGATTGGATTGAAAAGATGGTTAGAAACGGGAAAAAAATGATTTTTCAATATTTTTTTTATATTTCTACAATTTGTAATATTCTGTGTCAATTTTTCTTTATTGAAACGTTAATCCATTTGACAGACATTTATTTACTTACAAGATTATCAATTTAGAATTTTAAAAATTTAATCAACGCAAAGAAAACACAACTGTTTTTCAAACGTTAAATATTAAAGTTTATGTAAGAAAAATATTTTTTAATCCTATAATCATTCGCGGGGATTAACTATTTGGAGGCATTTTTAGATTATAGGATTGGGTTCCATCAAATCCACCAGAGAGAACTTAATGTTAGAAAATCAGTTCGTGACGTCAACGACCTCACGTTCAATTTTATTTCTCATGGCAATATTTATTTGTAACTATATATTTATGTTGATTTTGTCCGGAAAATTTGTTAATTCAATGCTAAGATAAGACATATCATACAATTCAAGTAATGATATCAAGAACGTTACTGAAGACAGACAATCATATGACATCAAGCAGAGCTTAGACACGAGTCAATCAGAATCTATCCGGTCACTCTAAACCAGACACACGATATTCAATTTGGACATTCCGGTACTGATAGTTTGAACTTTCTAGTACATGACAAGAAAATAAACGCATTTGCTCTTTTTTAAAATGTTATTTGAAAGCTTTTTATAAATTTACATTATGTTCAAGTGATGTTCAGCGTTGATGCAGAGTTTTAACATTGTGTTTTCCCTATAAGACCTTATTTTATAGTAAGTATGTAAGTTATTTCTTTAGATACTATGACAACTCAAAAAAGGAGGGCGAGGGGTGGCTTGCATAAAATACTACAAGTAATATTGGTTCAGTTACAGTTGTAGATTAAATGTTTCACTAAAATAAGTAATTCCAACAATGTTCTATGTTTTGTTTTGTTTTGTTTTGTTTAACTACCTAATCAGAGCATTCCAATCCAAAAGAATCAGTTATAGACCCATTTAGGAAATATAGATTTATTAGGAAATATAGATTCAAAACTAGAAAAACAAAATTTTAAATTTAAAAAAATTTCCCTTTGAATATCAGAAAAAGAAGCTCAATTCACGAATTCCAGACGCAAATTAAACTTTCTTTCAAAGAAGCAGTATAGAAAAATACCCACATTTTGCTGAACGGTTATTTTGCTGAAAACTTTCAAAATTTACGAGCTGAGCATTCATAATTTTCTATTATTCTTAATGAATATCCTAAGATTTTTCAAATGCACGCCAATAAGTTAATTTTTAGTTTGTTAGAGTGGAAAAGGAAACTGTTTTACTTTAAAAGTGCTACATACTAAAACAGTAGTATTATGAGAATAAATTTACTTTGAAAATTATACTTATCTTTAAATATTCACTATAAACACAGTTCCATTGATAAAAGCATGAAAAAAAAGTACCTCATCCGGAAAAGCTGCTTTTGAAGTCCTCAATTCGAGTTTGTAGCACTTCCCTCTTTTGGGAAAATTTGAAGAGGAAATTTTCTATAAAAACATTTCTACAAGATTTGATGCTTATTTCTGCTTTCCACCTCAAAAGGTTTTGGATAAGAATCACTGAAACGTTTTAAATATGGAATATTATGTGCATCAAAAGGCAAACATAGTTTAAAATTAACTATTCCGACAAAAATATGAAAAAATCCTTATTATGAAACTGGATGTTTGTGTCATTTAAAATCGGCTTCCTTTTTTAAACACTTCTATTTTTCGCCGCAAAAAGGACGACACATTTCATTTTGCAACTTTAAATTATAAGTTACAAAATAATATTAAACTTTGACAAAAGATTCTAGATTATTATTTATAGTAAGATATGAATTTTATCCCTTTTAAAATCATATGTTACATATTAAATCAAATTATAAAACATTTAAATCTTTGCTACCAGTAGGAAGTTACTACAGAGAAAAATTAGGACTTTTAATTAATTTTTTAAGCCTAAATCATACTGCATTTTTTATGTTAAAATACCAAATTATGAAAAAAACTGTGTCTGCTAATAATTAATTTGATAATTAATTCAACATTAAATTTATATAATCTTCTGAGTGAATTATTTTGTTTTTATTCTTTTATTAAAGTCAATATACGCATAAAAAATTAAACTTATTTAAAGCTCGTATGCATGAAAAGTTTGCATTTAACACCTTAAGAAATAATAATTTTGGGAAAAAAATATTCAGAAGGTAAAATTTTTATAAAGGCAATTTTTGCCTAAGAGTATTTTTCTGTTTTTAAGTTTGCAGAAAAATTTCTGATTTACTATGACAATTCGAGTAGTATATTAGTCAATTACGGGGTGTCACCAGGGCCCGACTTAGCCTAATTGGGGCCCGGGGCAAAAACTTCGTTGGGAGCCCCCCTCTGCTTCACTACTTCAGTAATGAAGAACCGAACGTTATGGAGGTATTTACATTTTTCACCTCATTATAGATATATAACAAGAAAATTGACTAGAACCTAAAATAGCTATAAAGTCCCCCCTCAATGGTCAGATGAAATATCGTTCTGTTCATTTTATTGATTTTCTGACACTTCTATGTCCATCATTAAAAGGGATATAGCACATCTAAAGAAGTTCATTAAAGAAGGAAACATAAAATAAACTTTCTATTTGATTTGGGGGCCCCCCTCTAATGTGGGCGCCCGGGGCAATTGCCCCGTATACCCCTGCCTTAGTCAGGCTCTGGGTGTCACAAATATCTAAGCTTACTATAAACATTACTAATCCAGACTAAACTTCAACAGCCTTCGTAACCTAATGATAGTGTATATATTATTTAATAATTTGGTGAGAGCAGTATTTAACTGTTTAATGATAACATTTCTATGTTAACAGCGTCGACATTATTATGAAGCGAAGGACTGATAATATTGTTGACATTAGGAACAAGGATATTTTATCATTAAACAGATAAAATTTGGCTAGTTTGATTTGGTTTGACCTCATATCTCAGTTTTAATTCAACTCTTTGTGTACATATATGACTTTTTACATAGGTAAGTGCTGTAATCTGGGCCTTACTATCCAGTTACTTATATTAAACTACAAATCATAATTCTTTGTATTATAAAGATTTTTTTTCATTAACTTGCTTTCACACACACACACACATACACTCATGGACAAACAAATTAGCGCACCAAGAAGGAGTCTTCAAAATGAAACGAAATTTTACATACGTAATGACTACTTTGATATAAGTAAATGATAAGAAAATCAAAGAAAAAGGATTATCTCAGAGAAAAAGGCAAAAGAACGGAGGAGTTAATACTCCGTTGGACCCCCTCTAGCGCGAATGCACGATGCGATACGATCGGCCATTGAGTCATACAAGTTCTGTATGATGTCTTGAGACATTTCGTTCCATATTTGCTGTAACCTTGCCTCTAGTTCGTTCAAACTCGTGGGATGCACAGCTCGTCGTCCCAAATGATCCCAGATATGCTCGATTGGAGACAAATCTGGGGATCGGGCAGGCCAAGGAAGGGTAGTAACAGTGCGGAGACAGTCTTGTGACACCCTTGCCGTATGAGGCCGAACATTGTCTTGTTGAAAAATGGCTCCTAGGAGCCGTTGCATGAGTGGCAACACATGTGGTTGCAGGATTTCATGAACATACCGCTGGGCTGTCATGGTGCCACGGAACAATACTAGGGGTGACCGTGTATTGTAGGCAATGGCACCCCATACCATCACACCAGCTGTGGGAGCGATGTGTCGCTGTACAGCAAAGGCAGGATTGAAGCGTTCACCACGGGCTCTCCACACACGAACATGATTGTCATCACTGCCGAGATTTAATCTGGATTTGTCGCTAAAGACGACCTGGTTCCATTCCGCTGCAGTCCAGTTTCCTCGTGCGCGGCAAAACTCCAAACGGAGGCGTCGATGGGTGGGCGTCAAGGGCAGCACACGTAATGGGCGAAGCGATACCAACTGTCCTTCAGCCAGGCGCCTTCGTATGGTTCGAGAAGACACAGAGGCCCCTAGTGAAGGTGCTACCTGTGCCTGGATGGTGGTCAATGAAGCAGTTGGCTGTACGCGTGCATTTCTTACGATGTGGCGGTCTTCTCGACGACTGGTCTGTCGAGGGCGTCCTGAGCCTGGTCTTCGTGTACATGACATCTCTCGGGTCCACTGGTCCTCACAACATAATCAGAGCGGCCTAATTGACGAGCTACTCGCCTAGCTGACCACCCAGCTTCCATCATCCCGACGATTCTCCCCCTCTCAAACTGCGACAACTGCTTATCTTGTCTTCGAACATGGCGTAATGGCATGTCTATCTCAGCTCTTCCTTTGTAAATGATTCAGCACACTCAAACAAGCTTTGGTTACCTGTTTTATACTCCACAGAGTACGATGTTCAACGCCCTCTACCGGCTATACGTGATGTGCAATCACGCTGCATTTTTAATCATTTGCACATCTCCCCGACATGTATCTTCATTGAAAGTTTCGTTACGATCCCGCAATTATTTCTTGGTACGCTAATTTTTTTGTCCATGAGTGTATATATATATATATATATATATATATATATATATATATATATATATATATATATATATATATATATATATATATAGATATGTGTGTGTGTGTGTGTAAGTAAGTAAGTAAGAAACGCATGCAGTGATTGAATATTTCTCCAGTTTAAGACTATTCTTATCTAATAGATATTACTGTTTACAGACCTACTAGAATAAATTCATTATGTATATCAAGAGATACATACTGTAATTTTAGCGGGATTACATAAAATAAATTTAATTCTGAAATCTTATTATTCCAAACTTAGAGAAAATCCAACATATTAAAATATGATCATTTTCAAAACGAATTTATTTCTATAACGAATACATTTACCTCTAGTTCTATTGTCACATTTACTATTATATTGGATATCATCGTACGTTTAAAGATTTTGTTTGTTCTTTATTGCTTCATTTATTCTACATTTATTTTTATCGAGGTAGAAAATTCTTATATAAAAAATTAAAGTAGAGACATATTTGTTTAAATTACTTTTCCTTATTTTTATTTTTGATTAATTTCTAAAGTTGCTCTCAGAGAAGAATAAAATTTGATCCAACATTCCACCTTTATTTTTTCCTTATTACAAATTTCATATCATAAATTAAATATGTATTACCATAGTAACAAATAATTTTCTTTTTTTACTTGCGAATAAAAAAGCATTTAATCATCTAAAAATCAGGGTTCTCATCGATTATAAAAAGTTGCAAATATATATTTTTAGTCAGTCTATTGTATGTTTTTCTTAAGAAATCAGGTCTTTTGAGATGCCAGTGCTCCAGTTTTACCCTATAATTAAAGACCTATTCATTATCCTTCATATTGTGTTAAGTTCTATTACAATGTTATCTAGAACAAAAAATTTTAATTTTAAGTAAAAACATTTGATTGCAAATAATGGAACATATTATAATTATGTCTGTCTGAGTGATAATTATAATATGTACCTACATGACAAGGAGTGTAGAGGCAAATCGTTAAATTTGACCAAAGAATCGAGAGTAAGCTCTCGACCCCTGGTTAGTATACAATTCAAATTATTGATTAGTCAGTTAATAACTAAGTTCAGCATCAAGTGCAGCATCGTATGCGTCAAAAATAAAGAGTCAAAATATTAAAGTGTTTATTTACTTTCTAATTATCTTATTTTGCTGAAGTGCAAATTACATAGTTTCTTTTACCAATATTTCTCGTATAAATTTTTTAGCGTGACAAATAAATTGTTTATGATTTTTACAAGATTTAAGTTGTGTGTTATTAAAAAAACAGGCTGTAAAGGCGAAATGTGTTTCTTTGAACAGAAATAATTATCCGCAGTTTTATACTAATATTTTAACTGCACAATAGGAGGATAAAAAAAATTAACTAATAATTACAAGATAAAAAGAACTTTTTATATACCATGTTTTTAAATTTTCTGTTGAATCATATAAACTTGACAATTCTATGCATTAATAAATACTTTAATTTTTTTGATGAATTATTCCATCAACTTGAAAGAAAATGAAGTTAATTGGAAGTTAACTTGCGTTTAACTTTTCGTTCCCGTTCCCGCCAATATATGGTTCCACCAGTCTGCAAAACAAAATTAGCTGAAAATAACTAAAAATTAATTTAATTCTGCTTAAAGATGGCTAAAAGTATTAAAAAATGCATTCTCATCGTGTTCTGTGCTATTCAAAAAGTTTCAAATGTCTAGCTAGTCGAAAAGTTAGTTAAAAATTGATTGCAAGATTTGTACTGGACAAACACACACGCAAACAAACACACAAACAAGAAAGCAAGTTAATAAAAACGTGGTAAAAACTTTTATAAACTTGAGCTTGAGGCGTACATTTAATAAGTAATGCAAAAATTCCGTTTTTTGAACGTTGATATCCTTTTTATCATTTAAGCTTATCCTAATTGTTAATAGCATCAGATCATGCTAGAAAACGACGATAGGAAGCTATTTTTTTCAACTTGTCAGGTACGTCTTGTTTCTCCAGTATATTTAGTTTCCTCCATAAGGCATCCACATATGTTCCATACGATCCCTCATTTACATTCACCATGAAACTCCTAGATTACTATATCTGAATTTATATATGCCAATATATCTAAACTTATAATATATTTTATCAAATGATAAGCATGGTCTAATGTTCTGAAACATGCGAAGATGTATCATGTCGCGTATATTGCTAAGAGAAAAGAAAACAAATATTTCTCCAGATCATTTTATTTTTTCCATAACGCAACCACATATGATCCACATGATCTTTCGTTTACATGAAACGCCCAAAATTACTATATCTAAATATTCAACTTTGCATGCTTATATTTCTAAACTTATAATCTTATTAACTAAATGATATGTATGGTCTTATGTTCTAAAACTTTTGAAGATGTATCACTTCGTTGTGTTGCTAACAAATAACTAAACGATAAAAACATGAATCATGTTTTTAATTTAACATAGTTCTCCATAGTCTCCCCCCCCCCCGCATAATTGAACGCATGAGCTTTTGTACATCAATGAGGACAAAATCTGTGACTGTCCCATAAACGCACCAACTGGAACTTTTTGCGTTTTAACTATCCATAACAGAAAGTGCTGAAGATTATAAAAATCCAAGCTTATACTAGCAATTAAATGCTTAAAAAAAAAAGCTTTCATCAATTACTTGGGCGAAATGGGTCATCAAACTTTTTCAGCAAACCATTTGCATAAAATGATCTCTTCTCTTAGTTGTTGGAACGCTAGATTCTACGGAAGTCAAAAACGTCCATTTCTTATGTTAAAGATAGTCGTTTCAAAAGATTCCTTATTTTCGAAGGCTAATTGAGGCTGAAGCAACTGTTTTTATGTCCGTCGAAAGAGAAGATACTGATATTCTAAGGAATGCTCTTTTTAGAAAAAAAAATATCGCTTTAATGCTACTGTGGAATAAAAGTTGTTCGAAACCCATAAAATTCATTCATCTCACAGAATTTTGAAAAATAAACTTTTTTTTCCTATCTCGTGACTAAAAGCAAATGACTGTAAAAATAATATAAACACTTAACTTCATTTGTAAGGTTATTTTAAGCAGCAAAAATCTCTCCCCTCATTCATGTTCTTAAGTCTCATTTCTTTCGCTTACATACACGTAAGAGATATACGATAGGTTTGAAAATCCCTGGTTTTGAACTAAAGTTTCGTAGAGAGATATGATCATACGGTGAACATAGTCCTAGTGGTCATAGCACATTCTAAGTAAAATAAAAAATAATTTAATTATTCTAGAGAATGGTTTATATAACTGATATAGTTACATATTAGAATTTTAGGAAACTCGATTCATAATTCAACAGAAATAATATCATTGTCTGAGAGCTCAATATTATTTAAAGGATAAGTTTTGTTCCAGAACCTGTATTTGTATTTGATTCAACATATTTCGATATTTTATTTTTATCGGTGTTCATTTTTTGAAAACGATTTAGCTACAGAATTTGGGTTTTTTTACGATGATGAAATATGAACTTTTATAAAGAGATTAATAATGTTTATTAAATATAGTTTTCTTCCGAGTTCTACTATCCATAGTTATGATCGCCTTAATATTATTGGCGTAACAACTCCATTGAAATTTTTGAAAACACATAATAAAATCAAGAAGTTTTTCATTACATAATTATTCTTATATTGAGATATTATACAAGCGCAGAGATTCCGTGGATAATAAAAATTTCTGTTCTAATTAGTTCCGACTATTTGTAAAGTAAAGGTCATTTTAATTCAGCTGCTTACATCTTATCTCAAAACATTATTTATTTTTTTTGATACTTTTTTAACGAAATTATATACTTTAGGATGGCAGTCAACCATTCTAAACATTTAATATTTTTTCACACAGTACATTTTGTATATTAGTCAATTTGATGATTCTAGATTCGTAGTCAGTCAACCCTGAATTACTTCCGAAAGTATTTTACCTTGAGTCTTACTGAACTTCGGAAATCAGAGTTCATTCCGGAAATTTAGTCTTCCTTATTTAATCCAATCCTATTTAACACCTCTTGATTTTTTAATCAAAGTAAAGCCCTAGATGCAAATATGCAGATCTTTTAAAGTGATCATTAGGTTCAAACGCATACTGAGAAACTAGTTCCACTGTGGCATTGGACACCCTGTTTGTAACTATCGCCCCATTTTCTGTATAATTTCAAAGTTCTTATACGTCTAATTCCGTATAATAATCCAGGCAACATAGGGTTTCTAGACGAAATAATTCTCGGAAAGCTGGAAATGGTTTTAATCTCTTCATTTGCATGTAAAAAGAGTATTGAAGTTTGCACCAATTTTCTGCTTGTGCTCTATGAGGGGTGTCCCAAAAACCTCGAAATTTTCAGACTTTTTACAGTTTTTCACTAATAACTCCTAAACGATGCATTTCCAGGAAAATGTTACCAAATAATAAATTGAAGTACACAAAATTCTGCGTCGAATGAGCACCATATATTGAAATTACGTGAAGTTGTTAGGAAGATATGCAAGTTCAAAAAACGACAATTTTTTCTCATTTTTCAAAAAAAAAATCGTGTTTTGGATTTTTAAACCTTATTTTCGCAATGTAAAATGTATTATATGAAATAAATAATACATTTGGATATCATAAAAATCTTGTGCTGACCGTATATACGAACAGGTACAACAATTTTCAACAAAGCGTCTTTTCCTTTTTATTCCTGCTGGCGAACCAAGAACCAGTTTTGGTGAATCTAAGGATTTGAAATGAAAAACGCACATTATGATGCAAATATTTATGTAATTAAAACGCAAAAATTGACTTAAAGTAAAAAAAACTTGTAAGTTTTGATGTGTAGGTGATTGACAAAATAAAAATTAAAAATAATAAAAATACAAGGTTAATTGAATTTGCTGCGTTTGGAAGTAGAAGCTAACTGGAGCAATTGGTCCGATTGAAAGGCCACGTCATCCATAATGTCTTCGAATTCATCATCATTGTTAGGTAGCATATCCTTGCTGTCGTTCAAGTTTGATTCGTCATCAATTTCATGTGGCGTATTGGTGCAGGACGCTCCTCTGCAATAAGAGTATATTGGGGAACATTTCATCCCTTGCTTCCTGCAACCACAAGTATTTCGGCACCCTTTCGAACATTTGCAGGCAGTATTAGTAATCAGTTCCTTCGGGGCTTGGTCGGCATGTGGTGGTAGTGGGAGTAGTCCATGCTTAGTAACCTTCCATCCCCACTGAACTGGGTCCATCAAATGACCATTCCACAAATTAATTTGTAGGAAAGCCGTCATTGCGTGCAGTCGAGCAGCTTCTTCAGTTGGAGGAAGAATAGCCAAGTTGAAAGTATTCTGTACTAAGCATTTGGTGAACAGTTTAAAGCGTCTTTTATTCAGAGGAGAAGATTGAAGAAACGATCGGACATACAAAGCAGCAATTACTTTTTCGCCGGCAGCACCGACTTCATCTGCAGTCGCATCACGGTTTTTAAATGTCTCCACAGTCCTTTGTACCTCCGCATCTTTGTAGAGAAGCTTTGCCAACTTCATCTTCCCCTGTCTGAAAATGGCGGATGTTGAATCGCATCCGCTGAAAGCGTGAAGAAATAATATATTTTCTTTAACTTTGTTTGATATTTTGAAGTGTGTCGGGGAATAGAAGACGGTCTCGGACTTTCCTTTTCAGGGTTCATCAAAAACAACCGATCGCTATTAGAAGCTAATGCAGTAATAATTACTAGAAGATCTATGTCTTCTGCTACCACAATCAGACATTCAGAGAGTGTAGAATTTTCTATAGCCATTCTGACAATGGTTGTGTCGGCATCCTCTGCAACCTGTTCGACAGCGATGTTTTCATCAACAAATTTTTGAATTATCATTGAAATGAGTCGCTTTTTGTTCCCTTCATTCAAGAGAAATTTTTCTTTTGACATTGTTAGTAACATTGTATCATCGAATTCAACATTTGCTGCAATATACTTGTTCCTCCTAAGGCGTTCTGCAGATTTTGTTCTCTTCTCTATAGGGTCTTTTGGATAGCTATTAAATATTATGACTGATCATGCCCCGAAGTATTTTTTTACATACTCCACATATTTGTTGAAAACTGAAGAGAACTTTTCTCTCAACTCCCACGGTACTCGGTGAAGTAGAAACCCGCCGTCAATCACATAGAGAGCACTTCCGATGTTTGACGGAGTGTCCACCGGCTCAAACAAATCATATTAAACATATTTACGTGATTTTCTCATCATTCCTTGTTCATCAAATAAAGATGGTGGGCAAGGTGCCATTTCATATGTAAAGTAATTTCTGAGTTCGGATTCTGTTTTTTTATGAATTGCAATTCTCCTCTTTATCGGCCAATTTCGACTCTTACCATTTCTTAGTCAGG
Source organism: Dolomedes plantarius (assembly GCA_907164885.2). Lineage (NCBI taxonomy): Eukaryota > Metazoa > Arthropoda > Arachnida > Araneae > Dolomedidae > Dolomedes > Dolomedes plantarius. The sequence continues at coordinate 138,252,670 of OU015492.1, forward strand.
ATCGTGTAACCTGTGTTCCTGAAGCATATTATACTGGGACTGAATCTGTTCTTACGAATTGTAACTATTATGTCGTCTTCATAAACACTCTCCAGTCTTTGTTTCAGAATGGGGGTTGTTGGGATTGGTCTACTATAATCCTTGAGAATATCACTCAATACAAACTGACTTGCATATCTTTGAACTCGCATATCTTCCTAACAACGTCACGTAATTTCAATATATGGTGCTCGTTCGACGCAGAATTTTGTGTACTTCAATTTATTAATGGTAACATTTTCCTAGAAATGCATCGTTTGGGTGTTATTAGTGAAAAACTGTAAAAAGTCCGAAAATTTCGAGGTTTTTGGGACACCCCTCATAGAGCACAAGCAGAAAATTGGTGCAAACTTCAATAAACCCTTTTTACATGCAAATGAAGAGATTAAAACCGTTTCCAAAAATTATTTCGTCTACACCCCCTTTTTTGGCCTATGTTGCCTGGCCTATAGGAGTGAAGGGAGAATTCGCACGATTTCACTGAAATCTTATAAGCTTATTCTTAATGGGACTCACAATCCTTAAGTCGAGGAAATAAGGCATATTTTCATACTTTTTGACTCAATTTACTTCCAATTTTTCGAAATTTTTATGTATATGATAAATTGATACATTTTAATAAATTTTCAACTCTAAAAATAATTTTAAATAATTTTTTTTAATGCTTTAGAAATACCTTGTTTTTTTAATTATTTTTGTTGTATACTGGCTTGCGCGCAGAACCATGAAATTAATTTTACACTTAAATGTATAATTCCTGTTTTATATTTAAAATAAATAATTCAAAATACAATTGAATATAAAACATTCAACATTAAAATATTTTTTCAATTTTTTTAAAATTGCTCAAAAGAGACTTAAAATTTCCTTAAATTTTTGCATTAATTTACACCTGAAAAAATAACAAAATGTGCAGTGATTGCAATAATTCTAGTTCAGACTCAATAAAATAACACGATTATGCAGTGATAAAAATTTCATGGAATTATGTTTCATAGTTTTTGAGATATCAGTTGCGGAATGATGCAAAATTACATTTTGAGAAAAATGAGTTTAAAATTTTTCTTACCATAAACTTGATCAGTAATTAAATATTTAGAATATCAATATCTCCGGAACTAAGCGGAATATTTTCATGCGGTTTGCTTTATTTTGTTTAGAAATGATCAGGCTTTAACACATTTTTTTTCAAAAAATCGAATGTTTTAAAGATTTAAGAGTAGTGAGTCCCCTTAAATTGTATGATAGACTTTTTTTAAATACATTTATAAAAAATACTGTCGCATATACTTTTTTGTCTCATTTTTCCGCTCGTACTATGAACCGCTTTCTGTTGCCTATGATGAAACAAGTTGGAGGAAATGTATTTTCCTACCGACTATCTAAAATAGTGCAATGTTATTCTTTAGAACTATGAAAAAAACAGCTCAGTCTTCATTCTTAAAAGTATCAGTCAAGGAATGCATGTATTTAAAAAAAGTAATCCACTAGGCATAATTTCAATATTGAAAATCTGATAATGAGTGTATTTTAACAATAAATAAATAATGAAAATAGATACCATAAAAGGCTATAACCTCGTGTGCTGTAATTCCGCTTATTCCTATACATTTAAGTGTTGCCTTACAAACTCTGCGTAACGCTTATGCTTAAATTGATATCTAATATGCTTCAAATAACATTTTCAACTTAATCAGCACATAAATTGCTTAATTAGAAATTCTCTACTGTTAATGCATGAGATGTTCCTTCAATGAAACGCTTTTCTGTCATCCAAAGACATAAAAGGTAAATTTCCGTCAAAGAGGAAATTTGATAATTTTATATCTTATAGTTTAATCATTAATTTGAATCAGCAGTTTTGAATGTGATGTCTCCTGTGAAACATCCTTGATTCTAATCCGAGCTAATTGGTTTAAAAGTTTGGAACTACATGCGTTGCGAGGCTAAGCAATCATTCATTATGCATCTTAATTGAAAAGTTGACTGTTAAACCAGCGAATTAATTTAAACGAGTAGTTCACTGTAATTATGTTTATATATTCCCCAAATCATTCTGTTAAGGAATCATAATAAAGTTCTTGATTTCTTCATGCTTTTTTTTTTATTTATTGATCTCCAAGTTGTTGCATCTCCACGGAGACAAAAATGCAACTGTGTCGCACTACGAAATGTTTACTGCAAAAATGATAAAAGTAAATTAAATCAAGGCAAAAATAAATTAATATAAGAAATGTATAAGATGTATAATAACAAACATATTTTCGGAATTTTCATTGGAACCATTACTTTTACTGGATTCGCTTTATTCCTAAAAATTATTTTAAAGTTTATTCACCTTCAAAAACTGGAAAAGCGATGAATTATGATATATTTTTATAAAAAATTATAGATCTTTATTTTTAACTTATTTTAATTTAAAATATATCTCTTATTCTTCTAGTATTTAGCTTAAATTTAAAGCTTAACCGTAATGTTGAAGATAATTTTTAAATAAATACCACATATTTTATTTGTAAGTGCTTTAAATATTTAAGGAGTATTTTTAAAACCACTGAATTAAATCTTAAAGAAACTTGATTCTCAGCAATTTGAAGAATGTAACTAATTTGAATTATGCTCCGTTTTAATATCGAAAAATGAAATTTTAAAAGGCCCTTAATCGCGTTTCGTACTCACGGTGTTACGAGCACACAAACCAGATTTAATGGTCGAGGATCACTTAGAATACCGTTGCCAGAAACTTCTATTTAAAATACTAGTTAAATTTAAAACAAAGATTTGAGAAACTTCCAAGTTCACATTTTCCTCAAAACAATTAACGCCTAACTCGGGAATTAATCCAGACTCTCCTCTTTTGGAGCATGTGTTCAGATCAATAAATTATCTTTTTTTTTATGCTTATACTTGTACAATTTTCAAATAGTTTGATTATGAAAATTATGGCTGATATTTAACTTTTGATAGAAAATTTAAAACTTCGATTAAAGTAAAATAATGGAGTGGGTAGGGGTTTGTATAGCACAAGGAAGAGTTATTGTTTTCATTCAGAAATCCCTTCTATTTGCACTAAAACACATAAACAGGTGGTAGATCTTTATGAGCCTAACGTATAAGACAAGCGTGAAAAGTTATAAGCATATGAATGACATAATTTCTAAAACACATTTCCGCTTTTGCGCACAATTTTTTATTCTGACCAGGGAAGTTTACGCATTTGACGGTGAAAATGCTTTACTCCAATATATCATGACAATGCCAGCAAAAATTTTTTTTACTTAATATCGACCCATGACAGAAGTCAGAAATACGGAGTTTTCTTTCAAAATTTTTCTAAATTGCATTTTTTTGCCATTGTAAAGATATCAAATGCTTTTTCACTAACATTGCCCTGAGCAAGGTCCTAAGGTTATAAAGGGAAGACCGGACATCACCACCTCGGGCAATTTCCTTGAACGATTCAAAATGGCTTAAATTTATTTTTTAATATTTGTACACATTAATTTTTTTTTATAAAAAAATACTGAAAAGTTTTCTTTTCTCTGATTCCCATTTATCATTAGAGATAAAATGTAAGAACTAATAAATATCATTAATTATGCATCCATAGTAAAAACCTTTGTTTTGTAACACAGGATTACGTTCCTCAATAACGGTCCTGCGAAAAGCAAAATTTCAGAGTTGTCGCGAATTATAATTTTGGCAGCGCGCCAAACCCAGCAGCAGCAAAACAGTTAAACAGAAAAGTACCAAAATGCGTCAAAGAAAAAAGAGGCAAGCAACGATGAGTAATCCTACTTTAATAAAGTGCGGTAGTTTCTTTAGAAGAGACTACCTGAATGTTTTTTTTTCTAATTCTTGAATTCTTCAGTTTTATATTGAAAACGAATCATAATATTGTAAAAGTTTTATAAAAATAATCATAAGGCTTTGAAAATAATGTATATATAAACATTATATGAACTATTTTATAGCGTTATTACTTTTATAATGCAATTAATGTGTAAGAGATTTTTGTTGTCAAAATTTTTTAACAGATCGTACATAAAGGAAACGCAATACATGTAAGTTTGGTAAGAATTATTTCCATCATTTAATATTACCGAGAACCAAACTCCAACCTGACCAAATTACTGGGATTTCGTCAAAATTCAGGCCAATATTTTTTTTTAAGTTATTCAGTTATTTTTGATAGAGAAAAAAATCATATGAACAATTTAATGTAATTATAGACACTGATAAAACTGTTTGAAAGAAAATCATCCTTTTTATATTTTTTTTCGCTGCATTAAATATTTTTTAAGGGGTCAAGGGTTCGACCTTGGATTTTTTAATTTTAAGTTTTTAACTTTTGATACAGAATAAGAATAATTAATATTCTTTTTGACTACGTTCGAGACTCTTAGAATTCAAATAAGGTTTTTTTTGGCAAAAACATGCCTGTATTTCAAATCTTTTTTTAAATGCTCTATGCGCATTCTACAGCATTTAAAAATCTTAAATTTTTAAATATAATTTTATCATATGTATATTAACATAACTGCACACTGAATGTTTTTTTTTGTATCAATCGAAAGCCATAAATATATTTTCTCTGAAATATGCCTGTTATTCTTTTATGTTTTTGCATGTTTTAACTTTATTAAACGATCTCTATAAATTTGAAAAAATATCTGCGATTTCAAACATGATGCACAGTTTTATGAAAAACGTTTCGATTAACAATCCTGAGACATTTTGAAGAAATCAGACGGAAATTAACGCGCATAGAACATGATGACAATTTCTAGAATTTTTGAGGAATGTTTTGAAAAATAGGTCCTATTCATCCACAATTACTTATTTGGGAATTCTAAGTGCCTTTAATGTAATCTATATATATAAAACAGTTCCGTAACTGACTGACTTACTGACCGACTGACTTACAACGTACAGACCAAACCGCTGGACCTAAAGGGCTGAAATTTTGCATGGCTATTCTTCTTATAGTTTAGGGGTGCACTAAGAAAAATTTTTGAAAATTCATCTTAGATTTTTTTAAATTAAATTTTTAAGCTGTTTTAGTAAACTTTTTTTAAGTTTGCATTTAAAATAATAATTTTAGGGTTATAAAATTTATATCACGAGAAAGATCATAAAAATTCCTTTAAAATGAAATCTTTTTCGAATCTTTACCTTCATGTTCTGATTTTTGGTGAATTTTTAAAGATTAATTTTTAGAATTTAATTTATTAAATGCTCATCACGTGATTTCTTTTTCTGGTACTTTAAAGAAATTTATCGTCACGTCCATAACAACTAAACAGACAAAAAATATTTTTTTTCTTGCTAATGTTGCAAAGGATTGAACATCATCCAAAAAAATATTGAAATACAATAAAAGATATTATGTTCCTCAACCTGTACTATATTAACTGTACTACACTCACTTCCAAAAGTTAAGCACGGAGCGGTAAAATGCGAAAAAATGGGCAAGTACTGCTTTGATTGACATGAAATGCTGCAAGTAAGTCGTTCTCTGTTTATTCATGAAACAAAACAAAGAGTTACATACAGAGATAAAAAAATATTAAATTTTCATAAATTATAAGATGACGTCATATTTGCGTCATTAACAAAATGATGTTTAAATACAAAACAAACAACACAAACTGACATTAATAGGGAATGTGAGCACCCCTCACCTTCATAGAAAGTGTACAGCGTGTGATCATGCTTGTTACAAGGTGATCAACCACCGCATAGTCCAGTAATCGCCATTCCTTCTGTAGGGAAGCTTCTAACTCTCCGAGAGTGGCTGGAGGTGGGAAACGTCTACATAAAGCACGGCCGAGGGCATCCCAAAGATTTTCAATTCGATTAAGGTCCGGTTAGTAAGCCGGCCACTCCATATGCGCAATCCCCTCACTCTCCAGAAAGTCGTCAACGTTGGCAGCTCTATGGGGACGGGAATTGTCGTCCATTAAAACGAAGGAAGGACCAACTGCTGCAGCATACAGTTTCACAGTGGGGTCTAGGACTTCATCTCGATACCGTACAGCCGTCACAGAACCCTCGCATGTAGATTTGCAGGTCGGTGCGATATCTCAATGAAATCCCTGCCCAGACCATGATGCTTCCACCGCGGAATGCGTGATGTTCGGTGATGTTCTCGAGCCGATTGCGTGTGCCTTGTTCCCTCCAGACCCTTACACGATTATCATCGGGTTGTAGGGCAAATCTGGACTCATCTGTGGACATAAAGTTGCCCCAATAAGACACAGTCTAATTCACATGCTGGTGGTACTACTTTAATCATGCCCCTCTGGATTGGACGGATAAAGGAACACTAACTCGTGGTACCCGGGCGTACAGACCATTCATGTGTAGCCTTCGACGAACAGTAGTGGCAGATATCCTCTTACCAATGGCCGCTGCAACCATAGATGTCACACATGAGGAGGTCGATATTCTATTCCGCGTGGCTACAACAGCAATATATCGATCTTTCGAGGGGGGTCGTAACCCTTGGACGACCGGCTACAGGTCTTCGGACAACTGTTTGGCTGGTTTGGAAGCGTTTCCATAATCGTGAAATTACAGAATGATGAACGTCGAAGAAAAGAGCAACATCTGTGATAGACTGTCCTGCTTCAATGCGTCCGACAGCCCGACAGCGCTCAGAATCTTCTATTCGTCTTCTGGAAGCCATAGAAACACGTCTAGCTTGAAAATAAATCATACGAATATTCTAAACACCTTTCATCAGCACTTATATGCAACTCCTGTAACACTTCACAATGCCGGCTTCTTATACGATTACCTGTTTTACATATTTCTCGACGCGAAACCGTGATTGGCTGTTACCTAACATATTTGCATACTTCCTTCTACCTTTGCAGCAATTTTCAGCTTCTTTATTTCAGATTGGCTTACGGAAATTAACATTTTCCTCTCCGTGATTAGCTTTTGGAAGTGATTTTATATTATCTCCTGTACTATATTAACTGTACAATATTCATTAGTATGTCCTATTACATTTAATTTGAATATTTTCTTCTACAATATTTTGTCCTTAAAATATCCCTTTATATATATATATATATATATATTTTTTTTTTACATCAATTGTATACATTGATCGTCGTATTATTTATTTATAATGCGAAAATGTTTGCAAACAATTGTAATACTGGATTTGAGAAAAAAGGACGAGAAACTAACAATAACAATTCAACATTTTGAAATGTGATTAAGGGAATGTGTCTTTTGATAAATGCGAACTGAAAAGACCTACAGTTTTAATTTTTTTCCCTCTCACATGAATATTTTGGCTGTCTACTACTTAAATGCATCGCATTTATGCCTTTCGTGGTTTGGCTCATTACTTATTGAAATATTTATCATATTTTTTGAACGTACATAATGAAAATTCTTTTTCTTACAATTTCGCCAGCCCTTTGCAAAATTCTGATATTTTGTTTCATTCCGAATTCATTGTTACTTACTTATACACACACACACATATATATATATATATATATATATATATATATATATATATATATATATATATATATATATATATATATATATATGTGTGTGTGTGTGTGTGTGTGTGTGTACGGGCGTACGTGCGTGCATGTACTTTACTTCCTGTGTAAATCAAAATAAATAAAATAAAAAATTAAATGAATTAAAGCATTTAAATTCTAAATGAATTAAATATTTTGAGTACAAAAAAAATGACATCCAGACTATCACTAAACGAATTACCTTTGTATTCGAAACCGTTATTAATTAACCACTCTTTAGATATTTTAAGAGCTACTACAATAGAATCAAAGCCTTTCTGATTCTGACAAGAGATAATGACGCAAATCTCCGACATTTCTCCTCGCGAAATAAACTCTGCCCATAGAGAATTAAATTAATATATAATTGCTTTGTTAGCAGAAGTATCCAAAACGTACTCCACGGATTATTAAAGACATTTATGGCAAATATATTCAGTTTGTCTTGATGAGTTCCAAATATGCTTATCTAGTATTTCAGTAGGAGTTCTCTAAAGAAAATTTAATTATATCAATCCACTAGCATAAAATAAAACTATTACGATTTATAAAAAAACAGCTATTTAAAATTAAAGAATATTTACACTAAATGGCTTGTATTAATCATATTAATGTAGATATATCTTTCACGGGGCACTTGCAGTTAGCATACTGATTTTATTTATTCAATATTATATTTTCTTGCCGTATCATTTTGGTTGTCGATTAAATAAACCTTCCCAAAATCCAATAAGTAATCCCTTTTTTTGATATTCTGATTTGTAATTTGTAATTAAGGTTGCAGTTCTAGTACTGAAAATAATAGAGAGAAATGTGAAAAATAAGTAACTTAAGACTAATATTGTAATAAAACAAGACTGCTACAGCTCGAGCGTTACATACATTTCTTGTACTCAATATCTCTTTCCCCTTTATCTGTGGGAAAATGTTTAAATCAAGTACTTTTTAATTAGTTATGCTCTGTTAGTTTGTGTTACGAATAATAAATCTTGTAAAAGAAAACGTGACCTTGACTTAGACATAAGACTTACAACGGCATAGTCAAGTTAATCAAATACTTAGTTGTATAGTTCTTCGGTTAAAATAACAGAGCGTGATGTAAGACATGAATTATTCGATTCTTGATTTGGATATGATTCTTTCATTCCGACCGAAATGAAGTACAGTAACCACCGCTTATAGTGATCAGTGGTTATAAGAATCAACCGTTTATAAGAATCAATATCGCAAAAACAAAAACAAATGTATTATTTCCATGGTAAAATTTCCGCTTTAAAGAATCAATCCACCGGTTATAAGAATCAGTTTGCAATCTTCGCCTTCCTTTCATTTTTCCAAAAAATGCCGCTTGAACTCTCAAAAGGTACGAAATTCTTTCTTAAGTTTCTGAAAAGGAAGATTGATAGAACTTTGGGGTGGAAAACAGTCGTAAAATACATTCCTTTAGACATAACATAAGAGTTTCTCCTTATACGTTTTTGCTAAACACTGTCTTATTAGCTTTACCCAGGGGCATCTAACCCGCCCGAGTCCGATTTCTCTTTTCTCCAGACAGGCACTCCTTTTTTCCCACCACTTACTTCCTGGTTGCGGATTTCTGGACCCTGAAACACATAAATCTTCTGTGAAGTGTCCACGATCACTTACGCAAACGGGACAGTGGATTCAGCACTTCAAACCGTGAAACGTAAACGGATCCATTTTGCTGAATCAGATGAACCAGATGCTGAATCAAACGTTTCACGGTTTGATTCAGAATCAAACGTTTCACGGTTTGATTCAGAATCAAACCGTGAAACGTAAGCTATAAAGTGAATCTTCGTCTGAGACTGTAATAAGCATACGTCGCTAGTATTCACTTTAGTTTTCTAACAAAATTGCCAGTTAGTGCTAGAACTTTTTGATATTCGAATTCAAATATGATAAAAACAAAGTTCTTCTGAAAAACAGAACTTGTTAATTAGATATGATGATCTTCCAAAGTGTAGTCAAAGAGAAGCTGCCTCTTGTTGATTTTATAATCATGTGTTGTTACTTATAGGTCTAGAAATTGAGTTATAGTATTTGTTTAGAAATTGTGTATTTTTAAAATTGTAAAAAATAATTTTAATAAATGATAAATAACGTAAATTAAAGAGTATTTAATGGTAAATTATGTATATATGTGCCTGTGTGTTTATATATATGTACAAGTATATATTTGTGTATGTGTGCCTGTCCAAAGGGAAGTTTCGGTTATAAGAATCAACCGCTTATAAGAATCAAAAACAGTAATAACAAACGTGATTCTTATAAGCGGAAATCACTGTACTTGTATGAGTAGGGGATGTTGTAAGAGGGTGTTGTTTCAATAGCACCTATCGAAATGTGACTGATTTTCGTTGGAAGTATGCGCCCACCTGATCTCGTTTTCGAGGGAAGAGAATGAATTTAAGAGGAGCAATTACAAGTTGTTGAAAATTTAAAATATTGGCCCATGCCAAGAGTCGGTGGATCGGATATCTGCCTTGACCTCAATTCAATGCAAATAAATGGGAAACAAATTATACTTGTGGGTGGGGATCTACCATTAAAGTCTCATCGATACACGATCTGTCTCATAATGTGCTAAACTCAACAATTTTTTTAACACAGGTCATGTCTTATAACTAGGGGTACGTAAATTTTGCATAAAAATATCGAAATTTTGCAAAAAAAGAAATTACAACATATAAAATTTCGCATTTATTTGCAAAAAAATATAAATTAAAAAATTTCACATTTATTAAAATAAAAAATCACAGTTTTACTTACTTGGTTAGGTGTTATTTTTAAAGGATATTATACCTTTAACTTTTAACTCAAATAGAGAAAGGTATAACATCCTCTAAGAATAAACAAATTTGGGCGCTGATGATCAAAAATAATTACAAAGTATTTGTACTAACTGAAGTTGAAAGAAAATTTAACAAAGATAAATATTTGACAAGAGACACTAGATTTTCAATCTATTTTGTAAGTAAGAAACTTAAGTTTACATACAAAAGAAAAAAGAAAACTGTCCATATACAGCCTACGTCCAATTATTTGTACATGGTAGCGAGCTCAGCAGTCAAACTGTAGATTCTAAACTTTTGTTTACTTAATTTTTTTTTAACTTTTAAGAAGTTCTCTGAATATGTGATAACGTGTGTATGTTGGGTAATTAATTTGTTATCTTTCCTAAGATGTCAATTTAAAACTTAGACAATTTGAATATACAAAGACCGCTTGATAAGTTTTATTTGTTTCATTTTGGAAAAGGATGATACTTTATTGTTTCTGCAGGGAATACATGTATTCCCTTAGGAGGGTAATGTAATGGAGATATATGTGTTGCCCGACAAGAAAATAAATTTAAAATTACTTCGTAGATTTTGTTGAAGGCTTCTCTAAATTCTATAAGGCTTAGAATACTTCGATCATATAACTAAGGGATTGTCTGAACGGTCAGTGATTAGTGATGCGACATCGATAACAAAACATCGATGTTTTGAAACATCGATATTCAATATTAAAACATCGATACTAATTGTGGGATCTAAATATTCTTTTATCCAATTGTTTACGTTAATTGAATATCAAATAAGGCTTCTTACCTTGTTCCCACGTGGTTCTTTTTTGCTGCTGGTTATTCTGTACATCAAGTTGCTATCTTATTCTTAAAGAATATTAAAACTGAAGTCACACTAAAACAACACTACGAATGAATATTATTATATTTTCCTTGGTTAGATACTTTACACATTACGGACATTAAAAGATATACAATTTCTAAGCTAACTATTTACAAACATTGAATATTAATTATCGGAAGTTTCTCATCTCTGACTGAGACGTCTATCATGCTTCGCGATCAAAACAGTTCTGCTAGTCGTTACATGAAGTCCCGGATGAGCTGGGAAATTGTCTGGTGATGCTGCTGTTACGTCACTTGATCGCGTTCTTTGGAATTCGGCGACATATTCCCACCTTGAGTATGGAAGATGTCTGAAATACTCAATTTGGTAGCCGATTATGCCCCAGTCTATCAACGGGTTTCACCGTCCGGCCGTACTTGGTCTTTTTAAGCTGCCGTAACTGAGCAATCGGAGCTTCTCCTGACAGATATTGTCGCAGGTTCAAGTCCTCAACTTGGTTTCTCTGGAGCTCTAAAGGACAAAGACGTTGGTAAGGACGCAAAAGTTCTCCTGTTTTGGTTTTCACTCTTGCAAGTCGGGATTGACCATCCTTCCCTGGGTATAATTTTATCACCTTCGCTAATGGCCAATCAATACGTCTCAGCTGACCATCATCTATGAAGACTAGATCGCCTTCTTTGATCTCGACACTTGTTTTTCGAGTTTTTGTGCATTCTCTTAAATATCCCAGGTATTCACTGCGAAACCGGCGACGAAGATCATCTCTGATTTTCTGTCTGTATGCGTATCTTCTGTGCATTATTGTCTCATCGATACTGTCGAAGTCTGGCACTCCTGTGTCACGAATATCTTTCATGAACATCTCTGGAGTCAAAGCTATTAAATCTGATGAATCTTCTGAGATATATGTTAAGGGTCTGGAGTTGATAATACTTTCTGTATCACAGATAATTGTGTACAATTCCTCTAGTTGTAAGCAGGCTTTTCCTATCACCCTTTTCAGTATTGACTTGAGGATTCCTATTAACCTCTCCCAAAATCCTCCATACCAGGGCGCTGATGGTGGGATAAGTTTCCAATGAATTTTCCTTGTGGTTGCGTAATCTTGAATGTTTTCCCAGTTAACTGTGTTCAATTCTTTTCTGCTACCTATCATATTTGTGCCATTGTCGGAGTATATGGTGTGCGGCCTACCTCTTCTGGCGATGAATCGCCTTAAAGCTTGCAACAGTCCATCAGTTGAAAGGGTTGTGGTAATCTCCAGGTGAACCGCTCGAAAAACTGCACATGTAAACAGTACCACCCAGCATTTTCTACCATCCCTTAGAAATAGTGGTCCACACAGATCGACCCCTGTAATGTCGAAAACGTTGGCATCACGAACTCTATCCTCAGGCAGGGGAGAGCTCATTACCTCAATGGGTTTTGCAGAAAATCTCTTACAGCGGGTACAGCTCCGTATAACTTTGCGAATCATCTTCCTGCACTTTAAAATCCAGAATCTTTCTCTCAAGATTGACATTAAAGTCTGCACCCCAGCATGGCTTGATTTCTCATGTTCTTTTCTGATCAGTTTGATGACAAGAGAATGATCAGATGGGAGGAGGATAGGATATCTGAATTCAGGCAAATCTTCTCTTCTCGAAATTTTTGATTCTATTCGGAGAATGCCTAAAGAATCAACAACAATTTTAAGGGTTTTTAATTTCTTATCTTCTGTCCCTTCAAAAGATTCTTTTTGCACCGTCTTAAAAAGTATCATCTCAGCTTTGTTCATTTCTTCTAACGTTAAATTGCCTAAGTTCTTCTTTACATTACTTGGCTTACAATTAAACGAAAATCTCAAAATCCAGGCTGTGACGCGCACTAATTTGCTATATGAAGATATTTGGTCATAAATTTGTTTAATCGGACTCTCAATATTGGTCGCACCGATAACTGTCTTTTTCTTTTCCGAATTTGTTATATTAAAATCTGGAAATGCTTCGGATTTGGGCCATTCACCGGGAGGCTTCTTTAGCCAATCAGGACCTTCCCACCATTTAGATTTGGAGAGAGTTTCAGGACTGCATCCTCGAGAAGGTAAGTCAGCGGGATTCAAGGGTCCAGCTATATGATTCCACATTCCAGAATCGCTCAAAGATCTGATTTCTTTCACCCTGTTATAAACGAAAGTGGCCCAGTTCTCATTTCGTTTGATCCAATAAATCGCGTTTCCTGAGTCTGACCAATAAAACGTTTGGATTTCTTCTAAGGACAAATCATTCTTGACACTGTGCGCTAATCTTGCCCCGATCATACAAGCCAATAATTCAAGTCTTGGGATCGAGGTTGTTTTAATTGGAGCAACTCTAGATCGGGCTTGTATCAATTGACATTCTACCGATTGTTCGGTTTCACTTCTAAGGAATATACACGTCGCGTATGCAAAACAACTTGCATCACAGAAAACATGCAAAGATGTGCTTTCATTTATTTCAGGAAACTTTCGTGGAATTTCTATACCGTCTAAAAGTTTTAATCGGTATGCCCAATCTACGAATTTCTTGGAAATCGTTTTAGGAAGCTCGGCATCCCAACCAATTTTAAGTTTCCAGCATTCTTGTAACAGTATTTTTGGCATCAATGTTACTGGAGTTAAAAAACCTTGAGGATTGTAGATCTGGTTTGCTGTAGACAAAATTAGCCGTTTATTTATTTGGTCATCGACAATAACGTTAATATTTTTCAGTTCACAGCTCAATGTATCATTTCTAACGTTCCATTTAAGACCTAACAGAGAAACAACTTCTTCCTTATGTAACTCGTTGCTCTGAGTTTCTGGCATTAGTGAGAAAGGAGTTTCTAAAATGTCTTCTTCCCAATCTTCAGATCTAAGTTTATTGTATACCCAGCCTCGGAGATCGAATTTTCCCGACAACATAAGTTCCCTTGATTTGTGGACAAAGTCCTTTAATTCATCTAAAGAGTCTACGCTAGTAACACAATTGTCGACATACATCGACTTTCTTAATTTATTAGCCACTCTTTCCAAGTGTTTGGGTGAGTTTGTCATGAGATGTTCTAACGTGGCGGCCAATATAAAAGGACTTGAGCTGACTCCGAAAACTAGACGTCTATGTCTTAACACTTTCAATTTTTCAGGATTGCCCTCTTCCCACCAAAGGAATCGCAGATAGTCTCTATCCTGCGGGTTGATGTTAATTTGGAGAAAAGCCCTGCGTATATCAGCTGTGAGCCCATATTTTCCAAGCCGAAAGCGATTTAAAATACTCGGAATCAATTCTATTAGGTTGGGTCCCTTTTCCAAACAGTCGTTCAAGGAAAGGGAATTTTTGCCCTTCGCAGACGCGTCAAAAACAGGACGAATCTTTGTCGTCGAGGATTCTTTGACTACAGCCCGGTGTGGTAAATAATAGCACTGAGAAAGTTCAATTTCAGTGTCTATTACTTCTTCAATGATATTCTCATTCAACCATTCTCGAAACACGTTTTGGTAGGCTTCAAGATGTCCAGTTTCTTTCAGTTTTTTTACTGTCGATTTTAATCTTACTTCAGCAGCTGATTTGTTATTTAAAATAAAAGTTCGCTCCCGCACCCATGGCAAAGAGATTGTGTAGCGGCCATCAGATTCCCTCTCAACTGTGTTATTAAAATGTGCTTTAGCTTCTGCTTCCAGCTCGGCTTTTGTTTGTTTCTCGGAAGGCTCTTTAATACCTATTACATCTAACTCCCATAAGTCAGAAAGTTTTCTTTCTGTTGAAAGTAAAGATAATGCTGATATGGTTTCATTCCTAGTAGGTTCACTTTCAACGGGTGTCTTACCGATCAGCGACCATCCTAGTCTTGTTCCGATTGCGATAACACCACATTCTAACTCTATGATATTCCCAGTTAAGAGTTTTCCACATACGTCAGCCCCTATCAACAAATTGATTTCTTCATTCTCTAATTTATCGTTACAACTGAGGTCAGAAAAGTTTATTCCCCTTTTTTCAGCCTCGCTAATCCACGGACCATTTCTGATCTTAGGGACCTCTGTACAAATTTTATCTTGATCATAGACATCAAAATTGCAACAATAATTTCCGGATAAGTTACTCAGGTGAATTTTGTATTTACAATGTTTTCGAACTGCTTCTAGCCCACCGAATAGGCTATGATGCATCTTTTCGTGACCTGTCGCTACGTAACCCATCTTTTTAATTATATTTGTAGAGAGGTAACTGAATTGTGATCCCGAATCGTACAGAGCTCTAATCAATATCTGTTCATTATTGTTTTTATTAAGCAGACGAACCAATAAAGTCTGCAACACAACGTTTTGTCGACGAGTTTTATTTGATAAAGCATGATCAGTACTTGCAGAAATTCCTTTAAAAGAAACATCACCTTTTTCTGCTTGAGTTTCTTTTATCGTCTCAGGGCACATGACAGCAAGATGTCTTCTAAAACATCTCTTACATTTAACATACGACTTGCAAGATTTTACCCGGTGGCCTAGCTTCAAACACGAAAAACAAATTCCCCTTTTAAGCAGGAACTCTCTTTTTCCTTTCATATTTTTATTGCTGAACAATTTGCAATCGTATAAAGGATGTTCATTCTCACAAAACAGGCATCTGTCTTTATTTATTGCTGTTTCATTTAATAGCAACGCAGCGGTTTGCTTTCCCCCCGAAAAAGCCGCAGACTTGTTGACGCGAAATTGTTTATCTGTGTGAACTATCGCTTCACTACTAATGGTCAATGACAACATGCGTTCTCTACTAATCACTTCCGCTTTCAAAATCTGAAGTATTTCATCTACTTTCCATTCATCTGATCCGCATTTTTTAGTGATCTCTAAAACTATATCAGAAGGCAACAATTTTATCAATATTGGAGCTAACAGGCTCCCATAATTTTCAGAGTTTATTCCAAGTGCATTTAAACTTCTGATTTGTGTTTCGCACGAATCTAATAATTTTCTTAGAGCTTGTACATCTGAGGATCGTTTTACGGGATGCAGAGTAAGAAGTTTGTTTAAGAGTGAATTAGTTACTAATTGTTTCTTTCCGAACCTTTCCGCAAGGGTATCAACAACCGACTGATAGTTATTGTTTGTAATAGCAAAACCTTCTATTGATCGAGCTGCATCGCCTGTAAGATACGATTTTAGATAACTGAGTCTTTCTACATTAGACAAATCTTGATTTTTATGAATGGCGGACTCGAACTGGTCCCAAAACCTTTGCCAATCACAAAATTCTCCACTGAACTTTTCAATAGTAAGCAGCGGTAATTTAATAAAGGGGGATTCGACTGCTCGTTTTTGAATAAATTTTGTCCCTTCAATACCATCATTTGCTGTAGGAATTGAAATTGAGGGTTTACATTTTGCAACTGCTCGTTTTATTTTTCGTTTCGCTTTTAATATGTTAGTAGTGTACTCGTCACATTTCAGAACTTCCTCGTTAATCTCCTCTAATTTTGAGATCGCAGTTTGAATTTCAGTATCTAACTGTATTAATTCCTCTTGTTTCAAAGTTAACTCATCCAAGAGGTCTTCTAAGTGTTCTATACTAACGTTTTCATCTAAAATAGATGTTTCTGTTTTCGTTATTAACTTCGTAGCGAGCGATCTAAGTGTACTCCGTTTTTGTTTGGCTTTATCCATCTTTTACGTTTTAGTTAATGTTTCTTTAGATTCAAATCTTAAATAACTTCAACTATCATTTATTAAAGCCAATCTTAATAGCAATCAAAAAAATATAACAGCAATCCTGTCGCGGACGCCAATTTTATGTGGGATCTAAATATTCTTTTATCCAATTGTTTACGTTAATTGAATATCAAATAAGGCTTCTTACCTTGTTCCCACGTGGTTCTTTTTTGCTGCTGGTTATTCTGTACATCAAGTTGCTATCTTATTCTTAAAGAATATTAAAACTGAAGTCACACTAAAACAACACTACGAATGAATATTATTATATTTTCCTTGGTTAGATACTTTACACATTACGGACATTAAAAGATATACAATTTCTAAGCTAACTATTTACAAACATTGAATATTAATTATCGGAAGTTTCTCATCTCTGACTGAGACGTCTATCATGCTTCGCGATCAAAACAGTTCTGCTAGTCGTTACATGAAGTCCCGGATGAGCTGGGAAATTGTCTGGTGATGCTGCTGTTACGTCACTTGATCGCGTTCTTTGGAATTCGGCGACACTAATAAAGCATCGCCCAAAAACCATCGATGTTTTTAAACATCGATGTTTTAGAACATCCATTTTTTAAAACTGGTTTAGTAACCTCTAACATTAATGTTACTTCGGTTAGTCGTGGGGGAGGGGGGGTTATTTAATTTTACTCTCTGATTGGGCTGACACAAATGACCAAACCTTGGTTGCTTTTGCGTTGGGCTATATTGATGACTCAAAATTCTCGTTGTAAATATCGCCATCTTTTGTCTTCAAATGTCCAGATAAATTCGTGGTATTGTCAGAAGTTTTGAGGGACTTAAGGCAAATATTGCATTTCGCCAATTTGTCAGAGGTTTTGCAAAAATATTTCCAAACGGTACTTTTGGGAGGCATCTTACTAATAATATTAACGTCAACTTATATGAAACCAGAACAAAACAAATACTTAAATGGCTGCTCTCGTGTATATACTATTTGTACAATAAAATCCCATGTAAGGTTCTGGTGTGTCAGGAACATTCCAAGCTCTCTGATTGGTTCATTGGTTGTTGATTGCCATTTGTCTGTTTGCTAAGGAATCGTTCCCCCTTTCGTATTCGTCCTTTTTAGAATTCAGACTTACATTTAATGAGTGTGAAAATTATGCTACGTGGTAATTTTTTTTATTATGCTACTTTTTCATTAATAAAAAACATCGAGACAACATAAAACATTGAGCACAAAACATCGATGTTAAAAAAACATCGGCTTCAATAAATCGATGTTTTGAAAACATCGACATCGATGTCGCATCCCTATCAGTGATAAAACACTTAATAAACACTTCTTTAATTCCAGAATAAATTAAAAAGGAGGACAACATGTTTCGAACTAGTTAATAATTAATCGTCAGGGTGAGGAGCATTACGTGAGATTTCTGCTATGAGGAATTCACAAATGCGAGGGTGAATGTTAATTGTTTAGCGTCGGGGCTCAATGTGAGTTGTGGATTTTTCATAGCGAAAATCACACCTAATGCTTCTCGGATTGACGATGAACTATTCAGCAGTTCAAAACATGTCGCGATTATTTTTAATATATTGGGGAACTAAAGAACTGTTGATTACATGTGCGTTTTCCACAAATTTCCTGGAAGTCGGAGATAAGCCGTTTCGACCTATAGCAGTGTTTCTACAATCGCAACTTCCAGGTGTTGCTTTAATGATATGTTCACATTTTTGGAAAAAAGTCACTTCTAAGGCTATTTAAAGCAGTTGTTCTAAACTTGAGGGAGGTGACGTCCCCTCGAGAGGCGCGAGTGATATTTGGGTGGTGTTGCTGGGGGCCATGGATGGTTAGCGAAACCTGTGTAGAAAGATTTTTACATGCTTAAACTTACAATGTTTAGGAGTAGGGGGAGGGGCTTAGGTCCGAAGGTCATCAAAAAGGGAGCCTACACATAAAAAGATTGAGAATCCCTGATTTAACTTATCAAAACGTAAGAAATAAAAAGAAATCGAACAAAATGTCCTACGCTATTCGCTAGAGCGTTAATACACAGATTTGTTACTTATCTATATATATAAAACAGTTCCGTAACTGACTGACTGACTGACAGACAACACACAGACCAAACCGTTTGACCTAAAGGGCTAAAATTTTGCATGGAGATTCTTCTGATAGTGTAGGGGTGCACTAAGAAATATTTTTGAAAAATTCTTCTTACTTTTTTTAGTTAAATTTTTAAGCTGTTTTTGAAACATTCTTTAAAGTTTGCATTTAAAATGAAAATTGGAGGGTTGTAAAATTTATATCACGAGAAAGATCCTAAAAATCTCTTTAAAATGAAATCTTTTTCTAATCTTTACCTCCATATTCTGATTTTTGGTGAATTTTTAAAGATAAATTTTTAGAATTTAATTTATTACATGCTGATCACGTGGTTTTTCTTTTCGTGATACTTTAAATTAATTTATCGTCACACGCATAACAACGAAATAAATTGAATTTTTTTTTCTTTCTAATGCGGCAGACGAAAAAATATATTAAATTACAGTAAAAGAAATGTTCCTCGTACTGTACTATATTAACTGTAGTATATTCTTAAAGTATGTTCTATTCGATTTAATTTGAATATTTTCTTCTACATTATTTTGTCTATAAAAATATCTGTTACGATTTCTTTACAACTATATATTTTTTTTGTTTTTTGGCATTAATTGCATACATTGACCGTTGTATTTAATTTGAATGTACTCCGTAGCGAAGTATAGGTTTTCAGTTAGTATCAATATGAAATAAAATGTCAAGCAAAGCATTCATATATAGTTATCTGTGTTTAATTGAACATAAAATATGCTTCATTATGCAAACTTCATAGGCAACAATGTTACAATTTTAAAAGATTAAGATAT
Source organism: Dolomedes plantarius (assembly GCA_907164885.2). NCBI lineage: Eukaryota > Metazoa > Arthropoda > Arachnida > Araneae > Dolomedidae > Dolomedes > Dolomedes plantarius. The sequence goes on from OU015492.1 coordinate 138,272,505, forward strand.
ATTCTATACTTAACTCTTTTGAAGTAGAAAAATTTTTAAGTTTCTTTATGAGAATATACTGAGATAAAGAAAATAGCTACGCACACAAAATAAGTTTAAAAGCAGAAGTTTTGGTATGCATATCATGTAAGGACACATAAACTACTCCAAAAAAGTTTTGTAATGACCAAACAACATATTTCTTATGAAAACCTTTTACATTTTACAGTACAGTGGTCATTTTCAAACTTTTTTTTTCTACGCCAGAAAACGTCGTTAAACTGAAACAACATAGATGCAAAATTTTATCGTAAGTATCTAATGTATAATATCTGAAAGATAAGAAAATGTATCCTGCCGTCCATTTTGAGGGAGGAGAAAGACAACGATAAATTTGTAATGTGTTATTCTACTACAGAAATCCCCAAGTGCCAATTTTTACGGTTCCTATAAACGAGATTTACATTTTTTAAATGTAAAGGAAATGTCTTAGGAATATTTTATCAAATGAGTCTTATGAAGAAAATGGAAATAAAACTCCCAATTTTTTAAAGACATTGGAAATTTTATTGATTAACCATTAACCTGCAATGAGAAAGATTTTCAACCGGCGTGTATGCTTTTTGTTACTTCTAAAGAACAGTAGATATAATTGGGAAAAAATTCAAAAAATTTTCTTTTAAATATTAAGAATGAGAATGATTAATTATCAGTGATTAACTCCGTTTAAAGACATAAGATTGTTTCACGTGAAAAATTCTTTAATTTCTTAAAGAATAAGAAATATCTACCTACTTAATATACTAAATTCAAGTATAAATTTCATAATTTTAAAATGATCATAATACATCAGACCTATTTTGGTGTCACATTTCAAGTTATGTTACAAGGAACTACAATGTCTTTAAAACCTAAATATTTAAATCTGCTAGATAAGGAACCTGGAAAAGGATATATATATATATATATATATATATATATATATATATATATATATATATATATATATATATATATATATATATATATATATATATATATATATATATATATATATATATGTGTGTGTGTGTGTGTGTGTGTGTGTGTGTGTGTGTGTGTGTGTGTGTGTGTGTGTAACTAACACACACACACACACACACATATATATATATGTGTAACTAACACACACACACACACATATATATATGTGTAACTAACACACACACACACATACATTTTATTACGTATAAACACAAACACACACACACACACATTTTATTACGTATAAATATATGTTTGTTACTCAATTATACATGCTCCATTTAATTAAAAATTTAACTTGGTTTTGCAATTGTCTCTTTTATAACGAATTTTTTAATAGATTGGTAACAAACCACCATTGTCCAACTGAAGATAGAGCGTATACCGCAAGTTGTTCACATAACAAATAGATTCATTTACTTGTGGGGCGGAATGAGTTTGCAAATAGAGTCAGAAAATAACGCTTCATTTGTCAGATAAAAATGCTTCACTTTAAAAAAAAAAAAACTTGACAAGAATATTATGTATTTTATATTATTAAGAAATACAACAATGTATTAGGGGCGATTGAACACATATGCATTTCCGATTCATCCTTTGAGACAATGTCATCTTATGCTATGCGGGTCGTAAAAGGATAATACAAAGAAGTCCAATACTGGTTGTCATTCATTTAATCTGTTTGCGGATTGAGATAGGCGAAAGAACATGAAAAGGAAGAGAATTTGTAAATGATAGCCTATGATTAGTTTCGGTTTTCTTCCAAACAATGAAATGTAAAACGCCGATGGTTCGGTGGTTAGCGAAGAGCGCTGCCACCAAATGAACCCACTATCGAATTCCCGGTAAAAGTCTAAAATTCCTAAGCTGTAATGCCAAACGGAATAATTGGAATAATTATAATTAATTTTAATTGTCACATATTGGGTATTCCTAAAATAAAGTAGCATATCAAATTTCAGTGTGTAGGAAATTTTTGACTTGCAGGGCAGTCTGATTTTTTATTTCTTTTTCCAACATAAAAACAAAATGAACTACCCTCGACAGGGTGACTGAGGAATTTGTGAAAAACTCGGAAACTAATAATATATACTTAGTAATTTTGAAAACTAAGTAGCATCCAATACGGGCAAAAATTGAATTAAATTCATGGAAGAGAGATGTAGACAGATGCTGTCGATGTAGTTTGTAGTCAGAATGGTTTACTGATATTTTATTATGAAGAAAGGTTTTACATGAATAAATTATACAAAAAGACAAAATTAGAGTATCCCATTTTTCTAAATATCAAGAGTGACATAGTGAATACTTTTTAATTTTAGTGACTCCTTAGAGTTTTATTTTGACTATTTTTTTTTAAGTTTATAATTCTGTTTTTCTTTTGACGCAAATAACATTTACAGACAAGAAGAATAAGAGGAATATTTGGCAATATGAAGCGAATTGTTTCTGGGAAAAATTGTTTGTGCTCAGAAACAACTGATTTTTAGCGAAGTTAAAGCGATTGATTCGAATCACGTTTTCTATTGATACCTTTCAAATAAAAACGTTCCCCCTGCGGCTGTATAAACTTGAGAAGTAAAGCAAGGCCTGAATGTTTCAATATACAAGTTTAGGTCTTTAGAGTGCCGTAATATTTGGCCAGGTTGAGTTTTTCCATTTCCACGAATGATCTGTGCAGAGTTGGAGCGAATCAGATTTCTATCCATTTACAACAATTTGCATCAAAATTGAAACCGATGATATTTTTAAATCAAATTCAAACTTAATTAAAACAATTTTAAAATATAATCCTAAAATATAGTAATATGCTCATGTTAAAATGTTGATATATCATTAAAAATTCAGATGTAACGAAATTGATAAAAGTATAAAAACTAAATCGAATTAATCAACTTACAATGGTAATTAATAACTATCATCCAATGAAAACCTGCTGCATAAACAGTCCTTTCTACCCATGTATATAATTGCTGAGAGTAAAGATCTTTTCATGATCAATTAACATAAGAGCTATTGACCTAAGTTTTGCAGATTTTATTTTTTTTATAAGCTTCACATCCCCGCCGCTAAATTTTTGAAGAACGAATAGGACAGTGAAATTTTTGCTGAGATTGCATTTGCTCATAGGGAATAAAACAGGAAGCTTTGAGAGGGAAAATAAACGTCTCCATCAGTTAATCAGAGAGGATAGTTAGCAGCAGCAAAGAGGAAAGAACTCAGGACCTGGGAAAAGGGGAGTTTGAGCCTCAGATGAAATGTAAAATATATTACACAACATTAGACCTTAGAACATCATCAAGCTCAATACCTCGAAAAGTATACTCTGATGGTACCTCTAGCTAATCTATATGCATAAAACAGTTCCGTAAGTGACTCACTCACTGACTCACTGACATACAACGCACAGAACAAACCGCTGGACCTAAAGGACTGACATTTTGCATGGCGATTCTTCTTATGGTATAGGGGTGCACTAAGAAAGATTTTTCAAAAATTCTTAGATTTTTTTAAAATAAATTTTGAAGCTGTTTTTGTAACTTCTTTTAAAGTTTGCATTTAAAATAATAATTTGAGGGTTATAAAATTTATATCACGAGACAGACCCTAAAAATTCCTTTAAAATGAAATCTTTTTCGAACCTTTACCTCGATTTTCTGATGTTTGGTGAATTTTTAAAGATTCATTTTTAGAATTTAATTTATTAAATGCCGATCACGTGATTTCTTTTTCTGGTACTTTAAATAAATTTATCGCCACATGCATAACAATTAAATAGACAAAAAAAATATTTTTTTTTCTTTCTAATGCAGCAGGCGATTGGATATTATCCAAAATAATATCCCTTACGATTTTTTTCTATATATAAATATATATTTTACATCAATTATATATTTATAATAAATGCGACGATCAATGTATACATTTATTCATTTTTTTGTCATTAATTGCATACATTGACTGTTGTATTTAATTTGAATGTACTCGGGTTTTCAGCTAGTGTAAGTATAAAATGAAATATGCAATATTTTAACAGAAAATAAGAAAAAATATGAAAATACTTTTAGTAAAATGCATAATGAAAAATAGCATTATGATTAAATTACAAATAACGTTATGCTAGTACGTCCCTTTATGTACTCATATTTTTATTTTATTTTTAGAGCGATAAATTGTATAATTAACAAAAGTGATCGGGAAATTTGAAGAGATATTCTCAATGATGGCCTTTAAACAAAAAACAAAAAACAAAACAAAAAAAAAAAAAATTATATATATATATATATATATATATATATATATATATATATATATTATGAAACAAAAAGATATTAAATAATTAACTAATTCAGATAGCTGACTAACTATTATTTATTACCTTAAACGACGAACGTAATCCAGAAAGAAATATCTTTACGAACCGGATGAATAATCATCCAGACTAAGACCACAAAGCGAATAACTGTTCCCAATAAACAACTTCACAAAAGACTCCAATTCAGAAAAGATGGAGTAATTACTAAAAATGAAAAAAGTTTATTGAGCTCTTCCTTAATTATACTCTGCTTAACTGAGAGCTTAAGGAAGATCAAAACATCTAGATCTTAAAAGACTAAGCTCTTGTGTATCAGTTCTTATCTTGCTTCAGACAATACAAACTATTTTCTGAGATTTAAGATCTGGAATAAACAAACGTCTGAAATATACAGTACTACAATTAATGAATACATTTATATATATATATATATATATATAGATATATATATATATATATATATATATACATACAATTAATGAATATACATATATATATATAATAATAATAACGCCCCACTAATATTAATTGTCGTATATCTAACGCGTATATTAATTTTTCCTCAATAAAGCCCAGACCTTTTTCAAAAACGAAATCGAAAATCGAAATAACCTAATGTTCTCTTTAACGTGCGCGGGAAAGTTATTTTTAGATTTCCGTAATTTCGATCCCCCTTCAAAGAAGTACCACGTGATAGGGGTCAACCAATTAAAAGAATTCTAAGCCTAGTGGCAAAATCAGAAGTGACTCAGCATAAAAAGGTGAGACTGAGTTTTTTCACGCTCTCTAGTTCTTTGGCGCTGTTCCATTACTTCCTTGCTCGCTGTCCGCATACTGCTCCAAAATATATTAGGATGTAATCGTATTCGATACTCCAGGCTGGGCAGCTATGAGCTGTCCGTTGACGTTATTGTCAACATCATGTCGTCAGCTTGTGCCAATTCATTCGAGTATGTATAGCTGTGTATCTTCTCTGATGTCTTGAAGTTTGGTTCCATGGAATAAAATATTTCAAGTGTTCATCGTGTTCCTGTTCATTCCTCCAGTGTTTATGTGTGAATCCATTACCTGTACCGGTCTGCTAGAAGTATTACCACTCTGGCTACGTCTCTGTCGTGTCGCATCTCATCTACAATGTGAAAGTATTCGTACGTAAAGTACCCGATTTTCGTTATATATACAGTCGAACCTCCATATATCGAAGTAGCAAATTGCCGGAAAAAAATTCGACATATAGAAATTTCGATATATAGAATGAAGCTTAGTTTTATTATAATTCTCCTAAAAAAAATTAAAGCTAATTTTCGTATATGAAACTCCATTTCTAATTTATATGCGAAAACCATTAAATGAAAGTTAATAACAAAATGAATTAATATGAAAGATTTATTCAGTTCTACATACCTTTAAAAAAGCAATAATCCAGACAGTGGTTATAATGATCACAGTTACATTTTTTATTTATTCAGTCCACTAAAAACTTAATCAGGGACCTGTTCCGCGAATTGAAGTCCATGACATATTGTTTCAAATGCCAAAAATTGGGAGATTTTATTCTAAAGTGGTATAAAATGTCCCAATCTGTCTTGAAAAAATTTTCGATACATAGAGATTTTTTCGATATATAGAAACAATTTTTCTATGTAATGAACATGGAGATTTGCTAAGAGTTCGATATATAGAAAATTTCGATATGTGGAAGTTCGATATATGGAGGTTCGACTGTATATATATATATATATATATATATATATATATATATATATATATATATATATATATATATATATATATATATATATATATATATATATATATATATATATATATATATATATATATATATATATATATATATATATATATATATATATATATATATATATATATATATATATATATATATATATATATATATATATATATATATATATATATATATATATATATATATATATATATATATATATATATATATATATAACAATATAACTCCGAGATTTTGGCGAAACATATAAAAATAAAGGGTGTAATCTAAAAATCACTAAGATCATGGAATTGTTTCCTTTAACAAATATATCTTTCAGCATTATAAATATTGCTTCACCAACAACAAAGAACTGTTAATTTGCCTTGTTAGTATTTACATGAAGGTACGGAAGAAAGTGAAAAAGAGGATTTTAAGCGGAAAGTACATCGAGCGGTAAATCTTCAACACAGTATGAAAATTTTGAGCCTCTATTTTGGAATACTTGGGAAAATAGGACTAAAACTATTTTTACCGTGAATTTTAGTGTTGAAGCTAAATATTTTATCAGGTGGTACTAATGCAACTTTTGATATACAACAGAAAAATGTATTCTTTTAATATCTTATAGATAACCAGCAACGAATGACTTATAGGAAACGTGTGGATATAGCAAACATGCAGGCAAGGACAACTTAAAATCCCCAGTGTAATAAAAGGGATGGATACGTCTTTTGAAATTATCAGTAGTTCATCGTCAGGCCGATGAGTTTTAGGTGCTATTGCCACCATAAACGAATCACAAGTGTTCATTCCATTTGCAGAATGTTTGAAAATTTTTATTAGCAGATGTAGGATTTTTAAATCAGTGTGCGTTATAAAGGCGAGGCCAGATTAGATCGCAAATATGAAATATTATTATATAAGGTTTTAAGCAGTTGTTTGATTAAATCTTCATAATAACTAAATTTTAAAAAAATGATAAAAGAATTTTTGATGAAAATAAATATCGTTAACTTTTGCAACAGAGGTGTAATAATAACAACTTTAATATTTATGTACAATTAAGGTTCGTTAAATTCATTTTACTTACAAAATCAATTTAAAGGACCCTTTATTTCAAAAGTATCAATAGACGCGTTATCTTCAGAAAGAAGAGTTATCTTCATAACATTAAATATTCTATCTTTTATTATTAGTTTTATAAAAGGAATGCAACTTTTAAAAGTAGGTTATTTCCTCATATAAATAATATAATTTGTACGGAATTGGAAATTCATTGCTTACCTTTTGCACTTCCTAAACCTCTTTCAAGACAATTACGTTAATGGAATCATGGGGTTACCCTGAAAATATTTTTTTGTGGTATTAGACAAAAAATTGCTAATATCATTCTTGACATCTACAGTGCATAGAATACTCGTCACCTAATGGAGATTGATTACTTTGTCGTGGCCATAAATGTCTGGTGCACTCTTATTAGATATCCACAACAATCCAGAATATTTAGGATTGCTCCTCTTTGTTAAACTAAGCATAATTAACTACCAAAAATGTCCTAACAGAAATAAACTATGCATTAGTAAGAGAAACTATTGTGGCATGTTAGGACAAAGTTTTATCATGCTATATGTTATTCGGTAATAGTTAAGAAAAATAATTGTGAGTTAGGTAAAATAATGAATATTTCTTGGCAGTATTTCGGCCACGATTTTGGGGAAATTTGAACAACATTAAGTATTGTAAAAAATGCACTCTAACGCTATAAATAATTTATCATACATGCAGTTATTTATAAATGTATTTTAGGCCTGCTTTGTCCGGACAAAATTCAATTGCAAGATGATAATGGAATGAAAAACAGTTTAAAGTCTTACTGAGATATTTATAAATTTAGCAGATTATTTTTAAAGAAATATGTTAAGAGGGGATTTTAGCCTTATTTTACCTATGTGCGAGGGGGGGGGGGTTATAAAAATTTTGAATTGCTTCATTAATATATAATGGAATTATGATGTTTCAAATGAATATTATTTTAAATGGAAAAAAAATGTAAAAGCTAAATTCAAAGATATTCAGTTATTATTTTTTTTATACATTTTAAGTCTCTCTAATCAAAACTTGTTTTAAAATTAAATGAATGAAATAAATTACTATAAATAAATAGAGAGAAATAGAATAATTAAATTGAGAGGTTTTTCGTTATTTTTTTACTGCCAATTTTAAGTCTGTCTATCGAAGCTTGATTACATAATTGATGATAACAAAGCAAAATCAATTTAATGTTGCTCAGATTTTTTTAACTTTTTACTATTTAGTGCCACAAGTATGCCATTTTAAAGAAAAATAATTCAGATCTGTTAATAGGAACAGAAAATGCCGTAAGCATAAGATAATATGAATATCGGATGCCTAAGGTGTTTAAATTCAAGGATTAAAGTTATCTACAACTAAGCAAACCCAGAGGTATCCATCATTTATAGTAAATTATGCTTTCATAAGGAAATTATAAATTTCGAAAGCACACATGAAAGCTCATAAAAAGGCATAAAAAATTTTATCTAAGAAGAGAAAAACTGTATGATGAATACCCACAAAGTATTCCGATGTATTAAGGAACATTACCAGGTCGAAATTGGAAGGTTTATTATTCGGTCGGTACCCACTCACTTTTGATATTATATTTTCAATTTAATTTCAGAACACTCGTTTAATTAAATCCATTGCAATATTCCTTTGAATTCAATGTTTTAGGAACCTATTTTGACAGCTTGAGATGAAATAAATCCCTTAAATATAGAAATTAGAACTACAATCCATATCAAAGTTTGATTAAGAATAGGAACTACAGTTTGGTGTAAAGAATAAAATAAAATACTTTAAATCTGTCGTTCAAGACAAGATTTAATCCAAAATAAGGAACTAATTAAATTTTGATGTGAAAATATTAATACTTTAATCAGAATGAAATTATTCAAAACAAAAAAAATAATAATAAGAAAATTAAGGTAGTGTCTGGAATTGATTTTCATAAATTTTTCCATATTTTAGTATTTATTTTCTCATAGCGTACATATTTATTTTATGTCGTGATAGCACAAAACTACGCTCCGACATTAAACAGGCTGTATTTGATAAGTACAATCGGGTTTTGATATGACCATCTGTAAATTAATTATTATGTTTGGAATTAATAAAAGAACATATTTCGAGGTAATCTACAAGCAATAAGTTTTATAATCTAAAATTTCATTAAATGTTTGCTAATTTCCTTATTAATATTGCAGAGAAAATCTGGTTGTATCTTATAGTGCGTCTGCATTTTTATTAAGTTTTGTTGCAAACAGATATAAGTAACTGACCCCAAGTATTTAATTCTTATACTCTATTGAAAAATTTATACTTCTTTGTTATACGCCTTTGTTTCTGCAGTAAAAGTTGATTCATCTCTCGAAAGCATCTTGAACACATTAAAATAGAAAAAAGAATATCTTGGTAAAGCCCTTGATTTATATGCTACTGAGTATGCCTTACCAGAATTCAGGAAAAATAAAAGGGTATGTCTAAGGATTTTCCAGTAGCTTATATTAGTAGTGTAAGCGAGAGACTGTCAGCCAAAAATGCGGTGAGATCCACGGCAATCCAGTTCGACTTAAAGGTAACATTCAAAGTGAGATGCATGCAACACATTATATTGTTAAACCATATACCAGGAAACAAATGACCGAAACCGGATCTGTTGATTGTCTAATCATTGTATATTTAAAATTACCCGTCATGGTTCAAATTGTACTTTGTAATGGCCACCAGTCAGGACTGGTTGTCGAACCTGGGAGTCTCCTCTGACTTACAGCAAACTTGTGGAAAACTCACAAGCAATCAACACTTTTTTTATTCCATAATAAACTAATACCCATAGCAACAAATTTTTGAACCACTTAATATTTCATCGTCAGGCCGAGAAGAATTTGTGAATTGCTCATAGCAACAACACCGTCTACTGCTCCGCGGACTGATGAATAACTTTTGAAAATTTCGAAACATCTAGCCATTCTTTTATAACTTATTGTTGAACTAAATAAGCGCTTATTATTGAGTCGGAGTTTTTTAACTTTTAGGCCCTTTACCGACCGATTGATCTATCCCAAGGAAGACAACTTTAACTTTTTAATTTCACTCTTCAAACAACACTTTTAGGACAGCGAACCAAGATGCTCTTTTGAAGCTATTTTTAAATTTATTCTTTCAGAATATTCATCATAGCTTTATGAGCGGCATTATGAATATTCATCTTAGCTTTCCTAATGGTACAGTTTCATTATTTTCAAAGCGGAATTCGAACTCTGGTAATCTACTCTCAAGGTCGAGATCTAATTGTTAAACAATTGAACAAAGTACAGAAGTCTCATTTCCGGATTCCATATGTTATTTCCCGTATTGAATATTTCCTGAAGCTTTGTATACTGAAATTTATGCCAGCCCAAATCATTCAATGTGTCGGGAGCCTATAAGATAAATAAACCCATTTACAGTTCATTTTTGCATTAAAATTGGACACAATGAATCAATTGGACTTCTCAGAAATTTTATTTGACATGTAGGCCGGGCAAATTTAAGCTTTGTGAGCAATGAAATTATACTCAAATTTATACCCACCAAGATTATTCAGTGTTTTAGGAACCTACTATATAAATAAACACATTTATAGTTTTTTAAACTAAATCAGTGACCATAAATCTATTTGACTTTTCAGGAATCCTATTTGACTTAAAGACAGGACCAATCTGGAAAAAAAATTCCAAGGCATTTCCAGATTCTTAAAAATCCCTCACCAAAAGAAAAAATATTTTGTGTTAACAACAAACACCTTTCGCAGGAATCAAATAAAACATTCATTAGCGTTAGAATAGTAAAGATGTCTATCTTACTGGAATGCAGACATGGTTATGCAACCAATTCCAAAACTTTCAGTTAAAAAAAGAATGCTATATTGAAAAAGAAAAAGTCTCATGTGGCTGAAAAGAAACGCTTCTGAAATCAAATAATCAGTTTTTATCCCAAAGATTGAATTTTATATGATTTGTTAATAATTGCTAAATATTGTAAAGTATCAAACGACTAAAGTTTGAAATTTGTTGAGGAAAACAAAACTTTTGCTCATAAGTGAATAGTTCATTATTACAAACTTGTACATAATGCACTAAGTAATTCGTTCTACAAATAATCTTATGTCACCTTCTATTATTCTGTGGAATCATTCATAAAACTTCTGTGGATAGAATACTTCTACTCTTAAAGGTATATGCAATACAAAAATAAATATTATACAAAACGTCTTTTCTATATTGCGATTGCTTAACACTATGTTGTCATTAACACCAAAAACTTGCAGAAACAATTGCAATAACTTGTTCTCTCAGTATATTTAGGTATAGTGTTTTTCGAATATTTACTTTAACTGAATATCTGAACATAGGGGGCGTGAGGTAGCCCAGTGGCAGCGCGTCGACTTTTGGTGCTGAACTTGCTCGGATCGAATTCCGACAAGCGCCATTAAATACCTCCGTATCTAAGCCAGATACATGCATGTTAATTCCGTAATCGGAAAATCCTACAAGGAGGTAAGAGAGGGCGGGAGAGGGTACGATCCCTCTAGATGTCGCGTCTGGGGTCTCAGTCAAAATTGAGGTGGCACCCTGCTAAGTCAGGCTCCGACCCTTGTTGTGACATTATAAACATGCTGACTACTTTAAACTGGCCCACGGCCGTTTTGCAATACTTAGATCGGAATATGTATCTGAGTGTGCTCAGTTCGAATCCCGACGAGTGCCATTAAATGCCTCCGTGTCTAGGATGAATATTGGCACGTTAAATCCGTAGACAGGAAAGTCCCTCTATTAGGCCAGACAGGGTTACGGTCCCTCTAGATGTCCCGTCTGGGTGCTCGGTCAAAATCGAGGTGGCACCAGACAAAATCTGACTCCGACCTTTGTGGTGTTACTATAAACCGGAGGCGCACCACTCGGCCCGTAAGCCTACTGGAAAGCCGTAAATACCTGATCTGGAATGCTTCCGGCCAGGGGGCATTAGAACCTACAACAATAGGAGCAAATAGTCAATACTCTCTAGAGCAGCTTAAAATAATGTTATGAATTAAAAAATTTAGATAGATATCTTTTGAAAAGAACCGCATCTCTAATTTTCAGGAACTCTAAACTCTCGACAAAAAACTGAAGACCAACTGAAAATCCAAGTTTGAGAACTGCATATTATAATTTTACAAATAAAATGAAACTTGTTACTTTAAATTTAATCCAATAAATCAAATACTCTGGTTATTTGTATAGTTTTTATTAACAAAATGGGAGTATATCTGGTGTTCAAAATACGGAAGAAATTTTAAAATGTTTAAATAAAGATTAAATTTAATTTACTGTATTCTCTCCAAATGAGATGTACCATATACATTTACTTCAGTGAAAATGGCATGGTTTCTGACGACATATAATATTATTATAGTTTCTTTATAAATTATTATAGAAATTATTAAACCCTTTTTCTACATTTTTCGAGGATACTTATAGCGTCACAAAGAGTTCTTTAATCGAATTTCTACAAAACTAACAAATTAAAACAATTATTTTAAATTAATATTTTAAAATTTGATGAAGGATAAATTGTTATTTCAGAAAATCTGAATTACTTTATAGAGTAACAACTGATCACGTAATGAGTACGTTCGATCGCCGTATGTTATTCCATTAAAATAATGCATGTATATGTACATATGAATGGCAACATGCTAGGCAATTAAGATATGTTTATTGAATTTTACATCTTTGATTTAATTTCGGATAGCAGATGATGCATTACAGATATGGTTATGGAAACCTAAATCTATTAAAACAAATATGTCTCAATTTTCATATTATTTAAACTTAAAGTATTAACAAAGAATGGCAAATTTATGTTTGAATTAAGGGCATATATTCAATCCTGGATAACATTCCTGTTTTGTTAAGTATTTGGGGTAAGATATTTATCTGAACATGGAACCTGGTTCAATTTAAAGGTTTTAAAGGAACTTTGCCTTGTGTGTAAAAAAATAAAGGTTTTTTCAGTTGATTGCTTCACGTATTTCGCATTAAAAGAATTCTAATCTACAAACAAATCATTGTCAGACTCTGACACAACCATTTTTAGATGATTAAATGAAACAATTCACAAATAATGAGCTCAAAAGAGTTAAAAGTAGCCTTCCGACCCCCTCGCCGAAAAAAATAATGTGTTGCTTTTAATATTAACACCAAACAAACGGCAGCCTGGCTTCTGAATTATCCAAAAAATATTGGATTATATTTTAAAATTTGTGATTTTAAAGCGCTTTAATTGCCAAATTATAGAAAGTTTCCCCTAGAATTTCAAAAAATTTGAGAAGATATATTTAAATGTATTATTGTTTAAAATTTTTATCTACAGTTCTTTACTCTAAAATAATTTTATGAAGCAAATAATATCCAGTCACACCTGTTTTTGTGCGGTCTTTTTTTTATGAGATTTTTTTGTGCGATTTTTTTATGCGGTATATGAATATGTATGGAGATTCTGTTCACCATATGTAAGTTCGCCGCGAGCTTAGGTCAATCTCAACGGTGTTGGCATCACTTTTTTTTCTGTTAGTGTGTATGTATATATTACATCATATTTTTACAAGCACCTGATCAAACGACCGTCGTCGCAAAAACCTATCATCGACTACATGGTAACAAAAAATAAATCAACTCTAATATCTTCAAGTGACGAAAGCGATTACGAACCAGTTCATCACAGGAATATGCAAAAAAAATTCTTCATGTTTAAAATGAGAAATTAAAATTTTTAAAGATGCTTCCATGTGTAATTTAATTATTTATTTTGTTTCGAAAGCACTTTCTCACTATTCCGTAAAGCTTTGACATATTTTCTAACTGAGACTTTTTTATGCGGTCCCTCCCCACCGCCCACTAAAGAAATTCTTTAATATGTTGTGAAAAATTATTTGTTATAGCTATTTATAAAGTTTCTGAATATTTTTTTGTGCGATTTATTTTTTGTGGTCCCTATCTACAACACAAATACAGGTTTGACTGAAAGTTCAGATCATAAAATTATTAAAAGTCATATTAAGTAAATGTGGCATTTAATTTATGTAAATGCACTGTTACATAAACATTTATATAACTAAATAAATTAGTTCTGAAAATATTTTTCATGATGTACAGAAACTTTTCAATAATATTGATGTGCCTTAAAAGTTATTTAAAATTAACAATTTTACGCTTTGGATTTTTTTCAAACTTTTTAAGTCAGTATATGTATTTTATTTATATATAATTTTCGTATTCTTCATGTTTATTTTTAGTTTCGCTGAACTGAAATGAATGTAATGCCAAATGTCATTAAAATTTGGATGTGGCCCCCTAAAAAATCTTCTTTCGGGGGGGGGGGATATGAACAATGCAAGACAATAAAATAATGACAAACTTTTTAACTTTTCATCAGATATTTTTGTTAGTACGGAAAAGAAACTTCAGCTGAAGGGAAATATTATATGTGAGAGAAACATTATTAAAAAATATTCTCAACCTTTAAAGAGACACAACCCATTCTCGGGGAAATAACATTTGGAATAAGATTCGGAAACTACAACCATAACTTAAAAAAATGTATGATATACGATAGGATCGTCCTTGTAAACTGAAATTGAAAAACAAAATTTCAAATAAATAAGGTGCTTAGAAAAGAAAATGATTCTAAACAGTAAATGAAATTGAAAGGACAAAACAAACTAAAGAAACGGGTCTGTTGAAGAAACAATTTTAAAGATTTACGAATATTGAAAATTGGCGAACACTGGAAAGAATCTCTGAAGTAATTTCATGATTTTTTTTGTATTTGTTTTGAATATATGCTTTTGCAAAAATACACAGAAGTTATTTAACAATATATGTAAAATATTGTGGCAAATTTTATTCTAATAGTATTTGCTACTACAGCATTACACATTTAGTTCTAAATGTATTGTGTTATAACAATATATCTGTTACTGAAAATTATGAGAATCTAAGCTACTTTTTAAAAACATTCTAAGTTGAAACATTGTAAGGTTAAAAACATTCTGGGGAATTCAGCAACATACATCTGAATAACCCTGAAATCGATTTTTCATGCTATACCCACTCAAACTCCAAATACAAACAGACAAAAAATAGGAAAAATATACATTGGCTAAATGAATCATATACAAGAAATATAATCAAAATTTTACTCTTGAAACTAAAAATATTTGAAAGATTTGTTACCATTTTGATTAAATATAATTTCAAAGAGCTTATGTACGTCATTTAGAACTTCTAAACAATTCATTTTAACGGTATACAGGATCATCTTTGCATTATCCGAGTTTTCCCATTTCCTGTTCTTTTAATTTCACGAAAAATCGTGTGTTCAGTATGATTTATGCATTTAAAAAATTTAAGTGCCTATTGGTCTACATTATGAAAAATTATTTGGACATCACAACAGAAGTCAAGTTTATTAAATTGAATCGTATGAATTTATAAATTTTGCAACGCTATGCTATCATTGTACTAAATATAACTTTATATCCTTTTTCTCGATTCCTTCATTTGTTGAAGTAAACAAAATAATCGGAATTCTGGTAGACATCAAATAAAAAGTTTACTGGTGCATCAGAAAGAAAACCCAAGCTAAATACTATAAGTCATGTATCTAATAAAAGTTTTATCGTCCTTGAACGTCATATAGGGAGAATTATTTATCTTTTTTGTTACATTATATATATTTATTCCCCAAAGTCATTTATCTAAGTAAAATGTAAAATTCAAAACAATTCAGAATTCTTGTCAAGGAGCATATCCCTTTGCACGTAATAACTCCTTTTGTTTCTCGCAAGAGAAAACAAGTAACTAAAAATAGATTCTGCTCTGTAAACGAAAAATATTCTTCACCCTTTGTTCATTGAGAATTTGGTCATCACCCAACTATATAACTATTACCGTAATGGTAGCGTATTATATTGCAACAAATGTGTTTTCACGTCAACTGTAAATGATTTTAGTTAAAACGAAAGAACTTCTTGATTCACTAGGAAATAAATATGCATATTAAAAAATACTATCACGTCTTGGTGATGTATCCATGAAATACTATCCATTGAATGTTTTATAGGAGTAGGTTAATCTTCTGTCCCTCGAAGTCTCAGCAGATCTAGGCGGGCAGTTTTCATTACTAAAAAAACAGACTGAGAAACAATCGCATGCTTTTGTATTGAATTTATTGTTATCTTATTATTAAAATTTTTCTTTAATGCAAAGAAGTATTTGATTGTTTCAAATCATTCAGAAAGTTAAATAAAACAGTCAGTTTTAGTAAAAACATTTTACGTCAATACATACTTAGTACTATAAACCTTAATTAACTTAAATTTGAACGAAACTATTAAATATGCAGTTTGGACACCTCTGAATTCATGTAATTTATATAAAAACAAGGAACATTGGCTATCTGTTTAACGACTTTCAAGGGACCGTCAAAAATCGTCCTTAAGTAGAGATCACCCTTAAATAAAATTTGTGAAGAAGTAACATTTCCCATAACGTCGGAGGGGCCGGGACTGGGAAATATCGTCTTTAAATAGAGATCGTCGTTAAGTAGAGCGTCGCTAAACAGAGAGCCATCTGTATACATATCGCTCACTCCTTTCAACAACGTCATATCTCAAAAACAGGATTTTCCAGGAGAGTGATTTTAAAGTTTAAGAGTACATTACAATGTATTGAAAATAAATATTAATTCGGCTCTCTAGCGGCTAAATTTTGTGCGGTGAGGTAGAACGATCTTGCAGGGATGTTCTACTCTTTCAGGTCATTCTGAAAACAGGCATAGCTGAAAATCGCCGATTTTTGAGATATAACGTTGTTGAAAGGAGTGATCGATGTATGATTCAATTCAGAAGTAATTTTTGTGAACTTTACATCTCAAGGCTTTGAAAGGATTATTGATGAAACAAAACTTATGACAAAATTCTGTTTCTTACTGATTATCAATTAATCGATTAATACCGGACATAATTTGAACTTGATGAAATAGTATTTCCTATCAATAAACTGCATACTAAACAATGTGAATAAGTTACAAATATGAACCAATGAAATGCATCTAACTTGCCATTTTCCCAGCTTACTAGTAGGGTTTATAATTCATCAATATCAGGGTACTATATTTCTAAAAGAAAGGATACTTAAGTAAAATTAGAGACAAGTCAAATTACGTTATGTACTGATTAAAAAATGCCATAGTTTTAGAGTTACTTTAGAAAAATAGTCAGTTTCATTATTGGGTGCCCGAATTTTTTCAAAGTTTGGTAACATTAGTTTATTTCAGAACTGATCTTAGGGATAGTCATATAAGTTCTGTATGTTTCTGAAGTCAAAGGTTGATTTTACAAGAAAATAAGTGGATGTTTTTTTTTAATCATCCTCAGTCTAGAATAATAAGACATAACTATACACTTCCATATCTCTCCCTGTGGTAAGGAAACGTACTGCTAAATTTAAGAATAAAAACTTTCACTCAATGCTCTACTTGAGATGACATATGAAGAAGATTTTTCATTACTAACAAGTCATATTTAAAATGCAAGAAAAAGTAATGCACCATTTTCTTAAAGTCCCAACTTATAACACTCAACGGCACACAAACTTTGAATACTGATGGAGATCACTAGGTCCGGTATCCGGACCTCAGGACATCACCTGTAACAATCTCGGCTACACCAAACAAGCAGAATCTTTTTTCTTCAGGCTACGTACTTTTTTGTTTTATGTCTTATCTGCTATAACTTACTTCTTACGTAAAGTTGCCTAGTAACCGCAGAATGTTCTCATCTAAATACGTCCGAAGAGTTTATAGAGACGTGCGATAGTAAATTGAACTTAGATAAAGCAGATTAGAAACTTAAAATTTAGTTTAATCATTATGTTTTTGAATAAACGGATAGGAATTTCTCATAAAGTCGTAAAACGAAGATGCAATTTATGTGCGTGCGTGCATGCGTGTACAAACAAGTAATAATAAGGGAGTTCAGAGAATAATATATTTTCTTACCATACAGTTTATACATTTGTATAAAATTTAGGTAAATATTAACTCTTCATAAGCAAATCTATTCAGTTAAATTTTTGGTTTATATATTTAGTATCTCACTATAAATAAAATAATGAGAGTTTAATAAAAACTATTTTACAATTACATTGGATATTCTGGTAAATTATTTGACTATTAAAGCACAAATTTGGGTCCTATACATTTTAAAAAAATGAATAATATTTTGAGAACAGGGAATTAAAAAATATATATATATTCTATGTGTAGATTTTTTTCATGTTTTATTCCACCTATTTTCACAAAGGTAAAAGAATTCGTTTTCTATTCATTTAATAAACGAACTGACAAGTCTCTGAAACACATACCTTTTATTCTCAATTATCGGTAAACGCTACAAATAAAAGTCGTGTTCCGTATTTGTTATAAACCTTAAGTTTGAACATCTGGAGTTTTTTCGCAAATCCAATAAATTATCTGAAGCGCCTATATTCTTCAATATCCTATAAATTCCTCAATCTCTCCTTCTGTTATTTGACGGGTACGCCAGAGAATTTGCGATGCCGGTTCTTCCTATATTTGTATACCACTCGTCGACAGTGAAACACTTTGTTTCTTATTCTCGAGTGGAATTTACTTGGGAGAGTTTGTGACAATCAGGAGTGACAGAAAAGGAAATGTACAGTAAAGGAATTGTTAGGAAATTAAAAAAAGATACTATTAATTTCTAGAAACCTAGTACAAAAGAAAACAATGTGTTTATGTTTAAAATTAGTAACAAAATGTTAAAGTTAGTATCTTAAAATTAGTAACCTTTTAATACGTAAGATTTTTTTAAGTGTGTTTAAAAAAATGGTTGAGTAACACATGTAAAACAACACTCGTTCTTACCATTTATAGCTGTTTTGTCGTGTCGCTATATTAACCATTTAATTTAGTATCTTAATGTGAGATAAATAACCCTTAAAAATTATAAGTTCAGTGCTTTTAAATGACCTTAAATATAACAGATTTGTTTCATATATCCTTCTTAAGACTCTGCTCTAATTTGTTTAAACTGGTTCCGATCAAGTTTTGGATTACCTGAATAGCGTAAACGGGATTTGGGGCAAAAGAGCACTTTTCCTAAATTTCCAATGCAATGCAAGGGAAACATTGATAACTGGTCATAACAAGTTTTGATTTTTTTAATACGTATTGCACGGAATATTATATAAATTAACTGGGAAATTTTTATTTTTGTTATCTGGTTAATTTTATGTCGTCCGATTGACTATGTAAATTTTAATATTAATTTTAGGAATTTTTTTTCTTTCTCTAAAAGTTAATCTCTTTTTTTAGTTTTGAAATACATCAAAACTAAAAAAAGAGATTAACTTTTTATTATCTCTTCCTACTCAATATAAGCAGAAATCTAAAGCCCCAGTAATACAATACGCCTAATTTTGCCTTTTTTTCGTATCCATCCCAAGGCTTAAACAAACGGGGGGAGCTAAAAATAAAATCCCAGGCGATTGGAATTTTTAAGCGTTTTTCCCTAGAGAAGCCGTTGATGAGGTCTACGCGGAAGGAGTCAAAATGTTTAGAGTGCTGTGCCATAAGATCGACATATTACGCCAGAAAACAAAATCATAATTGATTTACAAACATCAGTCATCCATTTAAGCAACTCCTCATTGCTACTCCTAATTTTGCCTAATGTTTGAAAATTTTTCTACCCTAAATTTATGGCGCACCTTCAATCTCCTTCTCGGCTGGCTTTGAGCTTGGCGTAATTTTAAAGATGTGAAAAAGCTTATTTTCACGGGAAGAAGTGATTTTTGCGGGGGTGGTACGGCAACTCGAGGGGAGAATATGTGCTCTCCCCCAGATTCTAATTGCAGTCCAGCTCGAATATTTTTTTAAGTGCCTTTGTGAAGATCCGAGAGATGACCGACATCTCAACCCTCAACGGAGCCTGATAGGGCGATGTGGGAGCAACCGTTAAAGTTCCTTTAGGGCCATGCCCATTCCCCTTTCAACGTAGGATTACGTTCCTCAATAACGGCCCTCAGAAAAGAAAAAAATCAGATGCTAAAACCATCCGACGTCGCGAGTTATAATTTTGGCAGCGCGTCAAATCCTGTCTATATAGCTTGGGCAAGCAGTAAACAGCTAAAATGAAAAGTACCAAAATGCGTCAATATATATATATATATATATATTATATATATATATATATATATATATATATATATATACAGTAGAACCCCGATTTTACGTTGTCCTTTTCGTACGTTATCCCGCTTCCTACGTTATTTTCTGCTGGTCCGTGAAAATTGCCTATACCGATAATGTTAAAATATCCCGGATTTTACGTTACCCATTTCCAGAAAATCCCGCTTAATACGTTTTTTTCTGAAGACAAGATCAAAATCATTTTTCCTCTATAAGGTTCACACAAACTTTTTCGAGTTCTTTCTTTCAAGAAAAACTTGTTTCTTACCAGTTTGAAGCGTTCTGGCATTCTTTCTGTTCCGTCTTTCTGTCTGTGTGTGGTAGGCAGGAGGGATTTCCACCCAGCGTCAAAATCAGAAGGGTGGGGGAAGAAGAAAAGCACGGGACACCCGCAACTGGTGGAGAATCACGGCAATGCCTTCCGATTCTTCGATCACTCTATGCCAACAAAACAGAAAGAGGTGGTGGATCTCTTTTGTTTCGATTGTCCAATGTCCACACTTCACATGGATGGGGGGGGGACTATGACCAGACCATGAAACCCACTAAATTTAGAACTGGTTTCAGCTGGTCTGTAAAAGTTCGTTTGAGCACCGTAACCATTTTTCTCATTGTCGAGCGTTCTTAACCTGAAGGTAGGATGTCTAAACGAAAATGTTTCTCTCTAGCCAAAAAGGCCGAAATCGTCAAAAAAGGCTAAAGAATTTCATGGCACTAAAATTGATCTTGCTAAATCGCTGGGTATTGCATATTCAATTTTGCAAATGATTTTAAAGCAAGAATTTTCAGTAGAGTTAGGTGCTGAAAAATTCGGAAAATCTGCAAAGAAACGAAAATCTCTTAAGACATTCTGACTATGATGATTTGGAAAAAATTTTAATGGAATGGTTCAAGGAAGCCAGGGCATCAAAAATTCCAATAAACGGATACATCGTTAAAGAAAATGCGCTTGAAATTGCTGAAAGGCTTAAACTCCAAGGCTTCTCTGCATCGAATGGCTGGATCGACAGATTTAAAAAAAAAGGAACAATTTATGTTAGAAATCTATCTGTGGAGAATCCGATGGTGGGAATGTTGCAACTGTGCCGCAGTGGAATGAGAATAGTTTGCCAAATTTATTAAAGGAGTACAATCCAAGAGATGTATTCTACGCCGACGAGACGGGATTATTTTTCGACTTGTTACCGACAAAACATTGACGGTCAAAGGCGAAAATTGCCACGGGGGAAAACTTTTAAAATTGCGCTTAACTGTTTTATTATGTACTAATGCCGACGAAAGTGAGGAATTAATGCTTCTTGCGAAAAATTGTTAGTATTGAACGTGCTGTAGTTGAAATTGTATCTAAAAGCAAAAAACAAGTAAATATTACACATTTTCCCGATAGATCATCCGGTAAGTGTCAATTTTTTAACAATATGCTTAGATTTTTTTTTTAACCCCGATTTTACGTTTTCCCGTTTCGTACGTTTTTTACCGCTGGCCCCATGAAAAACGTAAAATCGGGGTTCCACTGTATGTATGTATGTATATATATATATACATACTTACTGCTCAAAAAAATTAGGGGAGCACGTGGTTTTAACGAAATTACGCAAAAACTTACACCGATAAGTAACATAAAATAAATCATCTATAATTTAAAGCCGAGCAGGAAACAGAAGAAGAAAACTTCATACGGAAATCTATGTTCATTACGTCAAAAACCAGAAAAAGAACATAAGGGCGGAAATCTGGTTGTTTCAGAAACGTCTGTTTCACTGCCTTAACTGTGCAATTCGATTGCTCAGTTATTCTTTTTGAGAAAAGTTGACTTAAAAATGTCTTAACAACGTGATTTTCCGGAATCCATGGCATGGCGTATTATAGGCAGACTTGAATCCGGGAAAATAATGTAGGGTCGTTGACGCTGTTGGAGTCGCCAGAAGTGTCGTTGCAAGGCTGTGGAATCGATTCCAAGAAACAGGGAAGTTAGACGTCGACCAGGGCAAGGTCGGCCACGCGCCACTACAGCAACTGATGACCGGTATATACTGTTAACAGCTCGTCGAAACAGAAGAGACAATGCTACTCAGCTGCAAAGACAGTTGCTCTTGGCAACAGGACGAAGGGTGTACAGGCAAACAGTACGTAATAGGCTTCATCAGGGAGGTCTCTATGCACGTAGGCCAATGGTCTGCATTCCGTTGACCTCACGCCAAAGTGCGGCCCGAAGAAGATGGGCTGCTGAACATCGAGATTGGGAGCAACATGATTGGAGCCAAGTGCTGTTTACAGACGAGTCCCGATTCAGTCTGGAGTGTGACACCCGACGTGTTTTGGTATGGAGGGAAAGGGGCACTCGAAATAACCCCACATTCGTTCGTGAAAGGTCCCAATACAGACGAACTTGTTTTATGGTATGGGGTGGAATCAGCATAGGTGGGCGTACGGACCTGCATATCATTCGGAATGGTACTTTGACGGCCCGAAGGTATGCAGACGAGATACTGAGACCTCATGGCATACCTTACGCTGGAGCCATTGGAGATTCCTTTGTTTTCCAGCATGATAATGCCAGACCGCATACAGCTCGTCATGCGGAGAACATGCTTGAAGCTTAAACAATACAGCGCATGGAATGGCCAACGTGCTCTCCTGACCTGAATCCAATCGAGCATGTTTGGGACATGCTCGGACGACGCATTGCTGCGAGACCAAGGCCTCCTTTTACTCTCCGAGACTTGGAGATTGCACTTCTTGAAGAGTGGAACAGTATTGCCCAAAGTCTTATCGATAACATCATCGCATCCATGGAAAACAGGTGTGCAGCAGTCTTATCTGTTCGAGGAGACCATACGCGATATTAAAAATCTTGCATCATTTCTAAACAATGCTTTTTTTATCGTTTACATGTAACCAAATTGTTGCCCTAAATCATCTTTTCGTGTTTTTTTTCAAATTTTCAAAGAATTAAAGCTTAATTACAAATTTGTTTACGTCTTTTTTTCTGTATTGCACATTGATACGCGTGTACTATCCATTTTATGCCAATACGTGGCTGTCTCACACGGTTTTCTTAACTTCTTTGCTTGCTCCCCTAATTTTTTTAAGCAGTGTATATATGTATATATATGTGTGTGTGTGTATATATATATATACTAGCTTTATATACCCGGCGTTGCGCGTGTGTACCCTTAATAAAGCTTACTTGTATGATATGTATATTTGTATTTTATGCCAATCGATACCCCTCTCCACTGGTCAGCATCCCATCAGCATATTATAATACCCCCCCCCCATGCATTAAAATGTTTCTTTCAATTTTGATATCCCACTGGATCCCGGCCCTTCGAGGAATTTGAGGGCTTCCAAGTAAACCCTTGTGAAAATCGCCGGTTACTTACTTTTACTTACTCTCTCTCTCTCTCTCTCTCTCTCTCTCTCTCTCTCTCCATTTAATTAAGGTTGATCTCTCTCTTTTCTCCTACCACCAATTTGATGTTCAAAATAGTGATATATAGGAAATGTAAATTATTGGATTGTTTCTAGCAATTTTTACAAAATCTAACGCGAATGTCAAAAAATCGTGACATTGATCGTGTTTCTTACATTTTAAATCAAGAATCTTATGGATATCTGTTTCCTTATTTGAGACATAACGGAATATGTAAAAAACACGTAAAAGCACGTTTAGCCCCCCTAACCCCCTTGGGGGCCGAATTTTTAAAAATCCTGAATTGATTTTTAGGTATTCATGTTCCTTACATTTTAAAGCAAGAATCTTATGATATCTGTTTCTTTCTTTGAGATATGAGGGAATATGTGAAAAATACGTTTTGCCCCCTCCCCCGCCACGGGGCTGAATTTTGAAAAATCCTTAAATTGGTTCTAATGTATTCGTGTTCCTTACATTTTAAAGCAAGAATCTTATAGCTATCTGTTTCTTTCTTTGAGATATGAAGGAATATGTGAAAAACACGTTAACCCCCCCCCCTCCCTCCCTGGGGCCAAATTTAAAAAAATCCTGAAATTGGATTAAAGGTATTCGTGTTCCTAACATTTTAAAGTAAGAATCTTATGGATATCTGATTTTTTTTCTCTGAGATATGAAGGAATCTGGGAAAAACACGTTCTGCCCTCCCCCCTCCCATGGGGACCGAATTTTGAAAAATCCTGAAATTGATTTTTAGGTTTTCGTGTTCCTTTCATTTTAAATCAAGAAACTTATGGATATCAATTTTCCTCCTTGAGATATGAAGGAATATGTAAAAAACACGTTTTGCCCCTTCCCCCCCCCCTTGGGGGGCGAATTTTGAAAAATCTCTTTTTAAATGACGCCTTCAACACAAAAGTAATAAGCTCCTAAAATTTGATATCTGTATCTCCAATAGTTTTTGCTGGGCGTTGATACGTGAATAAGTCAGGACTTCTTCCTTTATATATATAGATATATAGTAGATACATATACATATGTACATAACACATACATGTATACATACAAAAGAGGTAAGCAACGATAAGTTATCCTACGTTAATAACCCGCGGTAGTTTCGTTAGAAGAGACTACCTGAATGTTTTTCTTTATTTTTTTTAATGGCTGCAGCCGGTAACAGATTTTATTTTTCCTTTTATTTTTTAGCAATTGCTTTAAGGTTTTCTTTTTTCTTTTTTTAAAGTTCGCCAGCTAACAGTATGGTCCTGAATTTTATTGGTGTATTAAAATAATTGATGATAAATTAACATAAGTGGTATTTGAGTCCTTCTGTAATTAAAGATGGTTTCAATTTTGCGATGGTTATGTAAATTATGAATGTTTCTCATCATTAAATAAATAAATATAATTTAATTTTTCTAAAGCTCTGTCATGTCGTTTCTACCTCTCAGTACGTGTTTCAAGATTTTTAATTTTTCATCCCTTTTTCCTTTATAGGTTTTAACTTCAATTTGGCAGGCTTTTGTTTTTCAGATTTTTCCTTTAGGTTTTTATTTTGTTTCGGGAATTTTATTTTTTAAGGTTTTTTTATCATATCCCATAAATAGGAGCATTAGTTAGAAGCTACTTATTTTGGTTATTGCTACATATTTTGGTTTAACATTTAACATAACTTTTAAATGTTTTTATAACGGCATTTCTTTCAGATTCCTTATTTAATTATATCTAATTTCCATTCCTTTTTTTCACCCTAACAGTTTGACAAAACTAAAAATTTTAAGTAGCGAGGTACAACTACATCGTCTTCGTTGTGGTAGATAGATTTCATTTGCAGGAGAGTATATATCTACTTCGGAGAATTTTTGACTGTCAGGAAGAACAAAAAAGGAATTATATTGTGAAAGAACTGTTATAAAATAAAAAAGAACTACTAATTCCTCGAAACCTAGTACAAAAGAAATCAATATGTGTTTATGTTTAAAATTAGTAACAAACTTTTCATAAATGTGATAAAAAAGTATTTGAAAAATGTGTGATTAACACATATGTGATGCTTTACTCGTTCATACAATTTTTAACAGTTTGATAAAATTAAAAAATCTTCTAAGTAGCGAGATTCAACTACATTGTGCTTATTGTGATAAATGGAGTTCATTTATGAGAGAGTATATAATTAAAAACAACTTAGGTCATCAAGTAAACTAAATATGTTATCAGATAACCAAATTAATTTCACGCATTAATTACCTGGTGATTAAGAAGGCCACTGTATTCAGTTTGTTAATTACAGATTGTTACGGGCTTACGTTAGGCAATTAATACTGAACTACTTTTTCGTTATTTTCTTCCTAGGCTTACTCATCAATAACAAAATCATAATTACTCAGTTTACCAGTAGCGGTTTTTGCATTTGCTTGAAACACGCACATTGCCGTTATGAATAAACTTTCAGAGAACTGATTCTGGTGTCTTATGATGAGCTCAATTAGTAATTAATTTAATAATATTCATTTGTTTCAGCATGATATAAATGAATGGATACCTCGAGGGAGCATATTTCTTCTATTTCGTAAATGTTTATTGATAAAAAGGTGAAGTTAATTATTTTACCTGGTGTTCTCAGATATCAGTAACTGAATGATAATCAATTTACAAAGTATATAATTACGTATTTTATGCAAGTAATTTGCTAAAATTACGTGGCCAAGGATGCTGCGTTTGCATTGTAGTTTGCGAGGAAATACCTTTAAAATGGCCTTTTTGTATCGTGAGGACTTTGCTATTGGATACAGACCCTGATTTTCCATTAGGCCCAGTAGGCCCGGGCCTAGGGGCCTCCGAATGTTGGGGGCCCCTAAAAATTTTAATTTTAAAAGGAAAAATTCCCAATTCATATTTTTAAATTTTACCTTCTTTTAATAGCAATTTTTTTATATATCCTTTCAAATTTGACTGCTTGATTCGTTCATCCTATGTATAGTAATATGTATAGTTCATAAGTATGTTATAGTGTATGTAAGGGATTAATAAGTTTTTCTGGTTGCATTATATTGGTGTTTTAATGACGAAGTTAATATGTTGTATTGATTTTCGTTATTTGATAATGTTCGAGGCTTCTACGCTTCCAATAGCAAATTCTTGGTAAAATGGTACTTTCACAGTGATTTATGATTATTTTTTGTGTGTATCAATTTTGGAAATTTTACACCCACATCTGTGTTAGGGGGCCCCCATACCGAGTTATGCCTACAGTCAAGAATTTTCTAAATCGGGCCCTGATTGGATAAAATATATATCTGCATTTTATAAATCTTTGAAGACTCTTGGTATGAGACTCGGCACGGAAAGGAGTTGTGACAGTGGTACCCGATTGTTGGAAAATTATAAGAGATGATAAAAAATATTTTTTATTGAATGGGTACTTGGTATTTGCATGCACCATTGATCCCTCATACACCGTGATGCGATGCATGAAATCGGAGAAGACAGGCGCAGAATATAATACAGACTAATACAAGATGGCACATGAACCCCCCCCCCCCAAAAAAAAAAGCACACATTAAAAAAACAAGTGCAAAAGTCAAATTTTTAAAGTTGAGTGCATCAATTCTCTAGCCTGCCAGTAACGTTCGTACATGTACTTCCCCTACAGTTCTTTACAATTAGCTAAATATTCACTGTCAGTCTTAATATCCTGAACACACACAAAACAATTTGGGTACTATGAATAGCTATTTAGTGAAGATGCCTAACGAAGTAATCTTAGTTTTAATTTTAAAAGCTGCAACGGCAACATAATTAGGGGAATTAGGGATATTCAATATCGTCTTTCAAATTTTTTTTCATATCATTCCCTCTTCTATTTTCCCTTTGTATTACGTCCCATTATTTTCCTAGTCCTTTTTTTGGCTGTTATATATGGAATATTACTTTGATATATTAGCGGAATTCTAGTACCTTTCTTAGCAATTTTAACTACCATTTTATTACTAGCAATGCCAAATTTACCTCTGAGCGGTCAAGTGTTCCGGTCTCGTCCCTTGACTCTGTTCTAAATTACAGGATCTACTTGTAGGGGGTAGTTCTGGCCGCCTATATGGTGCCCCTTAAATGAATGGCCAGCAGGCTTGCGGTGTGAGTTAGGGCGGTCGTCAGCATTCGATGTTGACCACTATTGGTCTGGTGTCTGCAAAGCGTTGTCTGCCTGGTAATTCACATTCGGACGAATGTCTAGCGACAAGTGCTTCCGCATTCGAAAAAAAAAATAATAAAAAAATACTAATAATAAAAATTACTAGTACTGCCACTACGGGGAATCCATTGTAGAGTAATAAAATTTCAAGACTAAAAACAATGGAAAAAAAGAGCAATTTCTTGAATACTAAGCAAATGTAAAAATACATATTCTGTAGTTACAGAAAAAAATAAATGTAGGATATGTAAAGAAAAGTCTCTCAAAATGAGGTTTTCTTGCATTCCCAATAAGTGGATATATCCTTAGATCTACCTTAGTTCCTAGAAGATCTGTTCTTCCAAATACGGCACTGATTGGGGATTATTTCAATATGAATAAAATAAATTATACGTGAAAGTCTGAGCTACAGGCAAAATTGAGAAACCGCATTCTTTGGAAATTTCCTGTTCTAATACTTTATAATATTGAATATATATTTTTACCAATGCTTTCTGACATTAATTAGGAATATAACCTACAACAATTTCGTCAAATAAACTAATTCTCCTACAGTATTAAAGCTTTTATTTTGAATATTTGTGCATGGTCGATACTATTGAAAAACGTTTTCATTGGAAAACATTGCATTTTCTAAATTTTTACATCATTATCTATATTTCATAGTATATATATATATATATATATATATATATATATATATATATATATATATACTAGCTGAATACCCGTGCTTCGCTACGGAGTACATTAAAATTGCATGTATACAACGGTCAATGTATGCAATTAATGCCAAAAAAATATACATATATATTTATAAAAAATCGTAACAGATATTTTAATAGACAAAATAATGTAGAAGAAAATATTTAAATTAAATCTAATAGAACATACAAAAGAATATAGTACAGTTAATGTAGCACAGTTTGAGGAACATTTCTTTTATTATATTTTAATATTTTTACCTGAAGTTTACCTGAAAACTGAGATTAAAATAAAAAGGGCAAAATTACAGAAAAGGAAACACAGTATAAACAAAAACTAAGCACAACTTAAATCAAAACTATAAATGAAAGACCCTGAAATAAAACTGAGATTAAAATCAAGAGTGCAAAATTACAGAAAATGAAATGAAAAGCATGTTTTGAAATAATAGAAATACAAAAACAAAATAAATGATTGAAAAAGTTTGCCTTAAAGCTGAGATTAAAATGAAAAGGACAAAATTAAAGAAAAGGAAACACAGTATAGCCAAAGATGACAAAACTGCAAACGTGGAACAAAAGAAAAGGGCAAAATTACAGAAAAGGAAACACAGTATAAACAAAAACTAAGCACAACTTAAATCAGAACTATAAATGAAAGACCCTGAAATAAAACTGAGATTAAAATCAAGAGTGCAAAATTACAGAAAATGAAATGAAAAGCATGTTTTGAAATTATAGAAATACAAAAACAAAATAAATGATTGAAAAAGTTTGCCTTAAAACTGAGATTAAAATGAAAAGGACAAAATTAAAGAAAAGGAAACACAGTATAGCCAAAGATGACAAAACTGCAAACGTGGCCACTAACTGGCGTTTTATGACGGTACTGCTATTTTCCACACCACGCTAGGCGTACAGCAAAGGCGTCTTATCCTCCTTTCGCAATAATGCAAGGCGAGGATTCCCCAGTAGGGATATGTTTCCTTAATTATTTAAAATCAATCAATTTTTTTAATATCAATCATTTTTGAAGTTAAAAAAAATTAGTCCCTGCAAAATAACATTAACATTATCTCCATTAATTTGAACAGAAAAAAATATTCAGACAGTGGGAAAATTTTTTTTTTTATACAAATAGAAATTAAACATTATTATACACTACAGGCCTAAATACACTAACAAAAGTTGAAAGCTTTTATATATCTACATTTAAACCATTTATGAGTTGAAAATAATGTAAAAAGCAATCAATTTTTATAATATCTGAATCATTTTTCATGTCAACAAAAAATTACTCCCTGCAAAAAAACATTAACATTATCTCCATTAATTTAAATTTATAATAAACCACTAAAAGTCGAAAAGGAAAATTGTCAAATTGTCTTTAGGAAAGTAAGGAATTTTGAAAAGTAAAGCTGAAAAGTAAAAATGACACTTTGTCGAATGTTTGTTAAACAAAATCAATTTAAAAACTCACAGTATAAATAAGATTGAAATTGTCGAATGCTTGTTAACCAAAATCAATTAAAAAAGTAAACACAGTATAAATAACATTTAAAAAAACCATGTGAAATGTTATACACATCTCAGAATTTTAGTAGATTGAGCCTTTCATCATTCTTCTACTACTAAATGTTAAAAAGTAAAAATGTCAAATTGTCTAATGTTTGTTAACAAAAATCAATTTAAAAACTAAACACAGTATAAATAATATAGAATTAATAACAGTATAAATATCATAAAATAAATAAACGGCATTGCTCCTCTTATTTGTATCTTTCAAAAGGCTGATATAAATTAAATTAACGCTTCTTGATCTGTGGCTTGTCCATTCATATTGTTGGCTTGAATGCTATATTAAAGTCTGTATAGCGTTGATAAAATTCACTTGAGTCTTCTTTCACTTTTCTTTCTTGAAATATCAGTTTAGAGAGCCTAAGGATATACTATATTTTTGTTCTTTCATTTGGAGCTAGGATGTAGAGATTTTCGGCTTTTCGAACTCTAGAACAACCCACATAAAGTTGACCATGGGAGAAACAGGGTTTCAGAAGATAGAGTGCAACTACTTTTAGCGATTGCCCTCGTGCCTTGTTAATGCTCATGGCGAAACTTAAACGGACAGGGAACTGAAGTCTTTTAAATTGAAATGGTATATCGGAAGGGATGATTGGTATCCTGGGAATAAATACGACTTCGCCAGCAGAGTGTCCTGTCATAATGGTGGCTTCAATCACATTCGGCATCAGATTCTTTACAGCAAGTCTTGTTCCATTGCAGAGTGAAGGTGTATGCAGATTTCTGAGCAGCATAATTGGTGCACCAATCGTCAGCTCTAATATGTGAGAGGGTACTCGAGATGGCTCCAACGTATTTAAAAATTCTGTGGTGTAGTGTACCGCTTCTTCTGTATCACAGGTGGTGTCAATCGATTTGTTAACTTGAGCTTTACCTGGCAATTCTTGTAAAAGCTGCTTATTGATGACGTTGACATCTTCGTTTCTTGGGGCAAGGATTGCTCTTTCGCACAGCCATGTGTGATCAGTGAAGTGCTGGACCACATTTGGTTAACACCGCCTCTTTCAGCTGTTGTTGAGTTGTCACAATCATTCCAATCGTTCCCATGGCTATACATCCTGTATTATCAGCAGTAATGGCTCCCTTTCCAAGTTGTAGAAGGTTATCTGCAAATTGCTGGGCTGAGGGATCACCATTGACAGGAACTCGCATGTTTGTTGAAAGACCAAGTCTTTCGATGTCATTCCACACGTAAGACGATTTTAAGCAGGCCTGCATTTCATCCGCCCTGGTTCCACGTGAAATAACCGGAAGTGTCTGTCGAAAGTCGCCAGCCAACACCATAGTTACGCCTCCCATTCTGTAATTGTTACCTCTGACGTCCTTCAATGTGACATCGAGTGCTTCGAATGCGGCTTTGTGGCACATGGTGCATTCATCCCAGACAATTTACTTGCAATGCTTCAGAACTCTTGCCTTTCCTGAATTTTTTGAAATGTTACACGTAGGAGTCTGTGTTTGCCAGATTTCAGGGTAACTTGAAAGCCGAGTGAGCTGTCCTCCCTCCTGTCAATAGTGTTGCAGCAATGCCAGAAGAAGCAACAGCTAGGGCAATCTAGTTTCTGTGTCGCCCTTTAGTCAAAAGAAGATTGATTAGAAAAGTCTTCCCTGTACCGCCCGGAGCATCCAAAAAGAATATGCCACCTCGACCATTGAAAACTGCTGTTGCGCCTTCCCATAGTCTGCACTACCCGTATGCCAAATTTCACTGCTGTAAGTTTCAGATTCGCCTGGGGGCCGCATGCATACACACACACACACATGCTTTTATTAATAAGATTATATATATATATATATATATATATATATATATATATATATATATATATATATATATATATATATATATATATATATATATATCCCTTTGAATGATAGGCAAAATCATAATAAATATATTGGATAAATTTATTATCCAATTTGTAATGTTTTGAGGGACCTTTATCTTTTCTGCTCTGCCATTCTAATGGGGACATCTCTTATGGTGAATATATAGATTGATTTTCTTTTCGAATGAAAAATAGAGGGAAGAAGGAATTTGAAAATCGGATATTTTGTACAAAACAAGACAATTAAAGAGTACGGACAATCTTACCTTAAATAGACAGAAAACTCTATTATGTCATCCCTCTTTCCCAATCCCAAGTTTTTTGTAGTATATTATTAGTGAATTTTGAAATTTTTTAAATAAAAAACTTCGAATGTGGATTTTTTAACAACATGTAGGATTTAACGAGGCCCTGAGAGTCTAAATTAAGCAGAGACTTATTTATTCGTCAGGTGTCCAATTTCGTCGAAATCTATATAGAATTACGAGAGGAAGTTAAGTATTAAACGTCTGATACACCTTAGTCGCTGAACTATACAATAAGCTCAAGATAAAATGTTAAAAAATTATTTGAAAATTTGTAACATTTTGATATTGTGAACATATTTGATATACTTATATCAAACACTTTTTGTTAACTATTTGATAAATAATATTACAGCAAATCACACTACGTTGGAATTATTTATTTAAAGATGACCGAACTGTGGCAGAAAATATGAATAATCTCCTGAATATGAATAATCAGAAAAATGAATAATATCTTTATTTTGGATTTTCGTATTTCATGAAAATTTCAAAGTATCCGATATAAAATTTAGTATGATTGGTGACTAACCGTAAATCAGTTTGTATAGATCAGTTATTTTCTTTTATTTTATTATAGTTATTAACTTTTTATTCAAACACTACAGTAGCAGTCAAACAATAATCAGTATAAAAAATAAGAATTACTTGTCCTTTAAAAGAATGAAATAAAAATAAAACTACTTGAATTTGTACCAGCATTATCAATGAAATCAGCATTTCAAAATTGCTCTTTTTACCAGTCACTATAGAATGATTCGCGACAAAAACGCTAACATTGACTATACGTGTTTGTTGTCAATTTTACAATTTTCTCACTTCTTCGTACCGAAATATATATATATATATTCATATGAGTTCTCTTAAAAACTCGTATACATTGCTGTATTCATCCTAAATGCGTCTTTAACTTTGTCGACATAGCGAGCGAAAACTATCCAGCATTCATCGCATTTATCTTTAAGCTAACCTCTCTCTTTTCTAAAAACTAAACTAAACTCATGGCGCAACAGCCCGCTGTGGACCAAGGCCGGCTGTGCCCATCTCCGCTTTCTTGACCGTGCGCTTGGCGTGCCATACAGCATATGTCTCAGTCAAGTGGTCAACTTGACGTGGGACCCCAGAGTTTAGTTCCCAAGCATGCTTGGTCCTCATTTTATCGAACCACTCAAGGACTGAAAGATCTCTTTTATACCACTTTTAATTACAGTGACGACACAGTACATTCCACAAGCATTCCAATTTGATATGCAGGCTCACTAATCCTATGGAGCGTAGAATTACATATCAGCGATGCTATAAGAACGAGTTGAGGATTTACGTAGTATTTATGTGGAGCAATCCTCACAAGACAGTCAGAAATATAAAAACAGGTATTCCATATTCCTGAATCAATCCAAAAATGAATTTACAAGCTATTGAAAATGAAAGCAGTTGTAAATATGTATAAATATCAGATGAAGGGAACTTTATGACATTTGACTTGTACCATTCAACTGATACATGGGGCGGCAAAACGGACTCCCACATTTCAAATGGTATTAAAAAAAGATCGAACAATTTACAGGAAAAACCTTTATAGTATTCTCGAAAAGTACTTATAATCTATACATATAAAACAGTTCCGTAACTTACTGACTGATTGACTGACTGACTGACATACAACGCACAGACCAAACCGCTGGACCTAAAGGGCTAAAATTTTGCATGGCGATTCTTCTTATTGTGTAGAGGTGCACTAAGAAAGATTTTTGAAAAATTCTTAGATTTTTTAAAATAAAATTTTTAAGCTGTTTTTTTTAATTTTTTAAAGTGTGCATTTAAAATAATACTTTGAGGGTAATACAATTTATATCACGAGAAAGATCATAAAAATTCCTTTAAAATGAAATCTTTTTCGAATCTTTACCTCTATTTCCTGGTTTTTGGTGAATTTTTAAAGATTAATTTTTAGAATTTAATTTATTAAATGCTGATCACGTGATTTCTTTTTCTGGTACTTTAAATAAATTTATCGTCGCGTGCATAAAAACTAAATAGACAAAAAAATATTTTTTTTCTTGATAATGCGGCTGACGATTGGACATTATCCAAAAAAATATTAAAATACAGTAAAAAAATGTTCTACAAACTGTACTATATTAACTGTACTATATTCTTTAGTATTCTTTATATTAGATAAAGAATTTTTGAAGATTTTTCAATATCTTCTACATTATTTTGTCTATAAAAATATCTCTTACGATTTTATATATATATATATATATATATATATATATATATATATTTTTTTTTTTTTTACATCAATTATATACATTGATCGTCGTATTTATGATATATATATATAAATATAGGCGTTAATTGCATACATTGATCGTTGTTTTTACTTTGAATGTACTCCGTAGCGAAGTGCGGATTTTCAGCTAGTCTTTAATAATTTTTGTCTACTAGATTTTGAAAATAACATCACTTTGGTGGCTCCCCTTAGTTGCGATTCACTGCCGAAGGCAGTCTCTAAATTTTTCCATCTCTGGTTGGTCTTCTCTGGGGGAATGTCGGCAACTTTCTCACGAATAGCTCACTTACGGACTCGTTGAACAATTTCAGGTGTTCAAATGATCAGAGGACAATTAGTTGGTTTCGTCTGTAATGCAGGCCCTCTTGCTCCTACGTTTGAAACCCATCGCAAGATAGTTTTTCAATCTGGAATAGCATTAGTTTCACAGAGCCCGAGACTCGTCCTAAATGCCCTCTGTGCCGCGGTTACAGAATCGTTGTCTTTAAAGAACGCCTCGATAACGAAACCGCGATGTTCACCAGAGCAACTCATGGTGTCTACTAACAATTAGAAAATCCACCCGAACTGTTGCAAGATCTCGCACCACCCTATCTCCACCACTACCTTACCAGTGACCTTCAGAAATGTGGTAGTCCACACCCTGTTTAAGTCAACCCAATGTTTCTCTTGAACAGTCAAATCAAATTTTGACAACATAGTAGCCTCAAAATATAAGTTCACACATCAAGTCATTATACACTAGTAATTATACTACTAACATATATAATATAGTTATTTAATAATCGTATTTACTTTTGTCGTTGTATTATCGATCCGTTTCAAATTTTCAATATCATTCTGTATTGAAATCATACAGAATATCATTTCAGATCAGCATAAAATAAATGGACAGAAACTTGAATATCTTTAATTTACATTTGACAGGTTAATTTCAATATACAATTTGATGGTGGAGATTAATATAAATTTTAAGGAACCCTGCACTATCATTTATTTTATTATTGCTAACCAACTGCAGTTTGAAGTTAAAAAACGATTTAATATGGTAAAAATACATCAAGAAGGGACTTTAAAATACCTTCTCGAAATGTCATGACAGAAAGCTATATATTTAAATCTAACTTCAATTCTGTGTTCTTCTTTTTATTTTCTTTTTTGTAAAGAATCTCATTTCAAATGGAAAATGGAGCGAATAACGTAAGGGTGACCCAGGGAAAAAAAAAGGAAAGAAAAAATTACTTACTAAACTTCGTCACTATTGAGTACTGGGCTTAAACATTTTCCCCTGCTCCGATGTTCAATTCATTTTCAAATTTCTTTCGAAGTAAGAAAATTTCTCACAAACGTTTCAGAGTTGGTAAAAATGTCTTCCATTATGGTTGCAAATTGAAATGGATAGTTCTGCCGTTACGCGAGCGCATTTCCTTCGTCAAAGAAGGTTGTGACCTTCAGATGATAAATATATATTTTTTACTTTTAAAGGTCTTTTATGTTTACAATATTTATCAAATACGTGAGATTCAGGACATACGGGAAATATTTCTAAATAAGCTGTCACGTGTTTTATCATAAAAAGGGTTCTTCGGAGTTGAAGCCTCTTGCAAGAAAAATAAGTAATCTTGAAAATTAGTTATCAGTATAGTCACAAAAAGTTATTTTTTTACAAATTCTTTTGGTGAGTTTCTGAAATTAGTTAGTTGGGATTATAATATGGCTCAGGGAAGTAGTGTCAGCAAATGTCTTCGGAAAGGAAAGGGTGTTAGGTTCCATTCTAAATTTAACTTATGGATTAATAAGACTTCATGTGAATTAAAATTTATCAGTGTAAGAATGTGTTAATTGTTACGAACTTAGATAATATATTTCTAAAACGCAATATGTTAAGAAAGATATGCTTTTAAACTGGTCTATTTTCTTACATTAATTATATATATATATATATATATATCAGTAAATCTTTGAGTAAATCTCTGAGTTCAACAATATGTTTTATCATGATAAAATAGTATTATGTTTATTTGAATTTCCTGGTACTTTTTTTTAGGAGTTAAAATTTTGAATTTTAGGTTAGAAATTATTTTTTTTACCCTTCTTAAACATGTGCACTAAATTATGGTCTGGGAAATATGGTTTATGTAACTTTAAGCAATTTGTTTTTCAAGGATATGCCATGATGTGACTGCATTATCATACGACGGGAAGAATTGGATTTTGAAATTTTATTAGCCAAAAATACCATGGTTCCACAGCTTTAAGCTCGTTTGCATTAACTTTTCTAGGTATATTCAGAATAACTTAATAAAGTACTTATGCTTACACAGTTTATAAAGCATAAATAAAATTTGTCACTAACATTAACAACGTCAGTTATATCTCTTACTTTTAACCCACGCGTAAATCAATTTGTGAAATAAAATCCAATGGTTTTTTTTTTAAGGAAAATAGCTTCACGTCTACTCTTACGGCACTCACGCAGAAATCAAATGCATACGTAACACTCTAATAGTAATTGAAACACTCACAAGGTAAACAATTTCCTACAAAAGCATCTTGCAGGGAATCCATCAGCCACGCCATGTGGGATTAATTTCCGTTGCAAAATTGTATGTTTAGCTAATTGTTTTTTATTTTTCATTTCTGGAAGGTGAAATGTTTCCTCGTGACTGGAGGAAAGCTTGTTGGAGGAAAAATAGGTTATTTGAAGCAATCTTTAAACAAATACAAAAGTGTAGCATGAGAGTAATTTTTAAAGAAATTAATAGCAATTAGGACTTAAAAATAATTAGTAACATGATAAATAAGTTATATATTAAAATAATATACAAAATAGAAAAAAAAATGTGTACCCGTGAAATCATCTAGCAGTGTAGTTTGTGAAAACGTAAAACTCTGTTCTAAAAAATAAAACATGATTAAAAAACATATTTTTCAACGAACATTTAAATCGATACGTAAATACATTCTCCAACTCTGCACAACCTAATGCGTTGAATTAAATTATTCAAAACATCAGGGTCTAAGAAATTTAATCATAAATATTCAATTGCATTCACAAAATCGCAGAATATATTTATTTACTTATTCTAAAAGAGGAAGAGTTCAAATTTAATGGACTGCAGTAGCGGAAATTTTGGTAAAATAAAGCCTTCCAAATAAATATGCACGTTCAAAAGCATTTTAGAAGGAGCTTATTTATCCTTATAAAATTTGAAAATAAACAATTTTTCTTTAAACTTTTCCTTACGGGGAAGGGATAGATTATATATAGATTATATATATATATATATATATATATATATATATATATATATATATATATATATATATATATATATATATATATATATTCATTCTTGGGATACATGCTATCTCACCCCGTAAGGAAAAAGTTAATGTTATATTACAGTGAAATTACATCTGTATATCATTGCAATATATGAAATTGTTAATCTATTTACTACGAAAGAGTGAATAAATTGTTCAATGGAAATTTAAATTATTACGTGAAAGAATTCTCAAACTATACATAACGGGTTGAAATAGATTAGTATATTTAAATTCGAATTTTTAAGCGTTGTAGAAATTCCATTGCAATAATATAATACCATTATTTAAAATCAAAGATATATTTATTATTTTATTCTGAATGATGGTGAGCTCATAATGAACAAGAATGTGGTGAAACAAATACTGATTAAGTAAATTGTTCTATATAAAATATTAAGATAAATATTAAATACCATTGCTGGAATGAGTTTATTAAACCTTTGATAAAATATAAAAAATGCTGTAACTTTATTAAAAATTTCAGGTTTTAACCAAAAAAAGAAAATGTTTAAACCCCAAATGAATATATACTGACTAATGAATAAAGTATCTCAAGTCAAAATTTAAGGTTAACATACAACTTAAATAGAAACTAGTTACTACATCAGTTAACTGCAAGATAATTCTGCGACAATAAATGATTGTGCAACATCACGTTCCCTAAAAAAATTGTTTATGAAGATATTGTGTTCACAGGTATAAAAGTTTCTGCTCTAGAGTGAATAGTTTTAATTAACGTTGGAAAATATTTACCTAGTACCTTCTTATAAATATGAACTTTTTGAATGTAAAACGTAAGCTGTAAAAACTGTAGCGTAAAGTTAGTTAATTTTTATGCATCAAAAAGAGTTCATTTATTTTCACACAAATGTAGTTGCTGAAAAATTTGTTTACGTTGACTTATTTTCCTTTATATTTATTGTTAGCACATTAAACAAACGTATAAGGCAATAGAAGCCTTTGTGAGGAACAAATTTCCAGCTTTTAGTACAAATTCAGCAGAAAAGGGGTTAAAATATTTCTAAAATATTTTATATATTTCTAAAATATTTCTAAAATATTTTATTTCTAAAATATTTTATATAGCATAGCTTTTAAATTAATTTATCCAACTATTTCCGTAATACGAGATATAATTTCCTACTCTAATGCTCAAAAATTGTCATTCAGAGTAATTTTTAACCTCTCGTTAATTAAATTATAGTAGATTATTATGTTAAGGATAATTTACTTACCTCAACTTCTCTGCCGTTCCCTCTCAAACAATTCCGTCAAACTTTGTTTATAATCTGCAATCATGGGTTGATATTAATGAATACAAGAAGAAAAATCCTGTAAAAATATTTTTAGCAAGCATATATTCTTAATCAACACACTCACACACAGTCGTTTTGTAATGAAAATGAAATGTTATAAACTTATGATCAATACAATAGTTCTATATTTAAATTACATTTGTAGATCTATATCATCCTTTTCGTTAGATTTTTTTGGCCCTTTTTTAATCTACTTTCCAATTAGTTTATAACACTTTAGGATGGTAAATTTGTCCCATATTCTAACAGGTTTTCTTTCTTTAAATACTAAATGTATAGCTCTGAAATTGATTTCGAAACTTATGGTAGTAGGGGACAAAAACTTACCCTTACAATATGTCAATACCTTTCACCTTTTTATAAAGACACGATCAGGGCGCTCGTAGGAAATTTGCATATGACAGAGGCTAGAAACCAATCACAGAACACCGTTCACCAGATATTCAGCGTAGAAAACGGATAAAAAGCTCTCTGATCTTGATTTTGTTAGCCATTGGCAGAGCATTTTTTTTTTTTGTGCGAGCATAACGCGTCCGTTTTTTGTGACACACGTACCTTTTCAACGCTTTTTAGGGTTTTCTCATGCTCTAAACATTTTCCGATGGGAATAAGTGGGCGTTGCCATTTGAAAATTTGGAGTTTCTATACCTATAACCGTAACCGTGAGCGTCACTGTGTTGCCGTTCTCAGAATCCCGAGCTCATACATCTGAATAACTAAATCTGAAATCTTATCTCGATCTGTTGAACGGAACAGCCGCCAGAGATCCATATATCGGCAAAATTTCTTTATGTCCACTAGGGCGGAGCGTAAAAAAAAAGTTTTCGATTTTGTTTTTGTCCTAGTGCGGAAAAGTTGTGTACTGGTGGGTACGTTACGTATGCAAAGTTTTGAGAAAAACAAAAATTATCTTCCGTCTCCATTTCGGCCGTGATTTGTAGCAGAATTTTACCATGCAGTTAAAAATGTGTATTTCCATTGTTTTTCATGCAGCTTTTCGCTTTTTCTGAAATAAAATTCAGAAAAAAACCCAGAGCTCACCACGGGGAGGTGGCTGCATTGCAAGTTCCACCCGTGCCCACCTATCCACCCATACTATCCTACCATACCTTTGCCCTTGCAGTTATTCCGGATTTACTCGGTACTCGCATTTGGTTTCAAATGGTGGCATAGCTTTTCTCGATTCTGTTCGGGTTCTAACTAAACCGTCACGCTTATTTTCTCCACAAACAGCCGCAGAAACCTCTGTTACTAGTTTCACGATACGTTCAACACTTTGGGTGTGGCAAGGAAATTTTAGGCTTCCCAGGTGTTGAGCTACAGACTCTCCACTGGAAATCAAATTTCTCAAATCATCTTCTGTCAATTGGGGGTTCCGTCGAATTACATTTCTGCCAATCAATGAGGTCTATATATGAAACTGCCTCGAAGTTGAGTGACGGAATGTTGTAGTGTGATTCTTTCCTTTTTTTCCTTTCTTGCTCGTAAAATCCTACGCAGTCGAAGTTCTGCAATGGACTGTCTGTCGTCTGTGATCATTGACAAGATTATTGTTTCCGGATGGCCGAAATAGCCATTTCTCTGGATAATGGGATCGACCACAGTCTTTAAATCGTTTTTAAGATAGCGTGAGATGTTTATTGTCTGGTCCACAAATATCGTGGACCATACGTGCAACATGGATTTAATTTGACTGTAAACCATATAGGTGGGCACACTTTCATGATGAACTCTGCCAGAGTTTAAAATTGGTTTGAAGGCTCTGACGAGCTAATGTATAAACACTTTATTCGATTTGCAGTTGTTACCCAACGTGCATGAGTCATTTTCCCAGGGTGCTTTTGTGACAAACTTGATGAGCAGTTTCTGTTTGTGACAGCTTGACAAATATCCCAAAGCTATCGCTTGTGTGTGCTAAGATCATTTATGTCGATTTTCGAAAATTCGCTCGAAATGTCTACAAATTTAACAACTGGGAGGTTTTTACAATTTGCCAATGCTTTGCCAGTAGCACCAGAAAATGCATTATGGTCACTCGTTCCACCATCCAAATGATGCACTAAATGTCGGAGTGGCAACGCGTTTGCGTGTAACTGGCAGATAAACCAGTGCAAGGGTTTCCCAATGACTTCCCCAGAAAGGCGAATCACGCCGATTTTATAGCCAGTATTAACGATTGTTCCATCGCATCCTACTGCTACTAGTTGATGAATGTCAATATTCTTATTCTCCATGAATTGCAGCATCATTTGAGAAATACTCAAAGCTGATGATGAAGCTAGTGCTATGTCTCCAAGGTACTTGCTTCCAGGTTCCATAATCATTGTAACGTGTTCTTCCAGCACTGTTTTTTTTGTACATCTTTCCCCCTACGCTCTCTTGCATTAGAGTTTTGTCCTTCCTTCCGTCAAAATAAAGTCCTTCAGTGATTCCAGCTGTCTTTCATTTCCTTGCTGATATTCTTTCCGAATTTTTTTCCTCTCTCCTCTTATTTTATGTCTATCAATTACATTTAAAGTGTCTTTTTTGGTAATCATCCCCAAATCTTCCAAAACAGCGCTTGCAATGATGGCTCCAGTCCAATCTGAAACTCCGGTTCTGTCACAAGCTGTAGCTACCGCTTGGTATCGGCTTGATCTTAACGTCTTTTTCCCTTCAGATTGAGTCATCCTGGATGTGGATGGGAAAGGCTTCAAGTGATCTGTGTCACTATCGAAGTTATGTGGATCCACGTTAGAATCTGGATCAGGAAATGTGAGCCTAGATGGCGTAACAGATGGCGAAACGTTTATTTTAAGACTTACTGCTTCTGTCTCTTTCTGCTTCCTATCCGCTCGTTTCCTCAGCTTTCAGTTTCTTTTAAGTCAACTGCGCCTATGGACATTTGCCTAAGTGCCCTTTGGTCTATAAGAAATGTCCTTTCCATTTTAGGGATCGTTTTATGCTTTGGGAAAGAACATTTGTTAAAAGAAACAAGCTTACATGAAAAAATGTCGAACAATTTCCGTGAGTCTTTCACGAAGGTTTTAAGCTTCGTTTCTAAAGTTGTTGTTGACAATGTTTACATGCCAAAATATTTCTTTACCTTTCTGCACGCAGTGTGTCCGCTGTTGCCTTTCTGTATTAAGTTTCGAATTACCTCTGAATTTTATTTAAGAACAAAATGACGAGTTGCATACAAAACAATGGAAATACACATTTTTAACTATATTTTAAAAATCTGCTAAAAATGACGGCCGAAATGGAGATGGAAGAGATTTTTTGTTTTTCACAAAACTTTGCATACGTGACCTACCCACCAGTACCCAATTTTTCCGCACTAGGGCAAAAACGAAATCGAAAACTTTTTTTACGCTCCACCCTAATGTCCACCCTCTCTCTGTATTATATATATATATATATATATATATATATATATATATATATATTGGCTGAGTGCAAAAGTTCTACCCGTTTTTATTACCCATAAAGAAGAGCAAATAAACGTAAAATGAGCATTACCTATTATTGTGTATAATCCACATTGCTATCTATGTCCTCTTGTCATTTTTCTGGTAGGAGATGAATCCCACGGCGGTAAAATTCCGGCGGTTTCGAGATAAAAAAGTCTTGGATGGCAGGTTTCACAGCATCAAGATCAAAGATTTTCTGACTAAAGGAATTGTTCAACGCACGAAATAGGTGATAGTCAGTTGGTGCCAAGTCAGGAGAATAGGGAGGGTGGGGTAAAACCTCCCAACCAAAGCCCTGTAACTTTTGGCGAGTGATGACAGCAGCATGTGTGGCCTGACGTTATCATGATGAAGTTTCAACACCGCGACGATTGATGAGACCTGGCCGCTTTGCTACCAAATTTGAATGCAGCCTGTCTAACTGTAGACAGTAGAAGGCAGCATTGATTGTTTGGTTGAGTGGCAGGACCTCCCAGTGAATTATTCCCTGCACATCCCACCACACACTGAATAACATCTTGGGATGAAGCTCAGCTTTCGAAGTCGATACAGGCGGATGAAAAGGGCGACACACAGTCCTACGATGCTTTACGTTACGGTACATAACCCACTTCTCATCTCCTGTCACAATTCGTGACAAGAATAGGTCGTTTTTGTACCGGGCAAGCAAGGAAACACAGGTGGCGATTCGGTCATCCCGTTGATTAGCTGTCAGGTTATGTGGAACCCAACGATCCAACTTTCTCTTAAAACCCAACTTAACCAGCCGTCTCTCGAGCGTTGTCCGGTGTACGTTGAAGGTCTCCGCTAATTCTTGTGTGGTTGGGTTCGGGTTGTTCCTTATGGCTTGGTCAATATCGTCTTCTCCAACGTGTTATGGCCGTCCAGTCCTAGCCTGATCTTGGCAGCTTCTGTCTCCTTCCCTAAATTTACGAAACCATCGACATGTGGTTTGGTCTATTGCACCCTCCCCATAAACTTGACAAACATTGCGACATGCTGCAGCTGTCGTACTCTTTTTATAGAACTCGTATAACAAACAATGTCTTATACGCTCCTTCTCGCTTTCCATGTTACACCTTCTGAGATTTTTTTTATGATATGATTAACTTTGCGAGACACGATACATTTATATGTGAGGCATCCACACGTTTGATTGGCCGACGATTTGCGTCATTACAATGTCATGTGTGACGTCAATTCCATTCCAAATTTGCATCTCCAAAAACGGGTAGAACTTTCGCACTCACCATATATATATATATATATATATATATATATAAATATATATAATATATTTATATATATATACATATATATATTATATATATATATATATATATATATATATATATATATATATATATATATATATATATATATATATATATATATATATATATATATATATATATATATATATTAATATCATAATGGTCAAGCCTTAAAAAGGTATACAAATATTCTTTATGTAACAAAAATTCTATAGCAAGAATTTTTTTGATATTATTGAATATCTTACATATTATTGATAACTAAAACTAAGTCGTTTCCAATTGCTTCAAACTGACGCCAATTCGAATCAATCAAATTTAGCTGATACTATACATAGATTAAATCAGCTTCCTAAAACATCGTGTAACAAAATCCTTTCAAACTGGATAACTTAGAATAATAATGAATTGCCGCATGCTATTAAATTAAGTGTCATTAACTTAAAACTTATTATGCTATTCTAAATGTAAACAACAATTTTATTCAAAATGGTTATTTTTCCAAGAGTTTAAAATTTTCATGTAATTACTTCCTCGAAATTCCATTTCTAATGACTTTTTTACGTGGAAAACAGCACGGAATTT
The DNA here is from genome assembly GCA_907164885.2 of Dolomedes plantarius. Lineage (NCBI taxonomy): Eukaryota > Metazoa > Arthropoda > Arachnida > Araneae > Dolomedidae > Dolomedes > Dolomedes plantarius. The sequence continues at coordinate 138,317,231 of OU015492.1, forward strand.
AATACTTGTTTCAAAGTTTTATTGAGTAAACACTCGAAATAATAGAAAATAAAACGTTAAATTACTCAAGCTGTTCGTGTTGAAACATGAGCTGAAAAATGGAAATATTTGGAATGAATGACAAAAATAATTAAATTAGCTTGAAGTATTTAAAAATAAATCTGCAAAGCAGAAATGTTGTTCTAGAAAGTGTATTTTAAAAAAAATACATATTAATCTGTAACGCTGGAAACATCCTTTCATTTAAATTCAAACCTTTAATTATTATTATATACATGAGGTAAATGCACCTATAACGGGCTATGTCCGTATAACGGACCGCCCTTTAGAAATGTCGAGAAATTAAGGGTCTATTGTTACCTGGCCACCATTATTATAATCATTATTTTATACATATACAAAACCTTGAGTTTTGCATATGCATATACATATTTTATTAGAAAATAGCTTATAAAATAAGACTTAAAATTTTTATAAACGCCGAATACTCACTTCACTTAAATGTATTTATTCCTTATTGGATAATCGGTTGGTTGGTTTTAAAGAGATATAGTCACGATTCACTCCTCGAGAGCATGTATATCGGAATCTAATGCTCTGAAAACTACTAAGCGTCACCGCCCTTATGAAGAGATCCTTTCTATTCATTTTCTCTGCATTTTGAATTGGTAAATGCTCATTCACTAGTTGCATGGACTTTTCGAAACTTATCTCGTCACACGCAATTTCTATTGCTAGGCTAGGTGTATGTAAACTGTCATGCGTCCTCCTTCGAGAAAATATATGGTATTCCTATAAAAGACAACAGACAAGGGTGAATCTAGGTTTATGAATATTGTGAAACAAATGGGAGACCCTTTATTCTTAAACTGGCATCTCTTATAGGAAAGGCGTATTTTATAAATGTGTTTACATATCTTGTGTAATTACGGTTCACTTTTCACATAATCCTAAATAATGCATTTTGTTGTACGGTAAATGTTTGTCTTGACATTTCAATTTCTGTGGTTAGGAAAATTAAGACTTATTTGCTATGCAAAATGTATTTTCCATGTACTGGTCTCCTCCGAAGAGAAGATCCCTCAGAAAGTGGTCGCTCAGGAGCAGTTCTTTTTTCATGAGGGGTGAAAAGTGTCAAAAGCGACGGTCAACGGGAGATGAGGAGATTGAAAACAAAATTACCGAAACAGATGGCGTCTATTATAGCGGAAGAAAAAACAAACAACTGCAAAAAACCCCAAATACCCATAAATCTGCATCTATTTATAAAAGTATTATAAAAGTAGTATTATAAAGCCCGTATTTATAAAAGTAAACAGGACTCTAAATTTTATTGAGGATTTCTGAAACTCCCTCACATTACTTCGTGAAATTGTAAATAGTGCAATGCAGGGTTAAAAGTTTCAAAATGCGCTGATTACATGAAAATAGAAATGAAAACACACGATGGTTTTCTTAAAGTCTAAATAGTTAAAATCTTCATAATTTTCTTAATGGCTCAAGAGCGATAAATACTTTCCGCGGAAATGGTATTAGGGTGTTGATTATCCCCGACCCCTCATTTTGAGAATCGACCTCCTCCAGGCAGCAACCTTAAAACCAGTTCCAGGTCTCTTCTGACGGGAGGTCTGCAGTACCCCTAAACTTTATATACTTAATATAAAATTAATAAAATAAGTTGACATAAATCAAACTTTTATTTCATTTTATGATGTTAGTATATAGTAAAAATAACATTTAAATAGTGCTGAAAAAAGTATTGATGACACGAGATGGAAATAAATGTTACCGCCACCGGTCAAAGGCCCTTCGCAGACTAATGTAAAACAAAATAAACTAAGATGGCTGACGATTACCGACTGATTTCTTTATTTGTCCTTTCGTTATATTATTTGCATCATTTTAACATTTGTTTTATAAAGTACTTGGCAAAATATTCTGCTTTCGGACTGCATGTGTTTGAATTTGCTATCTGTTGTTAATTTTAACGAAGGTGTAAGGTATTAGGGTTATTTTAAATTGTGTTTGTTAGTCTGATTTTGACAAATTTCTCTTCGTTTTCACAAATTCTGCAAGTGACCTTACATTTTTCTCGTTGGTACGCAGGCTACACCATGGCCCAATAGCTAGGATGCTGGTATTCGGTACTGCTGAAGTTACATTACGTTTACAAAATTAAACTATGTCTACACTGTATTATACTATATTTACATGGTAATTGTTATTCGGTACTGCTGAAGTTATATGCTCTACTGCATGAATCAAATTTAATTTCGGATGAAATGTTAGCCGAATTGCACTAGAGAAATCATACAAAATTTGAACCATCGGTAGTAAAATAATCTTACATTACTTTTACACGATTATACTATGTTTACACTGTATTATATTATATTTACATGGTAATTGTTATCCTGTCCTTCCATTTATGTAACCGGACGATGGCCAAATGGCTGGCATTTAGTACCAGAGTCTGAGGGTTTCGAATTTCACCTTTAGGATGGATGTTTGTAGCCGTTCTGAATCGACTTTAAGCAGTAGGTCCAGGTCAAATTAGCCCTCGTGTAGCAAAAGTTGACCTTTCATTCATGTACCTTCAGTTGACTTTGGAAGGACTACCTACAGCTAAGAGTACCTGTATTTTATGTATTTCAGGCACACATAAGCTGGAATAATTTTTAAAAAAAACGTTTGGAAATGTACATTGAAAACTTACAAACAATTTTTCCATACACAGTGTGTATAAGGTCGTTTTGAACGGAAAAGTTCTTCAAATTTTGAATCATTTAACTAAGTTTTGGTGGTGCGACACTCATAAATAACATAGTATGTTTTTAAATAAAAGAGTATACATTCTAACAGTATAAGCATCATTTCCTAACACCCATTTATTGTGCATGGACACTCTTGTAAACCAAAAATAGCATAAGAGTGGAATGTAACGATCTACCAAGCATATAAGCACAAGCAAATAACCCCTCCCAAGTAATTTAGTCGAATGTATCCGATGTGACGGTAAACACCACTGTCAGCCAATCTGCACTCAGCGAGCAAAATTGGGGGACCTTAATCACAGACTTACAGCTCTCTTCCCCCACGAAGACGCGTAAACATAATTATGGTGGAAAACGTACGCAAAATGTGAGTGGCGTAAGAGAATTCAATGCATGTATCGATTTCCGTCCTGTGTGTAGAGCAGCCAGAAGTTTAGTTTTAATCGTGTCGTTATTTTCGTGTTTTGAGCTCCATTTAGAGCATTATGTTGCGATTCTAAGGAAATTTTCTACCCTAAGAGGCTTATTTAGCAAATCAAACGTATCCAAAAGGGGATACACGTGCTACAAGTAAATGAACTTTAAGTCTATTCGGCAAAGCAGTACATTCGAACGAGGTGTTTATGTGCGACGGTGAACGTGCATACTCAAATGCCTGTGGTTTTATCGCAATAACTAATGCATGTGTACATAAACCACGATTTAGAGCATCCTTATGAGATTAAATAATGTGTATAGCAATTCTATCTATGTGACGCCTTTAGAACTTTGCACGGACTATCAGATTCTTTAATTGGTTAAATATGTCCGTGATCCATCTGTAGCATTTAAAAAACCACGGTAATATTAAATGGTTGCCCATATAGTTCATGCGAAATCAAAAGAAATATGAGGGGACACCTTCACTAAAACAGGTTTTTTTTCTCGTTAAGATGGTTTCATGGTTAAGATATCTAAATGAAATTTGGCCCAGCATCTTTTCATTCTAGTTTACACTTATCTGTTTACAAAATTTTTCATTTAGAGCAAAAGTTTTGCAAACAAGTTTCCCTAAAGCAAAATTTTCACTCAAAAATTATCATGTAAATATAGCGTAATACCATGTAAATACAGTTTACCCACGTAAACATAGTGCAAGATTATTTTACTACAAATGGTTAATCTTTATATATTTTTAATAACATTTAGTTTAATAACATTTAGTTTAATAACATTGGGTGATGCTAAGTTATTATTCTATGTTACACGGTTTTGATATTTTCTACTTTAAAGTAATGAAAAAAATAATAAATTTGTATATATCGTAAAGTGAAGTTATTTTGAAATCTTTCCAATGCAAAAAAAAAGAATAACAAAAACAAATAAAGCAATTGGTTAAGTAGGCATAAGCAAATCGTATATTTCATAATATTAAAACACAAATTATTCAAGTACTTTTGTCTGCATAACGATCCTTTTATAAGAAACACTCAAGGAAAAAGAATCTATACGAATAAGTTGTAATCAAGAACACAAATATAATTTTGTGTCCAGAATCATCTTAATGGGCATATTTAACTCTTTGTCCTCGGACTGTCAGCTATAATAACATAAACAGTCCTGGAAACTCGAAATGTCATCTTAGGAAGCGCAGTTAAGATTCGTGTCGGTGAACTTTGTTGGACATCAATATATATATATATATATATATATATATATATATATATATATATATATATATATATATATATATATATATATATATATATATATATATATATATATATATATATATATATATATATATATATATATATATATATATATATATATATATATATATATATATATATATATATATATATATATATATATATATATATATATATATATATATATATATATATATATATATATATATATATATATATAAATTAAAGTAACATGCACAGTAGACGCACACGACCCGGATAATCCGTATCACCACTGTCGATATTCGATAGTGATTAAGAGCGACAGCCCTAAAGCAATACGAATTTCGATTTTCAGTTCTCTGAAGGGAAATCAAATATTGTCTGGTGGGATCCAAGCTCACCTTTCCTATTGAAAGAAAGTGAACGAATATTTTTTTATACGTATGAAAGAATTCCCTGATGAAGTCCTGGAAATTATTTCAAAAAGGTGAAATAAAATAAAAAAGCTGTAAAAAAAATTCAATCAACTACCTTTAAAATAGAAATTCTAACGTTTTGTTTTCTCTGCTAAATATAATACTAAAATTTGTTTAGATTATAATTAGTATCACCACGGCGGTGGAAGGTCTGGACAGATTCAAGGACAAATAGACATCTTTTCTTCGAACTGAATAAGGCATGGGCGGAAAAAAACGTACATGCGGGTACATTCTGCAGTTCAACTAAAATTACTTGCATTCTAATTGTATTGCAAATAGTGCCATTTAAGTTGATATCCATCCTTTTCTTCCTGTAGCTATCTGGCTAGCTCAAGCTGAATTTGTTCTTGGAAAAATAATAAAATATTTTATTAACTGCTGTATGATTCAATAGCAGTTGTGAACTAAAATATAAAGGACAGAAAATAATTATTTTTTCTTGTCTATTTTGTCCCTATTAGCGAGTCAATGTTTTAGACCAAAGAAAAATTCGAACTGCATTTCTCTTTACCCAATTCAACTATGTGTAGATGATCATTACAAGGTGTTTGTTCCCACTTCTGCCATATGTATAATACAACTTTAAGTATATACAGGTTTTTTCTCTATTTATAAATCAATTCCATTGCTAGCAGATAATAAAAATTTGCATTACCTATTCAATTGCATTGACACCCACGTGTATGAATATTGACGTCATGCACGTATTGAATTTGACTATTTTATCTAACATATTTAAACACAAAATAAATTATAATGAAACAATCGTAAAATTTCCACATATTTTAAATAAAAAAAAGCATTCATGTAACTTGGAAATCAATACGTTTGCTTTGTACTGACTGATAATACACTTCCCCGGCTTATTTTAACTTGCTTTATAGGCAGACTTCAGGGCACATATGGCATATTAATTTAAGGTTGTGTGAGCCACTCATTCAATATCCTTCCCATTTGCCATCATCCATGGCGCTGAATACCGTACAAAACCAAAGTGACATCTTTAGCTTCAAAGAAAGGGGGTTCATGATTACTCCGCGCGTTTTCATCGATTTCCCGGGGTGTTCAAAATCACGTAGCTAAGAGAAAAAAAGAGGAAATCATAAAACACGTGATGGCGCAAATAAAGACTTCGCAGGCAGGGAAACTGAAATGTGTTATATCAGATATTTTACTAATATTCTCAAAAAGGAATATTTAGTCTCAAAATTCAGTCGTGTTATCTCCTTTTATAAACCAATTAACGTGAGATATATTGTATTAATATCAACAACAATCCAGAACAAAAATTTATGAGCAAGTTTAGGATCAGAGTTTTAAGAATCCGCATGTAGTTAACTAGTTAGGATATTAACCCTTTTATGGAAAAGCAAAAGTGGGGGGGGGGACTTTAAATATTGTATAATAATATACTGTATAAAAATAAAACATTCAAAGTCATAAATAACTAAGTCGAATAAAGTAGAAATTAAGTTAAGAAAAATGTTCTCGATTTCCGTATTCTAAAACTAAATTTGCCAGTAATTAAACACAGTAATATATATATATATATATATATATAAATAAATGAATGTGTGTATGTTCCAGCATCACTCTGGAACACCTGGAGCAATTTCAACAAAACTTGAAACACATATCACTTACACCCCCCCCCCAGGCAGGGGGCACATGTAAAAATAATCGAAAACAATTGATATTAGTATTGAACCCATAGTTTTCGGGGCCGATGAGATTAATGGTGACACTCCCGATGCCGTCTATGTGAGAGTTCAGCCCCCCATCAGCATTGTGGGGGGGGGGAGGGGGAAGAATGAGTGAATATAAAATGTCCAAAATACCGAGAGTAGTGTCGAAACCATGGTTTTCGGGGTCGCTAAGAGGAATAATGACATTTCTGATGCCGAGTTCATCCCCCCATTATCATTTGGGGGAATGGGGAGAGAAGAAGGGGTGAATATAAATAGTTCAACCTTCCAACACCATTGAGGGGAAAGCGGGGGGGAGAAGAGGTAGAAAGTCCAAACTGACCGATATTTGTGTCGAATCCATAGTTTTCGGAGTCACTGAGAGGAATACAGGAAACTAAAAATGTTTATAATCAAGTTTTGAGTTAAATTAATAATCGTGAATTTGCAATTTTACTTTATCATTTGTATTCTGTACTTTTAAATACCTGAAAATTAAATTACTTAGATTTTACACTATAGGTAGAATCCATTCCCTTTCCTGTGTAATAAAAAAATTGGGATAAATGAATACCCGGGAAACGTCGGGCAAATAGCTAGTATAGTCATAAGAAATGTATGTTCCTAATATGAAATTTTTAGCAGGAAAAAGAAGTTTCGATGAATTCTACCTGAGAGCTAGAGATTAAAAATTAAATTTAATTAGATTTCAAAAGCACAGATTAAGTTTAGAAAAAAACTATGGTGGAATTAAACTATCCTCTATCTGCAAATTCACTTCAAATTTGGGGGCTACAGTCTACCTACGAGATAGGAATATTTTACTTACGCCTAAGCTGTGTTATTTGCAGAAAAATTATGTTACTTTGGCAATGTGATTCAACAAGTCTGAGACGAGGGAATAGAACATGAATTGTTCGTGATTTTCTGTATGGCGAATAAATGACAATTGCCATAACATGATGCCTTTCCTGAACATGGAAATTTACGACATTAAATAATGTTTAATAACTAATTACGATTCCTCAGGGATTAATATCCCTTATAAGCTGGAATTTTTGAAAGAATTAAAAAATTCTTTAATATTTTGGCAGTATTAAAACTAGCATAAACTTTTCATAAACTATGAACACAAGACGAGCCAACGGTAACAACAGGTCTAGATCTTTGTAAAAATGCAAATTTGTCTTAAAAGAGAAAATTGAAACAAACATTTGTTTTCCTGTCAGTGTAAAATTTATGATTTTCAAGAATGATAGCTTTTTAACGTCTTATATTGTCAAGACTCGAATGACTCAGAAATGTTGCAAATTTTAAAGTATTTTAACTTATTACACGTATGGTCCGTAGAAAAGACTCCATATTTGTTCAAGATAAGATACAAACATTTCAAAACTTTTCATTTATATGAAACATTTCATTAACTCAAGTTATAATTATTGAAAGACTACTTGTTAATATAATTTTTCAGCTGTTCTGGAAAATAATGAAAACTAGTAGATGTAATAGTACCATTGTCCTTCCAACAAACTAATTTACAAAAGATATGTATTTAAAAAATAATGTGTTGCAACAATATATGCTTAACGGTAATTTATTAATCACCAGAAAAAATAGCTCTAAAGAAACAAAATTTTCAATTCATCGAAGAGCGAGTTTTCTTTAAAGATAGACTATAACAATAACGTTCACTCACACAATATACCCCATATACATCAAACTCGTCTTTTATAATAACTAAAGAATATGCTCTTTTCACAATATCTGATCGTGAATGGAGCGACAACATACTCAATGGATAAAAATCAATAGGGAAGGACAAACAATATGTCTGGGGCTTACTGAAAATGGAAAGGCCATTACCGTTTTCTGACAGCAAAAGCAACGGGAAGACAATATAAAACATGAAGAAATCAGATATGGTAATTGCCTAGTAACTGATAATGGATTTCCTTGGAACCGTTAGCATGCAAATCGAAGTAGGCGAATAATGCCTAACATATTCGGTAAACATTGCCTATTAAATATTATCAATGTCTATCAGGTTGCAAGCAGTCAATAGGCCCAACACTTTTTTGCATGCGTGTGTGTTTTTATAGTTAATCTGATAATTGTATAATTTTCAATTTATTTTTTCACTGTTTCTCTATACGTATTTACAATGAATAGAAACAAAATTAATATACAATTTAATCAATACATTTATTATGTATTGCTTACAATCTTATATTTATGAGGCACACACAAGCAAAAATTTAAAATGATCATTTATTATGATCACACAAGCAATATATCTTAATGTAAATTGATAAGTAATTAACTGCTATTAACTATTAGTTATACAGTTTTAAAATTCAATAATTAACTTAGTATTAACTTTAGTCAAACGATTAAACTTTATAAAGTCTTTTGTTTAAATGTTTTTGGTGCGGGTTTGTCATTATTTATCGTGTGTATGACCTCAACATCCAATAAAATGGATGTGTTCCCCTGAAATATTAAAAAATTTAAATTCATTAATTTCTTGAAAAACAAGCTGTATAATGCCCATTTGTTTTAATAAACTATAATTCTAAAAAAATATTTAAATTTTATTTTGCTCGAGTCAAGAGGTTAATGCTGTTCCGTTAGAATTCAATTCCAGACTGGCACATGAAAATTTCTTTTTTGTAATGCAAGTATGCTCTTATCATACCAGGTGGTGGTGGGTGTTAATACGAATAACAAATATTTCTTTTTATGGGGTGGGGGAGGACTACAAATTAATAGTGCCTCTTCTGAAAATTCTCCCTCTCACAAAATCAATTCAAAGCCGGCTGTCTGGTGGACGGATAGCCTGAGCGTAGCTGGCCGCAGCCCGGCTCGTTTATAATATATTGCTTCAGTCACAAAAATTCACGAAAATCTTCATAGTAAAAAAGAAATATCTTCATGCAAACATTCAAAAGAGCAAATAAACATGCGGTATTAAATCAAGACATTTACTTTAAGGATAGAGGGAAAAAGACGAGATGCCGTAACAGGTGTCTGCGGTAGGAGAATACTTAATGTCTCAACGGCTTAGCGTGGGCAAACGTCACGTCTCTGGACTTCAAAAACTGGACTTGTAAAAGTCAGCGTCCTAACCACTAAACTTTTCCGGCTAACGTGACTTCTGACATCAACTGGTCGTCCAAACGATAAAACGAAAAATCAATTTTAAACTTTTTACGAGTTATTTTCACATGAAATTTTTATAATGATTTTACTTTAAGAAAAAATTTCTTGCTATTTCATATGGAAATAACTTCATCTCGGTAACAAAAATTATTTTTAAATATAGCATTTCGAGAGGGCTGAAACGAAGCATTGATATACATATCTGTTTCTAAAAACCGTATAAAGTGTTTCAAATGCAAAGCATATTACCTTAATTATAATACTTGTAGCAGAAGCCGAGGCTGGTGCCATTCGAGTTAGTAAGTACGAAAAATTCAAACTCAGTTTATTCTTGCTAACATAAAGTATCAACTGTAAAATTTAACAAATAGGTACAATTTAACAACCGTGTTCGCACTTGAACAACAAAACAAACAGGAAGGGGAAAACACTTTGCTAGAAACTCCGAAGCAGCAGGCGGGGAAACTGGATGGAAGACTGGTTGACTCTCAGATCCGGCTTAAATACTTGCCGCGGTGATGACGTTACAAGCCGAGAAATTTGAATATCAAACTCCATGATACGCTGGCTTACCGTCGGTACCTCCACATCACACCCCTCCGAAGTTGAAGGATCAAACTGACCTGAAACGAACTTGCCTTCCGCTCCGGGTCGTGTAGGAGTTCAAAGTCATCCTTCTTCCCTGCTGCCAAGGCTAACTGTGGCAAAGGCATAGAGTCCACCGGGAGAAAAGCTGGTTTAAGGCGATCAATAGACGCCCATTTCTCCTGCAAAGCAATCCTTAAAAGAAAGATTTTAGGTCTCCTTTTAAGGACAATGTATGGTCCTTGATAACGTGGTTGAAGTGCCTTGCGCACCGCATCTTGTCGCATAAACCCGTGCGTACAAGTTTTTAAATCCTTTGGTATATACACTACTTGTTCTTTATGAGAAGTAGCGGGTTTGGGTTTAACAAATTTGAAAGCAATATATCATTTATAAAAGAAATCCGACTGTGAGTGCGAGGAATCAAATTCAACAGGCGTAAAAAAATTGCCCTGGAAGACGTAGTGTCTGTCCGTACACAAGATCCGCCGCTGAGTGCTTCCACTCCTCCCGTACTGCAGTTCTCAACCCCAGCAAAATCAAAAGGTAAGCGGTCAACCCATTAATCCAAAGGATTGCACATTAAAGTCTCAGTTAGGACGCGGTGGCAACGCTCAATCATAGTATTTGCTTTGGGATTGTATGCAGAGGTACGTGGAACTTCAGTTTCAGCTAAGTTCCCAACGCTTTAGCTAAGTTCCTGAATGTAAAAGATTCAAATGTTTCCCTTGGTCACGATATATACGGGCTGGTGCACCAAATCTGGACACCCAATTTAATAAAAATGCTCGCGAGACCGTGTCAGCAGTTATATCCTGTAAGGGAATGACCTCGATCCATCTTGTATACCTATCGATAATCGGTAAGCAATATCTACAATTTTGGTACATTGGTAACGGACCGATTAAATCTTCGTGAACATGTTGGAATCTAGCGTTAGGCGTTTGAATTTCTTGCAATAGCAAAACTGTATGTCTATACACTTTTAGCTTTTTGGCAAGTGAAACACGTGCGACACCAGGCAGTTACGTCCCTACGCATACAAGGCCAAATGTATTTGGAATTTGTTTCAAAGTAGCTCGTGATCCAACATGTGCTAAACCATGCACAGATTCAAAAATAATGTGCCTAAATTTAACAGGAACAAATAACCTGATATTATCTCAAGAGACATCACAGTACACTTTTACATTTAAATGTTCAAAAAATAGTAATTTAAGTTCAAGATTAGTTTCCTCAGAATGTTTTAATAAATTTTGTAACTCACCATCCACCATCTGCTATTTCACTATTGTCAATATTTACAGGGTACACTATTTCATCAATTCTTGACAATGCATCCGCCACAAAATTCAGGTTCTTCTCTCAATATATCTTACATTACATTAGTTGTAAACTGTGCAATAAAGTCTAAATACTTTGCACGTCTTGGAGGGTAATTTTCAGACACTCGCGCGAAAGCATGTGTTAATAGTTTGTGATCAGTAGCTACATAAAAACATCTTCCCTCTAACATATAGCGAAAAATATGATAGAAAGGTAGAAAGATAGATAGAAAGCCAACAATTCTTTATCATAGATAGAATATTTCACTTTAGGATTATTTAATTTTTTTGAAAAGAATGACAGAGGCAAGTACCCTCTAGCGACTTTTTTATGCAATGCACCAGACACGGCTGTTTCACTTGCATCAGTGAATAAAACCAGCTCGCAATTAAACTCCGGGTGGGACAGTTGAGGTGGACGACTTTAATAATACTGTCCTAACGTTTTTGGAAACTTATTTAAATCATCATTCCAAATAGATTTTCCGTCACCCTTTTCCCCACCATCCAATAAGGAGTTTAATGGTGCTAGCATTTCCGCCGATCGAGGTATAAACCTCCAATAAAAATTAACACACCCTAAAATCTTCGTAATTCACGAAGTTTCGGTTTAGGATAATCGTTAATTATTTGCACTTTTTCAGGCAAGGGTTCAATACCAAAACAATTGACTACAGGACCTAAAAATGTGATTTCATCAGCTCCGAAAACACATTTGTCTACATTAATCGTTAGACCATACAACTGTACCCTTTCAAAATATATTTCAAGTGATTTACATGCTCTATGTCATTACTTGCTATTAAAATATAATCTTGATACACAAACACATAATCTAACCCATACAAAACTTCATAAAACGTTGAAATGTCTGGGGTGCATTACAAAGTCCAAAAGGCAAATATTTAAATTCGTATAACCCAAAAGTAGTTTATTACAGCAGTTTGTTCAATATCAGGCTCATAAACAGGTATCTGATGATACGCCCGAAACAGATCTATTTTACTAAACACTGTTTTACCAAACAAATTGTGCAAAATCCTGTAAATTCGGTAAAGGATACTTATCAGGACGAGTTAGAGCATTTAAAGCCCTATAATCCCCTGTTGGTCGCCAATCTGAATTCTTTTTCGGCACCATATGTAAAGGGCTCGCCCAAGGGCTCTTTGAAGAGCTACAAATCACTTGACTTAACATAAAATCAAATTCGCTCTTGGCCGCTTTTAATTTTTCGGGATTCAATCTCCGAACTTCTGCAGCTACAGGGGGACCTCTTGTATCTATGTAATGCACAGTATCATGTTTGTTTTTAACAGGAATGGATTTAATCTTAGTGATTTCTACAAATTCCTGTAACAAATCATGATACTTACCGATTCCAGCAAATGTTTCAATACTTTGTACCGTATATGGCAAAACTTTTCACATTTATACAAAGTAGTGGATCAATTTTTATTTTTAATGTCCACTACTAAACCAAATTTGTTTAAAAAATCAACACCAAGAATTGGTTTTGAAACATCGGCAATAAATGTAAAAACAAACTTTCTGCCTAACCCAAAGTTTAAGGTTAACAACTGGGATTCAAATGTATTAACGTGTTACCATTAGCCGCTTTAATCACATAATTTGCAATTGGCCTCTGGCCTTTAAATGACCTTGGCAATAAACTTGCATCTGACCCTGAATCTACCAAAAATGATAAGAGATTGACGGTCAGTAACAAAAAGTCGGTGGCTTTCAAAACTTCCCGTTAAACTCGGGATCACCGAATCCGTAGCCGGGCTTATTAGTTTACATTATAAGCACATGGTTTAACGCATTTGTGATGTTTTGCTACATATTTAGTATGATACCAACAATATTTATTTCGCGGTGAGCCTGCAGCCAGAATTGTTACTCATTTAGCACCACCCAGGAGGCACGTGTGATTCAAGAATATCACGGACGCGAGCAACATTACCTCCCTTTGCTTTTCAGTACACCAGTGGAATGCAGGCGGATTGTCAAGTGTAAAATTCTTAGAGGTAAAGAAGGTCATAGAGGAGGTAAACATCGATATTCTAGTGATCCAAGAGGCAAATATAACAGAACAAAAATTTAAATACTTTACAATGAAGGACTTTACATTCCATATCCTTCCCAAAAGCAGACAGATAGCAAGCGGAATACTGGTGGGTGTCCATATAAGACTGTGTACATCGTTTGAGCAAGTGAAGATGAACCCTCACGATACAGCAGAAATAGTAGCTATCAACGTCTGGAATGACAGAAATCTCCTGAAAATCTACGGCATTTATAGCCCACCAAACAACAATAACTTAAATTTAGACATTCTAACTACAAACAGAAACACTATAATCGTTGGTGACTTAAATGCTGCATCACCCAATTGGGGACATACCTACCAGAATAAAGTAGGTAAGATTGTTGAAGACTATGCGGATGGAAATGCGTTGTTTATACTGTACAACAAAGACGATCCTAGAACATTCATACATTTCTCGGGCAGTTCAACTAACCCGGATATCACTATCGTGTCAGCAAATTTTGTAGACTACACCAAAAAAGCTGTACTCGGGGACCCTGGCAGCGGTCATCGTATGATAAAGACTTCAATCACCATAGATCAAAAACAAAAAGTTAGAAATACAAGAACTGTGTGGTATTTTAATAAGGCAAATTGGAAGTCCTTTACCGAATATCTTGACATACAGGTAGCAAGTATAAACAACTACAATTTGTCACATGAAGCTCTAGAAATGTTCACAACGTCCCTCCTTTTTTGGACGAAAAAACATATCCCGAGAGGCAAGGTGAAAAAATACCAGCCATTTTGGAACGAGGATCTGGAGATCCAAAGAGAAATAATAGAGACAGCTAGGCAAAGAGCAGAAGAAAAGGAAAGAAAGACCAGCGAAGAGCACAGACTGGACGTTCAAAACTGGCGCAGAGAGTGTGCAATCATGAAAAGAAAAGTACTAGAAGCCAAACGACAGGCCTGGCACAACTTCATTAATCATTTAGATTATATAAAAGATGGAAAAAAGGGCGTACAATCTGTTAAACACATTAAACAATAAACCAATGCAAAGAAGTAACTTTCCTATCAAGTCGGGTAACCGTGAAATTAGTGACAACGCACTTATGGCAAACAAATTTAACAACTTCTTTGCTGGTCGATACTCCTTAGATAAAGACAAAGGGAAAGAGAAAAAAGGATAAAACGTGCTCAGAACAAAAAATACCCTGAGATAGTCTATACAGAAAAATTATTTCAGGAAAATTACACCATGGAAGAATTAAATATGGCCATAGATCTAAAAGTAAAGAAACAACCAGGCCGAGATAAAATATTTCCAGAATTTCTGATCCACATGAGTCAGAACTCACGAATGGTTCTTCTGAACATTTACAAGTTTTGAAACGAGAAATGTACTTTACCAACTGACTGGCTAAAGCCCAAAGTCATCCCTATCTTAAAGCCAGGCAAACCACGTGATAATATAGGATCGTATAGACCAATAGCACTAACTTCCTACGTGGCAAAGACCTTTGAAAAATGATTACTGCAAGGTTGAATTACTATCTGGAATCAAGGTCATGCCTTGCTGAAGAACAAGCCGGCTTTAGAAATAATATGTCAACGATAAACTCTATAATGAAACTGGTACATAAAGTGAAAACCGGCTTTAATTCAAATAACAGTTCCCTGGCAGTATATGTTGACTTTCAGGGGGCATATGACACCATATGGAGAAGGAAGCTGATTGACAAACTCCGGGATCATGGTATTGGGGACAACATGATCAACTGGTACAAAAGAATCATAGCCCAAAGATGGATCCAAACTTACTGGAGTGAGGAAGCCTCAAAATACAAACAAAGCAAATTAGGACTACCCCAAGGGGCAGTTAGCAGTTGCTCTGTTTAATATTTATATAAATGACTTGGTGACTAAGCTAAAGAAAATCAAAGATATTGAAGTGAGCATGTTTGCAGATGACGTAGTCATCTGAACAGAGGAAAACTTTCTAAAAACACAAGAAAACATCAAGTTCAAAGGAAATTCTTGAAAAGACAATGAACGAAACCCTGAAGACACTGAATACATTGTCATTGGACAACAGGATTATTAATAAGTCCAAAACAGCTTATCAATTTTTCTCTTTGAGACACGTAAATGCAGAATTTAACCTGTACATAGATAATGTCACTCTCAGAAAAAGTAATAGCACCACATATTTAGGCGTGATCTTCGACAACAAACTGAATTTTAATGACCACATCAAATGCGTCACAGAAAATTAGAGAATAAAATTCCAATTATGAAAAGACTCGCAGGACCTAAATGGGGTTGTAACCAATACACCCTAAAAACTTTAAACACCTATATAAAACCATTCGTTAAATATGGATGCGAAGTACTGCTCTCTATACCAAAAACTAAGATGGATATCCTGGAGAGAGCACAAAATAAAGCACTCCGAATCATTACAGGAGCAGTCAAAACAACTCCTATCTTGGCCATGCAGAAATATACCAACAATCTCTCTATCGCCATGGAAATCAAGAGACAATTTTTGGGAACATTCATTAGATTG
The DNA here is from genome assembly GCA_907164885.2 of Dolomedes plantarius. Classification (NCBI taxonomy): domain Eukaryota; kingdom Metazoa; phylum Arthropoda; class Arachnida; order Araneae; family Dolomedidae; genus Dolomedes; species Dolomedes plantarius. The sequence goes on from OU015492.1 coordinate 138,333,515, forward strand.
AGAGATTCACAGAAGGCGAATTTGATTAATGATGGAGGTACGGGCATATTAAAAACACAGGTGTCCCCAATTGAGAGTTGTCTAAAATTATTGGATGAATTTGATGTTACAGAATTGACGGTTTTGAATACAAACTTGGTAAGCCCCCTTAGACTTTATGGACATTGAAAATCACCTGGAAATAGATAACTCGGGTAAGAAAGGAATTCTAGAACAAATTTTAAGACCCACCTCATTGTGTGTATTGGATGAGAAATACCCCGAGTCTGAATGGACTAGAATTTACACAAACGGTTCCCGGCTTCAAGTTAAGACTGGTGCCGGGGTATATAGCAAACTATTTTCTCATTCTGCGTCTGGTGGAGGGGACATGTCTAGCTTTGATGCTGAAATCAAAGCAATTTCATTGGCAATGAAGAGCCTCATATTGAATACCAACCTATTTACTAAAGCCGTAATTTTGGTGGAATCAATGGCTGCAATACAGGCTGTTACGACGAATCGTCGCACTGAATTGCCTGGTATCTCCCAAATAAAACAAAATGTTAAACTCTTTGAAAGCAATAATAAAGTGATAGTGTTTCAATGGATCCCATCGCACGTTGGCATTGAGGGTAACGAAAGAGCCGATTCGTTAGCAAAGAAGGGAAGCCTAGAACAACAGATAATTCATCCATTCTCTACAGGCTCAATAAAGAAAAAATCTACAGCAAAATCTTTAAAACTAAAGACAGCAGAACTTGCTATCTAAAGGGAGACGTTGGGAAGAGATCCAGGAGAGCCGGAAAGACTATAGTCAAAAATCCCGTACAGAATCAGTGGCACATTTCAGACTTCAAACAGGCCATGACTGTCTAGCAGAACATTTAAACCGAATTGGCATCCTAACCAAAAATGAATGCCAGGTCTGCAGGGCAGGCAATATGAATGCAGATCACCTACTTACATGCCCCGGGCTTGATCTGGAAGCCCCCAAAAAGTGAGAACTTTACCAAATTATACTGGGACGCTAGAGATTTGATGAACTTTCTTAGCTGACTTTGTTCACTGTTGTGCTTTATGAATATGTTCAATGCTTAGTTCTTTGCTGTTTGTGTTGCCTGTAAATATGGATTAATTTTCCAAATAAAGCCATAGGTTAAAAAAATATATTTAGCTTGCTTTTGAGTGAAATCATCCCCCAAATTGCCTTTCTTAGCAGCATTCCTATTAGAAACTCACGAGAGTCAAACCTATTACGGGGGTGAAAATTTGATTTCTGATTTTGTTGAAAGCGTTCAACTTGGTGCCTTAACTTAGAAATTTCATTTTTAAGCTTGAAAATTTCCTTCTCTAATGAGGTTTCAAGTTTAATTTCGCCGCAACAAGTAGCACAGCCCGTGACCTCAAACATTTTACCAGCTAGTCCAGCCAGCTTATTTAGTCTTTCACTGGTTACTGAAATTACAGATTGTACAGTAGCAGGCAATTGTCCTAACCAAATAGATTTGATTACTTGCTCCGAAAAACCATCCCCCGCCAAGTCTCGCATATAGCGAAGCAACGCAGAAGACCCAACGTCACCCAACGTCAAATCTTGCAGCAAAGTTTGAATTTTTTTTAGTATCGGATATTTCAAAAACCTCTATTAACCTGTTTTTTTTATAGCGGTATAAGGATTTTCTAACTCAGAATTACGCACAAGATCAGCAGTTGCCAACATAGTTTGTTGATCAAGCGAGGCAATCAGGCTACAATATTTAGAGCTTTCTTGCGTTATTCCCGGTAATTTAAAATTTACTTCTACTAGGGAAAAGTACAAACTTGGATTTTTATTCCAAAAGTTTAGCAGTCTTAAAGCAATTTTATTCACTTGCAAGCCGTCCTCACTGTTTCCCTCCCCCGGGTTACTCATTTTTACTACTTGCTATACAAAACAAATGCACAATATATAAACAGTACAAAGTAATGACAATGAATGCACACAAAATAAACCCCAAAAGGGTACTTCATTCACCTAGGTGTAATATACAAAGTAGAATTTATTTAGCGATAACTATTTGAATAGCCAGAATGAGCAGATGATAGATGTGTAAAAAAAACTTACTTGATCCATTGCAGTCACACTCGAATTACATACCGTGAGCACATTTTATTTTGTTGGAGAAGGGGGGGATTTAAAGCTCCATCCTACTCAATGCACCTCAAAAATAAGCTAAAACATTTAATATCATCAGACCGTGCCTGTAGACCGAGTCACCACTGTAGCATAAGCCGAGGCAGGTGCCATTCGAGTCAGTAAGAACGAAAAATTCAAACTCAACGGTTTATTCTTGCTAAAATAACGTATCAACAACTAAAATTTAACAAATAAGTACAATTTAACAACCGTGCTCACATTTGAGGGAGAAAAACAGAAAGGGGAAAACACTCCCCGCGAGAAACTCCGAAGCAGCAGGCGAAGAAACTGGATGGAAAGCCTGGTTCCATCCAGGTAAGGGCCTGTTCACATAGGAGGTCCGTTGCATTGCGTTAAGGAAAAGATGACGTTGAGACGAAAATAAACCAATCATATGCGTTAAAAATTTCATTGCTAATCGTTTGGAGGCCTATGATTGGTTTATTTTCGTCTCAACGTCATCTTTTCCTTTCCTTTCCTTTCCTTAACTTAACGCAACGCAACGGACTCCTATGTGAACAGGCCCTAACTCTCAGACCCGGCTTAAATATTTGCCACGGTGATGACGTTACAAGCCGAGAAATTTGAATATTTGAATATCAAACTCCGTGATGCGCTGGCGTGCAGTCTGTACCTCCACATACTTTTCATTAGTTTTCCTCATTCTTTAACTCCAATTAATGTTAATTGGTAATAAGTATATATAGATGGATCCATCGTAAACCTATTGAAATTTCGAATGCACGTTTATCGTAAAAATTTATTTTCAAGTATACTTTTAAGCTAAGAGGTGCAAAAATACAAAACTGCAAATTAAATGTTAGCGTTATTTAATACATGACTATCAGCTCGTATTGGAATTACCTTTCAAAATTCATAAGATCGTTTCTTCCTCAGTATATGTCATAAAACTAGATGTTACGATGTGCGACTTCTGAAAGGAAGTTTTATGCATAAAATTTTATTAAGAAAAGAATTTGGAGAAATTCATATTAAGGCTGAAAGGAAAAATATATAAATGATATAAAATTTTAACTGCTTTAATTTAAAATAATTATATTCATGAGGGTTTTGGAAGAAGAACATTAATTTTCTTTTACAAATAGCTGGGCAATTAAATTTATATGTTTATTAGATGGCCCGTGCGACCCTTTCGCATGCGATTAAAATACGATAAATTGTATAGCGAGATTGGTGGTTTGTAGTAGGATGAAAGAAGAACCGATTAATTTGTAGAAATGTTTATGTGTGAAATAAGAATGGTGCGTATGGATACTACAAAACCAATAACAAAACGCCTTTGCACACAATATTGGAGGTGAAGAATAAGACAAAACAGGGAACATGAGATACATACACGTCAAAACACCTTTGTAGACAATATTAAAAGTTAAATATGATACAAACTCATGGAAAATGGGATATTTACATTACAAACCCTCTTTGTGCACAGTACTGGACCGTGCCGTTTCGACGCATCCATGGAAAGAACTTTAGGACTAAAAGTCCATTTTTCACTCCGATTTTTAAACAAACAGTACAGTGTGTTACTCTGAATTAACAATTCGTCGGAAACGGATAACTTAATCTTTAAAATGGCACCTCATTTATCGATTTTGGTTAAGTATAAAGGGAAAGAAAGGGATCGTCAAAAAAAATCCCTTTCTAGAAATAATATATATGGTTTTACCATGCAAAAATAATAATGTACACCTACGCGGATGTTGCCAATAAAGAAACTCATTAATGTCATCACAGAATGATAAAAGAAACGATTTTTAAATTTAAATGTTCAGTGCGATTGATAATTGTAAAATAAAAAAAAACTAGCGCATGCCATCTAGGGGAAGAAAAATTATAATGTTTATATTTCAATGTTTAAACAGATAATAAGATGTGTAGTTCTAAATTAACCCATTAATGCGGACTTAGTTTTCTTTAACCATTTTTGTTACTTCTCTCATTTTTGTATGTTTTAAGTCTATTAATGTGTATTATACTAAAATTATATTTTTAGTTGCACTTTAACTATGCTTTTTTAATTCTACGTTTTTGTAACAATCGGCGTACATGTGTAGTACACATCGAGAATAAAAGCTAATATTAAATTTATTTATTAATGAAAATAACAAAATCGGGAATACCACAATTAAATGAAAAGCACATTAGACGATTATCTGACAGAATAAAACAACAAAATGTCTATTGAGTGCAAACATGGTAGTTTTTATGGCACTGAGGATGCAGTGGAACATTACACTTTTCGCACTTGTAGCTGCTTGTACAGGAACAGTTCTTGCAACGGGCATATTCTTGATCTGATATGATTCACCAGTGACTATTCTTGTCAAATCTTATTTGTGAGGCCGATTTAGGCCTAAATGAAATTGGCTTACCTGGCCCTCTAGGCAATGTTCCATAAGTGCCTAACAGTTCCTGTGCGCATTGTCGTACGAACTCAAGAAGTGGGATTTCATCAATGTCATTTTTCATTTTATACAATTTCCATCCATTTATAACACTGGCGCTAAGTGCAAACGAAAACAATGGCCACCACCACTTTTTAGAACGAATTTTTTACGTGATAATTTGCCACAGCTTGATCAACAAGGTCGACACCACCCATATGCTTATTATAAATTTTTAGCTGTTGTGGCATAGAAACATTAATTTTCTTTTTTTCTGCTGCACACCATCGAGTAGCAGATGCAATAGGTTTTGTAGAAAGTTTGTTACTTGCAACAGTAACAACTTCATTGTCATTCCATTTGACGATACTGATATCTTCATGACATATATATTCATATGTCCCCCTTGCTGACTTTTTCAAGATTTCTTTGGATGATAAGGGAGCATTTTTCCTGTTTTCTCTCAATTTCCTAGTTCGTGCTATGCCTCTTTTCGATAGCTCTTTCAGCAAGGGGATGCTAGTAAATAAATTGTCCATGACAACATGTGTCCCAGAAGGGATCTCGCATTTGTCTAGTAGCCCAAGAACAACATCGGCACCTTGGCCTAAATCAGATTTTGATAATTTTGTAGATGCTCCACAATAAGGTTCAGCATGCAATAAAAGACCATTAGAAGAACACAGAGTCCAAAGTTTGAAGCCAAAACGTATTGGCTTACCTCTTATGAATTATTTTAGTCCGTGGTGCCCGAAATAAGGAATTATAGACTCATCTACACTCAAAATTTTATACCAACAGTATAAAAGCATGACTTTCAAGGGGCAACAATTTATGAAATACACTTTTTTAACAATGATTTGAAGTCAAAATATTATCCAAAAAATTCTAATTCAAACGTGAAAGATTTTCGATTTTAATTCAAACGTGAAAGATTTCTGATTTTAATTCAAACTTCACTATACATTAGCCGGTTGGTATGGTTTCGTACCAACGATATATAAATTTTGTATATTTTATAATACAAAGCAAAACATGACTTTCGAGTGGCATGAATTTATAAAATACACTTTTATAACAGTGATTAATAGTCAATATATAATTTTGAGATAAATACAAAACTCTAAACTTACTGTTTTCTATGTGATGTCAGAGGCATCTTGTTTCACGACGCTTTCACCTGAGCATAACGTCAAATAGCAACAAAAAAAACTTGAGAGCAAATTGCGGGAAATCTATTTTTCCCGCTATCAGTGAACTATTAAAGCTGTGAACTATTGAATCAGTGAACTATTGAAGCACAGTGAACTATTGAAGGATATCAGTGAACTATTGAAGCACATAAACAATATTGGACAGTTAGACACATCTAGTGCAAAGAAAAATGACTATTCTTAAGCTGGTATATTTTCGTACCAATAAGCATGAATGGGTTAACAATTCGCACGAAGCGGATATCTTAACATTTAAAATGGTACCTCATTTATAGATTTTGGTTAAGCATGAAGGGAGAAAAAGGGATAAAAAAAAAACACCTTTTAGCTATAATATACATAGATAGACTGATATATATATATATATATATATATATATTACTGCCTCCTACCATAAGTTTTTATCTAGAGAAACCGTATTCAGTGCGATTGTTCAAAGACATAATTTCAAATACTTTAGAGCATTCAGAGTAATGCAAGTCTGCAGTTTAAATTATTTACTACTAGGCTGCGATTTAGTGATATTTTAGATTTTCTTTAATTCCATTCAAAATAATGACAGCCATAACAAGCAAACAAGAAACGTCTCTACAGCAATATGGGCCATCTATACGACACACATAGAGACACAAACACAATAGAACACGAATGCAATTTAATGGTTATTATACATCTCATGAAATAACCCATAAAGAGCTTTAACAACATTGACCAGCCCAAACTACAACCGACGTGTGCCATTAAATATTGTTATTTACAATTCAAACTATTTACAATCCTGTGATCACGACATAAGAATCCTTCTTATTTATTAAAGTGAGTTTCATGCAAGGAAGAAAAGTATAACCATCATAAAGCAATCTGTAATATTTTTTTTTCATTTCCAATGACAAGGCAAAATTCCAATACATATAAAAAGATAAAATGACAGTACAAAGATAAAAACATGTACATGAGATGGCGAAACTGAAAACGGGGTATAAGACCGAAGTCATTGCCTTAACAGTTCTCTTGCTTCCCAATACCTGGAGAACAAACACAGTGTGCCCACGGAGGACCCCACATCGAAGCAAGTGGTACCCGCCCATCTCTTCTCCAGTATCACAAAGTGGACAAAAAGGCGTGGCGGAAAGGCCTATACGTTGTAGGTGAGCAGAGAGACAATCATGGCCCGTAGATAAACGGAAGGCAGCAACTGCATCACGTCTAGGTTTGTCGGGAATTGAAGATGGGCTTAACCTCCCCCAACTTTTTAAGCCTGTTCGAGTCTGAAGATCCCGCAATGAGTTAGTTTTACATAGATTTTTCAGGAACAGTTTTATTTTCCAAAAGGAAGTTGATGTATTTGGATGTTGTGGTATATTCGCACCCTTTTTTGCAAGGGAATCTGCTTGTTCATTACCCCAGACACCACAATGAGCAGGCACCCATTGGAGAACGATTCGGCAATCTGTAATACAAAACAAGGGATAACATTTTTAAAATTTTCTATCAATAGTATAATTGCCATGCTAATTTTGAAAGATTTAAACAAAAATGTATATACGAATTTTCTTCTAATTAAATGCATATTGTGAGGGAGATTCATGATAAGGAAATTTATTCTTTATTCTTTATGGGGTATGCAAAATTTAATATCATAATAGATAGGTAAAAAAATTTGGAGTATTTTAGGATTTTCTCAAAATTTAGTGGTGACATTCACCGAAGTCTTTTCAACTTTTGGGATTGCGGAGCTGAAAATAATAATAAAAAATAAATAAAAAATATATTTGCATTTCTTAAAGAGTTAATATTTTTTATATTAGAGGTAGGTTGTGTCATTTCTCATTCAGAGGTATACGATTGCATCTCAAATCTAGCCGTGTCCAATTAAAATGAACTGTCACTTATTATGTTGTTTTTTACGCACATGTTAATATAGTCAGTTCTTTTTTTTCTGGTGTATGAATGAAGTTGTGTACCAAGAAGATTACGCAAGAAAAATCGATGTAAGATATTAATAGTTCCTACCAAAGACAAATGACTGCTGATAAACAATTCATCTTGTTTGTGTCTTTTCATAGAAGAACATATCGACCACACCTGTGGGAGAAAGACAGATTTTCATTCACAGGACGGGGATAGAACGAAAACAAAAGCTAGGTAAAGGAAAATGTTAAATAGGGGACATGGATAAACGTTAATTTATTACTTTTTATACCAAAAGTTTATTACAAGTCTATTTATACAGCATTACGTCATTTATTGGGCTTTGTTTATCGTCCTGTTGTCGTAAAAAGATCTACTATTGGGTGAGAATGTTAGAACAAAATTATTTTGCTTCAATATAGATTATTTTGTATTAGTAATTTTGTTAGTTATTATATTAGAAAATAAAAAAAATTATTTCTGGGACAACTGAACCTTATTATCATAGAGCCAAATTGCATCCGTTCTACAGCTTCAAGTAAACAATTATCTGCAAACATTAAAAGTTTCTTTTGAATGCTAGCTCGAAAAATGTACAATCTCGCAACATATGAATCGGTAGGATAGCAAAATAATGCAGGTAATATGGGTAACATTTTAATGATGTAAAATATGAATCAGAAAACACTCAATGTCGCTTCTTCAAAAAGCATTTAAAAGCTAATGGATATTATTAACGCCTGTATTTTCAATCGAATATTTTAGTTCACCTTAATTATTAGAAAATGTTGACAAGTATACATATTTGACGTCCTATATTATTTACACACTACACTGCTCAAAACAATTAGGGGAGCACATGGTTTTAACGAAATTACGCAAATACTTACACCGATAAGTAACATAAAATAAATCATTCATAATTTAAAGCCTAGCAGGAAACAGAAGAAGAAAACTTCATATGCAAATCAAAGTTCATGACGTCTGCAGAAACGTCTGTTTCACTGCCTTAACTGTGAAATTCGATTGCTCAGTTATTCTTTTTGAGAAAAGGTGACTTGAAAATGTCTCAACAACGTGATTGACCGGAACCCATGGCATGGCTTATTTTAGGCAGACTTGAATCCGGGCAAACACAACGTAGTATCGCGAACGCTGTTGGAGTCACTAGAAGTGTCGTTGCAAGGCTGTGGAATCGATTCCAAGAGACAAGGAATGTTAGACGTCGACACGGGCAAGGTCGGCCACGCGCCACTACAGCAACTGATGACCGGTATATACTGTTAACAGCTCGTCTAAACAGAACAAACAATGATACTCAGCTGCAAAGACAGTTGCTCTTGGCAACAGGACGAACAGCCAAACAGTACGTAATAGGCTTCATCAGGGAGGTCTCTATGCACGTAGGCCAATGGTCTGCATTCCGTTGACCTCACGCCACTGCGCAGCCCGAAGAAGAAGGGCTGCTGAACATCGAGATTGGGAGTAACATGATTGGAGCCAAGTGCTGTTTACAGACGAGTCCCGATTCAGTCTGGAGTGTGACATCCGACGTGTTTTGGTATGGAGGGAACGGGGCACTCGAAATAACCCCACATTCGTTCGTGAAAGGTCACAATACAGACGAGCTGGTTTTATGGTATGGGGTGGAATCAGCATAAGTGGACGTACGGACCTGCATATCATTCGGGATGGCAATTTGACGGCCCGAAGGTATGCAGACGAGATACTGAGACCTCATGTCATACCTTACGCTACAGCCATTGGAGATTCCTTTGTTTTCCAGCATGATAATGCCAGACCGCATACAGCTCGTCATGCGGAGAACATGCTTGAAGCTGAAACAATACAGCGTATGGAATGGCCAGCGTGCTCTCCTGACCTGAATCCAATCGAGCATGTTTGGGACATGCTCGGACGACGCATTGCTGCGAGACCAAGGCCTCCTTTTACTCTCCGAGACTTGGAGATTGCACTTCTTAAGGAGTGGAACAGTATTCCCCAAAGTCTTATCGATAACATCCATGGAAAACAGGTGTGCAGCAGTCTTAGCTGTTTGAGGAGACCACACGCCATATTAAAAATCTTGCATCATTTCTAAACAATACTTTTTTTATCGTTTACATGTAACCAAATTGTTGCCCTAAATCATCTTTTCATGTTTTTTCCATATTTTCAAAGAATTAAAGCTTAATTACAAATTTTTTTACGTCTTTTTTTCTGTATTGCGCATTGATACACGTGTACTATCCATTGTATGCCAATACGTGGCTGTCTCGCACGGTTTTCTTAACTTCTTTGCTTGCTCCCCTAATTTTTTTGAGCAGTGTAGTTGTTTAATCAACAAAAGGTAGTTAGAGCAGGGAGAAGTTGGGGTGAGGAAACTTATGTATCAGAATGTTTTATAATAGGAATAAATATCTAGAAAAAAAATCTATATATTAATCGAAAACTTCATGATGAATGGACACTGCAGTCTAAAGAGTATGACAAAATATTTTAAAAAATCATGAAAGCTTTTGACTCTTTATAAAAATGCTTTTATAATAATGCAGTTCGGCATTTTGAATGATTTGGAATTAATCTAAACTTCGTTTTTTGACTAATTCACATGCCTCTTTCCGTGGTCTTAGAGTACATTAGATAACTTCAAATTCATTTCACTTTGTAGAGTACCATAGTCGAGCGTATTAAGAAATTTTATATTTATTGCAATGATTGAAAATAAGTTGTCTACTTGCTCTTTATACTACAGGTACTTACCGAATGAAAAGTTATCAGTTACCCGAAGTACATCATCGATTAATAAATAAAATGTTGTTTGACGCTAGCGTTTCTACTTTAGGTTTCTTATTCCTACAGTGTACGTACTTTGAAAATAAATAATAAATATATCCCAGAGTACGAAATGTTTAAGGTGCCAAATAACCTGTAAGAGTCCTTGATGATCGTTTTATAATTTTATTTAACACCACACATAACAAAACATATAACAATTAAAATTAGACTGACATTAATACCGAGTATAATTAATGAAACCTGGCAAGCACTGCCAAAACTCGTTCCATTCATATCAAAACCTAGCAAGCCAAGTGAAAACATGAACAACAAAGTTTTACATCGTTCTCCGGGAGTCACGCTGTATCGATAAGTGCCAGTTGAACTCCATCCACACAATCCACTCGATTCATTCGATTCGCAACATGCTATGAAGGAAACCAATAAAGGAAACTATGAAGGAAACCAATGAAGGAAACTATGAAGGAAACCAATGAAGGAAACTGAAGGAAACCAATGAAGGAAGTCTAATGAAGGAAACCAATAAAATGACAAACCTTCAGCAATGACATGCAATATTATATTAGGCTTAAAGTATTGATTTCACAGCATTTTACTGCGTAGGAATGATATCGCCATTATATCGCTGGGAAAATGATGGAACATATAAAGATCGTTCATTTTATTTTTAAGCATATGATGCAATTGTAAAACATAAAGGATGCTAATAAATCAATTCTTATTATTTAAAAATTAAAATATGCCTAACTCGATTTGTAAAGAAATGAAAATAATATTATTACAATAATTGTTTAAACGTAAAGGCGCTTTAACAAAAATTTCAGTTGAGAAAAACATTATTGAAGGCATTACAAAGTATCGCTATAAAGCACACGAAAATGCTTTTAAAAAGTAAAACGAACTCGAAGACGGCAAGATAGAGAGCCGGATATTATTGTTTGAACTCCGAGTCACGTGGTATTTTCTTACGTCTAGCAGAAAGACAATAATGGAAAAGTGTAGGGGTATATGATTTTTATCATAAGTTACAATGTAAACTGGTCGAGAGGGTAAAATTCGCTCTAAAAATCTCTGACATCTTTCTGTCGCAATACGTCGGTACATTATCGATCAATAAAAATTTTTTTAAAAAATTGAGCTAAGAGTCAATTTAAAATGTTACTTACGAGTAATTTTACGTAAAAAAAAATTATTAAAATTTATCTTACAGGTAGCTGAGCATTTCCCATATATTTAATACTGTTGAGAACTTTTGCATTAAATTTTTGTTTCTGATTTGTTTTATTTACGCTCGCTTTAGTTTTGTTGTTCTTGCAAAATCTTCGTGACGCTTTCTTAATTATAAAAACAACTGTAGAGTGTAATTTCCGGCAGCTTTCAATGAAAAATGTCTCAAGGGGTAGTACTAGATTCAACACTGCTGAGATAAGTGAAGGCTATAATAATGCATCGACAAAATCTCTTGACCCCGTTGAAAAGAATTGGATGATCCATATAGGAACCACGGTGGAAGAGAATTTCAAGGTAATACATGGGTTGAAGCGACGTCCAATACTCCGTATTTTCCAAAAGAGGTGTAAAAACCCTATGCGATTATTTTTAAATTACTGCTAACAAACACTGAATGATAATAAAATTCAACTGTATTTGACTGGCACAAGAGAAAGTCTGTGGAGGACGTAAAATAATTTCTTAGCGTCTATATGTACACTGAAGTGCCAGAATAACTGAAATGGACGATGCTATTCAGAATGCGTAGCATTATGCACTTTCACGTAAATTATATCGTTCGCAAGCAGCGCATATATAGCGACAGACATCTGTGGAAGCTTAAATAGCTAATTGGGTCGTACGCATAGCAGCTGTCCACGATTTAAGCGAATTTCAAAGAGGTGCTCGTGGGTGGGTCAAGGCATTTCGATGTTTCAGCCAAAGTTTAGATTTTGAAGTTCAGCCATTTTAAGGATGTTCCTTGAATAGAATACTTCCTTTAAAACATCGAACCTAAGGCAAGTGTTGGGCCATCAAAGACCCTGAATCATCGTGACTAACGTCATTTGTCGAGAATTATTTCAAGTGAAACGAGTGCAAAATTGCAGCAAAAACATCGAAATTAATTTCTAGGACCTCAGATAACATCTGAATGAGAACTGTACAACGTTTACTGAAAGGTAGGGGCTTAATAACCCATACTCAACCTATTGTCACTGCTTTCCACATGATATCGAGTTCTGCCTGGGAAGACCGCCCCTGGACACTTGAAGACTGAAACCGAGAAACCTGATCTGACCAGTCTGGTTTCCAATTCTTTCGGGAGATGGATGGGTTCACGTGTGAAGAACACGTCATAAAACGATGAATCCAGCATATCGACATGGCACTATGCAGGCTGGCGGTCCTTCAGCAATGGTATGGGGTAAGTTAGGTTGGCGCGAATCAGGACCCGTCATACGTCTACAACTTCTTTCACCTGTGAATGCTATATTAACATCCTTTCAGATGTGCTACAGCCATTCTATTCACGCATTCACTCTCGTGGGTTTGGGCGTCCTCCAACAAGATTATGCGCCACCACAGACATCCACAGGCACCAAATTAAGGTTTGAGGAACACTCATCCGAGTTTTGGAACATGAAGTGGTCTCATTGTTCACCAGATCTCAAACGTTATTGAACATACGTTGAATGCCATGCAATGCTCCGTTCAAAGCAGAGATTCGTCATCTAGGAATATTACAGAATTGGGAACCGCTCTTCAGGAGGCATGGTGCTCATTGTCTGTCTACAGCCTTCCTCAGAAAACTCATGGAGTTCATGCACTGTCGTGTTCCTACGATCCAGAAGTGGACCTATTAGGTATTATACAGGTATCTTACTTTTTCTGGCACTTCAGTGTACATTATGTATAATTTGACTGCATTCAAAATAATTACAATAAGACAAAATTAATTTTCAAAAGCGTGAACGGAAATATGTTTCGTTCAAATGAAATATTGCTGCAAAACTAGGAATCATATAAATGGAAATAGGTTTTAATCTAAGTAAGAGGCAATAAAAGCTCTGGGCTAAATAATGATGGGCGTCAACGAATTTCAGAACTGAATAATAATTCCACCTGCATATCGATAGACGTAATCCCGGAAGCTATCAAAACGATTAGCAACTAACAATACAAACTAGCTGTGGGTGAAACAACTCGACAGTTTGAAGAATATGAAACATAAACACGTGATAAGAGGGGAAATAGTGTTTAGAGAATATTAACTGAGTCATGCTATAGATTGTGTATAAGGAGTTATTTTCGTTGGTAGAAGCTGTATAATGTTTGGGTCTGAATTCATTTTAATGAAACAGGGATATACTTAAAGGGATATACTTAAAACGCAAATATTAACACAGATTTAAAATTATATTTTCTCTTCTTAGAATAATTATATCGGAAGATCCTCGTAATTCTGCTGTTCAGCGAAATTTTACGTACAGACATTTATCTATTTAATGTTCAAACAATAAAATAATAATTTTAAAATACCATAGTTATCGTTTTTAGGAATTATCAAGAATGACCCCTTAAAACTGAAACTTTCTTAAAATTTATGGAATTATTTCAAACAAGTTGACAAAGAACAGAGAGACGATTTCATACCTGAAATTGATTCCTTGGAGTACAAATTCTATAACGACACACAAATGAATAGAATGTGCATGGAGATACATTAATATTTTTTTCTGTTTAATTATATTAAAGATTAATTCCGATGATTTATTCGACTGTGAATTTCTAACATAAAGGAATAATGGAGTAAAGATTTATTAAATCCTCCAAATTTAAATACTACTAAAAAGACAAGGAAACAGATTCTGATCTCAAAAAGCCCACGAATAGATAAAAGCTAAATGAATAATTTGAAACCTTTGTTTGAAAAATATAGAAAGCATTTTTTTTCAACTAGTACAACTCATAGATCCCGAATTCACATCTCATTTTTTGTTCTGTGAACTAACAAACTAACTGCTTTCTGTTTCGTATTATCAAACAACCATATGATTAACTGACACCAATAATTTTAAGCCTCAAATGCCTTAAGGTATTCTTACACCTTTGAAACGGCATTTTCGATCATTTGTCACTTATGTTATAACATCAAATCTTAGTTATTTTGTCTTTCTAATTTTATTCAAATTATGTTTCTCTATTAACTAAGAGCCGAGTAACAGAAATTTTAACAGCAGTTGTCAAGGAATTTTATAAACGGAAGCAGCTTTTTCTCAAAAGGAATTTTCTTCATCATTTCTCTTTAAGCATAACATCCTACAGTAAAAAATATATATATATATATACATATATGAATGAAAGGCCTTAAAATTTTGAATAGTTTCTCTTCAAGTGTTTATAAGAGGAAAAGACTATGCTCATCTTTGTAAGTTAATTAGTTTTGTTTACATTGGTGTGAATTGCAAATGACAATGGATTTTAAGCAATTTTTCTTTACATCGGTACCTAAACTGCTACAGGTACTGAGATAAACAGAATATTATATTGAGATCCCTAGATAAAGTTACCATCTTCATTCTCCAATATATATATATATATAATGATAATACAGTCAAACCTGCAACTGTGCGGTAGATAGGGACCGCACAAAAAATATTCGGAAACTTCATAAATAGCTATAACAAATAATTTTCACAACATATTAAAGAAAAAAATATGCGTTGGAGAGGGACCGTATAAAAAAAGTTTCACTTAGAAAATATGTCAAAGTTTTACGAAATAGTGAGAAAGTGATTTCAAAACAAAATAAATAATTATAATACACATGGAAATACCTTTAAAAAGTTTAATTTCTCATTTCAAACATGGGGAAATTTTCAAAATGTACATAATTCGCTACTACTCGTAGTCGTCCAATACGCGCATATTCTTGTGATGAACTGGTTCGTAATCGCTTTCGTCACTTGAATATATTTGAGTTGATTTTTGTTGTTGTTGTTGTTGTTGTTACCATGTAGTCGGTGATGAGTTTTTGAGAAGACGGTCGTTTGATCAGCTGATTGTAAACATCGCGATAGCCAGATATACACGATCGAAGCTCTTGGAGTTTCAAACTTCTTTCAGATTTACTATCTGTTTTAAGAAAATGCTTTTCCAATTTCCTGCAAAGCTGGATCCTTGCATAAATCGCACAAAAAAATCGCATAAAAACGACCACACAAAAACAGGTTTGACTGTATATTTCTTTATTTTTAAGTTATTTTATTTTACAGAAATGTCAAATTGGCACCCTTTTTTTTCTATTTTTCCCCTTGAAGATTTTATCTTAATGTAACAGCTAAATTGTTTTATACTTTTTTCCAAGGTTTGGCTTATCTCATTACAAAAAATACATAAAAAGGCAAAATTAAAAAAAAATAAATAAAAAAATCACCTCCGAAAGTGTACGGATGCCTTAACTTCTAAATTACCAGAAATTAAATTCATAAGCAAATCTATTGCATGCATTTGCCTATTTTAACAACCTCTTTATAACATTTAATTTTACTACATATATCAGTAAGGAATGACAGTTACTTGATATTATTGTCTGTAAATGTCTGTTACTTTTATCACTATAGTGTGATTTAAAAACTATCAATAATGAAATTGTCTAATCATTACTGAGCGGGATACAAACTGAGAGTACTAAAGGTTATAGATGTATGCTATATATTTTTAAGAAAGCAGTGGTATTATTAAAAAGACAATAATAAGAAAGGTCACGTTAGACGATAAATTAAAAGAATTACTTTAGGAAAGCACAAATGCAGTATAGTTCCTCAGAAGAAAAAAACCATAAATAGCCTCGAGTCAACTTGGCAATTTTAGATTTTCCATCTGGCTCGAGTCCATGTTTAATAAACAAAATAAACTAAGGTAAAAGACCTGACATTTCTCGTTGGCAAATTAACTTATAATGCATGACATATAATCCATCACAAATCTTCTAAACAAAATAAAAATGACTTATCGTCGCAATTACGGTGATATATACATACGCATGAAACACATTTTTGTTCCTGAGTTAAGAGCAAAGAAGTTTCAGAAAGATGTCATTCTCCAATGTCGAACATAAATTCATTCACGAAGTTTCAATTTTTCATTTACTTACAAGGCTCGAGAGCATCGATCTTCCGACTTATTCAACGTAACAGCGGAGGTTGAAATATTTACTTGCTCAACATCACGCGAAATCTGCATTTTCCCCATTTAATGTGAGGAAGATTTGAATAAAGAGTGAAATAAAGCTGGATTTATAAGGAAAAATAAATTCTCAAACAGGAAAATATTTTGCTATAGTATTCTTTAAATAGAATTTCAGAAAGTGCCCTATAAAATGTTAGATCCTTTCATTAATATCATATGCTAAGTAGCCATATATAGTTCCAGTTCAACCTCGGTTTCCCTAATGGAAATTCATAACAATAGAGAATGAGTGTTTACTGTCGTACTTTATTCAACCTTGGAATTAAAACGTTCATACATGCATGGCCTTTTTAAATATTGTCATAAATTGATGAACTTAGCATTTGCAAGACTTGAGTTACAGCTGTAAAATTTGAGTGCAAACATTATGGTATAATGTATAAATAATCGAAATTACACATATTTTTGGCAAAAAGGAACATGCTAAAACCAATAATTTTGTATGTCCATCATTAGCTGTTATACCTTTCAATAATAATAATAATAATAATAAAATAGTGCAGAAGTATAAAAGATTATTGAATCTGTCTAATAGTCGAAGATGCACGTGTTAAGAAGGTATTCAGGGAATAATCCCACTAATAAAAATCACATTTAAATCATAAAATATTTTATGAAGCAAATTTGGATCTAGAAGTCGGTACCAAGTTTTATTAGTTCATCTAATCGAAATAAAGACTTTCTGAAAATAACATCTTCAAAAATTGGGAAAATTCAACTGACAGTTATCAATCGGCAGCATCTTAAAATCGAATAACCTTAAATAACTCTATTCCCAAAAGGGGTACTTTTTGAAAAACCCTCACACTTTTGTAAATTAAATACCACTACTACCAAACCATTTAATTTAAAGATAAAGTCTTGTACTCTTAGCACTGAATGTAAATAAGATTTAGATTTCATGCCCTTTTTAATTACGTTTGCATACTCAGGACGTAAGATGTGATTCTCGTATATTCAAACTCACACGATCTTTCTACTATTGGGAATGTTGCATTGTAATGAGTCTTATACGTTCTACAAAATAATGTAATTCAGCTGAAAATCATTTGCATAGAACTATCGATTCTAACGGAAGCTAAAATGTTATAGCCTCTGAACCCTACTTTTGAGTTCAGAAAATTTAGGTAAGAACACTGATATTAAATCTTCTGAAGCGATTTGCTCAACTATGCTTCCTTAGTACGTGGCATATGAATACAAAGCCTTCCTTTTAAAACCAATTTCCCTTTATACGAAAATCCCGTTCTTATTAAAAATCTCACTTTACTATAGTATTCATTTGCTAAAATCCTTTAAAATCAGCATGTCTGATTATGTTTGAAGTATTAGGAAATTCTAGTAAAAGCTCCATTATAGGTGCTTTAGATATTTAATATGAGTTTTATTTGTTTAAATACACTGCTGGACACTGTAAATGCAACACCCTGAAGGAAACATGCAAATAACATGAAATTTACAACATGCATTAACGGAGGTGAGATATGCAAATGATTAGAATTGCAGCGCAGACGCACATCACGCGCGCCTGTGGCGCCACTTCAAAGCGCTATTTAAGGCTTGGAGATTTCAACGATTTCAAGTTCGGCAATTGTGTTTTTCTTGTGGTTTTTTTAAAAAAACGATCAATTATGCCTCGTCGAAAACAGCGATCATCTTTTGATCAAGTATCCGAGTTCGACAGAGGAAGGATAGTGGCGTACCGAGATTGTGGATTATCTTTCAGGGAAATCGGTAGTCGTGTTGGACGAAACCAAACAACTGTAATGCGGATATGTGATCGTTGGATGCAGGAGTGTACGACGGACCGGCGTGTTCGATCGCATCCACCTCAGCGCACCACTTCACGTGATGACAGGCAAATTGTGCGCATGACAGTGACGGATCGCTCAGTCACATCACGAACCATAGCACAGCACATGCAGTCTGTAACGCATCATCCAGTGTGTGCGCGTACCATTCGACGCCGTTTACAGCAGAGTGGTCTGTCCGCAAGACGTCCATTGCTTTGTCTACCCTTGACGCAGAACCACAGACGTCTCCGCCGCCAATGGTGCGATGACAGAAGGATGTGGACGGCAGAATGGAATGAAATTGTCTTTACTGACGAGTCACGCTTCTGTCTGCAACACCACGATGGTCGCATTCGAGTCTGAAGAGAGGATGCTGAACAGCTGCGTTATGCACCGCCACACTGGAGCTGCACCGGGTATTATGGTATGGGGCGGTATTGGATATCACTCTCGCACACCTCTAGTACGCATTGCCGGTACTTTAAACAGCCAGCGCTACATCTCCGAGGTGTTGGAGCCAATTGTCCTTCCTTACCTTCAGGGCTTGCCCACAGCCATATTTCAACAGGATAATGCGCGACCACATGTGGCACGCATTGTCCAACGGTTCAATTCAATCGCCAGATTGAATTGCTTCCCTGGCCGCCTCGCTCTCCGGATCTTTCGCCGATAGAAAACATGTGGTTTATGGTTGCTCTACAATTGATCCAGATTCCATACCCAGCTGCCACAGCAGATCAACTTTGGCAACGTGTGGAAGCTGCTTGGTCTGCTGTACCCCAAGAACTCATCCAAAGTCTCTTTGAATCAATGCCGAGGCGTGTGGCAGCGGTTACATCCAACAATGGCGGCTACTCTGGCTACTGATTTTGGCAGGAACCACACTTCACAGAAGTCTATAAATTTAATTATTTGATACTTGGTCAACATGTTATCTATAAAATAAATTTTGTTGTGATATCTCTTGTCTTTCTTGGTGTTGCAATTTGGGTGGCCAGCAGTGTACTTGATAAAGAAATATTATAAAGTTTTAACTTATATAATGGATTGCTTGGGGTTATTAATTATGATACCCAATGATATGATTGACATATGCAGAATTAAGTACTGCGCTTTTTTTTTTTTTTTACAAATCTTTACAGACCATCTGATTTATATAATAATGGATACATTTATTAATTGGAATCATGTAAAGCATATTTATACATTATGTTATTACAAATAATCACTTCATTTACAATTTCATTCAATATCATTATAACCCTTTTCATTTTTTTTTACTTCCTCCAATACAATTATTAATCTAGTAATATCTTATCAATTATTAAACCTTTACTACAATATTTTCTCGTTTAATGGATTTTATAACCCGTTCATCAACTCATAATAAAATCATATATTAACACTTATTCGTTTAAATACCATTGATCTTCATTAATCAGTTTAAAATCATAGTTCAACATTATATCAATTTCTAACAAAAAGATCTATCGTATATACATTCGGAATATATGGTGCATGAATGAGAAATCGCGATGGCACACGTTTAAAACAAGTGATCAATACGGAGCACAAACGAAACATACCTCCATTGACGAACTCTCACGAAGTCAATTTAATGCGCTGGCACTGTCTGGGAACCCGCTCTCCTTTGATGAACTCGTTCTGCAGTACATCAAATGCGCTCGCGTCGTCTTGGAACCCTCCTTTCAAACCCGTTCTATGGTTGAGTCACGCTTCGAGGGTCCGTAAATTCAGCTTGTAACATACGGTAGGTCATACTGCTCAGGCGATTCGATTTTTGGGATGGGGCACTCTGCTTCCACTTGGTCGGCCGGCTATATTCTTTCATAGAATCAGTTAATCTCGATGTTAGTCACTGCCTAGTATTTACGATTTGGGGACATCGGTGCAAATAAAGCGTTAAGCTATATTAATTTATAATACGCTGGCTAAGTTTCATTTCGAGCTTTCTCGTTCTAAATTGACTCGTCGGCTCATGCCTTTAACTACGGGCTAGGTGTTCGTCCTTGCTGCTCCTCGGTCGTAATAACTTTTTTAGGATCCCCGCATCATCTGATCTGCTCTCTTTTTTTCTATTTCCTTCATTAATATCTCTTACTTCCCCTCGTTATTCCTTCTTCGCTTTGATACGCCTTTCTTCGCCATTGGATCTCAAAATCCTTCTCCTTCTTTCATTAGTTTAATTATGTTTTTTGGGGGACCTTTCTTTCTCCGCCCATCCGTACATCTTTCTCCGTTCCCACGGCTCTTTCTCCGTGTTCCAGGAACTACATCTGTTTTCGTTAACTCATATATTCTCCCCATCTGCAATCTCTTTTCTGTGCTGTACCTTTTCTCCCATTAATTGCTTGTCCACCTAGCCTTCACACCTTGCGGCGTCTCTTTTCATCTCATAATTGCCTTTTCACGTCTTACTTCTTTAGAAGCTAGCTAAGTTCATCGCTTATTCATCTCCTGTGTTCATCAATCCTCATTGCAGTCTTCCCCGTATATTTATCCCCTTAAACTTCGGTTGTTCACGCTTGACTCTTTATATTTCATTATTTTCCTTCTCTAATTTATTTCAAATGTTACGCTTACTTCCCCGTAACAACTTACTTGCTCGCCAAATTATTCTGCTAAATGAGAGGCATTCAGTTTTTATATGTGAGGTTTACTGAGGTTTTTATATGTGAGGTTAAAATTACTGAAAGTTTTCAGCTTATCAATAACAAGTTTCCCTATCACAACTGTATTACACCAAAGAAAATAATTCCCCGTTGGCGAAATTCAAAACTGTCAGAAGCACATACTGTTTCACCATGGTACTCTGATCATTCAAACTGACAATTAAATTTAACGCTAAGGAATTAGAGGACATTAAATAACTGCCGAAACCATTTTATTTATTTAGGCATATCTATAGCTAAATATTTCATTTAATCATTTTTATCTCATTCGTAAAACTATTTGGCAGCTTTAGGCTTGAGGGGGGTCCAGGACACATTTAAAATTTTTTTTTACTTATTGAGTTAAAATTTTGAATTTTTTTGTGATGGTTAACGATATAATTTCTACACAAAATCGCATCATAAAAGTTCTCAAAGTGTGCTTAAAAAGATTTAAATAAATTTTTTTTTAAATTTTGGGTAATTTAAAATCGTTATAACTCGAAATGTTATACGTCGAATTTCAAAACTTTTTCATTCAACTAAACAAAAATATATAAATTTTAATTTTGATTCAGCATTTTTTTTAATATTAATTTTTTTAAATTAAAAATTCTTAGATTAAAAATTTCAAAAGAATATGTAACTTATTTTTATAAAAAATCATATTTTCAAAAATAAAAAAATAACAATTTAAAGACTAGAAACGATGAAAAAAACTCATCATGCAGAAAAACGAATTTAAGGGTTTAAACAATGATTGACTGCTATTAAAATGTTGCAAAACAAAAAATTAACGTCTCCTGTTATAATTAAGATAGAAAAGTAATTTTAACGTCATTTTAAGTGGAAAAGAACAGAAATTTTTTAATGCATTAAATTGCTTTTCGCAAATATGAAGAATTTTGTGCCCTGGACCCCATTAAACCTCCCGTTTATCGAACTGGCACACTTAATAGTTAAAATCTCGTTCCCAAATGTCATTATCTTTGTCATCAAAAGTTATGATTCATCTATATATTTTGATTCCCAACACCTGACAAAAAGCAAGAGCTGTATCAGACGGATCAAAACTACATATTTTGCAGAAGAAAAGTGTGAAATCCCACTTGAAAAATTCTCGATTCTGAAAAAAATGTACCTACACTTTTTATTTTTTTTACAGACTTAAAATCGATTTTTTTCATAGAGGCCGTAAAGTCACAACGTGCTAGAGTGAAGAATCATGGAAAAGAACGTTGCCCCTTTCCTCGACAGGCAGTATGTGAAGAGTGATAAATTCGCCAAATGCAGAAACTGTATAAAAACAAGAGAATGATAAAACCTCGGGAAAAAAACCCCACTAGGAGATGAATTTGGAAAGTGAAAAACTAGGGGAGGAAAAAAATGTATGTATAACAAATATATTAATTAAACATAAGAAAGATGCCACAAAATAGTATTAAAACAAATGATTACAGAATAATTGGAATTTTTTTTCAGCAAAATTTTAAAAAAATTATGAAATAAATAAGTTCATTTACAATAAATCGATTTAGAAGATAATTATAATAGATTTCGTTGCTTCAGTTCTTTTAGAAAAGAGAGAAAGAAAAAAAAACTTTTTTTACAGTCAAAAAATCAGAACGAATAAATGAAAAAGAAAGTTAATTAGAAAATATTCAAAAATAAAATAGAACATAAATAAATACATATCTAAGCAATTAAATCTGAAAAGTAAATTAACACATGACAGTTTACCAGAATATAATATAATTTTCTCTCGTTCTCAGTTTCACAGATTTGTATTTTTTTTTATTATTGAATTTTAATCTTATTAATATTTTGTTTTATAATTTCTTTTATACCCTCGCTTGTTTTTTTAACTTTTTTCGGGGTCTTCGTTTTCTTACCGTATTCATCATAATATTTCCTGATATTTCCCAAAGCTCTTTGTATGATGTTACTTTGTTTGGGATTTTTCTCCCTTAAGTTTTTCCCCTCGTCAATCGGGCAAACTTCTAAACATTTTTGCCTTTTCGGCACGTTATTTGCGTCTCTTTAGTAAGGAGTCTCTCTAACTTTTGAAAACAGCTTAGAGTTACTTTTTATTTCTAATTAAAAATTTTTACGCTATTTGGACATTTTATGATATAATTTAGTTCGATACTTCCAGATTGATACAAGTCAATATTTTGTTTTGTGCCGAAAAGGCAAAAATGTTTAGAAGTTTGCCCGATTGACGAGGGGAAAAACTTAAGGGAGAAAAATCCCAAACAAAGTAACATCATACAAAGAGCTTTGGGAAAAATCAGGAAATATTATGATGAATACGGTAAGAAAACGAAGACCCCGAAAAAAGTTAAAAAAACAAGCGAGGGTATAAAAGAAATTATAAAACAAAATATTAATTGTTTTCCTTGCATTTTACGAACATTAGAATTGAAAAGTACTTTTCTAAAGACTACTAGATATAGTTATAATTAAGAGTACATAAATTTCACAAAAAAATTTACAAGACATAAAATTTCGCATTTATTTTCAAAAATAGTAAATATTTATGTATATAAATTCAAAAATTTCGCATTTATTAAAAAAATCACAATTGTACTTACTTGGTTAGGTAAGTATCAAAAAGCTTAGTTAAAAGCTAACATTGTAATAGTCTCCAAATTTTCTTACCTAAGTCTTTAGCAATAAGTAATAAGCAATTTTCGAGATATCGAATTTTTTATCGAGCAGTTTTCGAGCAATTTTATTATCGAGCAATTTTCGAGAGCGAGATCTCTCAGTTAAAAACCGTGGATGGTCTTAAATAAGTAATTATGTTAATAAATTATTACTATTATTACCTAATTTCGCTTAAAAAGCCATTTATCACCGAGTTTTCACCGAAAGGTAGTAAAAAAATAATTTTCGCATTTATTCGCTCATATCGGCAAATTTCGCATTTATTCGCATCTATTTCGTAAATACGAAAATTACGTATCCCTAATTATTATTCTTTCGGGAAAAGATATGTTTATTTTGTGTACCTCTATGCCTTACTACTTCGATAGTACATAATCATCCTAATTAATTTCTATTCCTTACAACAACAAAAAATATATGGGCCTTAGGTAGCCTAGTGTTAGCTTTCGTTGCTGGGAGTGTTTGGATCGAATCTATGAGGTCAGAGAGGGTGAGATCCCCTCCCAGGCGTCACTCTTGGGGATGCTCGGTCAAAATATTGAGGGTGCACCTGGCTAAATCGGACTCAAGGGTGACCCTTGGGGTGCCATTATAAACCAGAGCAGCACCCTTCAGTCCACTAACCCATATGAAATTGATCTGGAGTACTTCCGGTCAGAGGGCATTAGAAACAACGACAACAAAGAAATATATTGACATCAGCGATAGGTGGATATATTCTGTTAGACATGACTCATTTTTTCTATGTTTTTATTAACTCGCTCTCTTGTTTGTTTGTGTGTGTGTTTGTGTGTTTGTCCAGTACAAATCTTGCAATCGATTTTTAACTAACTCTCACTAGCTAGACATTTGAAACTTTTAGAATAGCTCATAACACGATGATAATGCATTTTTTTATACTTTTAGCCATCTTTAAGCAGAATTGAATTAACTTTCAGTTATATTCAGTTAATTTTGTTTTGTAGACTGGTGCAGCCATCCATTGGCCGGAACCGGAACGAAAAGTTAAATGCAAGTTAACTTCCAATTAACTTCATTTTCTTTCAAGTTGATGGGATAATTCATCAAAAAAACTTTTAAATAGTATCTATTAATACATAGAATTGTCAAGTTTATATGATTCAACAGAAAATTTAAAAAGATGGTATATAAAAAGTTCTTTTTATTTTATAATTATTGAATACTCATATTAGTAAGGTGTTTCCGCATTTAAATGCTGTCATTCATTTGCATATCATGACAAATGCATTATTTTGGTGTTATCACGTGCAGAACTTACAATGGAATTAAGAATTTGGACGAATTTCATAAAACGAGTTAAGTAAACAGGACATTATTCTCTATAATTTATATAACGTGAAAAAAGCTGAACAGAAAAAAGACAAGTACTTTGATGTAGGTTTTAAACAGAGTAGCTATAAAAAATAAGTTCTTGAAGATTGGTGTAAACCATTGCATTTGTAACATTTATTCGTAAATAAGTCGTATAATCTTTCCAAATAAGTCTTTTAGCACTCTAAATGTAATTAAAATACCATTATGAATACTTATTACATGTTTGAATGCCTAATACTATGCTTAATACTTTTGCTTATCTGAGATATATATATATATGTGTGCTTTTAATCCTATTCGTTCAGCTATGTTTGTTAAACTTTTCCAGCCTGATTAAAGTGAAGTCGAGTCTTCTTATCAAATGTACCATAAGCACTCGTTCAAGAGTGATATTCTAAGCATTCAACAGAAGAGTCACAAGTGCGTAAAATTTGTCTTAAGAAATAGTGTCGGAACTCCCTTTATTATACCCCAGTGGCTTATCTTAAACAGAATAGCTGTGCAGTTTGCAGTTCCAACAGGCTTATATATTACTCGGAGTTAATTAGTTTTGGACGATTCTTCATTTCTCCATTAATAAGTGAACAAAGCTATTTCTGTACAAGGGTTGTAAGTTTTGATTTTTTTTTTGGTAGGAAAAAATAAGTTTGTTATAAACGTTAAGATATGAAGATTTTGATATACACTACAGATGGACTTCACTTGAGTGATTTTATGTTAAATGACGCAGTTTGGCTGGATTATAATTCTTTTATAAAATGATGCATAAAAACCTAGAGTAAGACTTTAAGAGTTTATAGTAAGAAATGAGGATACATAAAAATATATCTGATCCCAAACAGATGAAAGTATGAGCATTATATAAAGCTGCTGTGATCAGTCTGTTAAACCTATATGTAGAAATAAAACACAGAGATTCATGACTTTATTTCCATACAGAAATATTGTTTCTTACATAAGCTTCTTGTTAAATGGTATTTTAAGGTTGTTACTCTTTCTTCAATGTTCCAAAATCAATTTTGTATGTTATTTTGTCCTCCTTGATTTTTCTGTTTGAAATTCATAACAATATTGGCTGAGTCCTTACTTTAATAAGTAATTCAACCTTGGAATTAAAACATCTAAATATATACGAGATTTTTCAACACTGAAATATTCTGTTGTTCACTGCAATAGCAAGAAAAATTGAGTTCTGTTAGTTACAGCAGTAAAATTTAATTCAGGGCTGACATTGTGGTACAATACATAAATAATTGAAACTATATATATATGCAAGCTCAAAAGAACATGCTATAATCAGTATTTAGTATGTCCATTATTAGCAGTTATGACATCTTTTTACGGCTTCGCACTGAGAGATAAAGAATACGGATGGATGCCTGTGAAATGTCTTTCTCCGCAGATACAACAGCCAACAATTCTTCAGTTGCGACTGTATGTTATGACATAAAGGCCAGTTTTAGATTAATCATATCTCACACGTGTTCTAAGGGAGACAAAGCGGAAGAAAAAGCAGACCAAAGTAGTGGTTGTACTTGTTAATATGTTGGACAATTCGATCGACTTGTTAGCCAGTTCTTGTTGGGGCAAAGTTTGAAATGACCTGGAGATTTTTCGGGAAATGAACAAGTCCTATGAGAAGTCACCTAGCACTTCCTTAAAATTAGTGCTTATTGTATTCGAAATTTCCGGGACATTGAAGTTTCTATCACACGAATGGACGCAATTGTTCTCAACAGGAAGCCAAATAGCTATCCACGGAGAGGGCAGTCTATTGTCAAATGGTTGGATATTTTGAAATAAATAGGTAGTCTTTAGTTCATTAAGGGGATGGTGGATCTTTCAAAACGATTTTTGAAATTTTTACCACAGAGATATGAAATTTTGTATATATATTCATTAAAGTATAACAATATTAAACCCCTTATAAAATTTTATAAATATTTAAAAAAAATATTTTATAATTAAAAAATTTAAATTAAATTACCTTTCTTTAAAATGCTCCTTGCGACTCAATTTTAAACTTTCCCCCTTAATTTTACATTTATATTGCTTATAAATACTTTCTGAACAAAGTTATGCATTTTTTTGTACTTTCGTTGAATAGTTAATTTTTAGAAAATATTTTTATGCTTGTACTCTGAATTTTCGCGAAATTTTTGTACTTTTCTACACTAAAGTTAAACTTTTATAACCTAAATGACCTCGAATCCTAAAATGGATACATAACTTTATTTTGATGTATTACAGGAATCTTTAATATAAATTTCATATAATTTCGTCAAAAATTATGACGCGAGGAGCATTTTAAAGACTTGCAAATCTGGAAATTTCTCATTTTGAGAGAAAGTCATTTAAAAGATAATTTTTTAATCTACCTTTAATACTTACTACTCTAAAGCCACCAATTTTTCATTTTTCTTTTCACTACACATTTTAAATGCATTTCATTCCAATATTTACATGTTTTTAAAATATTAATACACCCCCAAAAAAAAATTCCAATTTTTGCTCGATTTTTGGTAATTTGAAAGTCCACATCCCCTTAAAGCAACTGTGTATAGTGTAACCACAATCAAAACTTAATTCAGTTTAAAAGAGAAAGCAAATAACCATATTTAAATTAAAAAATGAATTCTAACAACTTTGCTTAATATGCAATATAATTTCATAACATATTTTCCTACTTTTACCACGAACTCTAATAAGAAACATACGCAATCAAAGAAAAAATGAAGAAATTGTGTGCTCTTAAACTACTTATAAGTATATAAGCACTGTTTTTCATACATATATTTAATAATAAATTATGAGCGCATAAATGTATCATTACACAAAAAACCTATTTTTCCAGCAAACTATCTTTAAACAGTTATCTGTCACAGATATCCCAGTTTTTTAGAACTTGAAATATATCTTATTTTTTACCACTACTGTTCACGAGAATCTTATTTCGTGGGGCGTTATCGCTATGTTTCGTCTCCGAAGAAGTAATTTCGGCTGGTCAATTATTTCCGCAACGAATAAGACAGGAATCGAGTTCATAAGTTTATATTACCCGGAAATGAATCTGACCAGGATCAAGTTGACTGAAAATATCGGATGATACTGCTCGGAAGATAGGGAGATCAGATATGTTATGCTCTCTCAATCCAATAAGCTTTTCCGCCGTAAAAATCAAGACTTCTGTGAAGATGAAAGTATAGAGGAATTTATTTCCCTCCATCTCTCCTGTTCTCTTGCAAGTTTTTGTAGATTTGGAACAGCTTCCCCACTCTTATTCAAATTATGTCATTTACATTATATATATATATATATATATATATATATATATATATATATATATATATATATATATATATATATATATATATATATATATATATATATATATATATATAAAGAGAGAGAAGAGAGAGACAGATACATGGCAAATACAACATATATATTTTTGTGTTATTGATCAGCCCATGTCCCCTACCTTAATTTTGAAATATATTTCTTCAGAATTAAGTACTTGAATTATTTTGTAAAATTTAACTTATGTTTCTTACATTAATTTATTGTCAGGAACTTTTAATTTGATAATTAATAGCAAGTTTTGCTAGGTGAAATTTCTCTCAATCATTCATATAATTATAAATTGAGGTTCTAAAATTGAAGTTTTCGTGGTGTGTTAACATCAAGCATGTAATCAGAGAAAACGTCAAAAGGGAGAAATCATAACTCTAAATTGTTTCTGGTTATTATAAGTAGTAATATATAAGAGACCTGAATTTCGTTATGTTAGAATGAGTTTTGAATATAGATATCTCAAACATTTCCATTCCCTAAATTTGGAGGTACAGTGTTTCTCACGAAAGCCTATCCCACGTGCGGAAATGAACAAATAGAAAACTACTAGAAGTGCTTTAAGAAGTAAAAAGTTTTAGAACGCAGCTTCGAAAAGAAAAGATTAATTATATTTTTCTGTTCCTTTTTATTCAATAAATAAATATTTAACCATCAACATAGGAGTGAAAAAAACACTGATTTTGCAAATTAACGAGAGTCGAATTTGTGCCTTCTCCTTATCGTATGAAGGGCCTAATTACAATTATTAATTATTCATAATACGGCCAGCAGATTTCATTCTCCTTCGTTTATGTATGCGTTACAACATTTTGATAAACATAAATTTGACTCAAATTAGCCTGTTTAGATTAGATTCTGCAACTATTTATATCTGATATATATTAACAGACTTAGGTGTCCACTTTAATTGGCTAATCAGCATTTCATACCAAGCAAGAAATATTAAAGTCTAGAAATGTAATTAACTTACTTTATTAACTAATCCCCCTGGCGGAGAGTTTATGACAATAAC
The DNA here is from genome assembly GCA_907164885.2 of Dolomedes plantarius. Lineage (NCBI taxonomy): Eukaryota > Metazoa > Arthropoda > Arachnida > Araneae > Dolomedidae > Dolomedes > Dolomedes plantarius. The sequence goes on from OU015492.1 coordinate 138,363,084, forward strand.
TGTAGAAAATACTGTTCCATAATAAAGAATAATTCCGCATATATAGCACTGGGTGACCTCTTGTATGTTAAGCCCATTTTGATGGTAAAATTTTAGTCAGCTGCGGTGTACAACGAAAGAGGTGAATTTCTTTTACCATTGCTAACATGAGGTCAAATTTCAATCATTTATTACACGTTACAGGATATGAATTTACTAAATTAGTATTCGATAAAACCGCTCTCCACCTGTTGGATTATTCACTGTTTATAGCTTACTAGCGGCCCGTCCCGACTTTGTCCGGGTTGAACAAAATATTATACCAATAAATTTAAAGTTGATAGCTAATAAATTGTAAATCTTTTTTTACCTTAATAATAACCTAAATAATACCTTAAATTAATTTTATGTTAGTTAATAATTAAAATAATTTTTTTTTTAAAAAGGCGTGCAGGAGAACGGCTAGGTTCGAACCGCTAGCGTCAGTACAGAAGCCCACCGCGATAGCACCACGCTAAGGATCGTTGAAATCTTCGGAACAAAAAGCGGTAGAAGACAGTAGCGGAAACAATGGAGATTGTTAGGATTAAGCCCCTAACTTTATTTCTACTGATTAGATATACATAATATATAGCCTATGTCCATCTGGAATACTGTACCTTTCAAACAGTGAAAGAATTTTTCAAATAGGTACAGTGGTTCTGAAGATTACCCTCCACGTACAAAATCGCTCTCTCTTTATATATAAGTATAGATGAAGAATTAAAGCAAAATTCAATATTACATCGTAGTGTAGATTATTTTTCAGGTAATTTAATCAAACACTTAAATTTACTTTTTATTTTTTTATGGTTCAAAACCTGAACGATTACTTAAAATTGTTTTTAGAAGTAATTTCTTTGCATTCTTCAAAGACTCATTTTAATGAAATCAGTTTGGGTTAATTTGCCATGTGTCAAAATGCTCTAACATTTTCCCTTTTTCCCTATTTCAAACAATGTTCCGAAGTTAACGGAATTATTTTAAAAACAAAATATTCTTACCGTAAAGAAAATATTGCTATTTTAGCCGAGAGATGATAGCAATGATATTTGAAATGAACCCGTAACTTTTAGTATTACCTCAATAATGAACACTATAAAATTTAGTTTTTGATGCCTAAAACTCGGTATTTCGTGCTTCGATTTTAACTGAACTTGTTTATTCTTTATTCTATTTTAAGACAATTTTTTTTAGATACAAAATGATTTTTAGATGAGAGTTAGATTTAGATGTGAGGTTTTAGATTTAGATGTGTGTATTTTAGATTTAGATGTGAGGTCTGCATTGCAGTCGGTGGAAAAAACTTCGAACACTTACATTGACCCCTGTACCCAGAGCCTGACTAAGGCAGGGGCATACGGGGCAGTTGCCCCGGGCCCCTACATCAGAGGGGGCCCCCAAATCGAATAGAAAGTTTAGTATTAAGTATTAAGTTCTTCATTACTGAAGTCGTGAAGCAGAGGGGGGCCCCCAAAGAAGTTTTTGCCCCGGGCCCCAATTAGGCTAAGTCGGGCCCTGCCTGTACCTTTTGTTTTTATACATTTATTATTAAAACTATTATCCACTTACGGTCTCTTTGTTTATGGTTTTCTGTGTACATGACCACTTCAGGAAAGCATTTCCGACCCCACATTGCTATATGATTTCGAACGTCAGGATGCACCCTACCCCTCGTAGAAGTTCTGAAACGTTTAACTGGGACACCCCGTATATGTGAGTTTGTAATTTATTCTGTATTTGATTACAAATTTCTAAATAAAATCGCATAATAACATGCAGTACACAACCAGCATGAACGTGTTTTCTTCATGTGTCTATCAAAGGAACATTTTTTTACTCCGTACTTTGCATTCAAAATGCGATAATTAACATAACTGAGGCTAAAGTTAACACGATAAAATTTACTTATTAAACTAATTTAACCACAACTATTCACAATTAAAATTTTCACAGTGACCTAATCAATTATAGACACTATAAACGAGATATTAAGTATGTAAAAACCGAATAATCGTCTTAAAATACAACTATTTTCATTATTCAAAAGTGTCTTTAAGCGATTTTTGTTTAAAACGGAGCACATTTATAAAATCTAAACAACCATAACGCAGCTACAGTTAAAAGCTAATGGGATTGTTATGTTCTTTCCCGAGAGCAAAAAAGAAACTATTTTTTTAATATCATCGATTGGTATTTATGTAAAGTCTATGGCACTTTTTTGCTCAGGCGATATTTCATCGTATTTCTTTTTTTACGCTCTTAACCAGTGTTACGTAAGATTTAGATTGCCCTTAATGGTTCGTGTTTTGCATCACAAAAGTCAGTTTCGGCATTTTTTTTTCTGTTTCAGGGTAATTCAGAACGAAAAGAAAAAGATGATTTTTTTAAAGTTTTATGGTCGATTCCAAATGACTTTTGATACAAAAAGTCAGTAGAGCACAAAGTGTCCGGTTTTAATTCGGGGGCAGGCAAATTGTTTTTCGAGAGTGAGATAAAATTGTTTGAAAGTATGCGCCTGAGTTGTCCCGTTATAACATTCAACTCCTTTATTTATGTGACGTTTTAAATTAAAAGGATTCTAGGACTTTAAATGTATCTGAAATACTGCAGCTAACTTAAACATTGTCCTTATCTATATATATAAAACAGTTCTGTAACTGACTGACTGATTGACTGACTGACATATAACGCACAGACCAAACCGCTGGACTTAAAGGGCTGAAATTTTGCATGGCGATTCTTCTTATAGTGTAAGGGTGCACTAAGAAAGATTTTTGAAAAATTCTTCTTAGATTTTTTTAAAATAAATTTTTAAGCTGTTTTAGTAACTTTTTTTAAGTTTGCATTTAAAATAATAATTTGAGGGTTATAAAATTTATATCACGAGAAAAATCATTAAAAGTACTTTAAAATGAAATCTTTTTCGAATCTTTACCTCCATTTTCTGATTTTTGGTGAATTTTTAATTATTAATTTTTGGAATTTAATTTATTAAATGCTGATCACGTCATTTCTTTTTCTGGTACTTTAAAGTATTTTATCGTCACGTGCATAGCTACGAAATAGACAAAAAACTATTTTTTTCTTGCTAATGCTGCAAACGATTGGAAATTATCCAAAAAAAAATATTAAAATACAGTAAAAGAAATGTTCCTCAAACTGTACTATATTAACTGTACTATATTCTTTAGTATGTTCTACTAGATTTAATTTGAATATTTTCTTCTACATTATTTTGTCTATAAACATATCCCTCACGATTTTTTGTATAAAGATATTTTTTTGTTTTTTTTACATCAATTGTATACATTGATCGCCGTATTTATTATAAATAAATAAATAAATATATATATATATATATATATATATATATATATATATATATATATATATATATATATATATAATTATTTTTTGGCATTAATTGCATACATTGACCGTTGTGTTTAATTTGAATGTACTCCGTAGCGAAGCGCGGGTTTTCAGCTAGTTGTATATAAGAATATTGTGCCTACAAACCTAACGTAGACGATATCTGTTATTTTCTCTAGTTCCTTATATATGTGTGTGTGTGACGCTTGAAAAATATACATTAACTAAAATAAATGTACATCATACAGTTGTAAGCGTAAATTGCCAGAGTAGAAATATCTCAATAAACTCCCCTCACTTCGACATATATAACAATTTAATTTATCGTCCGTATCTATCCGTAGAAATCCTGGCACAGGACGAGCAGCGTATAATCCGTCTTGTCTGTTTAAACCCACACGCGTTATATGCAATATATGACGTAGTCAGTTTCTCCTGACAAATGTCAATCATTCCTAAAATTCAAACATAGTGGAAACACTCTAAGCTCAGAGCAATTTATTGAGATGACCACCTTCCACACGTAAGTGAAGAATCTTACATGTACATTCCCAATATATAATTACTTAAGCGCAGTTATACAAATTAAGAAAAATCTTCAATAAGAGAAGGTAATTTATTGGTGATGGCATGAACACTGACTGACAAAGGGTATATTTTATATCTATACACTGAAGTGCCAAAAAACACCTGTCTAATACCCAGTAGTTCCTCTTCTGAATCATAGAACTGCTGAAACGCTACGGGATATGGACTTAACGAGTTTTCACTACATAGTCAAAGAAAGAAAGACATATAGGAGAACTTTAATTCCATTAACTAAAAAGATGAGAAATCAATTCACACCTTAAATTTTGATTAAAACAATATTTTTTTTCATGGAATTAGTATTCATCTTTACTCTTCGTGTTCTTCATATTGCTATAATTTTTGTTATTTTTAAACAAACTTTCGTCGTTTTACAGTCGCTTCTTTTATTTTATCATCAACTATTTATGCACCCAAGTAACTATAAAATGATCATTGATAGATAAATGAGAACACTTATGTTTAAACTTCGAAACAATTTAAAAAGAGAAACGTTCTGCAATGAAGTTCTCTAATGTTTCTCTAATGCGTCGTAATATTTAAGGAATCAACTTTCTGAATAACACACTTTATAGATATCTCTGCAAACTCTGTTATAAAAGAAAAATTTCCAAGAGTAAATATGCCTTCAACTTAATGAGGCACTTAAGTATAATGCTCAATTAGTTACCCGAGGTGGTTGTAAATTCTAGGACAGATATATGTGGAACAGCATAGGAGCAGCTCTAAAAGGATAAAAAAACTTACTTACTGTTCAGAACTTTTCCCATTTTGGAACTAATAAATTTATTCAAAAATTTATGTAGAGATGTCACTATACATATTTTTATTATTTTTAACTAAATTTTCATTTACGGGAATCCGTCAATTATTGTTTCGTGTGTAATTTAGATTACAGATTTTTTTCACCCGTTTAAATTTTAGGTTTAAATCATCTGCATATAACCTTCAAACAATGCGATTGAGAAATTATGAGTACTTTTTCTCACATCCTCCTCGTTTTCACTTAGAGGCTAACATTCTGCATCGTTGGATTACACTGACAATTTATTATTATTACTTGCTGAATATCCGTGCTTTGCTACGGAGTACATTTTAGGATAATTACAATGAAAAAATAATGAAATTGATTTTTAGAGGATTTCCTTAAAAACAATATTCTTTGTTTCTTCATTGGGTGGAACTAATATTACCAGGCTCGTCTGTGAAATTACGCGTGAGCAAGCTACGTAAAATTGACCGTGGGAGAAACAATTTTCTCTTAAATCTACACCAGCGTATTTTAAAGTGTGGTCTTGAGACTTATTTATCGTCATTATGAAGGATACTTTGAGGGGAAATTAAAGTTTTATATATAGGTTTAATATCCATAAAACATACTAATTTGTAATAAATTCTTAAAAATCTCAATTAGCCTAGAGGTTAAATTTACGGTATTTAACCTCTAGACTGTCTTTTACTGTAATATTTTTTGTCAATTTATTTCGTTGTTATGCACGTGACGCAAAATTAATTTAAAGTATCACGAAAATAAAAGAAATCTCGTGATCAACATTTAATAAACTAAATTATAAAAGTTAATCTTTAAAAATTCACCAAAAATAAGAAAATGGAGGTAAAGATTCGAAAAAGATTTCATTTTAAAGGGATTTTTTATGATCTTTCTTGTGATGTAAATTTTATAACCCTCAAATTATTACTTTAAATGGAAACTTTAAAAAGTTTTACACAAACAGCTTAAAAATTTAATTTAAAATATCTAAGAAGAATTTTTCAAAAATCTTTCTTAGTGCACCCCTACACTATAAGAATCGCCATACAAAATTTTAGCCCTTTTAGTCTAGTGGTTTGGTTTGTGCGTTATCTGCCAGTCAGTCAGTCACGGAACTGTTTTGTATGTATAGATTACTATTTATGAGAATGATTTTTTTCCAAGAGAATTTGGCAACTTGGTTCTTCTCCATTTCTCCCAAATGCCACACGCCATTGTAACAGTTGATTCTCAGGGCAGACATTCATTTCAAATCTCCCTAATTGGAGATTGAAATGAGTCTGCCAGTCTACAAAACTTTACCGCCTATGTTCTATAAGCCATGTGACAAATTTTCAATATGATTATACTTCTCCTCACTTATGAGACTAACATAACTTACTAAAAAATAAAAATATCATGATTAACAAATAAAATTTCGTTATATTTTATTCGCTAAATAATATTAGTTTCTTTTCATTTCTCCTTCTCTGGAAGTGAAATATATTACACGAAAGAGAACATAGGGTAATTTTAACCCCAAACGTCATATGAGTAAGAAATGGGAATTTTCTATCAAAATTCAAATGAAACTTTTAATGTAGGTATTTTTTTTAAAGTCACTAGATGTAGAATAATAAATTCCCAGGATGCTGAGTCTTGTTTTTACAATGATTATCTGTACTGGAATAAAAAGTGATAACTAAAGTGTAGTGTTCTGTGTCATGTAAAATGAATGGGTGCATTTACTGATTCAGTCAGAAATTGTTACGCAACATGACTTATTATTTGTGAACACATACTTAAAAGACCTAACTTCGATAACAGCTGCTTTTTGATAGATAAAAAGAAAAATAAATAAAGTAATGAAAGTTGATGATTCGCTTGAATCTACTTATTTTTTAATAAACTGCTGAAATGATACTATATTGATCCCTGACAACCTGTCTCACGTACAACAGTCTACCACGCGTGACGTCACATCTCGAAAGATATTCTGTGGTCGTGCAAAATTCTCAGCTTAAGTAATACACTTTAATTTTTAAGAACTTTCCGCAGCCTCCTTAAAATACACAAATCTCGCCTACCGATGGAAATTTTTAATGCAGAATACCCTCATGACCAGTTATCCTTCTCAAACATGTTATTTGTGCATTTCCACTTGCAAGATTTAGATTTTAAATTCCCACGATAAGCCCATATTTTTGTCCCTGAATACTGTCTTGTGCAGTGGCCTCTTTAATGGGAATAATTACAAGATAAAAAGAACTTTTTATATACCACGTTTTTAAATTTTTTGTTGAATCATATAAACTTGACAATTCTATGTATTAATAAATACTTAAAAAAAAATTATGAATTATCCCATAAAATTGAAAGAAAATGAAGTTAATTGGAAGTTAACTTGCATTTAACTTTTCATTCCCGTTCCGTCCAATAGATGTCTGCACCAGTCTACAAAACAAAATTAACTGAAAATAACTGAAAATTAATTTAATTCTGCTTAAAGATGGCTAAAAGTATTTAAAAAATGCATTGTCATCGTGTTCTAAGCTATTCCAAAAGTTTCAAATTTCTAGCTAGTCAGGAAGTTAGTTAAAAATCGATTGCAAGATTTGTACTGGACAAACACACACGCAAACCAGCACACAAACAAGAAAGCAAGTTAATAAAAACATGGTAAAAAAGTAGAATGTTAAATTATGTGATCATAGTATGCCCATACTGCGCGCTATAATGTTCACGCATCTTTCATTCTTCAAAGTAAAATCATGTCTGAACTTGAGCGGGGAAGCAAACATTCTTTCGTTAAAGTTTTGTATAAGCTGCCATACTAGCCCAAAAAAGGAAAGTTTAAGATGAGAATGCATTTCATAGTACAAAGGTGCTGGTAAAGTTAAGAGGTTCAAAGTGTGGTAAGGATCTCTGAATAGACGATCGGGTCATGTCGGATGGCCATACTGATGGATAGCCATCCAGCATCATCCGATGACCAACGATGAATCCAACGATGCAGAATGCAAGCCTCTAAGAGAAATCGAGGAGGGATGTGAGGAAAAGTATTCGTAATTAAAATTCCTCAGTATGGCCGCCCAACATAGTGGGACATGAGTATGGTCTACTATGTTCGATGGCCATACAGATGGATTCAATCCAACATAAAGCTTTCACTAGATAAGGTGAATTAAAGAAAATCCGCGAGATATTTGGGTGGTAAATTGACGTCAAAAACTTAACAAGATAACAAAATGGGTTTCAGTTTCGACGGAAATTGTAACACAATGCCAAAATATGATCATACAGTAGCAAACCATTTCATCGTACCTCAGAACCTCTTAGCTGGTCTATAAACAGCTTCGAAGTATGCTGTGATACGTTTTGAGAATAAAAGGCCAAAAAATGTTTTTGACAACAATACGAACTTTGTGAAAAGCGTATATGGGACTATGGAAGAACAATCTGTTGAAGGTTGTGGATTTTCAAACTTATTTTATCTCCCCAAATTTAACAGTACTGAACCCGAACTTTCGATCCTTATACGAAAATTCAATGTATGTATAGTATGTGGAAATCTAAATGAAATATTCAACAGAGCCTATGCGAAAAGGATAATTCCCGTTCCTTATTCAATAAATGAATAAATAAGATATGTTTGGAAAATTGGGATAATCTAGAATCCTCCATCTCATTCGACCAAATAAGATTGAATTTGGAAAAAAGAGCTTTTCATACTATAGAGCTGTACAAATTGACATGACATCTTTGATTTTTGCTTGATTAACTGGTTAGAATCGTTAATATAGAATACAAGACATATTAATAGCACAAAATAAGAAACGTGTCATTTACATATTATATATATATATATATATATATATATATATATATATATATATATACCGGGTGTGTCATAAATTCGTGCAAAGTTTAAAAATTCGTAATAAAAGAAATAATGCTCTGAAAATTTTCTGTTTGCGCGAATAGGATCAGGGGGACATTGGAATTTTTTCCATGCAAAAAAATAATTTCCGAACGTAACCGAAAGAGGGCGCTTTTGCGTGACCACGTTAAGTCTGCATTGCAGGAAAGGCATGAGTTACCTGTTGTCACCCTCATCCAGGATGGTGCCCCGCCCCACATTTCACGTGATATCAAGACGTTCCTGTTGGAATCTTTCACTGAAGACCGAGTTATATAAGTCGCGGTTGTAAGGTTCAGTGGCCCTCAAGGTCACCTGACTTGACCCTGGTAAATTTTTAGTTGGGGAGATACTTAAAGTTTCATGGGTATCGGGGCTCTCCAACTATTTTCGTGGAACTGAAAAATGTCATTCGACAGACAGTCGCTGCCATCTATCCTACAATCCGCTGTAATGGGCTTATTGACACGCCTCACTTGCCTATTACCTTGTGCTGGTAGTAATGTTGAACATCTGTTACTTTAAAGTAAATGCGCAGTCTCGTGTTATTGTGATCTGTTTGATTTTCTGTTTGAGTTTGCCTCATTTGCATAAAACATCTCAGTATGACGTATGAGCGCCCTCTTTTGGTTACTTTTAGAAGCTTTATTTTCTTTACATGGACAAAATTCCAATGTCCCTCTGATCTTATTGGCGCAAACAGAAAATTTTTCCGAGCATTGCTTCTTTTATAATGAATTTTTGAACTTTGCACGAATTTATGACGCACCCTGTATATATATATATATATATATATATATATATATATATATATATATATATATATATATATATATATATATATATATATATATATATATATATATATATATATATATATATATATATTAATTAAGATATTAAGACAGTATATTTATTTCTACCGTCACAGAAATTCAATAGTACTAAAGCAAATTGCGGCATTGAATGTACAAAGCTATCTCTTATACACACAGCACGACTCTCAATGATATATAATATAATAATAACATCAGATCCCTGATTTCCCCCAAAATAGTCTCAGTTTATTTGCTCCTAACACTCAGTTGCAGATGCATAATTTATATATTCAAGATGAAATATGAATATACGTATACTGTGGCAATAATAGAACTTAGTGAGGAAAGAATATATACGTTTGATATTGCTTACGTCTCTACCAAATGCTATGTTATGTACTGAGAAAAATTATTAAAAGAAATAGCAAACACAAGCATATATATAAAACCTTATTATTTGAAGATATCTTTTCCTGTACGTAAGTTTTGGGGACAATAAAGGGTTTGGGAGTCCAGGACACAAAATTCTTCAAATTTTCGAAATAAAATTTACTACATTAAAAAATTGTGTTCTTTTCCACTCAAAATGACGTTTAAATCATGTGTCTATCTTAATTAGAACAGGAGAAATTATTGTTATTATTTGTTTTTCAACATTCTAATAGCAACCTATCTTTTTTTTTTAAACCTATAAATGCGTTTTTCTGCTTGATGGTTGTTTTCCCCCCATTTCTCGTCTTTAAATTGTTATAAGTCAAGAAGCGTTAAACATAAATGGTTCAAACTTGGAAAATGTCTTTTTCAATTATTTTAATTTAGTTTTGATTCAGCAAATTTGAAAAAAAAATTTCTTTTCAAAATATGATATTTAAAAAATAAGTTACATAATTTTTTAAAACATTTTTACTCTAAATACTTTTTTAAGTAATATTTTTAAAAACGCTGAATCAAAATTAAAACTCATATATTTCTGTTTAATTAAATTAAAAAATTTGAAATTCTACAAATGATATTTCGAGTTATAACGATTTTAAACTGTCCCACTTTTTTAAATTTTTAAAAATTTTAAAAACTTTATGAGAAGTTTTATGTTGTGATTTTGTTTACAAATTATATGATTAACCAACGCAAAAAAAATTTTAAAATGTTAACTAAATAAATAAAAAAAAATTTAAGTGTGTCCCGGACCCCCTTAAAAAGCTTGAAGAGGCGAAGAGAATAGAAAAAATACTATGAAAACAACTATGCAATGGATATGTATGAAAAAAAAGTGTGAAACAAAATAAATATGTATAAAAACAAGGATGCAGTGGATATGTAGGAAAATAAGGATGCAATGGGTATACATATATGAAAACAAGGATGGAAGAAAGTAAATATGTATGAAAACAAGGAGGTTTGGGGTATAAGTATAAATGTTCAGCAAAAACACAGTAATTTTCCATCATTCGAAAAGATAATAATGGGTCACAACAACAAACAGTATCCGCAAAAGATGTCAAGAATAGCAACTATTTTAAACTTATTCATGTAATTTTCAATAAGGGCATGGAGCATTTGGTGTGACTGTCTCTATGGCCAATTCATAAATGCATAGTTACTGTCCATCACCATACAGCACAATGATTTGTAGTCATAAAATTGTACATCCATAAATAGTGTTTAAGACCTAAGGAAAATAGTGTATGATGATGCAACCTAAGCCTGCCTAAGGAAAATAGCGACCTGCCTAAAGAAAATAGTGTATGATGATGCACCATGTCATTAAGTTTCATCTTTATGGCACGGTAACACCTTAAACATTTTCATAATTTTCAATAAATAAAATTTAATTTATATGATTTCTTTTAAAAATTCTCTTATAGTTTCGTACAAGGCAGCAAGTTAATATAAGATCTTATAGTCGAGTATAGGGCAATTTAGAAGGCTAAGTCTTTCCGAAGGGCATTTTATGCCCAATTTTCAATAAGTGCATACTCTATCTACACCAGCAGTCGGTCTTTAACATTTTAATTGTCACAGGAAAAAAAATTGGCAACGAACCCGTTTTTTATTTTAGGGTGAAAATTCAGAAAATATTTTGCCTGAGACAAAAACCTAGTTTCCAAAATGAAAAAATAAATAAACTTTTTCCATATAAAGTAAGTAAAATGTTTTGCACAATATTTCCAGTATTGCAAAGTGACTATAGAAATTGGTAGAATATCTGAATCTTTTAAATTTTCTAGAAATACATTTCAAATCGTCAAAGTATTTTCGAAAGTATTATGATTTTCATATGATGACAAATTTAATTCAAAAGTATATCATATGTGTAAATAGAAAAGAAAATATCCTTTCTTAGACCCCTTTAAAAATCATAAAGTTTTAGGGATTTCACTTCACTATTTTCACACATTTTATAGAAAAGTCAACAAAAGCTTCGGTAATATATGGATAATAAATGTCTATAAAGGAAAAATTGCAAATACATATTTACATTTTTCAAGCGTTCACAAGTATAACAATGTTCAAGGACTGAATTTCTCGTCTTTCAGGTATTGTTAAAATGTAAAATTTTAGGCTTCCAACTTTAAGGATTCAGAAACATAATACATAGAAGAGTTCTGAGAAAATAATTTTTTTCTTGGAACCTCAGGAATTCCCTCTTCAACGATATTTTATTTCCTTCTAACCCATATTATAGCCACGAAGATCGTATTTGTGATAAAAAATTCGACTTTTTCAAATGCGTAATAGTAAACAGAAAGGAAAAATTTTTGCAAACATAAAAAAATTGCTACATAGAGAAACAAAACTTTTACCACACATGTAAATATATAAGAAGTGAAAATATTCATGTGATCCATATTTACACGTAAATTTATCAAGAAAAAAAGTAGGATGGCTTAGTTATTGGATTAATTTGGTATTCATTTTATCTTTAATGTAATTACTAAAGTATGTGATCATCTCTCAAACATTATCACCACTATAAAACAAAGAGGCGAGAGAAATAAGTAAGGAACACTGATTTTTTTTTATCTACTAACAAAATATATATTTTTATTAAAATAATATATTTTCTGAATTACATTAGTATATAAATACCACATAAATATTATACTAAAAAATAAGCAACCTTAAATGATGGTGCAGTAGACCATTTCGGAGAGAAAAGTGTGAAAGGATTGTAAAGGGTTCACTGGTTCCTCGTTAGTTATTCAACCAAATCTTACAAGTCCATTAACTGAGAAAAGTATATCATATGTGTAAATACTTTTTACTGACTTCTAAGTAATAACAATTGTGAATCCATATAAAAATGCTAAAAGGTGAGTGCAGCCAATCAGTGATCTTTAAAAACAAGAAAAGGATCCCCTGTGATAAAGAGTGCGTTCTACGTAGCTTAGTAAAAATAAGGAAACGTTTCTACTTGTTGCATATCAGCTACAAATATCCTGGATTATAAATGGTGGTATCCTAAGACGCTTTTGCTTAATTTAACCACAGATAAAGATTATTTCATCTACAAGTAATACACAGAAACTTTAAACATAAAATAAAATAATTCTAGATGAAAGTTTATTGAAAGATTTCCCATCGAACGACATAATTTCATCACATTTTAAAGCAGACGATTACAACCGGGCATCTGACTTCTTGGGCCACTGACTTTATTCTTGGGCCACTGACTTATGTCCATCTAAACTAATTCACATCTATTTAGGTTAAAACGCAAGTTAAAGTTTCAAAAGGTTTTAGAAGAGGCTAATCACTTGAAAGTCAAAATCGCAGAATAGAAGCGTACAAAGGAAAATTTTCACTTAGATATATGCATTTTCACTCTCATTTGTCACTTCATCCATCATTACTCTTGCGTGTGAGAATTTCGTAGAATGAAACTCAAAGCTATCTTCCCCTTAGGGATGATAAATTTATCATGTCTCCTAAATGTTATCTTTGTTATAGCATTTGGTTCTATAAATTTTAATTCTTATTTCTATAATCTAGATTATACAACGGAAAGTCCAAAATGCAATTAACACTAAAGTGTTTTGACAAAAAATATAAAATCAAAAACATAAAACATTTCTGATAGAAGATCTCTAGAGGGACAGCTTCCAAATCGTAGATTACACTTGGTTATTTAGCTTTAGCCAAATAAAAAAAGGCTCATGCAATCAGTCATCCCGTCTGAAATGCGATTATTGACAAAAAAACGTAACTTGTAATGAATTTGTTTGCATGAAATATATCATAAAGCGTCCTTCTTTGAGGACAGTGGGTCACCCCTGGGTGTCGAAATTGTGGTGACACCTAACTTCGACCGTTGTGGTGCTATTATAAACCAGAGCCGCACTGCTCAACCAGAAGCCTGTATGGACCTGGTCTGGAACTTCCCTCCAGGAGGCATTAGGAACAACAATATTCCAAAGCACAATGGTTGCTGGTACTGAACATGATTCTCGCATTTCACGAAACTTATGTTTGGTCATCGAAATTCAACACCCTTACACTAAGTATGTAACTTAATACTTACTTATTCAAGTTTGAAAATGATAAACTTTAAAGTGAAAATAAATGCAACGTATTATTAATTAATAATTCTGTATACTTTTTTTAGAAACACTGTAGAGGTTACAAAATTCAATCAAGTTTCAGCCCTAAAAATTCTTCGAAACTGTAATTGCAACATCTCTGTTAACTTTGATTTTTAATCTGTATATGCGTATAAAGCTGCCGATTAATTTGGGGACAATAACTTGATAATGTGTGTGCTTTAATAATATCAATGCGATAATATCTCGGAAAACGGTGCATTCATGAATTAAATCTCTGAGGGTTGAATATAAACTGTGTAACACTGCTCGTATGTTAAAGTCCGAATAGCTGGTTATGTGATTTATAGATAATCGAGGAGTGATAAAGAAAGATTTTTGATTCTGAATGAATACAAATTTTTAAAAAAATACTATAGGCGTGTGTGTAAAAATTGTTTTATAATTTTTTTTTTTAAAATACCCTCATTTTTCATATACATTCCTCTTCTTTACTTATTTTTTATACATTCATATGCTATTGTTTTATGTTAAATATGACAAATAATTCATAAATAATATTTCAATAAAATTCATTTTATTTGATTACAGGATGAAAACCAACAGCGTGCAGAAATGAAAAGATTCTTTCTTTCCCAGGTAATAAGTTCTATATTTTAGTTTTGAGGAAAAAAATATATGTTGATTAAAGCTTTCGAAGTAGAAAATTATTTTATGCATATACATACACACAGATATATATATATATATATATATATATATAAATATATATATATATGTGTGTGTGTGTGTGTGTGTGTGTGTGTGTGTGTGTGTGTGTCCGTCCGTCCGTCCATCCGTCCGTGTGTTTCCATGTGCGTGTATAAGAAAAATAACTTAGGAAGTACTATATTTAATTTATTTGATAATTATGCTCATATTTTATCTTATTTAGCAATTCGCTATTTCCAGCATGTTTTCAAGTATTCGTTAATTACATTATTTCATATTGCTATGTATTTATGTCCTCATGGGATGTGTTATCGTATTCTTGCTATTGTAAATTGTTCTTCTCTATTCTATCGCAAAACATATCCGTTTATGGTTTTTGACTTGATATAATTTGTAAAGAAGAGGACTAAATTGCATATCTAGAAACCCGACAAAAATGCAATGGGTTATCTATCAAGACTAAGCTAATTAAATTTTACTTTTGAAACAAGGAAGATATAAATATCCGTAAATAATACCACAAGGGAAAGATAAACTTTCTACAATTCAGAACAGATATAAATGTATACGCTAAGGTTAAATATTGGAAACTATTTTTAGATACTATTAGGGGAAGGTACGATTTTCCTATGATGTCACCCCTGGGGGTGTTTGGTCAAAATTGTGGTAGCCCCTATCCAAGTAGGCGTCCGATCCTTGTGGTGCTATAAACCGGAGCCACACTACTCAACTCGAAGCCTGTATAGACTGGAACTTCCGGCCAAGGAGCATTAGGAACAGCAACTTATGAAAATAAATAAACTGATATTTATGCGAAATTTTAGTTGACAAAATTACATGATGTTGAGGTATAACAGTCAGCAAATCTTTGCTTCTGGAGATGCGGGGTCAAGTACTCCGGTCTCGTCACTTGACTCTGTTCAAAATTACGGGACCGGTCCATAGGGGGTTAATTCGCGTCCACCTATACGGTGCTCCCAGAAAAGTGGCCAGCAAAACAGCGGTGTCATATGGCGGTAAGGATAATGTCCCAGTATATGCCGTCTGCCGCATTGGAGAAAAAAAAATAGTCAGCAAATATCTTATCCCAGCTCTCTCTGAGGAACTTAAGTATATAAGTCTCAATACTAGAGATCATTCCATGTAGTTGCAAGAGCTACAGCTTAGATAAAAAATAATACTAAAGTTAAGAACATGGCTTAGGTCTTAGTCACATTGCTTCCGAAGAGGAACATAGCTTCACTTTTATCCAATCACAGAGCGCAACGTAAAGAGGTCGTGGAAATTCAAGCCAATCACAATTTATATCAACAGTGTTAGCGTCAAAAGAGGAACTAGTGTGAACAGGCAGTGTGAACAAGGCTAAAGTGTTAAGATCACGCATCCGGAAAGCAGAGAGTGAGAGGTTTAATTCCTGACCTAGGAAATTGTATTCGAAGGGGGAAAAAAGAATTATGAATGGTAGAAAGTGAGTTCTCGCCATAAATTTCAGTTTTTATAGTTGTTACGTGCACATGGCTTCTTTATTAATAATGAATAAGGGGACTTTACGATTTCACATTACGTCTGCAGCTCTTCACGCGTGACCACTCAATAGTTAGTAATTCGGGAATGTGAAATAATTTGAGTAATATGAATAAGTGCGTGGGGATGTAAAATTTATTAACATACTCTTGCATACTTCATAGAAAATGAAATTTTTTATGTTCTTTATAAAATACGGCATTCCTAAACACCAGCTACTAAAACTGCAATCTTACATCACAATTGTTATGACTTCGCACAGCCAAAAAATAAATCGCATTATTCTTTCAAAGCCCGTACGGTTCCGTCAGACGTGACCACTTAGATAAAAGGCATTCTCCTTTATATAAATTTAGAAACTTGCTATTTCATTACAAATTCTTTAGTTAGATTTATACAAAACAGTCTCTTATGTATATTATTTACACTGCAACATTTTACATCCGGTATTTACTTTGATATACGATCTCACTAGAATTCATCGATTAAGGGGAATAAAATATTATTCCTAAAGAATTTACTTTGTCTGGTTAAAAGGAAATTGGATTTCTTTTAAAGATACAAACCGATTTATTTTAAATCTGTAAAAAGGGAAAGATATACAAGGACGCACTTTTATGTGATAGACTTCATGCATGACTATTATTTCCTTCGCTTAAAATATTCGGTATCTTGCGATGTGAAATTAAGTTATTCTAATGCTTCCCATGCAGTGTGAGAAAAGGTTGTTGGGTCATTTTTAGAACGAATTCCCTAAGTTTTTTATCGCTTTAAGTGCGTAATAAAACTATGGATATTATTATACGGCTCTTTTCATAGGATGGAGAAAATGGGGAAAAAAGAATTTTAATAATGAGAAAATATAATTACTTCAAGAGTATCGTATACCAAGAAAGAAAGCGGTATTGTGCGCAGTTTTCAATGTCTATTACAGACACACAAAATCGGAGAGTTTCAGTATTAATAGCTTTACAAAGTACTTTCACTACAAAATTAGTTTAATATAATAAAATATTATGTACTGTGAAGCTTTGTCTAGAACGTTGTTCGTAACCTGTTGTCCGGAAGAACGCAAGAAGTGGATTGCGAAGTCAACAGTAAAAAAAAAACTAATTTCATCGTTTCGAAACGACAGCGAATTTAACTATTTTATAGCTTTGAGCCATATTAAACCAAGGAATTTACAGCTAGTAAAGCAACTATATGCTCAAAAATCATTCACAGGATTTTACGTCTACTATTATTAAGTTTACCATTACGTCAAATTTTGATATTGTTATTAAGTCTATTTGTAACTTTTCATTACAGCCGTTTATCACAAACAGTTTGTTTATTCAGGAAATTAAACCCATTTTTGCTTCTAAAAGGGGTGGTTGGGAGATGGTCCGTGACGATATTTTTTTCATAGGTGGCCCTAAGATAATCAAAAGGTTAAGAGCTACTGATCTAGAAAATGGTTTAATCTGAAAACTATAGCTAAATACGAGAGCTAAAGCCTAAAAAATCCATAGTTCGGTAACTCATGGCCACTTGTCTCTCCAACAGTTATTTCAATCTGCCTCTATTCAGAAGAACCGTATAAATCCAATAAGGAGCATAAATAGGTAGATTTTGCTCAGTTCAATTATTGACAAATAAAATCAGATTTTATGTATTATATAGATTGACAAGGTACTGTTATTTAAAAAAAAACCACTATTGAAAATGAAATAACCTTTACTTTGGAGCATTTTCCAAATGAAAAATGCAAAATAAAAACAACCGTCAAACAACTGCATATCGGAACTACAGCCCAAATACCCATCTTTATGTAACCCCTAGACTCAATATCTACAAATCTTGGATTTTCTGCTTCTGTTCATCTCAGAAGTACCGTATGGGTACAAATAAAGCATTCCTAAGCGCTTTTTCTGTTGTGTTGAACTACTGAGGGAGATAATATGAGTTTTGGGTCTTATATTGATTTACAAAGTACTTTTCATATAAAAGTCAAATCCTTAGTGTACATGATTTTTAAAAAAAATTCTATAAAGCGCAGTCACAGATTTGTAGCCTCTCTAACCTACCGATGAGTTCTTTTAAAGCTTTACTCAATAAAATATTTTAGAAAATAAGATCAATGGGAAAAGCATTTTGAATCGAAATGTAAAAATCTCTGACTTATCGTCCGCGGCATAAACGATTGTTATCATTTGAGGGGGGAGAAGTCAAATTTTCCGATCCCTCTCCCCTCACCTGGGGGATTTTTATAGAGTAGGTAATGTTTAATTTTTGGGAGAATTTTGATGAATGTAATTCAAAATATTCCTTAAAGATCCTAGTGGTTAGTTAATCGGGGTTTGGTACAAAGGGTGTTCGGTTCGAGACCTGACAAGCACCACTAAATGTTCTCTTGTCTACGCCAGGTATGGGCCAAAACTTAAAATTCTGCTCCTCTCTTACTAATTTGAAATATGTTCATACTTTTCTTATTATCGATTGAAACTAAATTTTATGTTTTAGTAAACTAAAATTACTTTTTACAGTAAAACCATAGAAAATTTTGATAAATTGAAAACAGTTTCATTTTTTGTTGTTTTCGATAATTTTTTAATGGTAATTTTTTAATTATTCATATCCTACATTTTTATCCAAATAGACCCAAACATTACGTTTGATCTTAAAATTCTTCAGCTCCACAGAATTTCATCAAGGTTGGAAATTGTTTAGTACCTACTTTTTCGACTATATAGAAGATGTTTCGGCAACTTATCTATCTTGCCCGCGTGAGCCAGAAAATTTCATACAATAGTCAAAAGCATCGATCAACTTTTCCTGCAAAACGGAATTATTTAGAATTATTATAATTGTATTAACCCAAAAATGTTTCGTATGCAATTCTGATGTGTTGCAAACTAAATGAAAAGGCACAAAATATTCAAGCGTTGTTATTTCTCATCGAATTCCACCAATCAAATCTGAAAATTTGAGATTAAATATAAATTTTTTCTATAAAATTCTCAAAATACATTCCTAAACCAACCACTTTTTTGACGAACACATCCCCATTTCCAATGAAACTTAAAATTAATCCAGGAAAAAAACCGAAAATTTCCTAGCTAAACGTAAAACTTTCCGAGAAAACCTTCAAGTTGTCTGACTAAACCTAAAATTTCTAGAGAGAGCTTAAAATTTTTCCAACTAAACCCGTAGAATCTAAGATTTAATCAAAAGCTTTCCCACTAAAGATCTAAATTTTTCGACTGGCTTTTTTCCAGGGGGTAGGGGGGTCGCACCTTCTTTTTCGCCCGGGATTTACTTTCCTGGTTATCGTTGATCATCATAAAACCTGTTGCCTAGAGAGTTAAAACTTTTGTTTGTGATATCGTGACGTCATTAATAATCTAATTTGATAAATTTTCTCCTAACGTATTATCTGTAATGTTTATCAGTATGTATTACGCTTTTCTGCACTGATTCGAGATTTGACGTCGCATGCGATTGAAGAATTTAAAAAAATTATTTCAAGTGAACAAGCTGTACTAAACGTGTAAAATTTCCTGATGCCGATCGATTACACCTTTTGGGTGTTTGAGTGGTGAGTTGAAGTTTTGCAATTACGTATCACACTGCTAGATCTGTGGGTATGTCGCAAAAAATAGAATTGCTTCCATTTCCCATTAACAATACACAGTTCACCGAAGACATTGTACTTCGATTATAACAGTCGAGTTAAGCAGCATAGCAAATTGTATAATTTCAACAGTAGTTTTTCTATGAATTTTGAGTACACATTTAAATTGAAATGTAAATGGTATATTTATTTCAGCTTTTAGCATCATTATCTGAGTTAACAACTGTGTCAAATGGCACACATTTTAGATTTTAGAGTGGTGCAAGTAATAGGTGTTTTTGAGTGTAAATACATACCACAAGTTATGATTCATTTAATGAGGTAAAAAGGTAAGATAATTAATCGACAAAGAAAAATTAAGAGTAAATTCAGAATTGCATGATATTTAAATGAAAATTTTCAAAGAAAGAAGTATTGAATTTAAATGTTAAATCTTTGTATAACTGCGTAAAGATCTATTAATAGATAAATGTCAAACAATGAATAAAAGCTAATAAAGGTTGAAATTTCATTAAAATTCAATTTACCATAAAGTTTTAAAATAGGTGTAAAAAAAGATTATGCTATTATAACTTTGCGTTACATTAATGCATATATGTGCTCATGTGTAAGCATTTTTAAAAGCATATTAGTTTCAATTCCCAGCTTTCATTGCAGCTGGCATAGTAAACTTATTTTACAAGTAAATTAAAAGGCAATATACAAAGGCAAATAGCAAGTAAATTAAAATTAAAAATAATTTTTATATAAACGTTTTCAATGAAGGAGATATTCAATTTAAATATTCAATTTATATATATATATATATATATATATATATATATATATATATATATATATATATATATATATATATATATATATATATATATATATATATATATATATATATATATATATATATATATATATAACTGCACAAAGACTTGTTCAAGAACGATAAAATGACAAAAAATGTTAAAGCTATTAAATGTAAATAACCCTTAAAAATTTAATTTCCTATAAAGTATAAAACTAGGTGTGAAAAAGATTATGGTATGGTAGCATCGCATTACATCAATGCATATGTGTAGGCAGTTTTAAGAACATAATAGTTTCAATTCCCAGCTTTGAATGCAGCTCGCAAAGTAAGCTTATTTTAACAAGTAAACAAAAAAGAACTTTGGATTGTTATCATACGTACATCGAACTCAAATCCTTTTAACTGTAAACAACATTGTAAGGATATTCTCCGCGGGTAGAAAAACAGTACTCGGTGGGATATTCAGCTGAAACGAGATAGATATTCTTTTAGCATCGCATCCTGCTATTTCCTTTCTCTTATTTATTGCCCACTACCTCACTACTCGGTTTCATATAAAAAGGTTTTTTTTCTTTTAAAGGACATAGTTACAAAACCAGAATAAAACCAGAACAGCAGCAAAATGAAAGTTTTCAAAAAAGGTTGTTTTAACTACGAAACTGTTTTTATGATCCCTCTTTATTTTGAAATGATCCATAAAAAAGATTTAACATGTAATTTTTAGTTATCAACCGATAATATAGATTTTCATGCTGTGCTTCTAGTAATATATGAGCATAACTAAAGTTACTGTAATATTATAAGATCTCTGAAGCTTTGAGGTCACGTGAAGTAGGGATGCGACATCGATGTCGATGTTTTCAAAGCATCGATGTTTTGATAAAAAACATCGATGTTTTAAACATCGATTTATTGAAGCCGATGTTTTTTTAACATCGATGTTTTGTGCTCGATGTTTTTTTTTAATGAAAAAGTACCATAATAAAAAAAATTTACCGCGTAGCATAATTTTCACACTCAGTAAATGTAAGTCTGAATTCTGAAAAGGGCGAATACAAAAGGGGGAACGATTCCTTAGCAAACAGACAAATGGCAATCAACAACCAATGAACTAATCAGCGCTTGGAATGTTCCTGACACTCCAGAACCTTCCATGAAGTTTTATTTTACAAATAGTATATACACGAGAGCAGTCATTTAAGCTTTTGTTTTGTTCTGGTTTTATATAAGTTGACATTAATATTATTAGTAAGATGCCTCCCAAAAGTACCGTTTGGAAATATTTTTGCAAAACCTGTGACAAATTGGCAAAATGCAATATTTGCCTTAAGTCCCTCAAAACTTCTGGCAATACCACGAATTTATCTGGACATTTGAAGACAAAAGATGGCGATATTTACAACGAGAATTTTGAGTCATTAATGTAGCTGAAGGCAAAAGCAACCAAGTTTTTTCATTTGTGTCAGCCCAATCAGAGAGTAAAATTAAATCCCCCCCCACGACTAACCGAAGTAACATTAATGTTAGAGATTTCTAAACGAGTTTTAAAAAATGGATGTTCTAAAACATCGATGTTTTAATATTGAATATCGATGTTTCAAAACATCGATGTTTTTTTTATCAATGTCGCATCCCTAACGTGAAACTGGAGGACAATATGTTAGTAAATACTAACTTTTTATAATCTGTTACCTTTAATGTTGAGGATTTTAAGAAGTTGATATTTAGTGTCCTGCTAAAGAATAACAGAATAATTTAAGTACTCCGTGTAAATAGCTTGAAATAATATCGTAAACTTAATTAGATTAAAAATAATTATTCTCAAAATAATCAATTTAGGAAATTAACTCTGCAAAATAGAACCCTCTAAACCAGGGGTAGCCAACTCAAAGCAATCCGGGGGCCACTTGAGAAAAATATAGATGACGGCGGGCCCAGTGTCATTTGGGAAGGAGTTTTGATGTCTGCTGTGCGAAAGATTATATTGCCATCATCAAATATCAGCCTTCCATACTGAACTAAATATTTTAATTTACGAATAATTTTGAATATATAAGTTTAAATTATTTAAAATACATATAAATATAGGGCCTTCAAAAAATTCTGCAGGAAAAATTGTATTTTTGATTTTTCAGAAAATTGCATTCTTGATTTAAAAAAAGTTTACTTAGTGAATAATTAATTTTGGCGATACCAAAGTATATAAATGGTTTACAAAAAAAAGCCAAAAATACAAAAACGTAACTTTGTAAAATCAAATAAATTTTAAAATTAATAACTTCAAAGTAGCAAATTTGAAGCGCACATTTTGAAACACTGTATTATGTAACGAAAATACATTTCACTTTTGGAGGATAAACATTTCAAAATCCCCCCCCCCCAAAAAAAAAAAAATAAATAAATAAATAAATAAATAAATCAGTTCCGACTCACAATAATTCTATGTAAAGAGCAAACTTCTAAAAGTTCTTCGTATATTTCAAAATTATATGTAATAGCCCTTACATATATCAGCAGTTACATTTGTAATATCAGTGCGTCCATCCAGGGCAATTGGAAAATACTCATAATATTTCCTTTCATCCTGTAATTTTTGACGAATTTCACCATCAATATCTTCAAGGCGCCTTATCACTGTTTACCGCAAAAGTGAAAGTTTTTCGAATTCATTTGCAATTCAACTTTTACTTTCGATGAAGGCATTGGACATTTTTTAAACGCATTTTTTTACACACTGTCCATCACTTACTGTCCCCCCCCCCCCCGCAATTTCGTAAGAAATAAAGTTAGAAGCCTTGAGGGACAACTGATGAAAGCTTATTAGTCTAATCAACATACTAGCTGAACTTGCAGTTTTTCGTTAAGTCGGCTACGATGCCGCACCAGTATTTTTTTCATGTTGAGTTTTATGCCCAATAAGTAAATGGCGTTCAATAAGTCTGTATCCTTTCATTACATCAATTACGTTAAAACACACGTAATTGAGGGTAACCACGACATTGTGGTTTACCTTACATATTAAGAACAATTAAGTAGTAGTTAATTTCCCAAGAACTGCTGAAAATTCTGTTCTCATTTCCGACTAACCGTTTATCTTTGACTTTAGAACTCATATTAAGCGTGTATTTATGACAAAGTTCTATATCCAATGCCAGAGGTTTACTGATTAAGTTTTTGCGATAAATATTTCAGTATGGTAGTAAATCTCATTAGTTTCATTTCTTTGGGAGGTTTAATTAATTTTTTAATGCTGTGTTTAGTAGATAGGGATCTTGGGTTTTATCTGAAGTCCAATCAGTTTAATTTTAATCACGGGGTCATTTTAAATTAATTCAACTTCATGACCTTATAATTTACTTGCCATTTCACCCGGGGATGGATCTCTATAAGTCTCATTGCTCCTACCAATATTTTTCCCTAATGTATCCCTTACTTTTGAAATTTTCTATTTTTATATGGATGTTCATCATTAATACAGAGGAACGCGCGACTGATTTTACAATAGATGTAGGTTTACTTATTCTGATATTCCATCCTGTCCAAAATGCGGATCTTCAATGAAAAAGAATCGTTCATCTAAAGTAAAATTGCTCATTTAAAATGTCATTTAAATGCCGTCGAACTGAAAAAAAATTCTCAGTATTTGAGTTTACATTTCAAACGACGACATAAATTATTATTTTTTTTTAATTCGGAAGGGGAACGGGTTCAACATTTTATTAACAGTATAAAATTAGTTGATCCAGAGTAAGGTGAAAAGAAGGACTCGAACTTTTGGAATTTGAGTGTCCAACACCTGCACGGAAGACAATGACTATATAATCCCTAAAACTTGGTTTAAAAACGATGACGATATGACTATTATAAAAATGATTTAAATGATCCTGATTTGGAAAATTTGTGTTTATTTAAAATTTTATGTTCATTTCACTGCGCTTGTTTTTTAAAAAATGTAAATAATAATGAACTCTTAAGGAATTTCATCATGTATTAATTTTTTAGAGTGAGACAGGGTTAAAAAGTCTTGCCGGGCCGCCAGTTAGCCACACCTCCTCTAAACCATGCGCCGGAATTTCCAAGGCTATAAATCCTCAAGATAATTCATTGAAAGACGTAAGAATAAATACTAAAGACAGCTTTTTTTTTAAATGACAGATTTGCTTTTATTACCTAATATAGTCCTATGTTACTTAAATCCAGCAAAACATGATCAAACGTAAAGAAAAAACATTTCCTTTAAAAAGTGATGAAACAAAATACTACAATGAGCTGCTAAAATATGCAGCAATAATTTCTTTAGCTATAAAATTCAAATGATGACAAAGACAAGCTTCAGAAATTCTTTCATCATATTATGATACAATAAACGTTGATCATAATGTAAAATAAATCCAACCTTTCTAGGAGTCATAAATATTGATTAACATTTATGATTCTTAAAACCTGAATCATCAATGATTTTAAAAAATGTTGAATGTAAAATGCATTCAAGCAGGCTGCTTCTACAAGGAAAGTTACATAATTAATATAGTATATTTTGTATAAGTTATATTGTACAATGAATTAAGTATATAATATAGTACTGTACATAGTATATATGTACTATGCCGAAAGTTAAAAGCGTCAAAAATTCGAAATGCTTAGGGAATTTTATTTTGAGATGTTTACATTGTTTCAGTTAAGTTGAGCACCTGTTGGGGAATTTTGATTTAAAAAATTACCTCTTCTAACGAAAGCCTGACAGGGTAGAGAAGGAGCTCATTTCTCCAAGCCTCGAGGCCGTTATTCTCCAACTTGAACTGTTCCGTCATTGGGCGGAAGTGCAATTTGTCATTATTTTGATCCTCCTTCTAATATATTCTCTTTTTTATTCGGGATCAATAGCATGGCCTATTGAATAGGGTGTATTTTCTTTTTTTATATTTTTGATGAGACTTATTTATTCCCTTTGGGAAATTTTCCCATATGTTTAACTAGTCATTCCTAATGGATCAAAGTTTTTCGTTCTGACTGTTGGACCTCCCTTTTAAGCTTTTCCAAACTTTTCTAGCTTAACTATCTTTTCCAAGCCACGAGACCAATATCCTTCTAAGTGAACTACCCTGACATTATGAGGTGTTATTTCTGATGATTTTTCTACACATCCTTTGTAAGCGAATTCCTATGTTTATTTTTCCTGAATTACTATTACGTTGTAATAAGGACTGTTTAAAAAAATTACATTTTTAAAGTTGAACTACATTTGTGAGGGAAATTGTAATATATCCACTATTATAATAACTTGAAAAGCGAACTCTAATCAAAAGTTTGAAAAACAAAACAGCTTCGACCCTCATGAAGAAGTCAAGAAAATCCCCTATATAGTAAGCAAAGGTCGGAAAAATTATTTTTCAGCTATTTATAACGAGTACTTTAAGATTTTTCTTCCCTAAGTTGTATCTTTAGTTGGGATTCTATACCACCTATACAGTTATAAACGACATATGAGTACCTCAATTTTTTGTTTAAGTAACATCTTTTTTCTGTAAACACTGTTACAGAAAACAAAATCTCTACCTAAGCAGCGGCAGTTATTTCCTTAACGTCTATCTACGTTTAGATCATGCAGTAGAGGATTTTCCCCCATATTTTTAGCATATTTTTCGGGTGAAATCATAAAATAATTGGGCTAAGGCTAGATAGCTGGAACTAAAGTTTGAAAATTTTGAAACGACGTCCTGTTTTAGAAAAACAAAATGTTAACATGGTGATATTATTTTTTACGAATGCACTCCAGATTTACAAGAAAATTTTCAAGAGAGAGAGAAGAACGATGGAATGAAGTTGTTTTCTTCGTCGAAAAGTAATCATCGCAGGAACTCGAATTGCGCAGCTGATTCCTCTGTCCATAAATCTCGACACGTTTTGAGGAAATGACATATTCATAGGTTGGAAGGGGAAAAGGCTGATATTTGCCTGATAGATCGAATAGACTTGATACTACGGAATCATGCAGATAGAGACCCGAATGATAATGTTCAAAAATAAATAAACCATTAAATGTGATTAAGATTTTTATTCTTGAAAAATACAGAAAATTACTCTGAAAAGATATTTGAGAAATAAATTTGGAAGCATCAAATTAGTCAGCGGAATAATTTTGGTATTTTAGAGGAAGTATTTTTGATTAAATTGATGAATTGGGAACTATTTAACACCGAATTGCGAAATGCACTTTATTCACATTTTTCCCCAGTCTTTTGTAATCAAGATATATAACGCTTGGTTTGAAAAGTTTCACTGTTATAGATGACTAAAATATGGCTGCAATTATGGCTAAAATTATATGGCTGCAATAGCTTGAAATTCCTTTGAATTTGCGTAATTTTTGACTCCATGTATCTCAAACAGGTGTTAGGAGATTTTTTAATGCCACGATAAAGTAAATACTTAGCATTATAAAATAGTGTTCGATCTATAGGATAAAGTTTCGACGATTTTTAAAAGAGAAGTTTTAGCAGAAAGAGTTTAGTCGAATGGAAAATAAGATACTTTCTTTCGGAAAGCGTTTTGGAAAATGTGTGAACATTAATGTGTGAAATTTAATGCTAGAACGGTTCGTCTTTGTTTAAGTATTTCATCGATTGAATCGGTGTCATTTCGCAACTTTGATTTTACATTGGAAGCTATCTGTTGAAGCGCGCGACTATCTGCTGAAGCGCGATGCACCAGAATCCAATTGGAATATACAAACGGAATTCAAGAACTATTGCGATCTTCCTCAAAATAAATAGGCTTTTTTCTACAACATAATTCCTGTTTCGAAAATAAGACAGTGGTTGAAACAAAATGGGAAAACTCCGATTTAATGCCAAAGTTTGAAAAGTAGTGATAATGGTGTTTTTTTTTTTTAAGATAACTATAGTATTGTAATCCACCTTTTAATCTTCAATAAACGTATGTCTATTTACTTTATTTCGCCAGCGATAAAATTTTCCAAGCTATTCAACCTTAAAATTGAGGAACAAGCTTTTCCTCTAAATTTCAAATATTACAAACGCACATCGAAAGTTTACATATTTTTATAAAAAATTTTCAATAGAAGACCACAGTAATTTTAATAGTAATTTGAAAGCAATACATGTATAATCAAGATACAATTTATTATAATTCTTTTTTTTTAATAGAATATTTTTCAGTGGGGAGGTTTATAGATATAACAATGTAATCTTAAATTCAGAACTTTCAAATTTAGGTAAACAAATCTTTATAATAAAACCTATTTTTTACTCAATTCGTTTTTTCTTATAGTGTTTCTTGCATGTTTCTAATAACATTAAAAATAACTGGATATGAAATCAACTGTTTATTTTTGTAATATCCCATCTGCTCCCTTTAAATATTAATACCATTAATTAATTAGGTGCGCTTTGTAGTAAAGAATATTTCGAAAATTTTACATTTACATGTAAAGAAGTGTTAGAAAAAAATATGCGCATTGAAAATCAATGTTAACAGTTTGATTTTTATTTTTAAATATAGAATTAATGGAGAAAGCAAACTATCCTAAATAGAAAGTTTCAGGAAAACGTTTCTGGTAGAGAAACATAATCCCTATCTAAATATGATTAATCAATCAAAAATGCTGCGAAACACATCCGGGAGGAATCAAATATTAAAACTTATTGCGAAAATTACTATAAATTGAATTACGCTAGCACATGACAAATGCTGTTTGCCGACGATTAAGTGATATTTATTCGGATGACTTCGGACACTAGATCGTTTCAATGCCGCTTGACCTTGTCTGCTAATGTTTTCTGGTAAATATAAATGTCCATTCCACTTTTTTCTCGCTTATTTTATTTTCCTGCTGGAAAAGCAGAGAGCTTATTGTATTAGAGGATTATGTTTCAGTTCATTGTATATCACTTTATTGGAAAAGTCCTAAGAGTGTATATTCTATTTAGAATACACACTCTATTATGTATTTAGAATATCATGAATTTTATTGTTTTAAATGCTCAACAATATTTCTAAGAAGTATTTTTTATATAATTAATTTATTCGTAACGTAATCACAAAACCTCAAAAGGATATAATTTATCTAAGCCAGATATGTGGGCTATAAATGTCAGTTATGAATTACAACACGGGTTTTCCGAATTACAGCTCGAGTTTAATGACAGAGGATTAACCATGGATTTCGCGTAATGCTTTCATAACGGTTATCCCTCATAGATCTCATAATAGTTGAACATGACCTCACAACAGATGCGGATGTAGGTTGTATAACGGTGAATATTCAGGTTTTTAAAGATGTATTTTGCACACAGTTTTATGCCTCATATGCATGTTAATACGCAAGAAAAGTATTAACAGATTTAAAATATAGATAAATATAATAAAAATACTCGGAATTTGCTTTACAATGTATATCTTTATAAGGAAAATTTTTATATACGTACAGTTATTCTGTGACCAATAAAGTTCTCATAGGAAACGTGTTTTAATTTCCTTTAAATTTTATGTCTCATGTATTAAACCTTTTAGTCATCTCGAATTTTATGTATTTATAAGCATATTTCACTGAAAACCGTAGGACAAAATAAACTCTTTAAAAGTAATGAGAGCAATGTAAACAATGATCCAAATGTTTGAAAACAGTTTTATAATATATTTCTCTGCATAAAGTTTTCATAAAACTAAACTTCTATTGATATAACAGCTAGAGAGATGCATCATTTATGATTGCTTCGTGACGGAAAGTATAATCCCTTGAATATATTGTATTTATTCAAGGAATTGCGAAATAACATTATTGACTTACAACTGAATACCCGCTTTTGTATATATTGTTTATTGTCTTGCGCTGGATTATATATAAATTCGGTAAATTAAATTTAAGTCAACGGGGATACATTTTGGTAGAATTGAAGAATCTATGACAGAAATTGAATAAAATTGTTTATACAATACATATAGGTGTTTAAAACAATTTTTTTAAATAACATATTCCTTTATTTTTATTCAATTTGCATTGAATGCAGACGATATCTATCTCATTTGCATAACACCTGCTATAGTATTGTAGTGTATATATAGATAATATTAATGTAATGCATACCTGTTCTGAAATATGTATTTATTGCTTATCATTAGAAGCAAAACAATTTTATATTTCTTTAATATTATTTCAAATGGTTACAATGTAAAATATAAATTTCAAAAATAATTTACAGACATCCTACTCAAATTAATAAAATGATCTGAAAGAAAGAATTTTCCAATAAGTCTATATAAGTGTTTTTTAAAGATACACTTATATACTTATATTATTATATTTTTAAAGATACACTTATATTTGGTCCTATGATTTTCATCGTAGAACCAAATATCCTCACGATTTATTGGACAGCTATCACGAAAAAGCATTTATGGACTTATATACCGCATTTAACTGTATTAGTGACTAGCTGAGTTATCAATAACCTTATCTTTCGGGTCATAAGACATACATCCAATTTATAGGGGCGTTTTTAGAAAATAATATCTTGTATTTTGTTAGGCATGAAAAGATATTTTCATTTTCTTATCTAATATATATATATATATATATATATATATATATATATATATATATATATATATATATATATATATGGTGCAAGAAGTGCCTAAGTCAGTTTTTGCCAAGATGACTTTGTTTGCTTATGTCTCTTTCAAAAAGATAATTTTCAATGAAGGAAATACCCAAGTCTGTACAATGGTTTAGAGAACACTTTTAAAGCAAAAAAAAGTCATCTTTAAAAAAACTGACCTAGGCACTTCTTGTAACAAGCCACAGATATATAAAAAATGTAATGAATAATATATATAAAATATTATAATAAAATATTCATTTTATTTTAATGTTACCTTCAGACCATTAGACACACCCTAATTTTTAGTCGATTTTTTTATATAAAAACGTACGTCTTATACTCCGAAAAATGTGGTATTTTATGTGAATTTTGATTATAATTTTCAAATTCATAAAATTGTATCCGGGAACAAGGAGGATACAATCAATATGGATTCTTATCGACATATGATCTATGAACTTATTTCTTGGCTTAGTAGTTAAAATGCTAAAACGTCATAACATAAACATGGTGCGATAAGGATTTATTTTTCATACCCTTCCTCCCCAGTATAACTCAAATTGATTAGTACACAGTTTCTCTTGTTTTATTTCTATTCCTATGATTAAATTTTTATGTGCGCGTCTGTATAAAATAAAAGTCTAGTGTAAATAAAAATAAGGTTTCAGAAACGCTATGAACAGCGTATAAGGCTCTCAGAAGACACATAACATCTAGATAAAGTATCCATTCGTGGACAGGCGCTTGTGCAGTTAAAAAAAAGGTCAAACTATTTTTATTGAAGATTCTACATGGACTCTTGTAAACACAAAAAAAGAAAAAATTACTTATAACGAAAACATTTATAAACCAAAATTACGACCATAAAATTTTTCCTGGCTACAGTACTATATAATTCAAAAGCATTATAAAGTCCACATTATGTGTTTGGTTGCAGGAAATACTGCAATAATGAATGAACCAAAAGAAAATGGGTTTTCATCCTGGGTATGAAAAAGTGAGAATATACTAGTTTTAAAAATGCTAAGTAAAATTTACCCTGGGGTCAAGGGTACAAGACTCTGATATTTTCATTTACACGTATTTTAATTATGATTTTCTCCTCAAATATGACCTTATATCAAAATAATCTATATATATAAAACAGTTCCGTAACTGACTCACTGATTGACACTATATATATATATATATATATATATATATATATATATCAGCACAAACCAAACCGCTGGACCTAAAGGGCTGAAATTTTGCATGGCGATTCTTCTTACAGTGTAAGGGTGCACTAAGAAAGATTTTTGAAAAATTCTTCTTTGATTATTTTAAATTAAATTTTTAAGCTGTTTTAGTAACTTTTTTTAAGTTTGCATTTAAAATAATTATTTGAGGGTTATACAATTGATATCACGGGAAAGATCATAAAAATTTCTTTAAAATGAGTTCTTTTTCGAATCTTTATCTCCATTTTCTGATTTTTAATGAATTTTTAAAGATTAATTTTTATAATTTAATTTATTAAATTCTGATCACGTGATTTATTTTTCTGGTACAATAAATAAATTTATCGTCACGTGCATAACAACTAAATGGACAAAAAAAATATTTTTTTCTTGCTAATGCGACAAACGATTGTACATTATCCAAAAATATTAAAACACAGTAAAAAATATTATGTTCCTCAAACTGTACTATGTTAACGGTACTATATTCTTTAGTATGTCCTATTACATTTAATTCGAATATTTTCTTCTACATTATTTTATCTATAAAAATATCCCTTACTATATTTTTATAAATATATTTTTTTGTTTTTTTACATCAATTGTATACATTGATCGTCGAATTTATTATAAATATATATATATATATATATATATATATATATATTGGTATCAATTGCATAGATTGGCCGTTGTATTTAATTTGAATGTACTCAGTAGTGAAGTGCGGGTTTTCAGATAGTTATACATAAAAGTACTTGATTAACTTAAAATTTCATTCGTACAAGTTTAAAATTGAAAAGTTTCTTTAGCTTTGCGGAGCTTTTATATATTGCTGAACAAAGAGCTCTATTTGCAAAATTTATTTACTTTAGTGCTGCGGAAAGTTTACAAAACACTTCGTCTACAGGATTAGGAAAGATACATACTTTAATTTTTGACCAATTTAAAGGGGAAAAATATTTTTTATCCGTAATGTTTGCTTTAAGAAAAATATTTTCCGAAGTTTTATACGAAATGTAATGTCCTGAAGGTAGCTTCAATGAAAACATCAGAACAGGAGAACACAGAACAAAATCTTGAAGATATTACTTGAGAGGAATTTTAGATAAACTCTTTCAAAGGAGGCAAAACCAATTGAAATTGCCCTCCGAGATCGATTGACTTAAATTTTTCATGTACGATGGGTTGCGCGCAGATAATTCTGTATCAAAGTATTGTATACCGCAATATAATCGTCAAAGAAACGGATGTAATCGTCTTATTTGATTTTAAAAACTGTATAGTATATATTGGTATTTCTTACTTGTTCTTTCGGCCAAATATCACAATAAAGAAAAACAACAGTTTGCAGATTTTCTACCAGAGGCTGCATTACAGCTAGTGATACTGCTATAAAAGAGAGTAAAAACAAAATTGACAGTGAACCGTCGTGTGTATGCCGCAATTTTACAAAGGTAGTTTTTGTGCTGAATTGAATGTTTTTTTACTCGTGTTTAATTTATTTAATGAGAGTTAATTAAAATATCTATACATTTAAGTTGCTTAGCCGATTCTTTGGGTAGTCAGGGGGATAAAACTACTGCCTCAATTTATTTTACTTTGATCTTAAACGAAAGATTTTAATCTATAAATGTGTCAAATTTGATTTTGTAAATGTGTCAAATTTGATTTTTATATATATTAGCTATAATGTACAATTATAAAAAAATTCTTTCTGTGCATCCTCAGTGATATGTTTAAATCTGGCTTTAGATACTCACTAAGCTCGAGGCCGCATAAACACATTAATTTGTTTATGCGCATGCTCAGTGACTTGTTTAAATTTGGCTTTAGATACTTACTATGTACGAGACCGCATAAACACTTTAATTTGTTTATTCTGGGGAATCTATCTAGTTCTCTCTCTCTCTACCATGTTTATTTTTAATTACGTTTGTTAATTATAGAAGTAAACCTGACGGAAATTGTTTGTTTCGCGTTGTTGGATAATGTCGTATTGCCTGTCTTAAATATTTATTTTGGGCTTGATTCGTAAATTATTTTGGTTAGTACAAATTATTTATTTATAGAAATTATTTGGGTGCGTTGTGTTTTATTATTTATTTGGTTGAATACAACCCAAGGTTCTAGACAATTTGGCAAACGAACAGGTCAAACAAACTTTGCTTCTAAACCTTCCTTTATATCAACTACAAACACAAGGATGACTGACTAAATTTTCATATTTACAAAAAAAAAACTAATTAATTTACAACACTACTATTTACAATTTAAATCAATAACAATATCAACAAAAAAAACTTAGTACACAAATTACTCATTTTTCATTTACTTTTAGAATTTCTTTTTAAATTATATTCAATAAGATGTATATCATTTATCCTATACTTTTTGGATTCAGGGAGCATATAATTATTAAACTAACTCATAGCCAAGAACTCCTATTCATCAAAATTATCTTACAAAAAAACACTGTTCCCGCACTTATCTTTCATTTAGCACGGTGGGTTCTGAACAAAACGATTTTCACTCACTCAGTTTGATGATATCGCACTGAGACTCAGGTGTCGAAGCTCTACTTATGCTTGGGGTATTGCTCCTTCCTTCTAGGTAGTGGGTGCGCTGCGTCTCTAGGCTGTCGTGGGTATCCTTCTACTCTTTTCAAAATGATGGGGCACTCATCGGGAAAATGATAACATCGACTTCTCTTGATCCAAAGTCACGCTCAATTCCGGGAAGACTCGACCGGATCTCCAATATTTAAAAATGCCAATCTTTTCATCACTTTCGATGCTAAGGCACCAGGAAAGATCAACCGGTCTCCGGAAAACGAAACCTCTTTCTCGTACTGTCGGTCAACTCCAGGGAATGCTCAACTGGTCTCCGACATTTTGAAATACCAATCTCTTCATCCCCCCGCAATGCTAAAGCACCGGGAAAAGTCAACCGGGCCCGCATGCAGAAGAGAATCTTCGAAAAAACTCTTAAGTCTTCTATTTATTTTATTTTTTCACATCATTGTCCACGCCTTCTCATAACTCCTAATCCATTTTTAAAAGATTTCAAAAATCCACCACTTAGCATCAGTTTTCATTTCTTTGATTGGATAACCCCTCAACACATGCACACCTTCCTTGCGCCACCTCCAGACCACCCAAAGTCCAGTCAACGTGTTTTGCGGTCTACCTCCAAACAGACTCTCATAAATTTGTTGACAATAGTTTATTTTACTTTAACGTCAATTGTGGCTCCAAACCCCGCTAATCTTGACTAGGATCGGAAACCACCGACCCCCAACCCCGCTTAGCCGCTTTTAAATTGGCTAAGTCACAAAGCCGACTGTCCCGTCCTCTAATCAAAGGCGGCTTCCTAACTTTCTAACAAAAATGTAATGAAAACAGACTTCGATCACTTTATCTCTCTAAAAAACATTTAATTTTTTTTCAAAATCGAAGGCGCTTCATTACAGTTAACCATATTTCTTTTTATTGGGTTCAATAGCAATTTTTTAAAGTGTATTTCTCTATTCTTAATATTGTGATTTTCAACATTTAATGATGCATTTAGTTTAATTTGTGTATTAGTACATTTATTTACTATCCAGCCGTTATGTTTTGATAGGTACCAACTAGTTATTAACTAATTTAGCACGTGTTTTACCTCAAATTATTTGAAATGTATTCATATATCCACTCTGAAGAAGTTTACTATCAATATGTTTAAATAACATAAATATATACTTTTGTTTAAAGAATTCTGATTGCCGCAATTCTTTAAAAGGAGAGGGCGCATTATTCTTGAAAGAATTTAAAGGCAACAATAATCTGGTCGCGAACTATAAAGGTAAAAATCTACTGTTTGATATATTACACATAATTTCACAGAGGGCTAATTATGGTTAGATGAACAATTTAAAATATTTTACATATAATTGCATCGTTATTTGAAAGTAAGTTTTGTTTAACATAGCACTCCGTCCTTTCTACAGATTTTACTTAAAAATACTGAAGGTAAAAACCGAGTTTCTAAAATATGGCTTCCTAGTATTAATTTAGATTACCTTCTACCAAAAGCGCAGCTAAAGCTCATTACTACGAGATAGTTCAATAAAACGCAACAAAATACTTATGACGTGTTCCAAAACTTGGATCACGTTTTTCAACGAATTTAACACGCAAGAAGAGTAATTAGAGCACTTACTACCCCCTCTCGTTAAACTATCCAGCTTAACTTCAGGGTCTTTTACTAGAAATACAAATCCCTTGTCTTAAGGAATGTTTAAGCCCAGTCACTACTATATTTTGACCCAGAGACACAAATCTACATTAAAGTCTGACAATGTTGAAAGCTTCATTATTTTTTACGGTTTCACAGAATAGTTACGTTAGTTACGGCTCCAAAATTGCCAGAACCTATATCTTACTTTTACGATTTTTTTTAAAGTGCAAGTAAAAATATTCCTAACGCTTTTTTACATAAATAATAGTGTAAAGATTAATACATATGATCAGAAAGCAAAAGATCTCTGACAAGATCTCGGGACAGCAAAATTTTATTTTAGTCATCTATAATTGAACTACTTATTGAAAAAAATAAAAATGTGAAATAATATGGGAGAGATTTTTTATAACCTCTGATACAGGATAAAAAAGTATGTTCTAATTGCATAAAAATGTCTTAACACTGTCCTTGTTCTTATTTGATTAAGAGGTAAAACGATAACAGACTTATTTCACACAAGAAAGCATTTGATGCAAATCTTTTTCTAGGACTCTTCGAATATGACTGGAGAAGTTGTCAAACAGCAGAATTTAGGCACTAGTTGTGTTTGAGAACAAGGTGTGCCCATTTTCAAACGTGTTTGTTGGCTTTTCTTTGCATGCTTTCATTTATTTAAGGAAATTGTGGGGAATGTTTAGAAACGTCTTATTTTGCGTATTTTAGGGATAAATATTGTTAGCTGTCGGGCTGATGCAGAAAACAACCATGTTTAGCTAATAATTGCAAATTCGAAATAGTATGTGATGTTGTACTAAGAAGATATGCAATGCGATTAAATTATATAATTACGAGTTGAATACCCATGCTTCTCTATGGAGTAGCTATGGAGTAGATTTTCATTGCAATTTTGGAATAATTACAATGAAAAAATATTGAAATTGCTTTTTAGAGGATTTCCTTGTAAACAATATTTTTTGTTTTTCCTTTTGTGGAATTAATATTATCAGGCTCGTCCGCGAACTTACGCGTGAGCAAGCTACGTAAAACCGACCGTGGGCGAAACAATTTTCTCTTACATCTTCTCCAGCGTATTTTAAAATTTGGCATTCAGACGCATTTTTCGTCATGGCGAGCATACTACTTTGAGGGAAATTGCAGTTTTATATATAGGTTTAATTTAATATCTATAAAACATAATAATTTCAATAAAATTCTTAAAAAAACTTCCATCTCAGTTAGTCTAGTGGTTAAATTTTATCTTGTACTGCATTTTAATATTTTTTGTCAATTTATTTCGTTGTTATGTGCATGACGTAAAATTAAATTGAAGTATCACAAAAAGAAATGAAATCTCGTGATCAGCATATAACAAATTAAACTAAAAAAATTAATCTTTAAAAAATCCCCAACAATCAGAAAAGGGAGGTAAAGATTTGAAAAAGGTTTCATTTTAAAGTCATTTTTATGATCTTTCTCGTGATATGAATTTTATAATCCTCAAATTATTATTTTAAATGCAAGCATTAAAAATGTTACAAACTTAAAAATTTACAACAGCTTAAAAATTTAATTTAAAAAAATCTAAGAAAAATTTTTAAAAATAATTGTTAGTGCGCCCCTACACTATAAGAAAAATTGCCATGCAGAATTTCAGCCCTTCAGGTCCAGCGGTTTGGTCTGTGCGTTATCAGTCACTCAGTCAGTCAGTCAGTCATGGAACTGTTTTACAGAAATGGATAAATGCGCTGTAAGTTTGAAACAAAAGAAATAAAACTGAGTTCCTTGCAATTAAATGACATCGTTTAGTTAGGACCAACAAATAACATGAAAATTTCTGTGCAGTGTTAATTTAAATTTACTGCGGTGAATAAATACCATGCACAATGTTAAACAATAAAAACAAAATCTTATCAGCTGAAAAATTTATGAGCATTTAATGCCAAATCCTTTCAAAGACATAATTACCGATATAATTTGTCAGTTATTATATTGTAAATATTAATCGAACTCACTTGCAGGAAGGTTTAAATCTAAAGGACCCAACTTTAGAAGGGAAATGTTTTACAAGCGTTCATAGCGCGATCACTCATCGTTAAATGGATGACAGTGTAATCCCTTATTTCGAGCTAGATTCAGAATTAGGGCGTAACATTTAATAATCCATTCTGACATATTTCCAATTAATGCCCTTCATCAATTTACCATTGGAATATTTTATTTCTTCAGCCAAAAGACTGAATGTTTTTATGATAGTCCAACAAGAAAGAGGAAATACATGCCATTCAGTCATTCAGTTTGGAAATGAGTCTTTCTGAATTACTAAGCGACTCCTATGTCTACCTTAACGGAGTGCTGTCTGACATAAAAAACGCAAGACCTTACCGCAGCTGAAATACAAGCACATATAGTTATGCAAAGTAATGAAGATGACCGTAACGAGTATAAAGAGTTTAACTGAAACGCCTCAATATTTTTTTTAAACAAGACAAAGTTTTTGAGTAACAAGGAATGCTAGTAAACATCTTTTTGTTCTCACATAAGGATTATCTGATAACAAAAGAAAAAAGAGCCTATACAAATATACAATTTACCAACATCTTTTTAACTTCACCAAATGGAAAATAAATGGTAATCCTTTTTCTGACATTTATGTTCATATTTAATTGATACCCGGATTCTACGGCAAATGTAATGAGTACCTTTGTGCATGTTACGCAGTTATATGATTTATACATAGACAGTTATATGAGTTATGTATAACATATGGGCCCGAGGTAGCCTAATAGTAGTGCGTCTGCTTTCGGAACTGAGGGTGCTCAGATCGAATCCCGAATTTAGGCCGAATTTGGGCATGTTAAATCCGTATACCGGAAAGTCCTATGAGGCCAGTGGAGGGGGGGAAGGTACAATCCTCCAAGATGTCGGCCCTTGGGATTCTCGATCAATATTGTGGTGGCACCTAGCCAAGTCAGACTCCAACCCTTGTCTTGCTATTGTAAACCAGAGTCTCACAACTCAGTCCGCAAAGTGTATATGGACCTGGTATGGAATTTCCGGCTTGAGGGCATTACTAACAACAATAATTACATATATAACATATAATTTTGCAAATAACATGCAATTATTAGTGTACAAAACTTGTGTATCAGAAGCTACAATTTTCCAGATTATCTCTTTATTTTTTACATTTAAAAAATTGATAGTAAACAATGAAAGCAAAAGCTATGAAAATTTGTTTGAATCTCATCATATTTTCGTGATATATTTTATTCACCCTTTCTTATTGCCTCCAAAGATCCAATCGCATTTTTCTTTAGTTGACATGTTTTTAAGAAATTTTTCTTTTCTGAATCGATTACTAGTAATAATAAAACAAGGAAATCTTTTAGTCTGGAAAACATACTTACAGCAAAAAATATCTAAAATAAATGTTTTCAAACAAAACCTCAAAACTTTTTTTTAATTAGTTGGACACTTTAATTAAAGAGTGAGAATAATAATAGCTTCTGGGAAGAAATCAATTTGTGGATTTATATGAGGAATATAAACTATGAAAAATGTTCCCACTTTTTAAATAATTTTGTCTAGACGTTAAGCTTTGGGTTTCAAAAATAATGATATCTGACAGCAAATTAAATTCGAAGAAACATGCTATATAATCTTATGTATCTAATATGTTCTGTGTTTTTTTTATCAAAAAAGAATATTTACTGGATATCTCTAGTGCAGAAAATCAATCATCTTTTTGAAGACTTTTGCAGAAATGCTGGAAATGCTCCCATAAAAAGAAATATTTTACGATCCGCCGGTAGGCGTGACTTTCAAGAGGTTCTGTAACAAAATTTCTCGAAATTTCGGCTCATTATATTTGGGGATGTATAATGGGGATTTTTGAGCCATGACATTTTAGAGCTAAATTACGTTTAAAAATATTATTTTATCCCAAATTTCATCCAAGATGCCATAAATCATAGAAAATAAAAAAGAAACTGACAAATATGTTCTTTTCACTTTTTGTAACCACTTTCAAGTTTTTTTCGATAGTTTTCTCTAGAATTTCAAACATAGAATATACTTCTATTTAAAATAACATATTGGTTCAAAGAATGGCAACATACTTGGTGGAGATTCTGTGGTAAAAAAAAAGTATTGGGAAATATACAAACAACGAGGATTGAATACTTAGAGCGTAGAACATTAACCGGGTACCAAGTAAATAAATTTTCGTTACCAGAAAATGGCTTGATATAACAATGTATTAGATACATTCTGAATGTAGAGCTGTGGAATGAGCAATCCTATTTCTTATTGACATAATAAAAAATGCCCATGGTTGCAGAAAAATATATAACTGTTGTCGGTTATAACCCCGTTTCAAATTTAAAAAAAAACTATTAAAAAAGTAATAGCAAAGTAGCTGGTACCCGTCGAAACATGACGGCTAGATAGTAAATAAATGTAATAATACACATATACTCAACACATAATTACCAAAATCATAATAATGCGCAGAAATAAATTGACGTGTTTAAGCGGCCTCGTGCTTAGTCAGTATCTAAAGCTAGATTTTAAAATGTCACTGAGTATGCGCAGAAAGCAATTTTTTAACTGTAAATTATCGCTAATTAAACACCGCGAAATAAACAATTTTCATCAGGTTTAATCTTATATTTCACAAACATAATTATCATAAAAATAAAAATGGAACAGAGAGATCTAGAGAGACTCCTAGGAATTGAATCATGTCACTGAGCATGCGCAGAAACAGTAAGTTTCTAAAGCCAGTTTGAAACATGCCACTGATCATGCGCAGAAATCAAATTTTAATTGTAAATTATAGCTCATTAATAAAAATTGCAGTTACAAAAACCAAATTTCACAAATCTATAGATTACAATCTTTCGTTTGAGACCAAAATGAAGTAAATTGATGCAGTAGTTTTCTCTCACGGACTGCCCAAAAAGTCGGCTTAGAAACTTAAATATATAGATTTAACTCTTCTCCAACTATTCATTAAACTGATTGTTATGTATTTTTATGTAATTTAATTTGAATCAAGTTTTTAAAATCCCTCCGATTTGCCAAGCAAAAATAAGGATTGCCTCTTGTTCGTTCTAAGAAAGTTTAGAATTTTTGATAATCTTAAGTAGCATGGGAAAAAAAAGTTCGTGGTTGTTGTTAAAATTATCTTCAAAAACACGGTATCCTGTAATGACTGACATTTTCTCTCTAATCTAGAAAAAACACCCATTGTATAAAACTACAACAGCATTTCAAGTTTTATGATTTCTGTTCTAGTTTTTATTGCTTTAGAAACGTGCATCCAAACAACAATACCTAAATAAAACCGAAGGTAAACCTAAGAACATTCTATACCATCACTCACGCAGTTAGGCCTGTATACCTCAAAATTATACGGGCTTCAGACTAAATAGACACCTTCTCAAAATAAAAATTTCTCCGTAATATTACTTAATATTAGTTAATGATTCCTCAGGTGACCTGATTTAACCACCTTGAATACACTAGCCATTCCACTCTAGGCACTAATGTCCCGTTTTTCTCCAATGCCTGCAAATTTAAGAGCTTTCTACGATGATGGAATGTTGGCAACCCTCTTTGCAACTGACATTATCAAATAACTCTTGCTGACATTGCTTATTGTTTGACAGTTCGGTGGTGTTAGTTTCAAATGTAAATTCAATAATTCTATAATCAAGTATCCATTAAAGTAACTAATCCTCCATTCGGCCTACTAGCCAATCCTATTCTTACATCCATAGCTAATCCACCTATTCAAATCACATTTACATCTTAGATCTGAACGTCTTTCAAGAAGTGAAAGGATAAATTTGCATAAAACTAAACCCTAATACCAGGAATAAACAGGAAATCCGGCTTAGTTTTCGGCTTTTTGAGCTGCCACTAAGTTCTTTGCACTGATGAAGAAGCTCCTTTGCGGCTTCGAAACGGCCGTATGCAAAATTGCACATTACTGCTATTTGTGCTTTATTTACGTAGGATTTCCTGTTTATTCCTCGAGCACAAAGGTTTTGTCTTTTCTTTCCTAATACCAGGGGTCACTTATGCAAAGAATGGCACTTTCAGCGCTCCCAGCAATATGTATTTAGTTTCATTCTTAATGACTTAATGAAGTCTGAGAAGGGTTTTATATGTTAAATGACTTTTAAAATTAGGGTCTTCTCAATGCAAATTTATCATCTCCAAAGAATCTAAATGTTTTGCCCGACAATCCCCGGAAGAAGGAAATTATTTCCTTTGTGGATTCAGTAGTCTGCTTCTCGGCGATTACCGGTAAAAGTAAAGAAATATTCTACTTTTGAAACTGCTTACTCTGCAATCGATCATGGGCTATACCACTATAAAAAACAGCCTGACAAATTCATGAACGAGTAAAGAAAGTTACTTTAGGTAGTGCTTTGCTACACTAAGATTCAGGGATAAGAACTAAGCAAATATTGCAAACTAAAACTAATATTTACTGCCTGTTTTGTGAAAAATTTTACTAGCTGGTTAAGTCATCGAGACTTAC
The DNA here is from genome assembly GCA_907164885.2 of Dolomedes plantarius. NCBI lineage: Eukaryota > Metazoa > Arthropoda > Arachnida > Araneae > Dolomedidae > Dolomedes > Dolomedes plantarius. Next base: position 138,405,364 of record OU015492.1, read on the forward strand.
ACAAATTTTGGAAGATGCTGGGTATTGTTCTTGTTCGACATTATTTAATACAATTAGACAATTTGCAGTAAGGATTTAGAAGAAATTTTTAATCTGAATGTTTCGATCAGCATCATTTTCGGTTCAACCATTCTGAAAAGCCCATAAAAATAACTCATAATATAATGATTGAGTATAGAAAATTACTTTTTGGCAAACTAAGAGCAAACAAATATTCATTTTACTGTCTTGAAATTCATTTTATTCAGTCTTATTGTCAGAGGCAAGTTAATTTTATATAGCTGAAAATGAGTTAATATGAATTCGAAATTGTATTCGTGGAATAACCCACATAGAACTTTTTGTGTGATCCCCAAAATTTGGAAAGTATCCGATTACACTTGCCATCATTTCTGAGTTCGTTTAACGTATCATTTAATGTTAACATTTGCCGATTCATTCTCCGAAATACATGAGCAGTGCTTAGTAGTACTTAGCTAATGTCACTTCTGTGAGTGTGTGATATTTATTTTGCATACGTTTCGCTTTAAACATCAGTTAGAAATACCCATGCATTACTGCACACCATCAAGAAGACACATTTCTGAGAACAGCAGTTAAACAATGTGAGCAATATTAGAGAATCTAAAAAAAATCTTAATTTAGAGTTGAAAAAGCTTTCAATTTGATGATTCACTTTCAAGATATCTCAGGAGACATTAAAGGGTTCATGCACTATGTAAGGACAAAATTCAAAACAATTGTTCTAAAAGAGAACGGTTTAAAAGCATACTTTTATTAACTGCTAGCTGAATACTCGTGCTTCGCTACGGAGTACATTCAAATTAAATACAATGGTAAATGTATGCAATCAATGCCATAAAGATATATATATATATATATATATATATATATATATATATAAATCGTAACGGATATTTTTATAGAAAAAATAATGTAGAAGAGAATATTCAAATTAAATACAACAATCAATGTATGCAATTTCTTTGCATGTTTAATATCCATGAAACATACTAATTTGAATTAAATTCTTAAAAAACTTCCATCTCAATTAATCTAGTGGTTAAATTTTATCTTTTACAGTATTTTAATATTTTTTTGACAATTTATTTCGTCGTTATGCACGTGATGCAAAATTAATTTAAAGTATCACAAAAAGAAAAGAAACCACGTGATCAGCATATAAATTATATTCTAAAAATTAATCTTTGAAAATTCTCCAAAAATCAGAAAATGGAGGTAAAGATTCGAAAAGGATGTCATGTTAAAGAAATTTTTATTATCTTTCTCGTGATATAAGATTTATAACCCTCAGATTATTATTTTACATGCAAACTTAAAAAATGTTACAAAAACAGATTAAAAATTTAATTTAAACAAATCTAAGAAGAATTTTTAAAATATTTCGTAGAGCACCCCTACACTATAAGAAGAATCCCATGCAAAAGTTCAGTCCTTTAGATCCAGCTGTTTCGTCTGTGCGTTATATGTCAGTCAGTCAATTACGGAACTGTTTTACATGTATAGATATGCAAGATCTCGTTATGAAAAATATAACAGGAATAAGTCCTCAAATAATTCTAAAGCATGAAATTAATGTATGGACATAGATTCAGAAAGATCCCACTATGTCCCAGGAAAACAACAAAAAAGAACACCTATTATATGTACAGGGAGACGTCTAAAGTTTGATCTCTCATCGACGAAGCTGTATTTCAGAGAGCAAACAAGTTAACCGATCAAAGAATATGAAGTTGAGGGGTCATGTTTTATTAGTTAAAATCAAAGTTAAATTTTAAGTCAGGGAATAAAATAAACAATTTACTGCAGGTGATATTTTAAGATAGAAATTGTAAGATCTCTTCATCAGTATTTACACCTAGCAATAATTTTTTTAAATACCAATAGTCTACATTTTATGTTCTATAAAATTGTTTGTTAATTGTTACTCATGGAAGATAACTCCCAAAGGGTAAAACCTTAAGGAATTAACAAATTTCCAATTTTAATTGGAAATGGATTTTCTACTATTATTTCCATTAGAATCTGCAACTTTAGAAACATTCGAGTATTATTTTAAATACAGTGTCTAGAGGAAATTTTGAAATGCATTAAATACTAAATATTCAACAAACATTTTAAATATTCCTGATCCAGTTCTTCCCGTCTTGTATTTAAAAAAATTGTACAATTTCCAACTTGATTTTGTATTGCTAACATTGTAATAATATATATATCATTTGATCGAGTATCTTACCAATATTGGGTTTTAAATCTAACATGTAGAATTGCTTCATTATATATATAATAGCCGTTGTCTCTGTATAACACTTCCGGGCTGTACTCATCTTTCAATTGAAGCCCTCAGTAAACAAACAGCCGGTTAGGCTTAATTTCAATTTCAGATGTGGATCAGAATTTTTTCTTACCCAAAAACTAATATCTTCTCCATCAAATTACGTTTGTTCAGCCTATTTTTCTATAAAACATTCAGAACTAAAAAAATTGGATGCTTTTAGCTGTATATTTAACAGTTTTTAAAAATCTGTTTACTTTTGCGATGAATTCTGAAAGTACACAAACTTACATGTGAATGAATCAAGTAGCTCAAGTATTCATATCGCGTAGTGAGCTGTGAAAAACTGGATGGCAGTCTACTACTCCAATCGGATGAAAAACTAAATAAATAAAAAATAATGAAAGGGTTTGCTTTTACAAGGTGTCTATTAAATGCAATATTGTTAGATAATTCGGGATATTTTTTAACTTTCATATACTTTTTTCTATTATGACGTCACTATTAGTATTATGACGTCAAAATGACGGGTTGGATGGCAGTCTACTACTCCAATCGCATGACAAACTAAATAAATAAAAATAATGAAAGGGTTTGCTTTTACAAGGCGTGGATTAAATGTAATATTGTTAGATAATTCGGGATATTTTTTAACTTTCATATACTTTTTCCATTATGACGTCATTATTAGTATTATGACGTCAAAATGATGGGTTACTTTCTAGCTTCAAAATATCTGAATCCGTATAAAACCACTTTTATTATTTCTCGTCATGAAAGATAATTCTATATACAGCCAAATCATTTTAATTGAGCTGCAGCAAACATTATCAATTTTATAGATAATCATGTTTCAATTTCACAAACGAACTCACTTTCAAAATAACACATGCCAAATCGATTTTCTTCTTGAATTCCAATACATTCCTTTCAAAATATTTCTTACAATGAAATGTTTTCAAAGAAAAATCTTCACATAACGCTGTTTAAAAAAGTGCATGCCTTCTAAAAATAAATGAATATTCAAGAGGCCCAACGAGCGCATTCATTTCAGTTTTGTTACTACTAAAAAATGAAACAAAAAAAGGAAAATAAATTTTGTGACTTTAAAAGGAACAAAGAAATGCTTACAGTTTAACCGGAATGCAGTGATTGCAATATAATAGGTGTCTTTTACGCTGCTTGTAAACTCTGCGATACGCAGGGGACGGGACATTTTTGTAAGAAGTTTTCTTTTTATCATGAAAGAATACCTGGAACACTGCTACGAACAACATTTTAAAGATTTTATTGTTTCTGCATCGTCTGAGATAAACCCGAAAACTCCGCCTTCCCCCCTTTTTTTTAACAATAAACTCTTTTATAACATGATGTTAAAGACGTTTACATCGTATCTCTCGTAAATGGAAAGATATTTTGGAGGTAAATTTAAAGAATATTTTGAATAATTTAACTTGTGAGGAAATTGGGACTGAAATAGACATGCAATCAATAATTATAGTAAACAGATCGTCAAGAACAATAATACAATGGTTATAATAGGCATGAGCAAAGTTGTTTATTTCTAACTTGAAAGTTTCCGTCTGATGAATGACCTGAATATTATGTATACTGAGTTAAAGGCTTTTGAGATAAATTCGGGAAAGACAATGGCAGGGTACAATTTCTGTGATATTTAACTCCAGACGAAGCGTTTATAATTTTATTAACAATACTAAGAAACACTTTTCTAGATATTGCAATTAATTTTCAGCCTAATGCGCATTCGTCACATTAAACTACTCCTATTATAGGAAGTTTATTGGCAACTGAAAATTCCTTTTTTCCACATTTAAATGAATAATTGACTAGTTATCAAACTAACTGAGGTGTCCTTAAATTTATCTGTAACTTTAATTTAAGCAGTTAAATTTGAGAGTGATTTAAGAGGGAATATTTTAATCAGCTAAATTTAATTGTAAAATTTGTGTGTTTTTTTATATTAACAGTTAATACCATACATGTTCTTGTCAATAAAATACAGCTTTTATTTAAACAAAAGTCTTCTTCAAAAATTTACTAGACAAGTTATGATATGCCTGATTCTCTGAGTTTTAATATTGTATATATTTTTGATATCGAGGCTATTCGGGTAGCCCTTGTCCTTTAGAAATAGACTTTTCCAGATTTTTCCAATGCTATAATTCTCTCAGGTTCTTCAGCGGCAATTCAGGCTATAGTAATTGAAAACCAACTCTACCTCAAGCTTAAAAATACAAGACTGTAGAACAATAATCAAATGTATAACTAATTCTCAAAAAGTTTTGTCTTAAGCTGGATACCATCCCTTTGCGGCATACCAGAGAATGAGGCAGAAGATATATTTGCAAAGAAAGGAACATCCATATCCCTCTGTGTTCACAATAAAATTTTTATAAAACTGCATGTAATAAGATTATAAAGCATAAATTAAAGGGATATTTTATCTCCGACCTCCAAAACCGTATTAAAAATAAGTCTGGAACAAGACCTTGATTGGCCTTTCCAAAGGCCCACGGGAAACTGTAGTGGATGCTTTCATGATTTCAGACGAACACGAATGTATGGCTGTGTATTTAAATTGAAAGAGATTTTTTTCTAGATCTATATTCCATCTTTTCAAGCTAGACAACATGGATGGTAAGCACATAATGTCCTGTTGTGCATTAACTGGGCATTCTCTGAACAGACGTTATTGGGAGGCCAGTGATCGCATAAGAACTTTGTTGCTTTCCTTGTTTATGTATTTCCTATGTCTTATCCTCCTTTGCAGTTTTCTCTATTTTCTTTTTTTCTGTATACCTAAGGATTTTTTTCACAGGTTTCTGCATTAGAAATTAAAAAAAAAAACTATTGTATATTTATGAAACGTGCCATTTATAATTTTGTAAATCTTTTCAGCGCTTCTTCTCATACTAATAAATGGTTTAGGACCAAACTGCCACTTTCAGATATTTAGATAGAACCAACAAATAAATAATAATTCTCTAATACATTTTAAATGCTTACATGAAATACGCATAAACACGTTAGGAAAAAAGGGAATGTATGTGTTTTGTTTTAAAAAATTTCAAGTAATCTATGCAAGGTTATACTGGAGCTGCTTATGCTCTATAATGTTGAAAGATTATTGTTCGAACGCTTTGATTTTGGAAATAAATGGATTATAAAGAACTGCTAACTATTGAAGTTGGTATATTTTTTTGTGCACATAAATTTGTCTGAAACCAAATTACATAATTTATTTTTATTTTCTTACTAATTTTGTAGAGCACCATTGAAAATCAGGTAGAGAGATATCAGCATTAAATTTGTTCTATGTGGAAAATTCAGGACTATATCGTAACCAGGAAATCAATTAAAGGAATGAGGATTCGAGCGTCTTACTTTCATTCGTTCAAGAGTAAGGGCCTGTTCACAATGCGTCCGTCAGCATCAGCGTTACTCATATTCATATGTATTTAACCAATTGCAAACCTCCAAACGATTAGCCACGAAACTGTTAAGGTCTGTGATTGATTTAACCCCTTTGAAGGGCGCAATTTGCAGTGTGCAAACACATAAATCTAGTCTTTTTTCCCTTGCATTCAATGTATTCCAGTTAAATGAGCAGAAAAATGGCTAGTACTGCCATCTGTTATCAGTTTAAAAACATTTTTAAACCTTAATTTGAAAATTTTTCAAGATTTTTTAGGTTAAAAAATTTGGGGAGGGGGACTGGTACCGGGGATACGGTAGATGCTGTTGCCCTTGAAAGAGTTAAAACATGTCAATATGAGTAACGCCGACGCTGACGGACGCAGTGTGAATAGGACCTAACACTAACTACAAATACACGCTTCCCACAAACCGCGAAGCAGCCAGGTGGCGCTACCAGTACGCCAAAATCACATATCTTTTCAATTTGCAACATTTTTCCCAGATTAGAAATTCCCTTGCGATAAATATTTCATACTTTTTATGGTGTAAATGGAAGGTAATTACGTAGAACGGATTCCTCAAAATATTTTAATAAGATTCCCTCTCATTTACCAAAAAGTCCTTTCATGAATATTAAATTCGGAATGCAGAACTGAGATTATAAATACCGCTATAAACCTTCAGATCTTCAAAAGATCTTTCTGTCGGCTCGTTTATCTGATGTTGGTACATATTTTAAATATTAATCGAACGTGCTAAAGGATTACTACCGATACCTTTCCCGTGAACTCTTAACGTTATAGAAGAGCTGAAACACATACAGAGAGTTAATTATCAGAGAATAATAATTTCGTACTATTAAAATCCCTTTTCTAATTTATCATTGCGTAGAGTTTTGATTCTGTAGTCAGCATCACGACATTTAACGAGACATTTAATTTTAGAACGATTCCCATTAGGGCGGTGGCCCAATTGGCAAGAGTAGTGGGCCAGAGATCTGAACGTCTCTGGTTCGATGCTCGTCGCTACAAATCCACCGCCGTGTTCACTAATGGTGGCCGTGGCACGTAAAATAGGTCGTGGCTGTAATGTCCTCCAAGTTCTCAAATTTACCTCTGGAGGTGCTGGTTCAAGTGCTCCGGTCTCGTCACTTGACTCGGTTCAAAATTACGGGACCGGTCATTTAGCCCAAGTCGGATTCCGACCCTTGTGTGCTAATTCAAAACAGGAGACACCCCTTTCAGCTCAGTAGCCTATTAGGACCTGGTGAATGGAACCTCCAACCAGGCGTCATTAGCAACAACAACGACAACAGAACAATTCATAAGTCGATAAGAAGCATGGTCAGGTTGTTCAATGCTCACAATAGTGCCAGGAATGGTGAACATGATGGGGTTCAACTCCTGCAGTAGCCATAGAATTTTTTCAAGGAGAGAAAATATATGTTTTTGTTTCTGAGCCCCCTGGACTATAAAATGCTACACAAGATCTACGAAGCTCTGTCGTGTGAGCAAAAGGGAGGCAGCAGTAATCTACTGCAAGCATGCTGACGGGGCTACCTAAACAGCCCAAACCACAATGTGGGAAGGATTCATAGGGGCATCAGAACAGGAACGAGGCGGAAATACCTTTGTAGAGTTCCTGAAACGCATACTTTATGTATGGCAATTCCGAAGACGAGCCAGGCCTGACAGTAATGGTCTCGGACCTTTAAAGAGCAAGGCCAGACCAGGTAGCTTGGCCATTTACCAGTGATGAGCAGGAGTCTCTCTCCTAACACTGTATAGTCTGGACTTAAAAACCGGATTGAGCCTCCGATGCAGTTATGACATCAAATAGGGGCTGATCCTCTAAAATATATGAGTAAGTGTTGTCTGAGAATGTTGACTTTACAAATTACAGTCAAGAAATTTGCAGAAATAAAGCTATATCACTCGATGAATTTTATTGGATAATATAGCTCAGCATTTCCTTTAGTTTATGCATCGGGGAGGGGGGGGGGGCAAATATTGGGCAACGATGAACCCAAAAAATATTTTTGAATGTCCTAATTTTTAAAATAAAGAAAAGATGAAAATACTTCCAAAAAATTTGCTCAGCAAAAATGCTTTGTCATATAGGTTTTAACCTCAAAAATAGAAGAACGAAGAAAATGTTTGTTGTCATTTCAAATACTGTCATATCATATAAAAATGCAGTGAAACGCAAATAACGAATTTCGATAAAAATAATGCACATGAATACGGCATTAAAGTTATGTTGACGGTAACATGTTCCATATAAACATTTTGAAAATAATATTTTTATTTCTATACTTATCATTTATGGGACTTTATATTAATACTATACATAAAAAATTCGACACATACATATTTCTTAGTTAAAATAATCAAATACTGAGAATATTATTTCGCAGAAACAAACAACTTCCTAAAATTTCTAACCCCCCAAAAAACGTAAGCTACTACTTTCAAATTAATTTATATAGTTTTTCTTCAGGCCTAGAAGCAATAAGTGAGATAGTCTTTCTCTACATGCGTATCACAAATACATTTGTGAATTATGCAAGCATTCGTGATTTCTCCACATAGATTATTACACCTGTTGCACCCTATCGTCTGATAAAGAGGTATATCAGTAGGTTCGAAACTAGTTGCCTATCTTATTTTTTTTCGAATCTGATAAAGCTTTGGGATTCTGTTTTCGATACTGGGGAATTTTCTATTATAAAGTGAAAGAATTTTTTCAAAATTTTATATAAGCAGAAAATTTTATGGAAGGAAAATCGTAGAAACTTTTGTACTATAACTTTTTACCATAACGCCATCAGAAAATTACCTGATCGATGAAAATTTTCTCTTAAACATTTCATAATAAAAGAATATTTTTTTGTACAATAGTTTCAGAAAAAAAGGGTTTGGAAATATTTTTAAAAGAATCGATGAATTTATACGTTTTCAGTTCATAAGAATATTATTTTCGTATACATAAATTTTCGCTCAATATTGAGGGAATCATATTAATTATTATCTAACATCATTAACATACATAAATTCTACTTTTCACGTATTTGACGATCTCTCCGTGAAACAAACGTACTAAATGACTTTAATAACATGCCTTCCGTTATTAATGTTACTGTCATATTTAAATTTCTGGATAAACTTTAACATTAGATAGTATCGCACTACAACTTACAGGAATGCGTATTTGTTAACAGGTGTGTTCCGTGGTTCGCTGGTGATCATAAAATTTCTCTCCCTTGGTTTTCGTCTTTGGAAAGTTTGACCCTAACGGCGTTCTAGAATTTCCTGATGTCTCTCCTATTTATATGTAACATTTCGATGATCATTGCATTTGTGAATTATCCAGAGAGACAATCATACCTAACGGTATTCGGTCTGATGAAGAACATTTCATTAGTTCGAAACTAGTGGCCCTTCCATTGTGGATTTTACAGAGATGCATGTTCACGTTCAGGTTCAAACAACATTTATTTTACGTATTTTATATGGCATTCGTAACTTTTATTTTTGACCTCCTGTGAACTGGATATTGGTAACGTCAAGTACGTATCAAGTCCAGGCCATCCATTACCTAATGACTAGAATTCAGAATGATATTCAATGGAATCTAGGCTATTTAAATAAATCAGAAAATTTAACCAATATAACTACACTTACAATATTTTTTACAACTTTTACGCATTGATATAAACGACAGCAGTACACAGTACTCAGATGTTTTGTTTTCATATAATTTGTACATAATGCGCAAGAGCTAAAGTATTAGAGTAGGTAGAAGAGTAAAAGTACCGGTGAAAATTTAAAATATATATTATAAACTTTAAAATGTCGATAAAAATATTTTCCGTTTAAAAAAATTTAATGTTTTAAAAAAGTTTTGATCTGTTTTATCTTTAATGAGCCAAAATTCTCCTTACAATATGCGAGGAGAGAAAAAAATCTAAAATCATCAGTTATTATGCAAGAATATTCCATAGCCCAGACTTCGACTCTACAAGATGTACTTATAAATGTAAATAGGGTGAAGTGGGGTAAGTGAGAACGCAGGCTTAAAACCCTAAAAAAAATAACTTTCAAGTGTTTCAAGTGTCAATTTTCAAGTGTACTTTGTAGGAAAATTCTTGCTCTATTTTTATGTATAGTTTTTATTTACAGAAAAAAATTGTAAAATGGAAAATTTTTATACCTACCAAACCCTTGCATTTTAACTACGGTACCAAAGTTCGAGTACTAGCCAAGAAAAAAAATCATAACTAATTAACCACAACATATAGAGTTATTTTGAAAATACCCACTTATTCATTAAGAAACTAAGAATACAGATAAAATATATAAAAGCTTTTTTTTCAATATTATTTCAGTACTGCAGGATTTTCACTTGCCGTATATAAGTTTTGTGTCCGAGCAAGTGAGAACTGGCCCCATATACAGAAAAAACCCAACTCTGTGTTATAACAGCCATATAAATAGTTTTTCTTCCCAACATATGTTTTCTAGCTGCAGAAACTTCATAATCGACCACCTTTTGCCATATTTCTTTAACAGCTGATGATTGTTTTTAATTCCTTAACATTCAAAAATAGTAACATATGCAACTGAAACTAGATTTTTTTGTAGTAGGTTTGAAGAAGAGAATTGTAATAAACTAACTTGTTTAGACTAACTCTTATGCTTACTCCACACCAACGGTGACAGCAACGAAAGACAGACACATTTTGCCACCTGTCTCTGTGGCTGTCATAAAAGCCTTCACACCGATAGGAGACGGGGAGAAGAGGCAATTTATTTGCGCATACGCACAATCTTCTCTTTCTATTCTGATTGGCTGTCGAGCATGGCGACAGGGACAAAAGTTGACCTTTTTCCAACTTGAAACCGCAGAGACCAGAGACGGAGACGAACCGGGGGAGTGAAAATTTGTTTGTAATACGCATGCGCAACAACGAAGATGCATGATTTTCGTCTGCGTCGCCGTTGGTGTGGGGTAAGAATAAGTGAATGTGAGTGAGTGGACATTACAAACTGTGTGTGAATATATTGAATTTCTAATTATGTTGTCATTATTTCTGAGTTGCCTTTTGTACCAGATGATGGCTTTTTAGTGTTCTTGGAAGAGCCGAGGACTGGAAGGCACGGTGAACTAATTTTTCCGTGTCTTTTTGGTTCTATAATATTCAGCAGGGCCTGGGCAAACGAAAAAATACTTTTTTTGAACTTTTAACATACATTTGTTACTCTAAAACAAATAATACAAATATACTTATGGTGTTAATATTCGGACATTACTGACACTTCTAACTTGAACAACAAATATCTCCACAACGAAAGAATGTAAAAAATAGCCTTTTTTTTCAGCATGAAATACTATTCTTTCTGTCGCCCTACTTATTTTGCTATAAGCAACTTTGATTTATTGGGACCCGCGTTCTCACTTGCCACAAGTGCGGGAGCAAGTGAGAACGTAAAACACAAAAACTTAAAATATTTCCGGCAAAAAAGTTTTGAATAGATTTTTAAACAAATAAAGCTGTAAATGTAGAATAAGACCAAAAGTAAGTATGCAAATTTTCATATAAATACAACAACTTTTTAAAAACTTGTTTAGATTCAAAGTGGAACTATATGATTTTGCGTTCTCTCTTACTCCCACTTAACCCTGTATATGTTATCGAGAAAATTCCTCGCTGGACAAAATAAAACAATGTATGAAAGATCAAAATTATGGTACATCAGGATGCTAGTTAAATGACTTTTTTCCAAATACTGTATAATACATTAAATTTGCATGAAAATTTCGTTATTTGACTAATTTATTTCACAAAAATATCCATAACAAAACAAGTTGTAAAATTCAAAGAATGAAATTTTAAGAGCCTGAAATTTTAAGAGCACTTAGTATATAAAACGGGAAAAAATGTTAAAAACTAAACGTTTTAATTCCCAATAACAAGCAAGTAAAAAAAAGGTATTTCCATCAAAATAAGTGTAAATAGATCAAAAATGATAATTTTGAATATCAGTGAGAAAATTGAATTCTGCTTACAAATCCTTAAACATAGATTTTCATCGGTTATTTTCATATAATTAAAATAGAAAGTCATTTACTCTTGTTCAATTTTACATAGTGTATCAAACTGCCACTTACTTTAACTAAGGGGAATCATCATTTGTTGGTTTCAACACGACGTACGATAATGAATTATTTGTATCCGTAGGTCCACATCAGATTAAGCTTCTTTTTATTTATAGAAGAATACCAATCTATATCTGAAAAAGAAAGAGTGAGGGAATATTAGATTGTTACATCACGTAAATAGCTAATAAAGAAAATGGAATGATCAAATCATAGAATCTTAGGGGCGAAACAGTTTTCAGATATATTTCCGGTAAAAAAAAATTCCGAATTTGAATGCCTCAAAAGTTTCAAATGAGTAGAGAAATTAATTATACGGCAAAACACCTAATTCTTTGTCAAAATTCAAAATTTATTAAATTGTTATAAATTTTAAACGAGATGAAGCACTACATTCCTGTCGAGTAAATAGATATACCAACTTTGGCAACTGTAAAATCTTTTATTATGTTTAACACATTAAACCTGTAAATATTTTATCTAAAAGAATATATATATATATATATATATATATATATATATATATATATATATATAAATGAGTATATATATATATATATATATATATATATATATGTATATATATATATATATATATATATATATATATATATATATATATATGGGATAAATTTAAATTCGGAAAACCTTACAGTATAGCACTTGAGAATTTGGAGTCACTGGTGTAATAAACCTTTTATTCACAGATATTATAGAAAAATGCTACAACCGATGCATCAACTCATGGTAAGAAAACTTATTTGAAGTTGCCATCAAAAAGTATAAAATGATTACGTTCATATGCAAACGGAGGGAAAATGAAAATATTGGAATTCGCAAGTGTGCGATTCAATCGCACGTAAATCGCCCGAGACCATGCTGGTACTACAACAGTATCAAATAACTGTATGAAACTTATTAATGTGCAAGCTGAAAAAGGATAGTGTAAGCTCATTACATAGTTATATGTTTATAGTGAGGCAAGGTAAGGAAAGATTAAGCATGCTTATCTCCAACGGTGGAAAGCAAAAAGATCGGAGTAGGGATTGATTAACGTGACATCGGAAACACAATTGGAACGACAATTGAGTATCTGGATTTGATGGGTTTCAAACGGCATTGTAAATAGTACAAGTGCGGAATCGCCATAATTCTGTACCTATTATAGAATCAGATTTGGGTCTGGAGTCATGAATCTGCCGGTGGCAGAATGGATCATTGTGCAGGAATGCGACTACATAGATGTGAGGAATAAACATTTAGTTAAAGTTATTAACATTTTTCCATTATTTTTAAGGTTATACACTTTAAATACTAGTATGATATTTCCACCCATGGTAAAATTTGGTATATTAAAAATATTGAATTATTACATTACTTTCAATATTCTAATGTTATTGTGAATAAATATGACGTATCTAAAAAATATGTGTGCTGGAATTATAGTATTTAATTTTTAAGCAGTCTTTGAAAACTAAGCCTTGGCTTAGTTTTCGGCTTTTTTGAGCTGCCATTAAGTTCTTTGCTCTGATGAAGAAGCTCCTTTGCAGCTTCGAAACGGCAGTATGCAAAATTGCATCTTACTGCTATTTCTGCTTTATTTACGTTGGATTTCCTGTTTATTCCTCGAGCACAAAGGTTTTGTCTTTTCTTTTCAAGTATGAATACTGTATAAAAAGAAATAAAATCATTTAATGAATGCCACTTACGCTTTACAAGCACCATATTTGCAACCACACTTTTCTAATCTCTTATTTTTTAGAATAAATTATTGTACTTTTTAAAAGTGGTTAAAATGGTCTGATTTAGTCTTTGTTAAAAAAAATGCATGCTTTCACTTCTTTTTATATTGCTTAAATTTATCGTAACTGAACAAATTATTTTTAGCAATAAAAGAGGACTTATTTAAAAAAAAAAATGAAGAACACTACAAACATTAAAAAATATATTCAATTATCAGGTCCAACAAATTCTGCAATGGTGGCTATAAAACAAAAGTAGCCCCTTTTTATTTCCCCTAAAGTGTTAAATTGTGTCTTTCTTCGAGAGCAATATTTCAGAAGGTGTCAGCATCGTGTGACAGCAATAAAGCGAAAAAGTTTTATTTTATACTTTAACTCACTTATTGGTCTCTTTTGGATGGTGTTTGAAGGAGGTTTGGGAGGCAAAGAAATTATTATTTGTGAAAAAAGGTTCGGACAGTTGAAAAAAACGGAGAGAAAAACTATTTTTCTCGAACAATATATCGCCGAGTTTGTTTTAACCAAATGTTTTTTTGCTGACGAAAAATGCTATTTATTTTTTAACGAATATATCAGCATTTATTGGAGACGTTCTTTGAATCCTTATCACTTTGCATTAATCGTTACATGTAGGCTGTACATTATAAAATTAATCAATGTTAAATGAAATTTTAGAAATCCACAAACAATTTTTATTTTGTTTCTTTGGGATAAAAAATATATGATTAGGGTCCCTGAAATATATATTTAATGATACACATTTAAACATCGTTAAATTTAAATCAATTGAGTTCAATACAAAAGATGGAATGGCAAATTGCATTGGTCATAATTCGATACAAACATATTTTAAATAAATGAAGAAAAAATTCTCTGAATACAGTTTACTTCCATTAAAGTCTGATCCAAGTCAAAAACTGCACTTTCTTTGTTTTTATATGCAGACTTTATTTTGGGCTTTTTGTGATTTTGGCTATATCAAAGCAAGACACGTAGGAAAAAAATCTACGAAACATATTTACAAAAGATAAATTTCAGTCAGTTTTTTCGAGATCAGAAAATATAAAATACTCATTTCAAAATGAAAAAAACAGCTGAGTATTCTGCTATCATTTAACGAATAATTTAAACTATTCCACTTAAGCTATCACTTTTAATATCCCAGGATTGCTATTACTACAAGAAAACACTTTTCTTAATGGGATGTGAATTCTTTTACAAGATGCAAAAGGAATATATACATAATTTATCACCTGCTACTAGCCAGGTTGAATAATTTTAAAGATATGAAAAGAATTTGAACAAAGGTGCCTTTTGTCTTTTAGTGAATTTTGCTGTTTCATAACAAATTTATTAAAACACTTAGGAGAAGTAATGATTATTATCAAATAGAATATATAAATTTTCAATGTCGACTCATCTTGGCAGTTGGATAAATATCAATAAATGTATTATTGTTAGAATTCTGAAATTTTCTTTTATTCAGCTTCCTTTTTCCTTGGTTGGTGTCGTATTTAAGAAGCTGTCTTAAGAAGAGAGCTAAATCTTGGTTTAATTTTAATAGTGTCTTGGACTTGTATCCCGAATTTTAGAGTTAGATTTTTTCCTCTTTCATAATCTTGTTTATCTCAACATAATATTAATTTTGTGATTCTTTTGCCATTTGTGCTGTTATTATTATGTTGCTTTTACTTCTATTCCTGTCGCTCCTTTTGTAACTTCGTTACGTCTTTTTAGTTATTTTCTTATGTTCAATACATCTTTCATTTCGACTTTCCTTTTTCTCCCATTTTGCTTGCACGACTGTTGTATCGCCTGATAAATGTGTTATCCTTCAATTTTGGTATGTTAGAAGCAGAATCCAGCATGACATAAACCAGATGCTTGGCTATTTTCTGCCTTTCCAATATGCATACAAAGTCCCCGTGAGTTATCTGTCTCATTGAGTGGCATATTGATATTGTGTGTTTCTCGGACAAGTTTTAATATGCATTTCTCTCAGGTAATAGCGCTCAAAAGTCTAAGGACACTTTTGTCGCATAATGTTCTCGTGTAAATTGCTTTTCTTTGGTTTCAAGCCAAGATCATAACAAAAAACTTTGTTCACAGACATAGATATTGATACGGAATTAAATCATAATAAGCACAGTATAACGTCCGTCGCTTAAGAGTATATATCAAACGTATAACTTCTGAATTTGAAAGCCAGGAATCTAATGACTAGACTGCTGCATACGAGATACTATCTCATATATGTTTTAACGTAGGATTACGTTCCTCCATAATAGTCCTCCAGAAAGCCAAATTTCAGACGCTAAAACCGTCCGTCGTCACGAGTTATAATTTTGGCAGCGCGCCAAACCCAGTCTGTATCGCTTAGACAAGCAGAGAACAGTTAAATAGAAAAGTACCAAATTGCGTCAAAATTCTGACTGACACACACACACACACACACACATATATATATATATATAGATATATAGATATATAATTATATATATATATATATATATATATATATATATATATATATATATATATATATATATATATATATATATATATGTATGTATGTATATACGTACATATATATAGATACATAGATACATAACACATACATACATATATACATACAAAAGAGGTAAGCAACGATAAGTAATCCTACGTTAATAACCTGCGGTAGTTTCGTTAGAAGAAATTACCTGAAATTTTTTGCCTCTGGTGTGTACGAATCTCGCGAGCTAGTACACATGAACTGTTAAATGAAGTGTTTCATGTATGTTATAAAATTCAACAGTTGCCTGAGTAATATCTTAATAGAATGCACATAAAAAATATATGTAACCCATTTTGATGTTTTGTAAAAGAGTTCTTATTTGTTTGCCATGTCCTTTTTTTAAATTCTGGTAAAAAAAAAAATTTTTTTAAAAACTTTAAGCGATGAAATATTGAAAGTTCAGTTGAAGAAAAATTAAGTGTCCGTCAAGAATTTTACTTTCTCTCAATTGAAAATTGTAAAATTTCATTTTTATTGCTACACTCTCCTTTTATACGAATTTCTGTAATAAAACGGAGATAACAATAATTCGCTTGTCACTTCCAATCAGTAGCGGCGTATATAACGTGCTAGAAACGATAACTATTAGATTTCTACAACTTAAAGTTAGTTTCTTATCATATTTAAAATATTATGGAGATCATTTCATTACTTTCAAAAGAGCAAGAAATTTCTCGGAAGGAACGTTTATTGATTATATACCAAGAATTTTCGAAGACCTTTTAAAAACACCATTATCATCAGTATTGGAAAATGTTTAGTCTATATTAATTTCCGTCAAATAAAAAGAATGTGGTCCATGCATTTTCATAAGTTCCGCTAACAACTGTTAAAATGTTTTTTCAACATGCGTAAGATACACACCAATATTACAGTGCAAATTCTACTGCAAATTATAATTGCGTATCTAAATCACGCATGTAAATTCTCCAAGGAATCTACTAAATTTCACATTAGCCACCCTATCATTATTTCCCTCCACAATACGTTAAATTACCCCTTATCATTCAAACTGAACTTAATGCTATTGCAACATGAAAAATAGCCATAAATAGGCTCTCTAGGAATTCTGTTTGAATCAGAAGCATAATGTTTCCTCTAAGATAAGGAGATTAGGCAAGAAATATTATCATTAGTGCATACCATATCTTTCGCGACTGTTCTTTCAAATGATAATTAATGAAGAACTATAAATTCCAGAATAACTGAAGATGTAGTAACTGAGTAGGACTCTAAGATTGGGACTTGCCACAAAGAATGATTTTCTTCTGCTAATTAACCTTGCATCTGTTAAAATGTATTTAATTTTAATTTAGTTACGATTATTGGTCATGTTAATCACCTATTTATTCCATTCATATGTAAACATAGGAAAATAATTCATTAAGCATCGATTAGCATAAAACGAGTGCTAATTCATTTTCAATGAATAAAAATAAATTTAAAAAATGGAAGAGCTTTTAAGCGCTATGATTTTACATAGCGTTCAAAAGGTATTTGAAAGAATTACTGTACGAGATAAACATATAAGTAGTGACATAAATTTCAGTGTGTTGTAAGGTTTATATGTTTTCTATATTGATGAACGCTTGCTACTCAATGATATGAATGATGAAGAAAGGACATATCAGTCATCGTAATAATCACTGATTATGAACTCCCTTATTGATTGCCATCCATAAGCAAATAGAACAACTGCGTTCAACAATGCATATATATATATATATATATATATATATATATATATGTATATAAATTTTGTTACTTAATTATTAACTACCTCTCTAAGGAGATTAACAATGGATGTGTGATCATCGATCTCAGATGCAAGAAATTACATTTGCCGAAGAAGAGAGTTCAGATCTTTATATTTACTACTGCCTATCTGTTTATTGTTGCACGTGTTATTTTGAAATAGTTTTTCTGTCCTAAAAGTTCAATTGAAACTTATATTTGATTGAAAAGTCCATTACAGAAAACTCTCCAACTTATGACATGAATCCCGTTTAGTTTGCCGGCAAGTCTTTTCTATTCCAAAAGGTATATATCTCACTCACGCCATAATCATGCGTTGGTAAAGGGGTTTTCCGTTGATGTGAGTTAGTCGACTCAACATTGAAGCATCGAACAACTGTCATGCGAATATAGAATCGATGGGTTCAGGAGGGTCATACTGAACGCCACTAAGGACATCAACGGCCTCCTGCCACTAACATCCGAGAGGACAGACATGTTGTCAGGTCGGACCTGCAGGATCGTACAGCCACAACACAGACCTTTAGTCAAGAAATGGGCTTGTTTCCAGCATGGAAAGTATTCGCACGGACAGTGCGACGACATCTGGAGAAGCACGGACTGTCTGCACGGCGACCATCAGTGCAATTTCCCTTCACACTGCAATCATAGAGACGCGTGACGTGAGTGGTGAGTCCAGCGACAAAACATGGATACAGAACTGTCACCACGTCGTCTTTTCAGACGCTGCTTGCAGCATTATGATGGACATACCCGTGTCTGGAGGCACCGAGGAGAATGCACGTGGCCTGCTAGCATTCAATATTGTTATACGAGCCCTGCATTTGGTGTGATGGTATGGACCTCCATTTGAGTACACGACACGAATAATTCTTATTCGCGTCGTCAGTAATATGGACAGCCAGCGTCATATTTCTCAGATCTAAAGGCCGGTGGCTGTACCCTATCTTCGAGGCCTTGGAGACGTCATCTTTCAACAAGATAACACAAGACCTCATGTTTCCCGTCGTGTCCTTACCTACCTCGACACAGAGGGTGTTTGACTGTTGCCCTGATGAGCACTTTCTTCAGATCTCTCACGCATTGAAAACATCTGGTCATGGGTTGCTGAGAGACTGGACCGCCACCGCTCTACAGCCTCTACGATTGATGAAGTGTGGCATAGACTTGAAGCAGAATGGGATGACTTGCCCGTATCTGTCATCCAAGCCAGTTCGACTCGATGCCTAACCTAGTTAGAGCCGTTTTAGCTGAGACGGCAGCTATGTGTACTAATTTCGGATCGTGTATGTCTCTAAATTGCTTACAAATTTAATCATGTTCTCTTCCTACTATGCTATATAGATACACTAAGTAAAGTTTTGTTATTTGCTTTCCTTCCTAGTATTGCAATTTTAATGGCCAGCAGTGTATTATGTTGAACATCGGGAGTACAGTACATTCAAACTTGTAAATTCGTTTACAAAAGGGGTTCTATTCTTCCTTTTGAATTGATAGCTAAAGTCTGAGAACATAAAATTTCTGAGGGGAAAACATTACGATGCATGACATGGCATCTTTAAATGTTTATTAACCCTATAAAATCAAATTTGTCATTAAAAATTTATCGATATACTTTGCCTAAATGAAATTAATCGATATACTTTGCCTTATGTGTTGTTTAAATTTTCAGAAAGTAAAATGCAAAAATAAATTGTTTGGTTCATGAAAGTTTGTTAATAGTTTCTAACTGGAACATAATGATTCAAATGAAAATTATATTTTATTTTAAATTATCTTTAACAGAAAGATCAATGTCTGTCCTGCACTCAGTGCTAGTGCTCCTTCACTCAGTGCTACTGCAGTTAAACATACAATTCAGCATGAAATTTGAATAGAAATATTACAAAATTTTAATAGACAGTTACAAATCACGGTTTTGAAGCATTCTACACAAGAAGTAATTTACATTTGATTTCAGCTTTATGTGCACATATTTATATATTCTTAGTTATTTTATGAGGATTTTATACACAGATCCTAATCTTAAAATAAGTCCCTTTAGAGAATGTATTAAAATGACAACTTGCAAACAACAAATATGTAGAAAAGAAAAGTATTACATCTTTTCCATTAGGGTTCTAATGGAAAAGAAGCTCTATGCCAGAGGTGGGGAACGCGCGGCCTCCGTGATCTTCTTGTGCGGCCTCCAAATTATTTTAGGAATTGTTGCTATGTCAATTATTTATAATTTAATACTATTATTTTTCTATTGTATTTCTTTATAATGTTAAAATTATTTAAAAATACTTCTACTTTATTATTTTTATTTGAAGTGGTATTTAAATATGTAGTTGTTTATTAAAATTTAAAAATCTGGATATATATACGAGTTTACATAAATAAAAATACCAACAGTGAAATATAAAAAATTACAGTGGTACCTATGAATCTTATAATTTTATAAAAAAAATAATGATTAATGTTATAACAAGTTTTTACCCTTATGTGAATGCAAAAATATTTTACATTGTAACTTTTTAAGTTAAATAATAAATAAATAAGGACTTCATTTTTTGTTTTTTTTTTCTATACAATGCACCAAATTGTTAAAACTATGCATAACTATGATAATTTCTTTAAATGTCACATTTATAGGTACATCAACATATGCGGCCTCCTTTATTACTACCTTATTTACATGTGGCCTCTAATGGTAAAATGGTTCCCCACCTCTGCTCTATGCTATTCTGTTTTGCGGAAAAAGAGTTCTCCATCGTTATATGCAGAATATGGCTCTAACTCCTATTCTGGCGATCCGTTGCGACGTATATTGCACTTCTCGGGATATAGCCAAAGAAACCTAAAACAGAGACTTGGAAAAAGAAACATCAGAAGCGTACTTTTCCTGGTAACATCTGAAAAAATATCCGAGTTTCTTTAACTTTCTTTTCATATGCTTGAGAATACTTTTTCCTTTCAAATATTATAAAAGAGTAAATATGTAGAGCGTAGCTCTCGTGTTATTACATTACTTTTCTAAAAACTCCCGTTTCTAGCATTTTAGTTTCCGTGTTCCTGCTTGCGAAAGGTTTCTAAGGAGTGTATGAGAAGAAACATTTGAGTACTTATGTGAGAGTAAATGCAAGCGTAACACATATGTTTGATGTAACATTCATAAAGGAATAGGAAAGTTCTATAACTCAGGACAGATATTAAAAAGTAAGTGGATTTAACAATGAGAAATTTAGTATTTCATGTGCACAGTTTTCTAACGAAAGATGTATTACTACTTGTAGTGAAGACAAAATAGTAAAACGTTCATTTTGATACATATGTGACTATTTTTATTACAACACTAGCTGAAAACCCGTACTTCGCTACGGAATAAATTCAAATTAAATACAACTGTCAATGTATGCAGTTAATGCCAAATATATATATATATATATATATATATATATATATATATATATATATGTATATATATATATATATATATGTATATATATATATATATATATATATATATATATATATATATATATGTGTATATATATATATATATATAATATATATATATATATATATATATATATATATATATATATATATATATATATATATATATATATATATATATATGTATGTATATATATATATATATATATATATATATATATATATATATATATATATATATATATATATATATATGTATATATATACATATATATATATATATATATATATATATATATATATATATATATATATATATGTATATATATATATATATATATATATATATATATATATATATATATATATATATATATATTTATTTATTTATTTACTTACTTATTTATTTATAATAAACAAATAACGAGGCGAATAAATAACGGGGCGAAACAGTTTTCAGATGTATTTCCGGTAAAAAACATTTTTCGAATTTAAATGTCTCAAAACTTTCAAATGAGTAGAGAAATTAATTATACGGCAAAACACCTAATTCTTGGCCAAAATTCAAAATTTATTAAATTGTTATAAATTTTAAACGAGATGAAAAACTACATTCCTCTCAAGTAAATTGATATACCAACTTTGGCAACTGTAAAATCTTTTATTATGTTTAACACATTATACCTGTAAATATTTTATCTAAAAGAATATATATATATATATATATATATATATATATATATATATATATATATATATATATATACTTATTTATTTATTTGTTTATTTATTTATAATAAATACTACGATCAATGTATGCGATTGATGGAAAAAAAAGAAAAAATATATTTATAAAAAAATTGTAACGGACATTTTTATAGATAAAATAATGAAGAAGAAATCTAGTAATAGAATTAAATCTAGAATTAAATCTAGTAGAACATACTAAAGAATATAGTAAAGTTTGAGGAACATAAATTTTTTTAGATAATGTCCAATCGTCTGCCGCCTTAGCAACAAAAAAAATATATATATATTGTCTATTTCGTTGCTATGCACGTGACGCAAAATTAGTTTAAAGTCTCACAAAAAGAAAAGAAACCACGTGATCAGCATTTAATAAATTAAATTCTAAAATTTAATCTTTAAAAATTCCCCAAAAATCATTAAATGGAAGTAAAGATTCTAAAAGGATTCCATTTTGAAGGAATTTTTATGATCTTTCTCGTGATATAAATTTTATAACCCTCAAATTATTATTTTAAATGCAAACTTTAAAGAATGTTACAAAAACAGCTTAAAAATTCAATTTAAAAAATCTAAGAAGAATTTTTCAAAAATCTCTCTTAGTGCACCTCAACACTATAAAAAGAATCCCCATGTAAAATTAAAGCCCTTTAGGTCCAGCGGTTTGGTCTGTGCGTTATATGTCAGTCAGTCATTTACGGAACTGTTTTATATATATTGCCGCTTAAAGCCTTTCCCGTCAAAAACTCTGTTGCTGAATGGTCAACGCACCGAACTGCTGAGCAAGAGGCCCCGGTTCGAAACTATACATTATTTTAATTTAATTTAATTTAATTTAATTCTAATTCTATTTCTGTTAGTTCTAGAAGTTGCTAGAACATTCTTTAATTTCCTGGAACGGCGTTCCAGAATATTCTGTTGATGGATAAAAGAGCAAGTAGCTCAACCTGTGAGTTCAGTTCTGAGTTCTATCAGCTAAGTGTTGTGTGCTAATAAACAGCGTTGTATTCCCTCTACGTGTGTGTTCAATCCATACGACTACCATCTACGCGACATCTTTGGTGGAGGCGCCGGGTACTCAGTTCAGTCTGGAAGCAGAAGAAATACGAAAAAGCCGTAGACTTTTAAATCTTCCTCCGGAATACGGTCTTTACGTAGCCGCTCCACGAAAGCGATTCCCGGCAATGCCTGAAGGAGAAGTCAAGCCACAAACCGTCCTGCTGTCTCCAGCACTAATTAGGTAACCGAGAAAGCCGACAATTTTTAGAGGCGATCCTGGACAAGATCCAACCAAGTGGTTAAAAGAATACCTAGGGTATCAAATTTTAATCAATGGGATGATACTCTATGTCTTGCGAACGTCTACTTTTTCCTTGATGGGACCGCCAAAATATGGTTTGAAAATAACGAAGATCTGCTAAATTCATGGGACGACTTCGAACGAGAACTGAAAAAAACTTTTGGTGACTCTCAGCTATATATACGGCGAGCTAAGGATTGCTTAAAATGCCGAGCGCAGAGAGCTGGGGAAGCTACACAATCTTATATCCAAGACGTTTTAGGACTCTGCAACCAAATTGACCCGGCCATGTCAGAAGACGATAAAGTGTCCCACTTAATGAAGGGCATCGCAGAAGAGGTGTACCAGGCCTTATTAACTAAGGAGATAAAAACGACAGTCGATTTCAGTAAATGGTGTCAGTACATTGAGGAAATGCAGCAAAAGCGAATAGGACGTCAGAAATTCAGTCGCTTGCCGAATGTTGTCCCAATTGCCTCCGTCGACGAGGAACAGGATCTAACCTCACTGATCCGTAAAATTGTCCGTGAAGAGATACAGCGATTAACTACACCCCAAATTGAAGAGCCCCAAACAGGCGTACAAACCATAGAAGCAATTGTGCGAGATGAGGTTGAGAAATCTTTGGCTCCCATATCTAGTGGAAGCTTCCGAATGTCGACTCCCACATACAACCGCAGCATCCACTCTACGTATAACAGGCCGGAGCCGGCACAGGAACAATTACCCCGAAAAACCGACGTCTGGAGTACGACCGACAATCGTCCCGTTTGCTTTCACTGTGGCCGCCCCGGACATGTCGTTCGCTATTGCCGGGATAGATGAGCAATTTTTAATGCTTACAGAGCTGATAGAGGAAACACAGCCCAGCGACGCATGATCTCCCAGAACACCGCCGACGAATCCAGCCGAACGTTTGAAAGAAGTCTGTCGCCTAGCCCTAACCGAGGTCGATCGCCTACTCGTCGCTTCAGATCCCCATCGCCGTATAGACGTTCCAGCGTCTCACCTGGCCGAAGAAATGAGGAAAACTAAGCAGTGCGACCTTCCTTGGAGGTGGTGAGGCCGCTGAAAAACAAAATCCTCCCGCTGCCGCAAAGATGACGAAGAATTATCTAGAACTAAACATTGACAGTCAACCAGTACGTGCACTCGTGGACTCCGGCGCATCATTTTCTGTCATCTCAGACCAATATAGACGTCAGCTGCGAAAGATTATGTTCCCAATCAACGGAAGCATAATCCTCAAGGTCGCCGACGGAAGTCACGTCCGTCCAATAGGGAAATGTGTTATTCGCTTAAACATCAATGGTCTAATACGTCCCTTTGAGTTTACAGTTATGCCGAACTGCAGTCACAATGTCATACTTGGTTGGGATTTTCTCGAAGCCTCGAGAGCAGTCGTCGACTGTGGCCGATCGGAACTAGTGTTTGACGAAATGATGTCAGATCCTGAATCTGCTGAGACATGGCGAGTGAACACCCTTCAAGACTGCGTCGTACCTCCGCACTCTATTTCTAAAGTAATTGTCACGAATCCCAAAATTAATGCGATCACAGACGTCATAGTGGAGGGAAATCGACTACTGCTTCTGGACAAAGAAGTTGCGGTGCCCTCAACGATCCTGACGTTTCACGACGGTACAGCCGAACTCTGGGTCACGAATGCTCAGCCAGAAGCTAGGTTCATTCCCAAAGGCATGTGTGTGGGCTAAGCAGAGACTCTAGACGAGAGGTATCTGAACTGCATCTCCAGTGCGCATATCTGCTCAGCCGCCAAGTTGAAATCGAGCCCTTCTCCGGCCGACTATTCCCAAATGCTAGCCCAAGATCTCACGGTAGAACGAAAACAGCGACTCTTAGAATTACTTTCTGAGTTTTCTGAAATTTTTGATCAATCAAGAAAAGCCGGAACAAAAGTAAATGTGAAACAGCGTATAATCACTGGCAATCATCTACCGATTAGCCAAAGGGCTTACAGAGTATCTCCTGCGGAGCGTCGAATTATTCAAGAGGAAGTAGAAAAGATGCTAGACAGAGATGTTATTCAACCATCGGAGAGCCCATGGTCGTCCCCAGTTGTCCTCGTGAAGAAAAAGGATGGAAGTTGGCGATTTTGTGTCGATTATCGTCGGCTCAACAAAATTACGAAAAAAGATGCCTACCCTCTGCCACGTATTGACGACACATTAGACAGCTTAAAGGGAGCCAAGTTCTTTTCGTCGATCGATCTCTATTCTGGCTACTGGCAGATTGAAGTGGACGAGGCAGATCGCGAAAAGACAGCTTTTATCACCCCAGAAGGACTTTACGAGTTCAAGGTCATGCCCTTTGGTCTGTGCAATGCGCCGGCAACCTTTGAAAGAATGATGGATAACTTGCTACGACACCTAAAATGGACCATGTGTCTCTGTTATCTAGACGACATTGTCGTGTTTTCTGGGACCTTCGACGACCATTTTAAACGTCTGAATGTCGTACTTAAATGCATCCAAGAAGCTGGGCTTGTCCTAAATCCAAAAAAATGTCTCTTCGGGGCTGAACAAATTAAGATTTTGGGACATCTAGTATCGGAAGGAGGTGTCCGCCCCGATCCAGATAAAGTAAAGGCCGTGAAGTGTTTTCCCACACCCAAAAGTGTGCACGACGTCAGATATTTCCTAGGACTCTGTTCTTATTACCGCCGCTTCATCAAAGATTTTTGTCATCAAGCTCAACCCTTACAAATGTTGCTGAAAGGTGACTCTAAATTTCGTTGGGGACGTGAGCAGTCGGATGCTTTCGACCGGCTAAAGGAAGCACTGATATCTGACCCTATACTGGGACTTTATGACGAAAACGCCGAAACAGAATTGCGAACGGACGCCAGCGGCTATGGTATTGGAGCAGTCTTGGTTCAAATGCAGCATGGAAAAGAAACAGTTATTGCCTATGCTTCGCGGACACTAACCAAAGCAGAGAAAAATTATTCCATGACTGAAAGAGAATGCCTTGCCGCCGTATGGGCTGTTCACAAGTTTAGACAATACCTCTTCGGCAAACACTTTTCAATCGTAACAGACCACCATTCGCTGTGTTGGCTAACTAATCTAAAGGATCCCTCAGGAAGACTTGCGAGATGGGCCTTGCGACTACAAGAGTATGACATCTCGATTGTTTACAAGAGCGGAAAGAAACACAAGGACGCTGATAGTTTGTCCCGAAATACATTGGAAGAAGACAATATACCATCGGAAGTCATCGCCGCTATAGATTTTGCTAACGTTGCTGACGAACAAAGAAAAGATCCAAGACTTGCGGAGTTAATACGGACTCTATTAAATGGCGAAACAGTGAAAGGAGAATTTGAGCTGATTGAAGACGTACTATGTAAAAAGAGTATCGATCCAACCGGCAAGAAATGGCTTCCTGTCATTCCAAAGCATCTACGTCAAGACATTCTTCAATGTTTCCAGGACGCACCCACGGCCGGACATCTAGGATTCGTCAAAACGTACGACAGAATAAGGAAGCGGTTTCACTGGCCAGGGCTCTACCGAAATGTGCGACGATATGTCATGCACTGCCGGGAATGCCAGCGTAGGAAAGCCGTTCCACAGAAGCCACCGGGTCATCTAATGCCTATACCGCCTGCTGTTGCGCCATTTCATCGCATTGGGATAGATCTCCTTGGGCGTTCTCCAAATTCGACCACTGGAAATAAATGGATCGTAGTATGCACCGACTATTTGAGTCGCTATGCTATTACAAAAGCCCTGAAAACTGCTGAAGCTGCGGAATTAGCGAGGTTCCTCGTCGAAGATATACTTCTAAAACATGGAGCGCCCCGAGTTATCATCACCGATCGAGGGCAAGTGTTTCAATCAAGACTTGTTTCAGATATCATCCGGTTGTGTAACATCAGTCATCGAATGACGACAGCCTACCATCCCCAGACCAATGGCCTTACTGAGCGATTCAACAAAACACTAGGCGACATGTTATCCATGCACGTAGACGTAGAAACTGGGACGAGATACTGCCGTTTGTGACCTTCACTTACAACACCGCTAAACAGGATGTAACCGGATTCACACCTTTCTATTTACTTCATGGCCGAGAAGCCGAAACAACGCTCGACACTCTTTTCCCCTTCTGCCCTGACGTGGAGAACGACTATACTAAGCATCTTGTCGTGAAAACCGAAGAGGCAAGGCAGTTAGCCAGACTACGAACCCTAGAGGCGCAAGAAAAGGACCATCGGCGTTATAATTCCAAGCACAGGGTGGTGTCCTATTCACCTGGAGATTTAGTATGGATTTTCACGCCTGTTCGGAAAGTAGGCTTGTCCGAGTAACTGCTTAAAAATTACTTCGGACCATACCAGGTGTTACGACGATTATTTGACGTAACCTACGAAGTCCAAGACTATGAGCCAACATCAAGACGCCGGAAAACGATAGACACCGTCCATGTTCTTAGAATGAAGCCTTACTACGACCCTGAATTACGAGCACAACATCCGAATGGTGATTCTTCAACATCTGAAGTCGGCCATTGTGAAGAGGATCCGCCTACCAATGTAAAGAATGATTACACCGGACCACAGACACTTTCCAGATCAAAAGTTGCTAGCGGTTAGGCAACCTAGGAGAGCGGGACGCTGTTCTTCTAAGGAGGGAGCAATGCCGCTTAAAGCCTTTCCCGTCAAAAACTCTGTTGCTGAATGGTCAACGCACCGGACTGCTGAGTAAGAGGTCCCCGGTTCGAAGCTCTACATTATTTTATTTTAATTTAATTTAATTTAATTTAATTCTAATTCTATTTCTGTTAGTTCTAGAAGTTGCTAGAACATTCTTTAATTTCCTGGAACGGCGTTCCATAATATTCTGTTGATGGATAAAAGAGCAAGTAGCTCAACCTGTGAGTTCAGTTCTGAGTTCTATCAGCTAAGTGTTGTGTGCTAATAAACAGCGTTGTATTCCCTCTACGTGTGTGTTCAATCCATACGACTACCATCTACGCGACAATATAGATCATGATCACTTTACTTATTATTTACAGTAAAATTTTACTGTCTACTTTATAGTCTGGCGTTGGGAATTATATCTGTTGGAAGCAGCTCTCTAAAATATACATTAATGTAGTAAAATACTACTACTCCTTTCCTGTTTGCTAAACAGTTAGAAGTTGTTTCTCTATCACCAAATTCCCTGGGCTATAAATTTCCATTAAACCTTCCATACTCTCTCTCTCTCTCTCTCTCGGAAATGTGAATAAATAAATAGGAAAACTGCTGCCTTCAAATTAGAAAGTAGAACGTTAGCACGGAATGAAATATTTATAGGTGGTGGCTGTGAGCAGTACAGCGTGTGAGAATTTTCTCAGCAATTATCGAAACAATGGAAATCAAACTTGGTTTACGAAGTTGACGATCATCGCATCGACACCATAAAGGCTGTTCAAGCCAGTGAGTGAATACGAAGCTTATTTAACATGAAGAATTAATGTCACTTGCAAGAATTAACAATAGCGAGCGTATTTCCATGGGGTTAAGAATTCTAATTGTTAGTACCAGGTAGGAATAATTGATTAGCCGGGTGCATCAGATTTTATTTGTGTCCATCCATTTTTAATTATTCAAAGGAAATGAACTTTTATTATTTTCCTTGTAGATCAACTTGTTCTTATCCCACGAATTCGTCACTACCAGTCGTTAGATAATGAATGAGTTTGTGCGACTCTATAACGCTAACTTGAGATTAAGTTTGCTACAGGAAAAATTCAGAATAACAGAAAAAAATAATATATATATATATATATATATATATATATATATATATATATATATATATATATAATAACTATAATAAACAATATATAGAAAATATATATAATATGCATAATACATATCGCTCACTCCTTTCAACAGCGTCATATCTAAGAAAAAAACATGATTTTAAAATTTAACAGTAGAGTAAAATGTATTAAAAATAAATATTAATTCTGTTCTCTAGCGGCTAAATATTGAGCGGTGAGTGATAGGACGCCCTTGTAGAGATATACTACTCTTTCAGAGCATTCTGAAAACATGCATAACTAGAAATCGCCGATTTTTGAGATATGACGTTGTTGAAAGGAGT
This sequence comes from Dolomedes plantarius, assembly GCA_907164885.2. NCBI lineage: Eukaryota > Metazoa > Arthropoda > Arachnida > Araneae > Dolomedidae > Dolomedes > Dolomedes plantarius. Next base: position 138,434,921 of record OU015492.1, read on the forward strand.
GAGCGATATGTATAATATATATAATAAAATATTCAATTTCTTATGTTAACTTTGGACCATAAAATGCACTCCAATTTTAAGTCGATGTTTTATTGTAAAAAGATGCATCGCATATTTTGTAAAATACGGTATTTAAAAGAAATATACAGGAGTAGATACATTTTGCAGCAATGGTAAAACAACGGGGCATGATCAGACAGATGTGAAAAATCTGTATCATAGAAGACAGCGCATTAAAAAAAACTGCTCATTCCTTATTGGTAAAAAAATAATTCATACTTACCTGCTCTGCTGTTTTAAGTATTTAAACAATAGGTAGGAATCATGTTCCAATAAACACAATTTTCCTACATTTTAGACACAATTATTTAGCTGTAAGCTAATGATAAGGTAATGATACCCAGTCTTGAAAAAAAAGTTCATAAATTATTCAATATATCTTCCAAAGGTTGAATTGCTGAACAAATCTCGGGATTTATATAGTAATGAATGCAAATTAACCCCTCAATATTGTTAAGCCTTACAATGATAAATTGTCTCCCACGTGAGACGATCACACCTGATAAGTAAGAAGCGTTCAATAAATTATACAGCGTTGAAATGGGGATATTAGAGTTCTAGAGACTAATTTTAATTTCATCAATAGCAACATTTCAAGTTGAATTTTAAAGGAACGGGGAATTTTCAAAAAAACTTTTCTTTGACTGTTTAAAGAAGCAATTCCTTTTTTAATGGAAAATCATACATGTAAATAATCCATTTAATCAATTACATCATTTATAATTGCAGTACCGTATCTAGGACATGTATGGGCACGTTAAATGCGTAGAAGGAAAATTTCCTCTATGAAGGTCAGTGAGGGTGGGAGAAGGTACGATCCCCCCAGATGTCGTCCCTGGGGTTGCACGGTCAAAATTGAAGTGGCAACTAGCTAAGACGGACTCCGACCCTTGTGGTGCTATTTAGAACCGCACACTTTAGCCCAAAGCCTATATGGACTTCTAGCCAGGGGACATAAGAAACAACAACATAATTGCATTACTGGTTCGCATTTATAATCTAATAATCGACAAATTGACTCTCTGCAGGGCGTAGTTTTGGCCCATCTATTAGGCATATACGTTTTATTTTTTATGTGTATGGAATGTAATTAACGTTTTAAGGTAAAGGGCTGGATATAAATGTATAATTTCCTTTTATATTTTGCTTCATATATAAAAAAGTTGTTTAAAAAAGCAAATCTGCAATTTATTTAAAAGCATGTTTTTAAATTAAATTAGGGCACCAGAGTAGCGTCTTATTAAATATACCGTAATTCTGTAAAAGACTTGCAGGTTTGATTAAAAGGGATAAAAAGATCAGTGCTGTGGCGTCACGACAAGTAGTAAGGCTATTCTCTCTGAGGCATTTTGAAGAAATTTCACAACTATTGATCCATACCAAGAAAGACAGAGTTCTAATTAACAAACGAAGGCCAAATTTTTAAAACAAAAAATCAACAATTTATTTTTAAAAAAAAAATTAAACATTAGACATTTTCGACATATTCACTTAATTTACGTGCAGATTTACAGTGCGCGCTCCAGGGCCCATTCCGGCCCAAGAAAACAGGAGCCTCACAAAATCACAACCGCTCGTGGAAAATATAAGACCCTATTTCCAGTACGCTACAGTGCCTTTCGATACATCATTAGTATGAAAGAGGCCGCAAATCATCAAGACTGTCATTTTTACAACAATGTTCGTAGATATATAGCTTAGAAAAAGAGTATAGGACAGCGGTGCGCCAACTGCGGATCGTGAACCCAAGGGTGGTCGCTAAAATTGAGAGAAGGGGGAGGTAGCAGATTGTCTAAGTAAGTTTATATCAAATTGAATTATATAACTTAAAAATATGATTTAAATTTTCTATAATCATATAATTTTAATATTTTAAATTATTTTTTATGTGTTATGCGTTAGGATATTGTTAAATAAAGTGTCAAACATTCTTACAATAAAAACTCCTTTAGCAATAGGCTGTACTTACATTGCTCCCATTTGCTTCTACCTATCTGTGTGAGACTGGGTTTTCAAACCTCGATTTTAGAAATGGTTTGTTAAAATTTTCCTTGTATATTTTTCTTTCTTATTAACATTTCCCTAATTTCTTAAGTTTTGCTTCTTTCAATATTTTTCGTTGGGTGTCAAATGATGTTTTATTTAAAGTGGATCCCGGTCGAAAAATGTTTAGCCACCACAGCTATAGGGCAGTGTAACAAAACATTCAATCTGTTTAACCCTCGAGTATAGTGATAGGGAGCGTACTCGCATTTCGGATTTGGTATTTACGGATTTGGCGCTGCGCTCTGTTTGACGACGGGGAACCGCGCCAAAGCCGGTTTTCGAGAAGATCTTGACTCGCAAAAACAGAAGAAACGTCGCATCAGCCGAAGGCTGTCGAACGCACATAAGCGGAGACAAAAAACATAAAGAACCACCTGTGAGTACGCTTATCCCTCAATAAATATCTCTCTCTCCATCCTTGTTAAACATTATGTGACATCGAAGTTTTTTTTTTAAATTGATATTCCTTATGACTCATTGTAATTAAATAAAGTGCTGTCATTTATATGTATCTGATGCTTCGCCTGCCTTATTTAGCACGTGGCTTGAATCGAAATCTTTTTTTAACTATACAATATAAGATTGATAATTAGGATAATTTGATAATTATTTATAAGTTCAGGAGGCGTTGTATCAATAGCAAGACATAACCGTAGAGTTAAAAACCAAGAAACAGGTATCTTTTTACTCCTTCTGCATTAAGATCCTTAATTCTTAAAAAAAAAAAACTAACAGGAATCCTTATTTATTATTATATTCAAAAAATTAAATATGTCTAAATAAATTAATTCGACTAAAAATAACGTGAAACAGAATATGTTTTACATGAACTACATGACACAACGGTTATATCCCTAATCTGTTTTATCCACAAGAGAATTTTTTTCTTTTTGATGAATTTAAATTTGCCAAAAAGGTGCTAAACTTTCTTTAGTCTCATAAAATTTATATTTATGCACAATATCCTCGGTATAAATACAGTGGAGTCCCGATAATCTGAACTTCTGTAATCCGAAAGTCCACTTAATGCGAAACCAAAAGTAGAAAAGAACTAAGGTTAAATTAAAACTACAGTGATACTAAGTAATATAAAGTATATTTCTAAAAATTACAATAAAATCAAAGTTAGACAACAGTAGTATAATAAAGTAAGGCACAGTAGAAGAAACAACACGTGTTTATGCTGATGTTAAACTGATACTTAGGCTCGGTGCACACGAGCGATCCGGTGTCGTGGCGGCACCGCAGTTCTGATCAGGAGTACAATAGAGTGGAAATAACCGACTACGCCTACGTCCGTGTGAGTCGGTTAGTTCAACTCTATGTACTCCTGATCGCTACTGCGGTGCCACAACGACACCGGATCGCTCGTACATAGAGTTGAACTAACCGACTCACTCGTCATTTAGTTCAACTCTATTGTACTCCTGATCGTAACTGCGGTGCCGCAACGACACCGGATCGCTCGTGTGCACCGAGCCTAACAGTAACGACGGTGCGGTTGAGAGAAAGAGCGAGTCAGAAGAACCCCTCTCCTCCACCCGGCAGCACCTCTTCAACTGCCGAGCATTTTGACGTATTGTTAGAACAACTTACACTCTACTGTACTGTACTAGGCAGCGTTCCGCTCTCTTATCACCCATTTCGTCCCGAGATTTGGTTATGTTTAGACAGACCTCATAAAATAAACTGCGTAATCACACGTAATATGTAACATTAATGTAATCACACGTTATTATGTAATTTAAGTTTATTTTAAGAATGATTTCGTTGAATCCGAAAAATTCGTTAATCCGAAAAGGGTCTGGTCCCAATCATTTCGGATTATCGGGACTCCACCGTACTATGGAAAATTCTTGTGTCTATTTTTCTGAAGATTCCCTTCATTGCTCAAGTAATGTGGATGAAAAAAATGAAGCTTTTAAATATTATTGTGGTTGTTTTTGCTGAACTTTGGGATTAATGATTTCGTATTACCAAATTCCATTTTTCAATTTATCACTGCGTACCTCTACCAGAATTTTAATTCTGCAGTCAGCATCACGAATTTAAAGAGACATTTAATTTTAGAACAATTTATTAGTTAATAAGAAACATGGTCAGGTTGTTCCATGTTTAGAATAGTGCCAGGAATGTTGAACATGATGGGGTTCAACTCCTGCAGTAGCCATAGTCATTTAGCCATAAGAAAAAACATGTTTTTTTTTCTTAACCCCCCTGGACTAGAAAATACTACACCAGGTCCATGAGGTTCTTTCGTGTTTTCAAAAGGGAGGCAGCAGTATCCTAACCCTCAAACCGGCCCATGAATTTGTTGCCACTATCAGGACTATTTGTCAAATGGACCCCCAAGCCTAAAAAACTGTTATTTTTGCGTGATTACGATGGAACTGCATGTTGATATTGTGCACAGGGTTGTTTGATTTATATTACTGATGAATAGTGAGGGAAAAATTATCTACAGTTATTTATTCAATTTATTTAATTTATTTTGGTCTGGTATCTATATCATCAAATCGTACGGCTCTTAAATGAATTGCACGATGTTTCACAGACATAATTACACGAAAAATTAGCCTGCCAGTGATTGAGGCAGAGAAGAGTGATGCCAAGGCTTCGCAGGATACTTTAAAAATCGCACAGAACACTAAAACTCCCTATCACAGCATTGATTTCATCATTTGTTGTGTCTTTATAGTGGTGACTGTCAGGTTCTTCAATTCTGGCACGTGTTCTAGCAAGCTTCTGATTTGTGTGATGGACAATTTTGGTTATCATTTCATCCGTGAAAAACAGCCTCCAAATTTGCTCTATTGTAACCTTACTTCCAAGAAGAGCAGGGCCCTCCAGTTTATTCAATTTTACTAAGTATGTTCCGAGCAGCAGTTTGCGCTGAACTTCGCACAGGTCTCGAATTCCACGTAAAACAGTTCTATTTACTAAAAGTGGCAGATGCCACTTCATTACTTTCAGAGCATTTGTTCTCATCCGAACTAATAACGTTTATTCGCCTTCTAGTGAACCTACTCCTAGTTGGCCCCACACTTTCTTCAACAGACAACTCGTTCTCCGAAATAACCGTTGTGTTGTAACCTGGAGTGGGAGAACGGACAAGGAAGGTGGCCCGTCTATAAGATTTTCATTTCGCTATCTGAATTATCATTTCCCTCAAAAATAGTAGCTTCTTTTGACTCTGCATATGAGTCATCTGAGTCATACTCCTCGTCCGAAGTGTCGAGCTCAGTGGCAATAACAGGTCTACCGGTCATTTTGACCGCCATACTTTTACAAAATTGCAACTTACTGGCAAATGGCGAGCATTTGTGAAACCCTGATGTTCTCTCCCTGATGTCCAGGAACTGACTCAGGATGTCAAAGCCAGCCGAACGTTCACACCTCTCCCCACTCCTGCCCCACCCCTTAGTTCCGCCACTGCCGGTCATAATGACCGTTGTCCGGTTTTAGGGCTAATCTTCTGCAAGCATGCTGACGGGGATACCTGAACAGTCTACAATGTGGGGAGGATTTGCAGAAGCAGAAGAACATGAACAAGGAGAAGAAACCTTTGTAGAGTTCTTGAAGCGTATATATTTTGTATGACCATTCCGAAGATGAGCGAGGGCAGACTGTATTGATCTCGGACCTATAAAGATCAATGCGGCAAGACCAGGGCGCTTGACCGGATACAGTGCAGATCAGGAGGCTCTCTCTAAATACTTTATAGTCTGGTCTTAAAATCGGATTGAGCCTCCGATACCCTTAGGACTTCAAACGGGTGAATCCTGTAAACAGCCCTCATTTGCAAGTAAAATATAGTTGTTAAAGTTTTGGACAGGAGAAAGGGTAAGAGATTCCTCAAGAAGAAGCAATAAAGGGATTGTGGACTTTCAAATTACCACAAATCGAACAAAAATTAGAAAATTTTCTTTGTGTATTAGTATTTTAAAAATATGTAAATATTTGAAAAAAATATGCGCTTAAAATATGTAGTGAAAAGTAAAATGAAAACCTGGTGGCTTTAGAAAAGTAAGTATTAAAGGTAGGTGAAAAAACATCTTTTAAACGGCTATTTCTGAAAATGAGTCATTTCCAGATTAGCAAGTCTTTGGAATGCTCCTTGCGTTATACTTTTTGACGAGATGATATTAAATTTATTATAAACACTCCTCTAATACGTCAAAATAAAGTTATGTATACATTTTAGGTCTCGACATCATTCAGGTTAACTCAAGTTTAACTTAAGTGTAGAAAAGTACAAAAATTTAACGAAAATTCAGAGTACAAGCATAAAAATATATTTCCTAAAAATGAACTATTCAACGAAAGTACAAAGTAATACATAACTCTGTTCAAAAAAAGGTATTTATAGGCAAAATAAATGCAAAATTAAGAGGGAGGGGAGTTAAAAATTGGATCAAAAGGAGCATTTTAAAGATTTAATTTTAATTTTTTAAATATAAATTTTTTAAAAAAACTTATAAAACATTATAAGGTGTTTAATATTGTTATACTTTAATGGATATATATGCAAAACTTCATATTCATGACGTAAAAATTTCAAAAATCGCCTTGTATTGCCAGCATCACCTTAATGGAGATCTACAGTATACATGTGCATATTCCCCTAATACATTCCATGGACAAGAAATAATCATATGAAAGTAACAATAATAAAAATATTTGCTGGCATTTCCTACAGTGCTATGCACTTATACAAGGTAGGTCAAAAAATGTCACATTACTTGACTAGTATGTTTGTAGAGCGCGGTGCTCGATTTTCAGAAGGAAAAGAATTCAGAGGGAGGGAAGTTTCTTGCATTATTTTACCCTGTACATAATATCTACATTTCTTAACGAAAGAAATTTTGCAAGTAGAGGAATATTTTACCATAAATATTAAAATGTTCAACAAAATCAGCTAATTTGTCATTTTTGTTGGAACAATAAACAACGAATCTTATTTGGGAAAAAAGAGAATGGAAGATTCTATAGCTGAAGCGATGAAAAATAATTTTCTATTGAAAAATTATTAATATTTTCTTGAAACAAAGATTAATAATCAATATCTGGTGGACTATGAAGTTTGATTAAGTTTTCGCCGATCCATTACAAAAGTTTTTAGAAACTCGTTCCAAGATGTTCCCTGAGAAAAATTATGAAAAGTTGAAAGCTAAAGAAAATAATACAATCTTTATTATAATCTAGAGTGTAAAAACAATTTATTTTCCAGTCTTTACAATTAGAATTGCAACGTTATTTATTTAGTATAATAAGATTCTGAGAGAGGTATCACATTTTAAAATCAGTCATGTATCACCATCATTTTGCAGTTTCTCAGGAAAATGATTAATGGCTTTGCAAGTTAGTTAATCGAGGCAAATAATGAAAATTCTCTTTATGCTTCAAAATATGGGATATTTCAGAAAAGCACTAGGTATAAAACACTTCTAAAGTTTATAGATGTATATTTAAAATGTGCAAATCGCTTTAAAAATTAAAATTAAAATTAATGGGTGCTTAGATAATATAAACTCTTAAGTTTTCTTTAATCTTCTAGAATTTTTGATTTTTGAATGAATAGAATTTTTTTCTTCTTTATTTTCTTTTTCCTTGAATCTTCCCGATCTGAATTATACATTTACCTTATATCAGATTAATACTTGCGTACTAAAGATATTATTAGACTAGGCAGCAAAAATATACATATCGAAAATTTATTTTCAAACAGTGATATGCAAATATATTCTTTTAGAGTATGAATTTCAATAATATTCTATGTAATTCTAACCACGAAAAGTATTTCCATAGAAGAGGAATTGCGTTGTTCACAAATAGCATCTAATACCAATGCTATTTGTGTATAAACTGTAAATTTTAGATTTTTTCATACATTATTTTACAATCTACGATAGTTATTCGAGTATAAAATCTATGAATCTTCTACTGCATTTTAATAAAGTATATGTTTTATATATCCTAACTCTGTAACACTTATAAATTCCTTTATCACCAGTTTATGTCCCTTTTTTCTTGTAAATAGAAAATTATAAACCATTAATTAAAGATATAACAGAGATAGGTCACATGACGCTGAAATATGCATTAAAGTTAAAACCCCAAAACATTTTCCCAAATAAAATTAAATAGCAGTCTATTTACCTGAATTAAAACTCACAGAAATTTGAGAAATTTATACATGCCTTAATCTGAATTAGATATATTATAGATAAATACAATATATAATAGATAAATAATTTTACCGAAAACTATATCATATAACTATAATATTACATAATATTATAGTTAAATATGATAGATGGATAGTTCGTGGAATAAAAACTGTTTAAATCTACTGCTAAGGCACCTATGTAGACATATTTGTACTAAAAAAATGTTTCATATATCCTCTATTTAGAGTAGTTCAGCTTCAAAAAATAACGATGCAATTTTTTTGGTAAGGACTGTACTGTTAATATGTACTGTTTTTACTGTAAATTAAAACACAACTAAAGAATTATTTCATTATCCATTTATCGTTGTTTACAAAATAGGAAACTGGCTTCCCCGTTCCAGAATTAGACTGTGTCGTTCCCATTTAAACAGAGCTGGCCCTAGACTTAGATTTAAGAGGTACTTCCTAGGGGCGCCAACAGATTTGGGGTGCCAGCATGGTTAGTAAATTAAAAGTTATTGAAGTAGTAATTGTTTTTTGTTACGGTTTTCAATAAGATTCTGATAATTTATAGACTTGCTTACTTTATTTGAGGACATTATTTTGCTTTGTTGTTGCAAAATTATTGCAATTATTATTATTATAATACACCTATTTTATTAGTATGATTTTAACTATTTTATACAAGTTTTTTGTTCAAGTTTTCGAAAAAAACATTGTTGTAATATACCTTTTGTATATAATTTTGCAAAATTTATTTTACGGAAGATTTTTATATATGTTTCATTGTGAATTTTTTAAAAAATTATAAATTAAATATTTAAATGAAAATTATAATGGGGTGCTGAGAATCAAACTGCCTTAGTTGCGTCACATACCTCTTAGCCGTCATCCAGTCAACCAGAATATACACAGGTATTGCTACATTGTTTTCAATCCGATATGAAATCTTAACCACTTCCTTGGTTTTTCATATTTTGCAGGAAGAAGAAAAATGCTTAAAGATTTCTATTTACATTTTCCACAAATTACGCGTTGTTCTGGCAATATACTCACGCTGAAAAGTAAGCTTTCCTGAATAAAATTTCAGATCATGCAAGAAACATTCGCCCGAACCGGAAGTTAAGCGAGTTTCTTAACATAGAGAACGATATACCGCGAACCAAAGTATTGCAGTGATAGTGGGAACTCATTCGATTTACTCTTTCGATTCGTCACGTAGTTTTCTTCGATTTTGTTTTTCAGAACACAGGATGTTTTTCTCTCCATCGACATGGGATTTTTTTCCATTTATTTCATTTTTTACGCCACACATAGATTTTTCACCACTATGAATATCATATGAGTCCGCACAGTTTGTTGCTATTTTCAACGGAAGTGCCACTGAAACGAGAGTCTCAAGGCCAGTATTCTAACGTGATGAGGTACCCCAACGATATCAGTAACTATAAATTTTCATATTCCATTCCGTATATAAGAAATTTATTAAAAATTTTTCTTCTGACTGTTTTTTTAGAAATATATAAACTTAATAGTTTCAAATTGCATTTTCAAAAAAATTATAAATATTAAACTCAAAATATTTATCCAATAAAGTCGAATATTTCAATGGATATTCAGTTCCAAGTATTGAAACCTTTATAAGAGGCCTCTTAATGTACGCAACAAATTGACTAACCTAGTTTTTGTTTTTATCCCTCGAGCACTCTGTGTGTCTGTTTATGTTCTTTTTCCTCTATCCTATTTCTGAAACTTTGTTACATTTATTTACGCAGGAATTCTGCTTACGTTTTCCTTTATTAGCTTTCCATTAGCTATTACATCAAACTGTTGCTGTGTAATGAATTATTTGCATAAGGTTATTTATTTGGCGTTAAAACCTCTAGCCGATTTTTCTTAAGCATTCTTCTTGCTTCCATTTAACCTAATGTCGTATTTCGTTTGTATGCATTTTTAACGCTAGATGAAACGCTATATTAAAAGAAATAACGAATAATCTAACATACAAAATGTAAATATGCAAGTATGTGCAGTTACTAAAACTTCGTAATAAGGTAACATTTCAAATTAAAATAATTAAAGTACCATTATAATATTAAATCTTTGTATATAATGGTGAAGAAGTACACAATAGAAAATTATTTTAAAGCATTTAAAACCGTAATGATGGCCCGGAAGGAATCCACGGACCTTCTTACCTAGAGCTCTGTGCTCTACCAACTGGAATTTTTGGCGATGGGTGAAAGTTATTAATCATTCTACATCGTGTAGTATTCCATCTTCCTTGACGCCAAATATAAGATAATGTCACGTAATATAAATTTACTTATGCGTTGTTAAACATTAAAATTGTCTGATTTATTTTTCACCATGAATACTTTTTAAGTGCTTCTCAACGGTCCACTGTCATTCCTTTCAACTTCTGGGCGCCAAAATAACGACTATATGCCAATACCCATGGCCGAAGTAACAACCCGATTGATATTTTACTAATTCATTCCGTATCGAAACTCATTTCGTATCGTTACTTTTCATTAATTTCCTCACAATGTAACGAGGGCCGGAAGTATCTGAGTGGTAGCGTGTCGGATTTCGATGTCGAGGGTGCTCGGATCGTATCCTGATTAGCACCATAAAATACCCCCGTGTCTAGGCAGGGTATGGGCACGTGAAATCCATAGCCTGGAAAGTCCCTCTATCAGGTCAAAGAGGGTTGAAGAGTGCACGATTCCCCAAGATACCGAACTTGGGGATGTTCGGTCAAAATTGATGTGACAGCTGGGTAAATACTCACTTCTGGTGCCCTACACTTCTGGACTCCTACACTTCTGGTGCCATTATAAACCGGATCCACACTCGTCAGCAGGCTAATCTATATAGACCTGGTCTGGAATAGTATAAATATTATTCCAGCCTGCCAGCTATATTTCCACCTGCCTGGAGGCATTAGAAACGCCAACAACAACACAATGTAACAAATAGAAAATGGAAGAAATTAGAATGATTTTTGAGTAAAAAAGATTCTGTATTCATATACCACTACAAAAAAATTGGCCCGTCTCCATTTAAAATTGGAGACAAGAATAACAATATTTGAAATATTCATTCGTTTTATTTTCGATATTACACAAATATGATTTAGATAATTTTAATTATTTTAACATACACCAATTTATATGCAAAACCACTGTTTTTAACATGCATAAATTTGTACGTTAAACCTTTATTTTCCTGAACACAACGTTTTCCTTAGTTAGAGGGGAAAATATAATAGGTGAAACTAAAAACTAAGACGTATAGAAAGGCCATTAAGAATAGTTAAATATAAACTTTATTCATAATATATCTGTATTAATAGAAATTCATTTCGTTTAGCATTCTTAATTTGTATTACCTGTTAGATCAGAATTTTAACTATCATAACATTATTGTTGTGTTTAGTTATTTACAATAATTATCCGAAACTTGATAACAAAATTTTATTTACAAGCAATTGCAAATTAAGTTTTAAAGGTGTGTGATAAAATGACGATTCTGCGTAAACATTAGTATATCATACCAATGTGTAATTTTGAAGAGTACGAACCGTAAAATGTTAAGCGTTTTTCAGAAGAAAAACTTTAAGATTGTTTCTTTGAAACTTTGGTGAAGGTGTAGCGTGTTCGGTGAGGATAAATGATGATATTTTCCACATTAAAAAACTATAATATTTATTTAATAAAACTTAACATAGAAAATATTACGCAACGTAGGCGCGATCTGGTGGTCGTTCGCCAAAATATCAGACGCTCTGCCGGGGACCGTAACATCGCCGACACTACAGAGTATCCCCCCAGTGACAGGGTCACGATAGTTAAAATTTTAAAACAAAAATGCAAAGAAAAGTTGAAAGGAAAATACAGATATCATACAAACTACAGATGCAAAATACAAATGACATACAATAAACGAATCACTCCATAAAATCAATGACTTATATGATATATTCTTTCACTAGATATTTAGGAAAATGTACACATCGGTACAGATCTGGTGTACAGATCTGGTTATAGTGGGTTTCTGCTCATTTATTTGTGGTAACCGATTCGTAATGAATCGTATTGGATTGGACTTTACTTTTTCAGAAATTTGGAAAGCAGGTTTAATCCGATCAATTGATACGGTTATATTTTTACCATTAACTTCAATTACAAATGCTTTATGAGAACGTTCTATTACCAAATGAGGTCCGTTGTATGGAGCTGTTAATGGATAACGAATTTTGTCACTTCTTAAAAATACATGAGAACATGATTTTAAATTTGAATTCACATAGAAATTATTGTTATCGTGTGTGGATGCAGCTATTGGGTTTAATTTTCTCATCGTAGACATTAAATTTGTTACATAATTTTGTGTTACTGGTGGAGATAAAGAATATGTGCTTAAGAGATCTGAAGGTAATCGTAATGATGTACCGTAAACCAGTTGTGCACAAGTTGCATTGATGTTTACTTTTAAAGCTGTAGGAATACCAAATAAAACTACGGGTAAAATTTCCGTCCATTTGTTATTTTCATGGGGTATTATTGAACTTTTAAGTTGCCTGTGAAATCTTTCTATCATACCCTTACTTTGAGGATGATAAGAACTGGAATGGATACGATGACAGCCCAACATTTGTGTTAATTTACGGAAAAGATTTGACTCGAAATTCCGTCCCTGATCAGTCGTTATCGCAACATCGCCGACACTACAAAACTATAAAAACGTTGTGAGAATCATTTAATATATTTCAGAATGCGTGTACCTTTTATCAGAATATATGTTATCGAGAAAGAGAGAAAGAGGAACTTATTTTGTACTATTTTGAGAAAATTTATTTTGTACTATTCGTCTTAACGTTTCTGGAAATAACAAGCCACAGAAAGTATTTATTTAGTTTTGAAAGCTCTTTACGCTTCAAGTTTAATTAAAACGCATGGTTGAAAGGAAAATTACCATTAGATCGTCATTACCATTTAATGGCATAATATGCGTTATAAAAACCTCTAGGAATAACAACAGCGTCTGTAACATTCTTTGTTTATAATTGATTTGCATAATTAAAGGCACTTTTTAATCATTAGTTGATGAAAACTCTAATTCTATCAAAACAGGAATTAATGTTCATTACATAACTTCTGTGAAAATTGAATATTTTTGTTGAATACTTTGCAGGTGCTTTATTTTGTTTTAACACGTTTTACAGTAAATCATCTGTTATAAACATGGATATATACTCGCATGCTGTGTTAGATCTTAAATGGCAAATTTTTTCGCATTCAGTTATTTCTCACCATTTTTCAAATTGTTTACAATTTGCTTAAATCGCTTCACAAGGTATGGAAATGAAAATATGAGAGTTCTTGACATCGTAATAGTTCAGTTGGTAGAATACCGGGCCCAAGGTTAGAAGAGTTTCATTCATCCGCAGTACTTGCAAGCGTTGGTCACAGTGCCGCCCGACCGTTTGAATAAATGCTAATAGCCTGTTAGGAGGCATATGGGAAAATTTATGGTTGGAAAAATTCAGAATTATTGATAATAATAATGATATATTAGGCCAACGCCATCTTTCACTGACTTCAAATAAACGGACAAATAATTGGGAAATGCATTTCAAAAACAAGTTCCTCACATAATCATCTTGTAAAAGAGCCTCTGAAGAGATCAGTGTTTGACCGCCGGCTCAGTTAAGAACTCGTTAGATCTTCATTTGTTATTTTTCAGATTTGGTTACCGGTACCTGTGTATGTTCATTAGCCTGTGTTTTTCTAGAATCCCGCAAACCTATTAAGGATCATATCTTCATGGTTAAGCCAACAGGTTCAATTTCGCACAAAAATAATTTAATTAAGAATCTTGGCATTCGGTTAATAGGTAATAGAATGAAATGCACGTCAAAAGTATAACTGTATCAGAAATGTAACATTATGCACTCAAACTTTAACGCCGAGGACAGACTCGCATTGACCATTTCCCTTCGAACAGCCCAATATAAACTAGCCTTTGAAATATAGTTGTCAGGGGATAAAACACAAAAATTTGAGTTGGGCAAAGCAGCACAACTAGTCAAGTGGCTAAAATTCATAGTCTTTCCAGTGGAACACAGAGAGCAGTCAGGGATGTCTTTCACACTAATTCGGTGGAGATGTCCTTGGAGATACTCATGTCCGTTTAAAATTCTAAAGTTTGCCTTAAAGATCCCTCTGGGGAGATCCATTGGGACCGGATTACACAGTAGACTTTCCCTGACCTTAACCCTAACATCAACTCCTAGAGCCTTACGTATGGAACTCTCCATTGATCTTACAATAGTGAAAAATGCCTGGTTGTATGATAAGTCAATAAGAGGCTTTGGAAGGCTGTAACCATGCCTAGCCAGTAAAACTAGAACACATATTCTGTAAGGGCCTGTTCACACAGAATCCATCAGCGTCAGCGTAAATAAATTTAACCAATCGTATGTCAATCATTCACTCATGTACCCAATTAACACCAACAGAATCTTTAAAGCACACAATGACGGATTCTATGTGGACAGGCTCTAAGAAAATAGCAATACAGTGCAGGCATAAATCACGAAGCAAGGCATGTGCAGTATTAAAAAACAGCAGTAAAATTGTTAAAATGTAAAACTTTTATACTGTCAGTAAATTGTGAAATTAATATGCTGGTAGTTTGGTAGTCGAACGCTTTATCATCAATATTTAGGCAAAGTCGTAGAAATTGCCAGGTGTCGCCCCTTCTATAACGGTTAGATATCAACCATATGAACTCAGAAAAAAAGTATGTTAAAAATATGAATTGAGGCATTGACTTTGAAAAGGAGGTAAGGGCCAAAAAGTAAATTTTACAGGAGGAACGAAAAACTTTTAGGAGGTCCGGATACCGGAACGCTACTTCTGGTTTTAAAAAGTTGTTACCGAGCAATATTAAAATGCCTGTAAATTATGTTCTAAACAATTTAGAAACAAAATTTAAACAGATATGGAAAGAAAAAAGAACAGGCTTATAGACTAAAACTAAAACATCTATGTTTTGACCAAAGATCACATTTAAATGGTGGATGGATATCTTAAAGCATTTTCCAGTCTTGTTTGAATTTGAATAAAAGATGAAAACAACTTTTTCT